>CM060732.1:40936233-41551812 GCA_030704615.1 Takakia lepidozioides | reverse complement strand
CATCTTTCTCAAAAAGATGGAGCCATTCTGCAGCTGAAAAGGGTAGCCAAGACATGTTCAGAACAATTGCAAATCCATTGTCAAGGACTTCCTGGGAGAAAGGCACTGGTTTGTCGTCTGAGAAGAACTCCGCTTCAGAGGAAGCCATCTTCCTTCCCGAACTATGTTTGTACCTTGCTATCGCAGATCTAGTGTAAATCGGTTTACCTGCTGTCTCCAGAACACAGTTGAAGAATGAGCAGCGAATATGGAAGCTCAGATAACGACTGTGCATATTTGTTATCTTTCCAGATATGCAGCCGTCCATTTTAATTACTTTTCTTGTGGGCCCCCAGTGGTCAGAGTATCCCTAGGGGCAGGTCGGCAACTGTTAAACCGTTAATCAGAACCTCATCAATAAACCAATAACAAAGCCGACTTCCCTGGAAGCATGCCACCAGGATCTGAGAAGTGATGCAGATTAAGTAAATGTATCTATTACTACTACCAATGATCATGCGCACCTGAAAGTTCCAAATGTGAATACGAAGGTGGGGGTGGCTAACAAGGATGACCGTGTATGATATTCCCAAAATTTGTCATCAAACTCTCGTTCATTTATATTATTTTTTTAAGGACTGCGCATCAATTTCTGGGATCGCTGTTATTTTTTAAATATTGAATCCCGTTCTAATAAAAGAACACGCCGTTTTTTTTTTGGGCGGCACACGTCAGGACATCCATAAACTGAATACGAACAGCTGTACACCAATTGCTGGCATGTGCACTAATAAGGAAACGACTATATGTAACGGTCACGAGGGAGGGAATCCGATTGCTTCTAGAGACACGCAAGAACGCAGGCAATCCCGCAAGAAATCGGGAGTCATGCGTTTTTCTACTTTTCGCGCTTAGAGGGAGAGTGGTAGTCAAGCTGGAGAGGGTTCCTTCTAGAATACGAAAGAGAAGAAAGTCTCTTTATTTTACTTCCCTTAGAGAGAGACGCAGAGCAAAAGAGAAAATGACGAGGCGTCGTTTGTTGGAGAACACAGGGCCAAGGCAGCAGGTGAACGCGGAGACTGATTCACAAGAGCAGACGGAGACTGAGGCAGCGGCTGCGACACAGTCGGCGATAAGAGTGCGCCAGCCTGTGGAGGCAGAGATGATTCGCAGGGACACTGAAGAAGGTGGAAGCACGCGGAACGCCGAACGGGAGAAGGTCAAGAAACCCTTGCGCAGACAGGAAACTCCAGCAGATGTGAGAGGGAAGAGGAAAGCTGCAGAAGGGGATCAAATTTCAAAACCTAAGAAGGTGCCAGTAAGTTTTATCTAACTTACATTTCAATGTTGAAGATATGCGTAGAGATTGAGTGGAATGTCCTAGACGGGGATTGTCGCTATCGACCATCACAAAGGGCTTTCTACTCCTCTGCGAAGGGTTTACAGCACAATGAGTTGGTGACTATCGGTACAGTCATTCACTGGTGTTCAGATCATATAGTCTGTCTGATTGCCTTTCAAGGAGTCCTTCCTCTTCCCTTCTTTAGCAGGAACTACTGAATTGCGAGCGTCGTTAACGCCATTCGATTCTCCTCATGAGATTTATGTACCTATGTGTTTGAAGAGAGAGTCTGCACTTACTATTCTCCCTAAACTACACTGAATGTCGTTGCCGCCAATCAGTTGCACATGTATGTCATTACACAAACACCGATCCGGCAGGTCGTTATCTTTTGTGATTGTCGTTAACGCCGTTCGCTATCGCTCTCGCTTTTGTTTTGAATACGGCAATCTCAGCTTTGCATGTGTAGATTGTGCTGAATTCTTTCACACCATTCATGGTGAGTTTCCTTGATACAGAGTGATGGTCGTTACCACCATTCACTATTTGCAAATCACTCAGTCAGAACTGAATGGCATCGTGCAGAAAACTGTGAGGTCGAAGCCTACAGGATCAGAGGGGAAAGGATCTGGAGATGGGACGAGTCCGCAAAAAGCTCAGAGAATACAGATGAAGCAGATGAATCCGAAGTGCACTACCTTGACAAGGTGAAAGAACTCATGTCATTCCAGAAGGTAAACTCTCAGGAGGTTATAAGGGACATGCTCGTATCTGGAGGGCGTCTGGACATACCTCTGTGCCGGATGATATCAATGCCTGTTGTGCGTCCACCTCTTTCCTATGACATAACAAAATTGGAAAGTGATTTTGTGCATGGATATAGACTTGGTGCACAAGTTTTTTATGTGTCACTGACGGATATAAATGGGAAAAGCACATTAGTGTCTCCAGAGATCAGTGATAACTGGGATGAGTGCTGGAAAGATGCCAATGAGGAGTTCGAGCTGGGCCTCATGATGGGAAAGAACACCCAACAATTCTGCAACCACATGTTCTACGTCTGGGACGGCAACCACCGATTGCTGGCATTGATGGGATACATTCAGAAACACCATTCGAAAGACAAAGACAAGCATGTTGCTGTGGAGGCAATGGTTTTGGATCCAGGAAACGACATCGCTAGGCTTCTTACAGCTATGCACGACGTGAACAAGTAAGTCATCCAGGAGATTTCATTCCCTCTGTAGTGTCTTGTTAATCCTCAAAAAACAGTGTTAAGGAATGCAATGTTTCCAATGTTTTTGCAGATCGACAGAGAAATCGCATGTGACAACAAGCTTGGTTCACACACTATTCCGAATTCAGAGGATTGGTCTGATGAAGCTGGATGATTTTCGGACAGTACTACCACCCAATATCATCAAGAAGTGCGAAACAGGAAGAGCTGCAGGCACTTGGTATTCTTTGACACGAGAGGCGTTTCTGGAGTACATGTATGCGGTAAGCCCGAGTCTGTAATCTGTTTACTTTTCGAATACATGTTTGTAGTCCCTTCGGAGCTAATCACTACTTGAATGAATGCAGCAAGAACTGGCAGAGGCAGCTGAGAAGGGAAAATCCGAATATTACCGTACTACACCAGAAGAACTAAGGATATCAAAGGGTGTGGAAGCTGCAATAAAGAAGGAGTTTGAAATGCAAAGAACCAAATTGATGTCAGCCTTCGGAAAGCAGCTTAGAATAGTAGATCTTGGACTTGGTCCTGAGTTCCTTCAGCAGATCAAAACACAATATGACAAGCATGTGCATCCGGAGATGCAGCAGGAGAAATTGCACTGGCTGGCCATATCGATGGTCGACCCACAAACAAAAATAAGGTGGCTGGAGATATGGAACTCAGATCAAACAGTAAAGGACTTGAATCAGTTCCCAAAGAGCACCATACAGTCTGGCACAAAGGTGGAAGGAATCAGTGATTTGGTGTTTGATAACTGGCTCCACAAGGCTACATTTTGGAGTCAGGTGTGTATTCGAACATGCTGTTTCTTCTCTTCAAGTATGTGATGTGTATCTTTTTTGCAATTCTGACAAATATACTATTTGCAGCTCGAAAAGCGCGCCGTCATTGTGCTCGATCAGACTTTGAAGGACCTGAACATTGCGATTGTTTTCCCTCCCCAAATGTCATTGGAGGCATACATAAGGAAGTGGAGAGGTCTCACCTGGAGATACTGTTCTTTCCGGGAGTTCTCCAAAGATGGTAACATTTTACGGTCCAACGACTTTGACAGTCAGGTGGGAGGAGAGTGGGCCATGATGCGAGTTGTGTACAGGTGCAATGTCATACTTGAAACTCTACTGTTTTTTTGGGAAAAAATGTGGCTTCATATGGATTGCAATCTTAGATCCAGATTGAATGTCGTTGACGACATTCACTTCTTTGTCTAAGTCATTCTTAAGGGAGTATATGAATTCACCTGGTTAGGATCTAAGGGTGCAATTATATTGTCCCTGATTAGAATTGATAATGTCCTTGAATGGCGTTGACGACATTCACATACGGAGTTGTTGAGAGGTCCTCAGAGTTATTTAAATTTTTGTAATGTCCATAGAGGTTACAGTGAGGGTTCCTCACTTCATTTTGCTGAATGTCAATGCAGACATTCAGTTGTTCTGCATTGTTTTTGCCTCTTGCGATGAATGTGGAGGCTTGATAAGCTCTGTTTTAAGAAATCCAAAGTGAATGTCGTTGACGACATTCACAGCTGTGTCTGTATTATTCAACAGCGACAAATTCAATTTACATGGATTGGGAGCTAAGTAATTGGTTTCTTTTTTGTATTTTTGTGAATGGCGTTGACGCCATTCACATACAGTGATGTTGTGAGGTCCTCAGTGATAGGTTCGTTATGAATGTGCATTGAGTTTGCCTGGAGGGTTCCTTACTCAATTTTTTGATTTCCATCCTGTGATTTTGCTTCATTTAAGTAATAATTTGGCTTCATTAGTGAATGTCGTTGACGACATTCACTTCTATGTCAGTGTCATTTCTAAACGATAATTTGCATTCACCTGGATTAGGGTGTATTTACAGTATCATTGAATGGAATGTTCTGAATGGCGTTGACGACATTCATATCTGGAGCAGTATTGTGGTCCTGAAAGGTCCTTGGAGCAGTTCTCAGAGCCATTTCAATCTATGTTTTATTCTTTCTGTTCTACTTGCATCTTACTCACTGAGCGCTTTTGTGGATTGGGATTTATCTCCTTTTTTCAGGTACACGAAATATGTGCTTATGGAAGGAAATCACCTGAGCGGAATTCCCGACTATCTTGACATGTGGTCGGACCCTGCAAACGATCCAACCATGTATACTGCAGGGATATTGAAGGACTGGAGTCCTTCTCACTTCAGAGACTGTGGGTGGTACCTTGACTGCCCACCTGAGCACACGACCTTTCAAGAACAGCATATGAAATACTTGAACAATAACGCTGAGATGCTGGCGCCTTTGACTGACGAAGAGTATCAACGAAACATAGCAACATTGGCTGCCAAGGAGCCTGATGCTCAGGGAACGCCGCAGAAGGGAAAGAAGGCGGGCCGCAAACCAAAAGACAAGGCTGTTGATGTCATAGCCATCTCACCAGCAAAGCCAAAGGACAAAGACAAGTCCAAAGAGAAGGAAAAGGACAAGGGGAAGGAGAATGAAAAGGAGATGGAGAGTGGGCAGGACTTTACTGCTGGAAGATATACCCGCACTCTTCAGTGCGTGTTCGATGCCAAGCCACACCCTTCCCGTTCTGATTCAGCAGGAGAGATGAAAATTGTTAATGAGGGTTGACTTTCGATGATGCAGAGTCGAAAGAGAGGATACACTGGGGTGCCATCCCCTACCTGGGACAATATAATCTTATTCCTCAATCTGGTGAGAATTCCAGTTTCTTTCCTTTTTCTCTGAAAGTTTCGTTGGCAGTATTTCAGTCTCGTTCTTTGAATACAATCTTGTCATCGTTCTTATAAAAAACATGTCTGTTGCAGGTGAGCACAGGTCCCACCTTCGTGTGCGGTGTGCAGAAAACTTATGCGGCCGACATTGTCATTCTCGACATCCCGGATGGCCAGGCTGTGCCAGAAGTTCTTCCAAAGGGCAAGACGCCAGGCTGGAACAAATTCGAGGACAACTACTGGAGTTGGGTGTTCGGGTTCTGTAACAACTTCCTCTCTGATGCAAGGACACTTCTGCTTTTTCAGTCATGTGACAATGATAGTCGTCGGGCATTGGCATCATACCTCAAGTCTTCAGGGTTTGAAGTTTTGCGCACATGGAATTGTGTGAACAGCCTATACCTTGTGAAAGGGGGTTTCCCTGGTCAGCTGGTATGCCGTCTCCCTTCTGCTTGTGCTTTGATCATGAGTTTCAATTTTCTCTGCAGCTCCACTCTAGTAGAATGTTTTATGATCGACACCGATCATCACCGATTCATGATTTTTTTGTGTCAGAGTTCTGAATAGCCGATGTACACACTTCCACTATAGATTGTGTTTACCACACTAACCTGCTATCTTTGCCAGACGAGGATGTTCGAGGCGATCTGCCTGCGGAGGATTCGCACATCAAAGACATCATCCTCCATCCGCAGCTTTGAGATTTCTGACCAGGGTTGTTTCGTCAACCCCCCCTATGAGCCCCATGTCGATGACATTTTGTACAACTTCATGCAGTCCAGTCAGACTCTGAAGAGACCAGATGGCACTCCCTGGAGAGGTGCAAAGGAAAAGTCACCAGCATTCATGCAAATACTGCTGGAGTCATGCAGCCACCGCTCTGCACGGGTGGTCGATCTTTCTGTGTCCACAGGTTTGTTTCCCTTCCGAATTGGTTTCCTTTCAACAGTTTCATCTGCTTAAATCCCCCCTCCAAACTGTTCATGTTCTCATGTCTGGTGCAGGAGCAACTTACCACGTATGCAAGGCAGGCGGAAGAAGCCTTTTTGGCATGGAGGGTGATTCTGACCTCTACAACACCGTGCTCCTCCCCCTTTTGTCTGGCTCCACTTCAGGCACACAGACCGATCGGATTCAAATTCGAAATGATGACGATCCCGAAGATAAGCAGGTCGACAACGACTTTTCATGTGAGTAAGTGCTAAACCCTCTTTGGGAGTCATACTCAATTTCTCGATAACATCAAAGTTACAGTAATAACTTTTTCAGGCTGTCTTTTAGGAAAGGCAGCGGTGGATCTTCAGGAGATACAGTCATTTCTGGCGAGTCTGTTTTCGACAGCCCCTTTCCAATTTTCTGCTTCCTGTTTATGCCGAAGCAATGGCACTTCACGCAGCCGAGTCCCTATCCCCTGACTTTTTAGTGGCCAGCCGTAGGTGTATCCAACGTGGATCCGGTGTTCTAAAATACTTAGACTTAGATGCAGAGGAAGAGGGATACATTGTACTGACTCTGAGTCAGACTGAACTGTATTCTTTTAATATTCATTTTCATATTATCTGGAAAACGTTGAATCCCCTTCCTCCACCGTAGTTGTTCCTTTAGAACAAATAATAATCACAGAATCAACTTTCGTTTAAATTGCTATATGTATGAATCCATCTCACAAACCTTCCTGACTCTTCTCATATCCATTGTGCATTCATCTACACTGTATTCATGCGTGCTCCATTCATGAAAGCTTCCTTTGTACAACATCCATTGTACATTCATCCTCTGTACTCTTTAATCCACCCCACAAACCTTCCACACTCATTTCATATACGTTGTGCATTCGTCAAAAGATTTGGTCATGCATCTTCCTGTCATGAATTTTTGTCATTGCTCAACATCCATTATACATTCATCCATTTTACTCTTATCCATCCGTCATTCATCCATCTACATACATTTTTCACACTCATCCATATGTTTATCATCCAACTGTACATTCATCCATCCTTTATTCAATGCCTTTTATTATGTCGTCCAGCTTGTTTCCGCGGTAAAGGGTGCCAATCCGCGGGAATACACTCCACTTCTTTCTGGGCGCGTGGTGACGCGGCCTTCACGTGTGATGACGTGGACTGAGCCCCGTGACGTGGCATTTGCGCAAGGTGACGTGGCGTGAGCGCAGTTGCGGTCACGCGCTCACGTGACCAAGCTCACGCCGAGGCATCCCTGGTCACCGCACCTCTGTTCATCAACTAGGACAGTTTCTAAACTTGTTCTACAGTTTCAACCTTCGCAAGGTCCAATTATGTTCAAAACCTACTGTTGAGAATTCCTCTCCAAAAAGAGATTTCGTGCGCCTTTGCTGCCACTGTTGGAGTCCAACCTGACTCGCAGTTGACAGAGTTCAATACATTCAATTAGTTGACAAGCATTTCATTTCACCAATACTCCCCACAAGAACAAACACCATTTTGGAAGTGGTGAAAGCGGTTTGCATCCCGTACAACAATCTCTTGCTTAGCTATCTTTGAGATGAATTTGGTGGCTGTGTGGCAATCACCACACATCCGAAGATTCTTGATGATCCCTAAAGACATCCCAGAGGGTGTGTTGATAAGCCCAAAAACAATGGCCAACTTCTCATTGTGGTGGCAAAGAGACGATTCTTTAAGCTCTTCCTCAACATCATGCAATGCAAAGTGCGGGCTTCACCCCTTCGCACATCATTTGCTCATAGGTCTCCAAAGCCTCCATCCCGCACCCTTGCTGTGCATATCCTGCAATCATCGCACTCCACAACAGCACATCTCGTTCAGCCATACCGTCGCACACTCCCTTCATACATGTCCACGAGGGTACTGTTCAGAATGACATTTGATACAATTGCAAATCTAACAATGTCGCCATGGACCTCTTTGCCCTTTTCCAAAGCTGACAGACTTACACACGCATTGCAAATGTACACAAACATGATGTGGTCGGGCTTCACCCCTTCCCCCATCATTTGATCATAGGTCTCCAAAGCCTCCATACCACGTCCCTGCTGTGCATACCCTACAAGCATCGCACTCCATGACACCACATCTCGTTCAGCCATGGAAACTCCCTTCGCATCCTTAATGCACCCACATTTGGCATACATGTCCACCAGGGGAGTGTTCAGAATGACATCTGGTACAATTCCAGCTTTGACAATGGTCACCATGGACCTCTTTCCCCTTTTCCAGAGCTCCCAGGCTTGCACACGCATTGCATCCTGTTAACATTATATTCCACGTGATCAAAGATCGTTGAGGCATTCTGTTGAACACTTGGTGAGCATCGATGATGCTCCCGTACATAACATACATGTTGACAAGGGTGTTGAGAAGAAAAACATTTGACGTGAATCCACTTTGGATGATGTGAGTATGCACCTGTTTTCCAACTTCCAGACCAGTGTTGGACTGGTATCAAGTTTTTTACATACCAGACTGGTCCTGTTACCAGGCGTATCACAAAACTTTCATACCAGTCTGGTCTCTATAATGGTGGATGTATTTTTTTCCAGATACTAGTATGAATATGAGTATCATGACCACAATACCAGCTGGTATGAGATATCAACTCTGGTATCATTCCAAAGCCATCTTGAGTTACAAATTTGTCAAGTGGCAAGTATCAAGTGAAAACAAATAAAATATACATAAGAAGTAAATATACATAAGTACGAATATATAGGCATATGTACACATAAATTAATTCAGTATACATACCAGAGTAAATGAGGAAGACGATGGGGGAGTACCGGTATTGTGGCTGGTATGAAAGAACTGATACCAGCCTGGTCTGGTATCTGACCAAGTCCCAAATGATACCAGACTGGTCTGGTATCTAATACCAGTGCATATACATGTCCAACACTGTTCCAGACCTTCCATCTTGGCAAGAGACAGACATACATATCTGAATCTGGTGAAATGCCTTGTGATGTGGTTAGGCTTCACCCCTTCCCCCATCATTTGCTCATAGGTCTCCAAAGCCTCCATCCCGTGCCCCTGCTGTGCATACCCTGCAAGCATCGCACTCCACAACACCACATCTCGTTCAGCCATAGAGTTGAACACTGGTCCCTTATCCTCGCTGCACCCACATTTGGCTACATGTCCACCAGGGCAGGGGCAGTGTTCAGAATGACATCTGGTAATCTGATAGGCATTCACCTTTTTGCCTCGGTTGTCCCACCATTGTCTGGGGTCGGAAAAATATTCATTCCACAACTTCTCCTCGTCTTTGTTACCTGTTTCTTGATACTTTTCCTATTGTCACATTGGCAGTATTATGTCAAAGTCAGTCCAAACTATCCTAGATTCACTCGACCAGCTAACTTGCATAATTCAACATGAAAATTTAGGGCCGATTCTGATAGGAGGGGAAAACAGGGTGAAATGTGTTGAAGAAGGTGCCTTCATCAGCAGTGCCTGATTTTATCAATTGTGCCGCTACTGCAATCTGAAGACAGTATTCATTTTCTGATACACTGTCCGGGGTTCTCTCATTGATAACAGGTGTACGTTGAAGGTTGCAATGACCAAAAGTGCTTCTAATAGAGTCCCACATCAATTCAATCTCAAAGAAGTTTGTCCCTTGACTGGCTGGAGAGCGGTCTTACACATTGGTGATTCAATGGGGCGCGCTCTAGGAAGACAACCAAGGGCAAGGACTTCAACTGTAGGTGACCAAGTGCAATGGACTCGTCAGAAATCCCAAACCCTAAACGTTCCATTGTGGACTATATCATAATGGACAAAAATTTGTTCCCCCAGTGTGCCAATGTGTTGATCGACAAAACTGATATTGGTACCTCTGACCACTTCCTGGTTTGGACTGAGATCAAAAGAGGACCTCTTGTGTGTGCATACTTGTCTGTAGTCAGGTAACGACGGATTGGTCAGTGAGAACCACCACGGTGCAGCTGAGCACGGCCTGCTTAGAACAAGCTGACTCTCCCAAGAACCTTGTAAACATCTGGAAGAATACCAAATCAGGTACTAACAGGAGGCAAGAGCCCGCAAAAGCAGGTCTTTAGACAATTTGCCAGGAGATGATTCGGCAGACTCTGCCCCAGGATCTGCAGAGGAATGCTTGCACCTTGGCTGGCCCTTAATGCACCGCTTAATCAGTTTTGATAAAAATCCAGCCCCTCATTCATCATATCGAAATCTTTCAGTTGTGAACTGGGCCCTGCAATTACCCCATCGGCCTAGGGTTGCACCTGCATGCATGCCCAAAGAGTCTGTCAATGCTCAGTGTGCACGATTGTTGGGAGAGCTTTCACCTGGAGCCTTCATCTCTCAGGAGTTTGTGAAAGAGGCTTCCTCTCTGTGTCCGTCCCGCATGAGCTGTAACCCTGATGAGTTTTACACAACCAAGATTCGGTTCTCCATCAACATTCCAGACAGAAAAAAATCTTCACATCGTACCTTAAGAAAACGCCACACCTTGCAATTGCAGTTGTCCCTCATGCCAGGTCTGCTCAGTGCTGCAAATTCAGGGCCGACTCTGTTGAGAGGGCAAGACAGGCTGAAATAGGTCGAAGAAGAAGGTGCCCTCACCACATTGTCCTTGACCTTGTGTCATGACCCATGGAGGATTTGCCCTCCCATCAACCCAAAAGGATCGCTTCCCTAAACTCTCCCCTAAACCTTGTAAACATCAGGAAGAATACCATGCCCTGTGGAGAGGAGGGGAGAGGAGAGGAGGGAGAAGAGAAAGCCCGTGGAAGGGAAGGCGAACGTGGGAGAGGAGTGGAGAGGAGATGAGAGGAGGAGAGGGAAAAGAGAAAGCGGCGGGAGGGAAGGGGAGAAAGATCGCGGAGAGAAAAAAACAAAAACAAAAACAAAATCAAACAAAGAGATGATCCCGCGATTTGATCCCGCGGTGCATCGCGGCCAAAACGTCTTTCTTACCACTACACTACCCCTTGAAATACAACAACCCCCTCCTGTAAAATTATATTTAAGGTGTTTTAAACCCCCCTCTGTATGTATAATGTTGTACATGGGGGGTTTAAAATACCCCCTCCTGTGCACGCACGTGGCTGGTACATTTAATGAGGAGTGCACCCCCCAGGGCGAGAACTAGGTGCCATGGATGGCGTCGACACTGTCTCCGCCAATGTGAATGATTGAGGAAGCCTCGCCTGACGGCTTGCCTCCCCACGCTGTGGATCCAATTCCACCTCTGCACCTCGTGGCTCAGGAACTCGTGCTGCTCCTCGAGTCACGACTGCAGCAGACTCCACCTGCTCTAGTGGTAGTGCTGCTCCGCACATGAATCCCATGCCTCCCATATCTCCTCCCTCAGGAGCAGGAGGTGGACCATCCTGCTTGGGAGCCGGTACCACCTGAGCTGTAGCCATGGCAACGAGCCTCTGCTCTAGCTGCTGAAGCCGGTTGGCCATGCCTTGGTCAACACCCTGACCTCCGCGTCCTTGGCCATGTTGAGCTTGCCCTTGGCCTGCACCTCGTGCCCGGCCACCTCGTCCTCTCTGGGCTGGTCTACCTTGCCCCCGGCCACCATTGTTCCCTTGGAACTGGCCTGGGCGCAACTCAGGATGCAAGTCATAACACTGGGCATCTCCATGCCCATACTTGCCACAATGCCCACACTGCAACTGTGCAGGCCGTGCTTGTGCCGACCTTTTGCCACTCTCTGGGCAATCTTTCTTGACATGGGGTCCTCCACATGTCCAACATACCACCCCTGGTTGCTGTTGGTCTGCAAAAGAAGCTACTGGCCTCTGTACCTGAGGTCCCCTGTAAGCTCCATGGAATTTGGGTTGGGCAACCTTGCCCCCCTGACCACGCTGTTGGGCAGTCCCTTGTACCTGTTGGCTGGCAACTGCACCTCGTGCAAGCATGTCCTTGCCAAATCCAATGGTAACAACTCGCTCCTCCACCATGGTGAGCTCAATCCGCTCAGCCAGTAGAAACACATCTGCTAATGTGGGTTGGGCTGCTTGTAACAGGGTTGCATCCCGCACCCTTCTCCTGAGCTCCTTGTCCAAAATTCCATACCAGAACTGGATTGCTTGAGCTTCAGTACCCCTTGGGTCACACTTATCAAGCGCCTCATACGAGTGTACGCCTCTCGCAGGCTCTCACTGGGTTTGCGTTGGACGTCTTGCAAACTTCGCAGCTTCTCTGTCCGTACACCTTGGTAGTTCCTCCGCAACTCCTGGAAGAACTCCACCACCGGGTTGAATCTAGACACATGTGTTGTAGTCGTGGTAGGAGGAGTAGTAGCACCTTTTGAACTGGTACCACCTGCAGAAGTACCGGCACTACTTGTTCCACTACTAGTGCTGGCAGTGGGAGATATTGGTGCTGATGCAGCTACTGGTCGCGTCGTGCCTCGAGTAATGGAGACGTAGTCAGGTGACCAATACATCCTCCACTCCTCAATCTTTGCTTCATGTCCTCGCCTGAACTCGTGGTAATCGTCCATAGGCGGGCCTTCCAAATGCTGGAACAGTCCCTTCCACGCCATGAATGGGGTGAACAGCTGTGGATTGCGCATCTGCTGCAAATCACACCAGTTGTCGAACTCCTAGATAAAGTCATCCAACTCAATTGTGCCCACAGCTCCCGAGTACCTACGAGGCCCCTTGGTAGCTCCATACATCTCCTCCATGTCGTCCCACAACAATGGCGAATGAAACTGCACATTTGTTGATGAAGCCTCCGAGTCTGTGTCAGACTCTGCAGTAGTTGAGGGTGGAGGTGAAGGTGGTCTGAACCGAATACCTCGTCTTGTAAACCCACTCTCACTGTTACTGCCTGTAGTCGTACTCCCCTCAAAACCTTTGGGTAACTCCGTGATGACACTCACAATGTGCACCTCCCCCACGTGATACTATAAGGCTCTAGTACTAATTCTAATAGTGACACAGGTGGGCACCTGTTGCAGTTTAAGGGTCATATCCCAGTGGCTCAGGGCACCTGCACCTGCATCCACCAACTCCTATGGTTGGCTGGTCATCAACCCAGTCTCACCATAGAAGAAACACTGGTGGTCTTGCTGGTCATCACTCCAGCCTCACCACCGACAGCATACTCTAGGATTGACCGGTGATCAAATCCGGCCTAATCCCTATGAAACCAAGCGCCCACACAAAACCAACATGGCGCACAGTCAAGCATGCAGGTGTTGGGGGGGATCCAAACACAAGAAATCAAAACATCAACACTCCCACACCAAAATCCATTTGCAATGCTGATCCTGCAGAATATCCCAGCCCAAAACCCCGGACTGACTGGCCTCCACCAAGAGAGGCTTTGGCAACTACAAGTACAAAGTAATGAAAATAGTAAAGAGAGGGAGGGGAAGAATAGAAGCCCGACCAAGCAAGATCTAATCCTGATCTATGCTATCAACTGCCAGACTTCTCTCAAAGTGCCTCGCTTTGCATGATGGTAAGGTGTAAGAGGTATATCTATGTCCAGAAACCTGCCACTAACCTTGTCCCAAGCTACAGTAGCTTGCTCTAACCAACCCTCCTCCTCTTTTTGCCAGGTAGAGACAAAGCAATACTCCCCTATCTCCTGCTCACTGAACACTAAAGAAAATAAAGGTAGGGTCTGACAGTCTCTCAACTCGAAAGCTTTGAGACGGTTGCGGGTGTCCTCATTGCGAATGACTTCATCTCCTTCAAGCAGAACAAACTTGTCATTGCTAATGAACCCCCGCTCGTGGTTGCCTTGTGCAGAGCGTGTCCGACTGCAACCATGTCTGATTGCACAAACTTGTGTAGCTCCTGCTCCTCTGCTCCAGTACACCACGGCCTTGTGGCTGAACACCTTGGTCCCCGGGGCTGTCTTTGGCTGTGTTCCAAGCCTAGCTTTCACCCACTTTGGTATTTTACCTACAGCTACACAACTGCTGGCTCCAACAGAGTTTGACTGTCCAAAGCAATATTGAGGCCCTCAACGCCAACTACAGCAGTTTGTTGTCTACTACTAATGTCTGACTCCCAGTATGCAATCAACTCATCCAACTATTCTCCACTCAAATCAGTCTGAGTTCCTTGAGAAACATAAATCTTGTCCCCTTGGGTGCACAGGCTAAGAGAAGAGACCTGCCCTTCAATTACGTCCTCATTTCCCCCAGCCATACAAGGAGTACATCCCCAGATTTATCTCTCATGTAGACCACAACAGGTTCTAGAAACAGAATTGTGGATCTTTCATAGCACACTCACACTCAAAAAATTCCATAGATTTTTAGCAGAATCCTAAAAACTAAAACCTCTACTAGATAGGTAGATTTCCCCTTTCTGCATCTATCCCCCCAAAAACTGAGTCAAACAGAGTCCATTTAACAAAGATATGACCAATTAGGCTCTAAATCATTGAAATTAGATCAAAAAGGTTATTATTATTTATTTTTTATTTTTTAACACCAAAACGTTCTCGCCATTAAACGCTGTTCCCACATTATCTTAACAGGTTCCAAACGTGTTCATGTAGTTCTCACCACAGACTCCCTGGCAGCGTGACCTATATTTCCCAGGATTTCAATTGTGTTTACAAATGCACCACAACGACTCTTGGTTCCCAGTGACCTGCTCTCCTCCAGTCGAGATCCGTAGCTATGCCGACTCCCGAGCTTCGATCCTTCGCCTCCAGTCCATCTTGCAGCTTCTTACCTCCTAGCTCCCACCGAACTCAGTGATGGGAAGTGGTTGAAACCACTTGCTACTCTACGTGTAATAACCCATGGTCTCATCAAGATCATACCCTGCAGCCGTACTCCCTTTTGGCTTTGCGTAATTCCTAACGTATCCCTTAAGATCTTTCATGTAACGCTCCATGGGATACATCCACCGTGAAGACACCGGATGAACAGTTTTGTTTATCTTCATGGAATACATCTATGTGCTCACTTGTAACCACTAAAATGAATTTAAAAAAAAATCAAAGTGCAAAAGATTTAAAAAAAGCACATCGGCTAATAAGTGCAGAGTGTGTTGCCCTAGTGGTTCAGGGTTCAAACCCGCTGCATTACCCCATGTGTGGGATTGTTTGTGACGATGGTATGTCTGGGCGTTGATCCTCCTGTAGGTCTCATGGCCCATAAATGAAAGGGGGTTAATTTTTCCCCCACCTCAAGGGCATGAGGTTTCCTTGAAATTTAAAATAAAAATAAAAATAAACAAAAAGTTGCTTATAGGGTTTGTAAAAAGGTTAAAAAACTTAAAAAGTTGCCCATCACGTATGTACAATATATGCATACTTTTGGGGGGAAATTTCAAATGTGTGCATGTAACGTACTGGTACGGGCTCTTCCTGCGTGTCGCAGGGTCGCGGGTTCAAACTCCTCGCGTTGTTTTTTTTTCCCCTCATGCACTAAGCCCCACTAAGCCCCACTAAGCCCTATCGCTGCTGCGCACACTAAGTCATCGTGCAGGTTGGTCTTAGCAAATCGCGTTTCAATCTCTGCTCGCTCGCTCAGCTGCACCGTGGTGGTTCTCATGGACAATCCGACATTACCTGACTACAGACACAAGCAGCACACACAAGAGGTCCGTTTGGGTTCATGGTCTGTCAAATCCTCCATGGGTCATGACACAAGGTCGACGACAATGTGGTGAGGGCACCTTCTTCTTCGACCTATTTCAGCCTATTTTGCCCTCTCATCAGACTCGGCCCTGAATTTGCAGCACGGAGCATAGCTCGCATGAGTTTTTTACAGATCCTTCACGATGGTGGGACAATCGCAATCGCAAGGTGTGGCTTTTTCTTAATGTAGGATGTGAAGAAGTTTGTCCATCCTGCAGATTTCGTGAACATCGACTTTGCAAGAAACCTTAAGCAGCCTGTATGCACCGGGGAGTGGGGATTGCGAATGTGGAATAACCCTAAAATTTCTCAATCAGATGGTATGGGAATGTCGATCCTTCCATACCTCATTATGTATAGCGTATGCTGGAGTTTTCAATTGAAGGGGAGGACCTCTTGAAATATGTATACCTGCCATTTTGGATGTGTTATGTCATGTCCCTGTGGATCTTAGTTCCTAGCATTGGCTGGTCATCTGATTTGTTAATGAATCTATTTGTATTCTTCAGGTCTATCATGGTGGAATTGGCTCCTATGCTCTACTCGTGATGCTGTTAGCACATCTGCAGGTCTGGACGCTTTCACAAGTTGCTCTTGTTAAGTCTTTCTTATAGAATGTTTACTGGAGTGGAGAGCGATTCCATTTTCCCTAAGAAAGCTTAGGCTGTTTACTTCTTATGGAGGGGTAGCCATCGCACACCAATGTCCACCATGTGCAGATGTCAACTGTGTCTAGGGTTTGTCAGCAAGACAATCTGTGTTTCTACTGGTATCTCACTTGCCAGGCATGTGTGCAGCAATACCCTTTTAGCTCTGTTGCCAAGGAACCTTGGCTGGCTCTATTTGGCCTACCCCAGGTTATTGGGGACTCACAGCAGTTGGGCCAGCAACCATCTAGTAGGCCAGCAACCATCCAGTTTCATGAGCCCCTCTACTCCATCATAAAACAGAAAACACGATCCCACTGTGCAGTCAATCAACCCATCTTTGACAAATACACCAGAATGCAGTGGATGTGTAAACACAAGAAACTGTAATTTGACATTTGTTGAGTTGGGTATGAGATTTAGATTGATGATTTTGCATCTGCTACCACTGACCTAGTGGAAGTTGCTGCAGATGCATCCTAGCAAACAACGTGGGAGTAGCAGAGACCAACCTAGTCCACTTGAAGTGGTGCCGAGAGTGGGTAGACCCTTGAGGTCATCCATGATGTCCTCTCCCATGTCACAGACTGGAAACAAGTCCAGGTAAGTTTTCTGCCTAGCTTTATTTTCATCAGACAATTTTCTGGAAACGGACATGGCTTTGGACACTACAGCCTCTAAGTTGGGGCATTTGTTGGAACAATTCTAAAAGGAGAATGTTTGTCAGATTACCAGATGTCATTCTGAACCCTGCCCATGCCCTGGTGGACATGTATGCCAAATGTGGGTGCATCGAGGATGCCAAGGGAGTGTTCAACACTATGGCTGAACGAGATGTGGTGTCGTGGAGTGCGATGCTTGCGGGGTATGCACAGCAAGGGTGCGGGATGGAGGCTCTCCAACCTATGAGCAAATGATGGGGGAAGGGGTGAAGCCCGCCGACATAAGGTTTGTGTGTGTTTGCAGTGTGTCTGGCAGCCCTGGAAAAGGGCAAAGAGATCCCTGGTGACATGATCAAATCTGCAATTGTTCTAGATGTCATCCTGAACACTGCTTTGGTGGCCATGTATGCCAAATATGGTAGCATTGAGGATGCCAAGGGAGTGTTCAACACTATGGCTGAATGAGATGTGGTGTTGTGGAATGTGATGCTTGCAAGGTGTGCAGAGCATGGGTGCTGGATGGGGCTTTGGAGACCTGAAAGCAAATGATGGGGGAAGGGGTGAAGTTTGACCACATCATGTGTGTGTTTGCAGTGCGTGTGCAAGCCTGGCAGCCCTGGAAAAGGGCATTGGAGGTGCATGGTTGCATGATACTGCCAATGTGACAATAGAAAGTATCCAGAAATAGGTAACAGAGATAATGAGAAGTTGTGGAATGAATACTTTTCTGACCCCAGTCAATGGTGGGATGATCGAGGCAAGAAGGTGAATGCCTGTTGGATTATAGAGAGACAAAGAGTAGTACATGCAATTGAGCATAGGAACTAGAGTGATAAGTTGAGTTGGTTGTTTCCTAGAACAGATGTAGGCTGTCATTGTCAGCTGCTAGCAGCAAGTCAAGGATGTATGCATGGTTTGTGCAGAGGCATGGATAGCTGAAGGAGCAGGGATGGAGTGTGGGTCCAGATTCATCCAAGAGGGCCGGATTTCAAGCATAAGGTTACCTATGATTCCCTATGGATCAATAGCTACAAGAAACCTGCATGGGTAGATGTCTATCACTGACCAAAAGGCAGAAAGTAGTTCATGGCTTTTAGCATGCCTGCGGAGACGTAGTGTAGATATAGTATGTCACCCTTTATCATGGTTGGATTTTGTTGACTCTGTTCCAACACTTAGTGTCTTGGATTCTATTCTGTTTTTTGAATGGTGAATCTTCAAGAGTATTTGGATTTGCAGATTGACTTCGAATGTATGGGAATTATAGGAGAATTATTGGGAATGTATGAATCACTTACACACCACTCTGTCAGTGGTATATGTAAGACTGTGACAGTATGCAAGAGTGGTTGTACTCCTCCAGTTGTAGCCCCAATCACTTATATACCACTTTGGTAGTAATAATTCAAAAACATGGTTCCTACTTGGTGGGACACACTGGATGACTTCGTCAGTGGTTTTAGCACACAACCTAATCACTACATCAGTATTGGTAGAACCACTTCGTCAATGGTTTTAGCACACAACCTAACCACTACATTGATACTGGTAGAACCACTCAGTAAGTGGTTTTAGCACACATCAATACTATTAGAACCACACATTCAGTGATAATATACATTGTTTATTCTCGAATCATGACTATTAGAGTCATTTAAGTCTCACTCACAGAGTTGTTTGGGAAGTCATTGCATTTTTCAGCACATCCCTAAAATAGGGCATGTGCTCATTTGCAATATCGCCACGTGTCCAGATAATGGAGCCCATAATCGTCTAACTGGATTCGGCCACGTGTCCATATGGATACGGACACGTGTCCGTCCGTTGCTAAGTATGATCGACGGAGTTGTTCCGTCCACGTCGCATACGGTGGAAGTGGTCTATGTTCTGAAGTGGTTAGTTTACCACTGTGACACGTAAGCGAACAGCTGGACTCGGAGGCAAGTGATCGTAACCACTGACACGTCATGTCTTTAACCACTGCTGAGTCAAGATCCATTGGTTCTATACCACTCTGGGGCCAGAGTGGTTGGGTGTCTTTTCCCACTCAAAATGAGTGGTTGCCAGAGTGGTTATTCCGCATTTTTCCTCTAGTGATTTTCTTAATTCTGGGAGTCATCTACAACAAGGTGTGCACCCTGTCACCAATGTCAAGTTAAATAAACACAGTGTGAAACTAACTAGAATAAAGCTAGTTATTTGTTTTTAACACTTGGATTTAGTTCAAGTGTTAAGTCAGGTGTCAAGTTTAGTTTGACACCTGAACCGTCTTATCTTCACGAGAGCGTCAGTCGTGCGGCTTATCTCTTTCGAGTTGAGCCTGCACGACTGAGCTCCTTCACGCTTTAGAATTTGAGTGTGCTTATGTAGGGAGAATAGGTTGTTGTGGGGTGGAGTCCCCATAGCTTGGGGTGCCCCTGGCTCGACTTCTATTTTAAAGAGTGATGAGTGATGGTGTTGGTTTTCATGTTTCTTGTGTCAACAGTGTGTTTTTAGTTATCTATCACTCGAGAGAGATGAGCCTATCTAGTTTTCTAGTGCTAAGCTAGATATGATGTTTTTGTTTTTAAGCACTATTAGAATATAGCTTGGTCACGGGGAGCCTGCAGTTAGACTGGCTATGTGTGCCGAGTGGAGCAGAACAGGAAGACGGAAACCATTTGAAGTGTTGCTGGGGATGCCCGTTTGTTTGAGGTTGGTGGAAGCGTTCACAGGGGTACCCTACACATTCTCATTTTGGAGTGTGCGCTGCAGGTAATCCTGTTGCGGTGGGGTCCTTGGTGTCAAAACCAGGCTGCTGTGGTGGTAGGAGGATCAGTGTGGCCGCGGCGGATGGTTTTGCTGCAAAGCTCGTGATTCCCAGACGAGGGGATCAGCGTGGTTTAATTCCAGCAGGGCAAGTGGGTTGTATCCACCCGTCGTTGCTTCCGGTATCATGCTTGCATCTCCCAGCACTAAGGGATGAGTGGCCGAGCTGTTGGGAGGGGGAAGCTTAGCGAGAACCACATTGGCGTGATTGTAGAAGTTGGCGAGGTGGAGCAGGTCCGTTCAGACTGTGGATGTGCGGGCCGAACTTGACCAATCGATCAATGACAAGGGATGGAGGCTTATTGCACCATTGGAGACTCGCTTGTCATGTACAGGGAGAGGTAGTCGGTAGTGGCGAGGAGGTCGTATGCTTTCTCTACTTTTCCTTGCACCGGGGTCCCGGAGGCCATCTCCATGACAAACGCCATGTTGCCTTTCAAGAGCGCGATGCCATCAGTCGCAGGGTGTAGCAGTTCGATTTTGAGGATCCCATACCACATCTTGTTTCTATGTTTTGTGAATGCCGTGATTGGATTGTACAAGACAGTTCCCAGGGGGCGGCTATGTCTTCATACCTGTCTGCATGAGCTTCTGCTGGTGTGAATGGTGGCTGCTAGGTGCTTTTACTGCAGGAATCCGAAGCATTTGAGCCTGATTCCAGGCCTAATCGCTGGTCTCGCATGTGCGTGGGCGGCTATGTCTTCATACCTGATTGCATGAGACCACATGAGACCCCCTGCTTGATACTCTGCATAGAAAAGGGTCTTGAATGCAAAGGTACCTGACCAAGGAAGCCAACCAGTTGGGTTAACAACTGCTCTCAAATGTACCGTGCGAGAATCTAATTTCCAGGGTCGCTCCATATACGTTGGGAACTGGTATGAATTCTTTGTGAGATGGGTTGTTCCACCGAAGGTAAAGCGCTGGCAGGAAAGACCCTTGTTTGATTTGGATGTACTCTACCCTGGGCTGCATATGTGTTTTGTTGGCAGATCAAACCAGTCTCGGCCAAGATGGTGCATGTTTCAAACATTGCGGCTGCATGAATTGACGGTGCCATAGATTGTACAATCTTGGTAAAACCAACGGAAGAAGCAGCATACGTGGTCTTGGGAAATGATCAATGCACTGGTCTGATCCAGAAATTTCCCTTCCTGCATTATCGACATCAGTTCTGCCCAATAACCAAGCAAGTGTAGCTGTGGCACTTTGAACATCAATTGAAAGGCTTGTAAGCTGGAATCTGATGCGGCTTGAAGAATCTGACCGTGGAGGGGTCAGATAAAAGGGAGCAGGGAAGGATGACAATTTAGGCATTAATGTGGTGTCATCTGAAACTGCCGGTCCCTTGAAGACAGAAGGGGCCCAGCTCACTACACGACCTGCTCGGCCTATGTTAACAATCTAGAACTTGAGGGCAGCCTATGCCAATTCCATGTTAAGGCTTACACAATCAGTGATAGCGGATCTGTTGCTGCCACCTTGAAAAATCAGCACGCATGAAGGGTTGTAAGCGTTCTTGATCAAGTTATTAAGCTCTGGTGCTTTCCGGGGTTGCATTGTAAGTGCTCCTGCTTTTGTTGGGAATATTGGTGCAAAGGATTAAGGCTCGACATAGCCATAGGTCTCGGCTGGAGATGACAGCAACCACTCACAATGTACCACTGCACTCGTCCACGTGGAATATTATATATATATTAATTAAAATGTATTATCAAATAAATAATAATAAATAAAAACAAAATACTACATGTGGACTACTGAGGTTGAAACCACTTCCAACCACTGTCTGTGATGCCACCGTGGCATTTCATTGGGATTAACCTCTGGCAAGTGGTTACTAGTGGTTTATAGAGTAGAAAAAGACAATAGTGGTTAAAGGGCCAGTGGTTATTCCGCGTTTTTCCTTTAGTGAATCCATGCTGAGCTGAGAAAATTGTCTGGGCAGATGAAGAGGCGGGGTATGTGCCTCACATGCGCTTTGTATTACATGATGTGGAGGAAAGGAATTTTCTCTTTGCCACCACAGTGAGAAGCTGGCCATTAATTGGTTTTGGGTTGATCAACAGGACTCATCAAAGAATCTTCGAGTGTTTGGAGACTACCACACCTCCACCAAATTCATCTCAAAGATTGTTGGCCGAACAATTGTTGTTTGTTGGTTCAATTGATATCAACAGATGGAACTAGGTTGCAAGGCACCAGTTTTTTGAAACTAAATACAAACACTAACACCATCTGTTGCTGGTGATCAAACTACATTTGATTAATGGGTGCATCTCCTTGCATTGCCTTCACAAGGAAGGTAATGTCCAGTCAGCCTGTCAACTTGCATCGTGGTATGAGCTTGAAAAGGGATCCCCTCAACCAGTGGTGCAATATAAAATGGCTCTGACTGAAAGGAACTGCTTGAACGTTCCAAATTCCAATTCTCAAGACTGGCAAGACTGGCCTTTTGTCAGGCAGCATACCTACCAATGTTATTTTCTGGCCCATGAGCCTTGTGCTCGGGTAGTGATCCTGGGTTCAATCCTTCAACATGTGCCCTCAAACCGTCCATTGGCCCCTCGATGGGTTGTGTTGAGCAGTAGGCTCTGTAATTCATTGGACATTGACAAGGAAAATTTCCCCTTAACTTTATCAAAGAGGTTATTTTCTCCTCACTATAATGAAAGGGGCCTGATTTGTGAGAAGTTGTTTTTTTGTTTTTTTTTTAAAAAAAATTATTTATTTAAAATTATTTATTTAAATATTTATAATAAATAAAATTAATTAATTTTAATTTAATTTTAAGTCTTAGGTGTCTAGTGTCTACCTATGGTAATGCAGCTTAATCTTAGTGGCAATCTTTATGTGCTTCCAATTGATATCAGACTTGTCGAACTCTGGGGATGTCGAAGAGGAGGGACCAAGAGGATTTTGGCTCTCTTTTCTTTGAAAAGTAAAAATAATATAATAGCTTCGGCGACACTCCGCCGTTCTTCTTCTGAAAAACAACGAAACATGGGATCTATGTATGTACCACCATGGGGATGACCCACCCCTTTTTGTGAAAATTGAACGTAGTTCTCAGTATTCGTCGCTAGTAGTGCGGAGCAACGTGAAGCCCTAGTATAGCTTGAAGTAAGCACAGGACCAACAGTCAGTAACTCAGTTGGTTAAGTGCACTGAGTGCCACCCAGATGATTTTGGGGTTCCTGCTACTTGACGGGTGTGGTATATTACTCTTCTTCCCCTTCCCTAGGCGGTGTCCCATTTCTCAGCCTTCATGGCGCGATTATTGTGAAAGAGGTATTTTCTCCTCTCACTATTAAGGGGCCTGATTTGTGAGCTGGCACTCCCAGGTGTTTTCTTTTTTTAAATAAATAAAAATAAAACACATGAAGAAATTCACCTGAACTCATGAGTGGTATGAGATGAAAACTTCTGAGATAGACTAGACATATGCATCCCCATGCCCCTTTGCAGACGCCCACGTAGGGCGCGCCACTGTTGTCATGGCCCACCCCTCTGTCTCTGTCTCTCGCTCATCTCTCTTTCACCACTATCCTACACTTGGCTCAACAATGTTTTACACCTTTCAAATTCACAGCATCATCAACAAAGGATCTCCACTGATGGTCAGTAGCCCTTGTTTCCTTGAATTCGCTTTGGTCATATCCACCTGTCCCATAGCCGCCTGACAAATCTCTTAAAAATGTTCTGCTTGAACTTAGAAGAATATGGTTCTATCGAGGAATTAATGCAATGCAACTCGTAGTAAACGTAATTATTCCTTGTAAGTGTTTCGTATTCATCTTACACATGCTTCGGCACCACTTCTACATTTTACTTTTTAGTGAGAGAAAATGTCGCGACCCTTTGCCTTGAGGGCGGGGGGTCAAGACACAAGAGGGGTTGCCCCTGTGGTGGGGTCAGCGGCAGCGAATAGGAAAGGGGGCTGAAGCACCCTTGAATGCCAAAGGCACTTAAAGGAGGCGGAGGCGTTCATTAGGTGGAGCCCCGCAAACCGTCTGGCGGTTGGGGGGCTCCACGAGGGGTGGTGGTAGCTTAGGGAGTCGTAGTGGGGGTGACATAGGACTCACCATGAGGTTGAGGCCTTGTAGTGGGAGTCGTGGGGAGTCCCAAGACTCCCCACGGTCCATTGGGGCCGTGGTGGGTGGGCCAAGGCTCACCGCGACTCATCACAAGGAGTCAAGGGTCGAGATGGTGGTGCGCCAGATTTGGACTTGGCTGTTTGTAGAACCCCCGCGGACACCTACAGAAGTACATATAGGGAGTAGTAACCCCGAGAACGGTGCAAGCTCGTTGGTAATCAAAAGCTAGTGAGTAAATGTGCGAACCAGAAAGCGACCAAGGCGTGGGGAGCTGTTCCGGACTGCCAACAACCAAAGGGAATTTCCACTAGGCCCAAAGTGTATAAGGGTCTCTAAAGAGCAAGGGGAGACCGTTATGTCCCGATGTGCAGCCAAAGCTCCGAGCTGGCCCGGCGGCTAGTTTGGGAGTTAGGCGCGCGCATCAAAGCGAGTATCTATGACTTAAATGGGAAGTTACCAAAGTGAGGTGCACGATAGAAAAATCTAACCTCTTTCCAAGTAGCCTTGCCATAACGCGGCGACACCGCCCAAGGAAAGGGGACGAGGATTATGCCTTACCTAACTTTGTGCCAATTAGACAAAAAGACATGCCGTTTTGCCAATTAGACAAAAGCCGTAATATGTTCTGCTCAGATACAAATTATGTGGTGTAAAGTATGTGCCTTCAACAATTTGAAGACCCAAAAATCATGTTGCAGATGGTTTCAGCTACAATTGAAGATGATGCACCTATGGAGGTCGACACCTATGCTATGGTTTTCACCACAGAAAATAAGGAGGAGAGAAAGTCGAAGTCTAGTGCTTGCAAAGAAAGAAAGAGAGTTTACAAAACGTTGATTTGCAACATGCTCTTGAGAGTGGTCTGGGCCTTGTCCTCATTGACATCATGACCCAATAGAGGTGACACTCTCAATTACAGCAAGCAAGATAGTCTCACTTCCAATCAAGGCATGCTCTCTTCTCACCAACAAAGACAGAGATTTCAGTACAATCCAAAATCCAAGCACCTTGGCACAAATGAGGAGAATGGCAAATCTACATTTGTCAGAGCACACTCTTAGCTCAAATGACAGAAGGCTGAAAGTGGTTAGTTCTGTGACGTAATATCAAGGTTCCAAGTCATGAAGCTCAACTGGATCAGTTCCCCCAAGGGCGTACACAGCTTGACAATCAAGTTTGTGTGTATTAAGTCTCATACATAATGATCTTGACAAGCAAATGAGACTAATTGAAGATTAAGAAAGCCATTTTAAGGTACATGAAATCTTTCTAATGGAGCTAATCTGTTCATCGGTAAAATACAAATTGTCCAAGTTTATAATGGAGCTTTGAAGAAACCTGTTAAAAATGCAGAATTTGCCACAAACTTTGACAAAGAAAAAGATCTAGATTCAAGTTCATTTCTGCCACCTTGACACTCTGTGCTCCACCCGCTGCAACAACAGTGAAGTGCACTGCCTTAGGATTACACGTACAAGTTGAACCAAGAAGAGAAACAATAATACTAGCTGGAGCTTGACATAACCTTTATAATCAGGGCTTCTTGTGCTCACTTCTGCCAAAGTCTCAAAAGCCCCGATGGCACCAATTTGGAGAGGTGAAGAGATAGGAATGAAGAAGGAACTGTGCTTCTTTCTAGACCATTGCAATCATGAATCACATTGACAATTTCAGATAAGGGTGAGATAATGACCTACCTCCAACAAAGCAATGTAGTAGAAGTCTTCCATATGTTGCATAAGAGCACTTCCATCACGAATAGCACGCACCATAGCTATCTCTGTTTGCAGAAGCCTTTCAAGAAGTTGCCTTTCTCCTCTCATCTGTAGAGGCAACGCACAAACGGAATGTTCATATTTGCAGTGAAGGTAGCGACGTCATGAATTTCAACCATCAAACCAAGCACTGAACTGTGATGGGTATACTCACAAACTCTTCAAATACCAAATCAGGCGTAATTTCACCAATAATATCCCCATGGTATCCATCTTGTAAGAGATCCTGCATGGAGGGCCCACAAAGGAGAGCAAATAAGAATCCAGCTCGTCTAAAGCACAACTGTGACAGGAAACAGACGAGAGGAAGAAAAAAGAAAAGCCCAAAAGAGTACGTGACAGAAGAAAGCAGGACACAAGAAACAAGCAGCCCAATAACAACTATTCAAAGTCAAGAGATTCTCTAATGCGGAGAGCCTTGTGTAGATATGCTACACAAGCATTTCTTGGTTCTCATTGTGAAAGACTCAGCGAGGGAATGGCTGTCCCGGAGTAGAAAATAGCATCTCATAGTAGAGAGAACAGTGAAAGGAATAAATTCTTCAGCCTCAATCTCCCGTCCCCCATCTCTAGCACAAGAAGGGCACAAGTGGTCAGCACATTCCAGGTTTTCTCATCTACCAGTCTCTATCTGTGGGCTGTATGACCCCACCCTGAACCTTCCCAAAGGGCTGGCGATAGAGCTTCAGACAAGAAATTGGGATTTAAGATTGCTGTCATGGTAGAAGTGCAGTTTTGTTTCCAGGTCTGCTGAACATGAAGATTATCAGCTCCTGTCTAATGAGCGTCTTGCAGTCATGTTTGGAAGGAATTTCCAGCCCTGCCGGATGTTCTGCTTTGAGTCTCACAGATGTTGTGAGGGCACGAACTAGAGGAAGAATTTTACGGAAGATTTTTTTTATAACATCCGCAGTGACAGAGCATACAAAGGGATCATTCGATGCTCCTGCCACAAGATAGATGGGTTGTGCCACATGACAGTAGCCCATTAGTCTTGGCACAGTTGGAATTATATCACGATGATTTACAACTCGCCAGCTGTCCTTGACTTTCTGCAGCCCACCATGTCTGTAGTTAACTTCTGGAGCACCCCAGGGTAAGGCACAGCTAGAATAATGAGGTCAAAACCATAAACAGAAATCTTCAATCCAAACAAAAGGGTTTGATACAACGTAAATCAATTGCAATCACAAAACCCTAACTTGAACCCATTGTCTAACTCGCACCAGTCAAAATATTCGACCAACCTGCTCAGTCACAGTAAGATAGCTAAAGAATGTTATTACTTCACGTTATATTTTAAACATGAGCATAAAGCATAGGTGCCTTCAGACAGAAAATTTTCCCAAGGTTTCAAGCACCAAATGAGAATATTGACGAGTTCGTTCCCGGTAGTGTAACAGCATGGAAAAGGCAGAGTTCACACTACCTGGTTATACATGTCTGCAAACAGCTTATTCCCAACTCGTGGTGAGCCAAAATTATACATCGTCAACTTCGTTAGGCCAGTCCTGATCCATACACACAGCCTTATGAGATGAACATCAACCATTTTCCACTGCCCACAATGTGCATTTCAAGATTGACCTTCACTCTACCTGATCTCAAACAAGATGAGACAATGAGCATGCCCTTTTTTTTTCTGCCCTTCTAGTAACTGTAGCAAGCAAGAGCAGAGACAGACCCACAGTTGTGTGGAAATTGCAGTATTTCTTACTTGACAAGCTTACTGGAGGAAAGCTCCAGGGCAAACAATGTAGCCAAAGCACCACCCAGGCTATGACCTGTTAGATACACGTGCCAGCTTGAGACTTCAGCATCGTCATTCTCCCTGCAATAGACGGAAAGGGAATGCAACTTAACAAATAGGAGAGTCCAGGTTTTATCACACCCAACAAACCTACAGATGGTTGACCACTCAATTAGCCCTTCGGGTCCAACAGAATCTCTCAATCTTTCTTTGGTCACAGATCATCCACCAGAGTTAAAATGCGCGAACTAAAATCCCATGAATTTCAGTAGTTAAGCACTCTGGATTACTCACTGTGAAGTGAAATAGGCTGGAACAGTTGCTAGATATACCTGACTACCATGGAGGCTTGCAGAAGACTTAGTAGTCGCTGTTTAACAGAATCATACGCAGTCACAAAACCGCTGTGCACCTGCATATGGAGAACTACCATTGAAGTTACTGCAGGTACCAGATTATACCAAGTAGGAATGCGGCCAGCAGCAAGGTCCACTGATGGAAGACCCTGTCAATTGGAATCTAAGTTACAAGACAGTTAGATCACAGCTGAGGAAGAAGAGCAAGATGTGTGTGACAGAGAGAGACAGACCAACAGTGGTCAATAACTGAAAGAAACCAAATCGCATAGAAATCACAGAAACTCTACAAGCAACCAGTCTCCCTCGCCTGGGAGAGGTTTGCAAACAAACTATGAAGGGCTTTGCACAAAAACCATACCATGACTTCCTCCTTGAAGTTGCTGGCCACCCGCTCTGGATTGAATCTGTCACCCAATGACATCCAAAGAATCCTTACGGTTGGATGATTTGCAACTCAAATATTGAAGGATCACTTTCTTCCACTTTAGGAGCATAGAGAGGAAAGAAGAGCCAGAGGACCAGTCTATAAACAAGGTCACTGACTTGGGCGCTATCTGGCAGACTGAGAATGAGGACACCAACATCACACAGCCACAACTTCTGAACACAACAAAATATATACAACATGCAAGAAAAGTGAAGTATCTCCTTTAGTACACGGCTATACCACCCATCCAACAGGGTGCAGACACGTTCTCATACCCCACAGGTATGACGTTCAGATCTGTTGACAAGTCCTTCCACTTTGTCTGCACAAAATCCACCTTCACGTTGTTTCAAGGGTCTACCATACGTCACAATGTCTGGGCACGTGCCACTTTGAAAGGATCAAGTGTCCCTGGATGTGTGAATGTACCCTTCCAAAATGGCAGATTAGGTCTATTGAGCACTGGTGTTCTCAGACCTCCCCATCATCGGTCATCGGCCCAGAGTTCTAGGAACAATATGCCTAATCCTAATCTGACAGACTGTGGGCAAAGATGACACGGAAAATGACATCTGATAGTCATCTTAAGTCCTGGCCAACCTTCTGCTTCATAAAAGAAAAAGGCCAATTCATAATCAACCAAGCAAGCAAACAAAGCAATCTAAAGCCTATTAAAATGGCACTCCATGGCAGCACCACATTCAATAAGATAAAAAACACAGTAGAAGGAAGAGCTTGGACCTGTTCTGTTCCCCGGAAGGCAACCACCAATCTGCGGCGCCCCACATCCCGCCAGATACAAACCTGGTCAAAGAGAGTAGTGATGGTGGGATCAAAGATTGTAAAGTTAAACTCTGCTAGCTGTAGCGAGAGATAGCTAGAGGAATGAAATGAAATGAAACGAAATGGTACTTTATACCGTCCGCGGAAAGCTCAAAGAGCTAAGAGAAATGAAATGAAATGGTGCTTTATAACGTCCACAGAAAGCTCATAGTGCATATGGGACAAAATGGAAGAAAACATGAGAAAGGAAACAAAACCAAAGCCAAGAATAAGAACTATTGTTCGAGTGATTGTCTAAGGGTGAAGGCCTCGTGCAGGTAAGCTGCCAAGCATTTCTGATCCTCATAGTGGAAGACTTCAGTGAGAGATTGGGTTCCACGGAATAAACAGTGGAATCTCCCACAGATCTCGTAGTATAGAGGGCAATAGAAGAAGAAGTGTTCTTCAGTTTCAATTTCCCGGCTGCGCCCTGTGCAAGCTGGACATAGGCGGTCCTCCCGTTGCAGGTTTTCCCATCTGCCAGTCTCTAACCGTAGGTTGTGGGAACCCACCCTGAACCGCTCCAATGCCCTCAGGAGGGAAGGAGATAAAGATGCCGAAAGGTAATTGGGCCTTAAGATTCTATCATCTCGGAGCACCAAGAATGTCTCTCGATAGAAGTGGAGCTTTGTCATGAGATTGGGTAGCTTCCAAGTTCTCTTGACATGTAGTTCCAAAAAAGAAAGAAAAGGAAGAAAGAAAGAGAAAGAAAGAAAAACAAGAAAGATGTTCTATATCCTCCACATGAAGCTCCAAGAGTTTACCAGACAAAGGAACATTGAAAGTAAGATGGGAGTGTAAAGTGGAGCTCCCAACAGCAGCCACAACCAGGAAACTAAAATTCAACTTTGAGAGATTCTCTATCTAAATAGGCAAAACGTAGCAGCCTTGGATTTCTTAGTATAAAGTACAGAAATGAAGTGAAATGGTGCTTTATAACGTCCCGCGGAAAGCTCATAGAGCTTATGGGACAAAATGGAAAGAAAACATGTGAGAGGAAACAGAAAACCAGAGAAAGAAGAAATTTTCTTCACTCTCAATTGCTAGCAAGCATAAGTAGGACAAAGGTGTTCGTTGCACTGCAGCTTATCCCATTGGCCAGTGTCAATCCTCAGGCTCTGTGGATCACCCTGAGTCGTCCAATGTCCGGAGAAGAGAGGGAGGGAGGTGCTAACAAGTAATTCGGCTGTAAAATTCTGTCTTTGAGCAGTGCGAGGAAGGTGTCTCGCAGTAAACTGGAACTTCATTGTGAGAGCCACTGATTTCCAGGTCCACTTCGAGTTCCCTCAGCTGTTGCCTACTGAGTCTTGTTCCTGCTGTGCTTGGAAATGATTTCCAGACGTTCTGGATTTTCAGGCAGTAGGAGTGCTGCAGAGAGGCCATGTCGTTTAATGAATGGCATAAAACCACCCCTTGAGCCTGCTGCTTTGAGTCTGGTAGAAGTTGTGAGGACAGAAAGAAAGAAATGAAATGGTACTTTACAACATCCGCAGAAAGCTCAAAGAGCTTATGGGACAAGAGAAAGAAAGAAACAAGAAAGAGAGGGGGCCCTCCACAAGCACCCCAAAAGCAACTATTGCTCAAGGGATTGTCTTGAGTTAAAGGTAATGAAATGATAATTTATAACGTCTAAGGAAAGAGAGAGGGGCCTTCCACAAGCAGCCCAAGAAACTTTATAACGTACACAGAAGAACTTATTGACTGCTACTTGTAAACATTGGCAATGATATGACACACCTGTGTATCAGTTCTTTTGTTATTGATAAAGCAGATCTTCTCAAACTCTGATTTCACAAAACTTTGACCCCCCAGGGAAGTTGCCAGCACAGCCCAAGCTTCAACTGCACTCTCGGCAGTCTGAAACATCTGTCGGGTTACGTCTCTCTCCTGATCATCACTGCCCTCTCTTTCCAACGCTTCCAAAACCTTATCTTTACTGTTTGTCTTCTTGTTCGGTTCTTCTGGTGTTGCAAGATCCTTAGGAATGCCAGTTTTAACCGAACCCTCTGCACCCTCTGCTTTTTGAGATCTTGCAAAGGCTGTGGCCACCATTGCCAATGAGCCCAAAAACTCCTCCGTGTACTTCAACAAGTTTTGAGATGCTTGCTTCAAGTCCTCTGTTGAGGGGCCCAAGACCTACAGACACAATATGTTAACATGAAACAAGAAAGAGAGAGGGAACCTCCACAAGCAGCCCAAAAACTACATCCAAGAGCAAGAAATGAACAATAAATAATCTACATCCAAGGAGGCACAAAGGGACCAAGGTACAAAAGAGAGGAAGACCCACATACACAAGAAATATTCTTATAAACTCCAACAGTCATAGACCCTGCCTATACAATCCTGCAACTGGAAGGGGACGGGATGGGGGGGAAGAATGGTACTTTAGAATGTCTGCAGAAAGATAGAAGCCCATTTCAATACGAAAAACCACATAAGCGGGGGACTAGTTTATATGATTACAGACCACTGTCTACTACAATCATGTAAATCTTTCAGACACTGAACCTGCAACTCAAAAAGAGAACTGAAGTCTTCAAGACTGTGTTTGATCAATGTGCCATGGGAGGTGCTTTACCCGTAAGCTCAAGTAATCGTACATTCCAACAAGAGAACCTCATAGTTATCACAAGTTCCAGTTATAGAGAAGACAAAATTCACATTCATTTTATTGCAAATACTTTCATCTGAGCCCATGCATGAATATCCTGCCAAACCAGCAAGTGAAAATTTGGAAGGAGCACTAACTTCAAGGGGATCCCGAGTGGATGTGGACTCGTCTTGTTCATTTCGTAGTGCTAGCCCACTCTCAATGTACTCTGCCTCAGCCCTATTCTGGGACTCATAACCCAGCTTCTTAGTTGCTTCCTGATTCGTCTGCCATATAGCCCAATCTATGGAGGGGACGTCAGCAGTATCCACGCCCAAAGACCCCAAAACCAGGCTAACAGCCTTGATCACACTACTAATGTAGTCGCCCTCCTTGTCTCCCTCTCCCTCTTGAACAGGTCCCCCATTGGTGTTCTTTGGCTTAGCTCTTTCTATGCCAAACCCCTCTGAGGATTTTGTAGTTGCTTCACTTAGTGAAATTGACCTGCTGTTTTGACCATCACTTTCCCTAACTTCAAGTTCTGCTTTCTGGTCACTTTGGATATTTCCCAAGATATTTCTAATATTGCTACCTCTTTCTTCAAAGGCAGATTGTCCTGTAGCAGGCTTCACCCCTCCTTGGAAGGTCTGTCCTGGGAGAAAGCTCGAGTTCCTGTCCTGAGGTTTTTCCACCCTATCCTGGGAGTCTGCTGAATTTGTTGGTGCTGTACTCGCCTTTTCTTGATCTAAGAATTGTATAGAACCCAGAGCAGACCTTACAAAATCACCTGCCCTGATACCTTCTGTGCCAAATACTGTCTTAAAGGCCCCCTTCAGACCTTTGACCTGGAAAAGCTCTGTAAGAAATGGCAGATGCCACCAGACTTGCTCTGAGTCCAGCTCGGAGAAGCTTCTGTATTGAACCTGACAGCCACAGACACAAATGGACTTTGGCCCACTAGACCATACGAGAAGGAGAGAGATAACCACAAAATTAAATACCTTACATGCACAGGGAGCCTAGAGGGCCCATTGGAGATGAAGTGACTCATGCATGGGTGAGATGCAAAGCACCTCTGATTCTGAAAGCTGATGGCAACTGCCAAAGACGGGGAGAGTATCTAAAGAGACAGTGGTATCTGCCCCTGATCTCACAGTAACATCCACAGAGGGCCCCAAGCAAAAAAGAAAACCCACACCAAATTAGACCAAACATCACATGGAGAGAAAGTGCCTAATTAAGGTAAGCTGCCCAGCACTACTGGTTGTCAAAGCTCAAGGCCTCAGCCAACATTGGTATTCTTTAGAAAGGAAAGGAAGGACGGAAGGAAGGAAGGAAAGAAGGAAAACATCTTATACCATTCCACCAGAGGATGTTTTGCAAGGTACAAACTACAACAACGGTAAAGACCACATCAATGACTCCAAAGGATGCCCAAAGATCCATGGGACCATCAGATATCAGATTACCTCGAGTTGAACAATCCCTCCCCCACCCATGCCTTCCAGTTCTAGTTCCACCTCATGCTTCCTTCCTGTCAAAAGGTATTTGTGGCACTTGTGAAGAAGAGATCCATTGCTATCTAACATGCACATGTAGGCAGACACAGATACACAACCATCTCTATCTTTTTCAGTGGATATTATAAATTTTGTCTACTTTTCTTTCTTGCAATGCCTTCTTTTTTTTTTCTTTCTCTAGAGGATATCGGGAAAACCCGGATTAATTCTATATATGGAGGTAAGTCTTACTACCAACGTCAGCCCCTGACAGAGGTAGGTTCTGTCCCTTTTGTTCCCGCTCAAACTGGGCGCGGGGTCAATGGCCACAAGGCTACGGCAAACAACGTCTTATGAGTACAATCTTTACAGTACCATTTCATTTCGATTAAGTTTCTCTCCCTGGATCGCTGGCATAGATTATTGCAACAGGTAGGCCACCTCCCCTACGTCTAGTACTTTTGCTTGTTATGAAGTACTTCTCCATCGGCTGTTATGCAAGTTCTGTTCTTCCTCACACATACCCATCATTCGTACTTCTCAGTACCTCCCCACAGAAAAGAGAAATAGAGAACATTCTCACACACTGGGAGAAGAATTGAGATGTAAGTAAAGTCAAGCCCCTCACCATCAGAAAAACTCTCCAGAGTTAGGCTTGAGTTTCCCAAGCGACGATGGGAAGTAAGAATGTTTGCATCCCAAGCAGCCACCTGTCAGGAGCTTAGCTCTCAGAAGATAACCTTGTCTTCCATTCATGCGATAAGCAAAAAAGGAACTCAAGAGGGAATAAATAAGGCAAGAGAACAAAGCGGTGCCCCCAATTACCTTCAGACCACGAAACAATAACCAGGAACTCTTGTCTGTCTCTTCTAAAATACACAAGCATGGTGAAGAGCCCAAAATAAAAATTATATGCTCCTTGTCTATCACAATATTATAACTTAGAAACTATTGCCACCAATCAGTTCTGTGGTCTCTAAGTTTGACATGGGATATGTACAGTATAACCTTGTAATATCAACCAAACCAAATCCCACTAACTGACTGTCTTATGGCCTTAGGCACGGGCTGATTAGGAAGTGCTTACTTAAGCCTGCAGAATCAACCAAACATTACTTGAAGTCATCATCTAGCCTCATCATCAACCCCCCACCAAATGTCAACCAACATGGTCGAACCTGGAGAAATTGAGTGGCGGGGTACTTCACATTGAGCTTAAAATCCTCATTCCAGACAGGGTCCTTTGTTCTGAAGTTGAGACAACCATATAGTCAGCCTATTCCAACATGGACCAGGCATAAATCACTGCAAGATCGGAAGGACCAAAACAGACAAAGATCCTCTTCTATGAAGTCTGATCTGGAGCGTTGTGCCTTTCCATCACCCAGATTGAGATACTTTTAGAGAAGGTTGTCTGAGGGGAGGATCCAAATTGCTCAGCAGGCTTTGTGGGTACAATGTGTTCCCCTCAAGTTTTACTTACATCTCGGTTTGGAATAACTTCCCATAAGAACAGTCCTGGCAGTGGAAGAGAACCGACTGCGATGACTTGCACTAAGAGAGAAAAGTCCACTTGGGTAAGATGAAATACCCCCCACAGAATCTGGAGGACGCAATTTGTCCCATATCAAGAGAGTAAACAGCAGGCTTGGGTCGCAAGCCACTTACGCCCATATGGTATGGCTCTGCGCCTCACAAGCTCCAATGCGTAGCACTATATATGGATCACTTGTTCCCTGTGCACAGTCAAGAAAGAGATTAACATCCCCTCCAAGGACAACCAGGAATCAAGCACTCATTGCCATTGAAGTTCTCAACATGAATGTAGACCAATATCTGTGGGGCACATTGATATTAGCAGACATATTAGAGTGGATAAAAAGTTTCTGGTGAAGAGATCTGTTCACTTGCCCAAAGATCCAGTCCAGGAAAATGCACACCCTTCTTCAGCTTGACAAACAGCTGTCCATCATAGATCTCTCGTACAAAATCCCTGCATCAGGGCAATTGAGAGTAATCTACAAGTCATGCAATCTGTACTGCACTACGTAACTGATTTTGACCTCCTTGCACAAGATCTCCAGTCAAAGAAAGCATTCATCAGTCATCAAGTTTGCTACTGATTCCGCCCTCTCCCAACCCCACTCAGTCCCTGCCCCTGCCAGCTCCCCCCAGTCTGGGTGCGCCCTCTCCCAGTCTGTCTTTCCTCCTCTCCTTACCCCTGACAGGGGCAGTAGCCACAAGGGGAAGAGGCTCTTATTTACACAGACATCAGTTGTCGTCATTTCTCTCTAAACTTTCCCACTGACTTCTTGCCTCCCTACACTTTGCACAATGCAGCCCCAAGTAAGAGGAAGGAGTGATGATCTCACTTGGTCAAATACGTCGTTTCGCCGTCACCTGCATCCTTTTCATGCACTCCCACCTTTTCCTATAACAAAGAACACTTATCCAATCAATGAAAGTTTTTGTAGCATCTGATGTGGACCTGCAAAAAGGCCTATCATCCAGCCCTCTCATGGATGGAAAGGATTGTTGTGACTAACTCCAATATCATCACAAAGAAAGCTAGTTGGATTTCTCAAATCTGGGAGTGCACATGACTGCACCAGACAAATGACGCCCTCATTCCATGGCACAAAATTCACTACAAACAAAACTATGCGAAACTATCGAAGAAGAATCTTGAATATACTCTACTGATCCTTCTCTACTGATCAGGAAAAATGCAAACAATTCGTTTTTGGATCATTGAAGCTGAGATTTGGTTAACTTGTGATTTCAGTACTGCCTCCTCGAAAGGTTACAGAGACATTCTAGCAACATTGCACCGGCATTTCCTTTCGTCAGGCTACCACCGCCATGCAGCTATGCTGAAACAATCAGTATTTGGAATCTCTCAAACCTATTTCAATCTAACCTAGCTTTGAGATATTGTATACTCCTGAAATCGAGACCTACTCAGATTTTCGGCATCTACACCCCTGAGTACACGATGGGAGCGTTCGAGATGGTAATATTATGACACCGCAGAAATTTCCAAATACATCAATTGAAGAAATTAGCTCCGGAAACCCACAAATTGCTCGAGTCTATGAGGATCGTAAGAGACATTAGCAAGATCTCGTGATTCAAATGCTTTCGGAACAGGGTAATCTGAAGATCTGAGGGCTGAGACCTACCGGAGGAGTGTTGTATGACTCAAACGCAAAACCAGCGAGAAGAACAGCCAGGTCGAGGTCAAAGGGAGGACGTTCGTCATTTTCCATTTTATCACACTGGTCTGCTCCATTGCTCAATTCTTCTTGGCCTTCTTCAAACCTGGTTATGATCTTCTTACGTTGCCTCTGGAATTTCCCAAGACCGGGAAGAGACTGCCAAGGTTTTAGCTTGATACTTCGAGAAAACGAATGGGACACCAGCCTGGATACAACGATTGAATTTCTCCTTAGACTTCTTCCCTTGTTAATGCTAGTCTTGAGAAAGAATGCGGTATTCGTCTGCCTAAGGTGAGCCTTAATTTGCGTATTTGAAGGCAGAGGCCATGGTGTACTGGAGAATAAGGAATGGGACTCGCATTTCACGCTTGCTCCGCACGGCTGCAGCATGCAAGCCATGAATTCTGTCAGATGTGTGCAGGAGTTGTCATAAACCTGAATCCAGACTCGCCATGGCACTCCGAGGGGTGTGGGATACGAGCCTGGTAGGCGTGCACGCAAGTAAAGAGCCCCCCACCACTAGCAACACTCCACGGGGCTGACTTCTGACTACTTCTTCCACCACCTTCAAATCATCGCTAAGGTAGAAACACCCAAATATGAGCAGGTCTCAAAATGGACCCCTATTTTTGGGGTGTAAAGTGGTTTTGCCTGCCCTTGAATGGCGGCCTTACTGCCAACGGGCTGATTTAGGTTCCTTCACGGGCATTGTGGGCCCCATGGTGCTTTGTTAGGTGAACAAAAACGTACTGAATATTGTGACCAGCGTATTTGCCAAATGGAGGCGTATTAATAAAGCTGAGTGCTAATGTATGCACGTTGTTATTCTAATTAACTCTGCATGGGGTTTAGGATTGATCAGATATGCTCTGATTTGTTTTTTTAAAATGCCTTGGCGGCTGCTCAATTTCAAATTCACAGGGTTCCATTCACTCTGCCTGCATGTATAACTTCATTACGACTATTGCACACAACTTCGCAACTACAAGTTCTCATTCATGTGCAGGGAGCATAGTTTGGAGATTGGCTCAGCATTGATTTACACTTCAGTTAATCCAGTCCATTACTATTGATTGATGTGCAGGGAACATAGTTTGGAGATTGGAATCCCATTAGTTTACACTTCAGTTAATCCAGTACATTATTACTAATTCATGTGCAGGGAGCATAGTTTGAAGATTGGCTTAGTTTACACTTCAATTAATCTAGTTTATTACTAAGTGTATAGTCATGAGTGAGGAGTGTGCAACAGCGATGGACTTGAATTTCAGGCCTAGCCAAGCTTTCGATTGTTGCCAGATACCGAGGTAGCTGATGATAGCGTTGGAACGCAGATCAGTAGCCAACCACTCACAAGTGACTCAGATGATGGATACAATGAAAGGTATAAACATGCAAATGATGGAGGTCAAAGTGAGGATGATGGCCTTGAAAATTTCCAGTGGGGCCAGGGAGAGGATTCCCATTTGTGAAAGGTGTGACTCTCTCTTGCGTAACTTCAGCCACCTTCAGACGTAGTTGAGTTAGTGTCAAGGGATGCCCGATATCTTGCATTTTTTCAATATACTGGACTAGTTCAGCTTCTTCCTTGGCGTTTAATGTCCCTTTGTTGCCTCTCTTCCTACTGGTAGTAACGCCATAAACGTGGTTTCTCAGACTTGTTGCAGGCACTTCAAAACATCCTTGCTGCGGATCTGATGTTGTCTCCACGGTCAACGGCAGCCATGACACCTCGCAACTGTTCATCAGTCCAGTTTCCATTCTTGAGAGGCCTCCTCCCTCTCCTTGGGCGGCCCCCACGCGTAGCAGGTCCATTAGATCGAAGAGTGTTAATGTCGGCAGGTCCTTCAGTATTTGTCTCTGGCAATGTTGTTGTCTGGTCTAGCTGTACTACAGATTTGGTTGACGTTGGCCTTGGTCCACCTGAAATTCAACTTGATCTTGGGCTTGGCCCACCTGAATCCCGGGCTGGGGGTGGGTGAGATGGTTCAGGTCACGACATCCACATCTTTCATTGAGAGTAGCTCAAGGACTAGAAACTGGGAGGGCCAAGGGACTATGTCCAGAGAACGTAAAGACGTTCTATGCTAATCTGAAACTGATGTATGAGAAGCACAACTATGGGCCAACAAGGATATGGAATTGTGACGAGTCCGGGGAGCTGGGCGAAACGGAGGTGTTGTTCTGTTGGCCAAGACCGGATCCAGATCTGTTCATTCTATAACACCAGATCAAAGGGAATGGCTGAGCGTCCTCACCTGCATGAATGCTGCAGGAAGTTACATCCCAAACTTCTACATATTCAAAGGGAAAAGATTTCGTCGCAATTACATTCACAAATGTGAATCTGGAGCAACAATGGCAATGCAAAGAAAAGCATGGATGACTGCAATATTGTTTCACAAGTGGATATCATATTTTTTGGAATCAGCAAAGGCAATGGGCAATGACATTACCGTCACAAACAGGCATTTTGCTAATTCTGGATGGTCACAACTCACACGTCACCCTAGACGTTGTCAAGCAAGCAAGATCAGTAGGACTTGATGTCATTACACTTCCTTCCCACACATCCCATGCACTCCAGCCCCTTGATGTGGCAGTGTTCAAGCCCTTTAAGACTGCCTTCAGGAAATATAGAGATGTTTGGACCATGGCACATAAAAGAAGAGGAGCGTTGAAAGAAGATATGGCCCAATGGGTCTCCCTTGCATTGAAAAAAGGACTAACCCCTACCAACATTGCCAAGGGATTCAAGACCTCTGGGATCTGGCCTCTGAATCCAGAAGCCATGGCAGGAAAGATGGGGCCGATAGAATGTTTCTCAGGGCCGGGGACACCAGACCTGCATGCCGAGGAGATCAGGCCAGAATCAATGGACGAGGATACACCTGAGGGGGAGGTAGAAGACGTACTTTCTGCCCTTCATGTGGAAGAGGTGTTGGGCAACCATGTGCCCAGCATACAAAAGAATCACCACCACTACTTTGTGGTGGTCGAAGAGCCAGATGAGGATGGGCGCAATGACCAGGAAAGGGGCGATGACAACCAGTCACACTTTCGCAGTAGCCAGGAGTCCTTAGTGCAGCTTGATGATGACGCAGACTGGGAGATGGTTCTTAGCCAACCAGAGGTCCCTTCATCAATCTCCCGATTCTTGACGCTCCCAGAGGCTCCTGCAGTCAATCGAAGGGTAAGAGCATCAGGAGATGAACCTATTATAGACTACATCAAGTCAATTATAATGACATCTGATGTATACTTGGAAGCACTAGAGCAAAAAGTGAGACTAAAAGAAGAAGCAACCCAAGCTCGTGAGCAGAAAAAAGATGAGACCCTGCAAGGTAAAGCAAAGCGGGCAGCCGAGAAGATCGAGAAAGATGCTCTTAAGAAGGCCCGAACACAAGAGCGACTGGCCAGGAGGGCCTTTGACGCCAAGTGGTCGGCACGAGCCTGCAGCGAGGCAGGAGAACGTCTGCATGCAGCAATCAAAGCAAACAACCCTACCCCCAAGCATGCATGGATCGCCCCATTGTGCGGGTGGGCTCCACCAATCTGTAAACACAATCAAAAAATTGCTATTGCTAAACGTCGGGCAAAGGCCCGAGGGGAAGACACAAGTCATCTGCAGGTCGTAGGAGTGCCATGGGCGCATTAACCAGGTTCGGGACCACCTGTTGTAGAGTGAGTTGCTGTCATGGCGGGCCATGGTGGGAAGGAGTTGCTGGGAGGCGACAGAGATGGCGGGAGGAATCAAGGTGGTGGCGGGAGAACAATAGCGTGGCCTGTGACACTTGGATGGTCCAAATTAGTGCAGCGAGAGGTGAGGTTTCAGGCTGGAAAAGCACGCAGTTTGGCACACTTTGGATCACTACGTGCTTAAATAAGAATCCAAATCTAGGAGAGTGGGGTCCACTTTACATGCAGGATTGACCATTTGGCACACATTCACGATTTCCCAAGGGCTTACTGGAGTTCATGCATCCGATCTCCTTTATTTCGCTACTGCACCATAGGATACCTTTTGCTCTTGTGGGCCGAGCTGTTGGGTGAGTTATTGGGTGTAGTAGTTGATGTGTAGGGGCCATTTCAAGTGCACATCTCGTGCATATCAGGTCACATGTAGGCTTCATATTAGATAATATTTCAGTGAGTTATGGTACCCTCTATAGCTCAGGCATAGCATTTTTGTGCCCTGCCACTTTGATAATATATATCAATTAGCCACTTCGTCCAAAATTCATGCAATTCATACCACAAGCTGTTTGTTCAATTGCTAATCTAGTCATATAATTTTTCCCCTTACTGCACCAATTGTATGGGCATATCTGCTTAAACGCTCACATTTGGGTATAACTACCTTAATCATATGTAATCACAAACGAACATTGCCTGCCTGCAGAGGTCACATTTACTTCCACTGTATGTTGCTCTCTCAACTTGCAGATTCTCAGCTCCTGTACGTTATGGACTATGGACGCTTTACACACAGCCTTCCTCTTCTTGGGAAACCAAGGATGGAAGTACGCCAAACTCAGACCAGTAGACCAAGGTTTTACTCCCAAAAAAAACTTCTCAAAGGTACCGTCTGTGCCTTTCTATGATCCTTTGGCAGCCACAGTCTGTCAAAACTATTCATCATCTGCATTGTTCTTTGAGCATTCATAGAATATGCTCTTCATGCTGCCCTTGGCCTTTCTCTTTGTCTTTTCCCTAAGGATAAACATGCCTATGACCGTTATAGTGCCTATGTCCGGTCACCTCATAACTACGGAAGCCCCAAAAGGCCAGAACAGCGGGCATGCCAAAGCCCGGGACAATATTCCCTAGCCCCGGACTGAGATTCTTGGCCCGAGATAACATTTCAAAGCCTGGGACAAAGATTCTGTAGCCCGGGCTTCAAGTGAAACACCCGCAGTTGAAAGCACCAAATAGTGTCGGCAATCCCCACTATTTTGTGCCCCCCTCTGTGCCTGTTTTCTGATTTCAAAATGGGCCACACAGGGCAAGTATGCCATGTTCAAAATATCCCTAATTGGAAGAAACAAACAGTGTGCGTTAACGCACACTGTTTGTGCGCCCTTTCTGATTGTTTTTTATGTCTAAATGTGCCACACAGGGCCAGTGTGCTAAGTTCAAAACACCTGTTGTTGGAAACACCAAACAGTGTGCGTCAACGCACACTGTTTGTGCCCCCCTTTTCCAGCTGTTTTATGATGTTTAAATGGGCCACACAGGGCCAGTGTGCCGAGTTGAAAACACCCAAAGTTGGAAGCACCAAACAGTGTGCGTCAACGCACACCGTTTGTGCACCCCTCTCAGCCTGTTTTTTGATTTAAAAATGGGCCATGTTTGATGTCTAAATGTGCCACACAGGGCCAGTGTACCATGTTCAAAACACCCGTGGTTGGAAACACCAAAGAGTGTGCGGCAATGCACACTGTCTGTGCCCCTCTCTCAGCCTGTTTTTTGATGTCCAAATGGGCCACACAGGGCCAGTATGCCATGTCAAAAAACCCCTAATTGGAAGCACCAAACATGTGCTTCAAAGCACACTGTTTGTGCTCCTCTTTATGCTTGTTTATTGATGTCTAAATGGGCCACACAGGGCCAGTATGCCATGTCAAAAAACCCCATGGTTGGAAGCACCAAACAATGTGCGTCAATGCACACTGTTTGTGCCCCCTTTTCTAGTAGTTTTTTGATGTCTAAATGGGCCACACAAGGCCAGTATGCCATGTCAAAAAACCCCTATACCATAATTATACACACCAAATTCTAGTGAGTACGAGTCTTCCATATTTGTTTGTTCATTTATACCTTTACCATCACCTCTAAATCCTTACCCTTCGTTTTACCCTTCGTTTTACCCTTCCCTTAATCCTTCCATAGGCTTAAGCCGGACACTTAGTACCCTAAACCATTACTCTTACCATATACCAAAAGTACTACCATAAATCCAAACCCTAAACCCTTACCCTGGCCTTCAATCCTTATCCTAAGCTTAAGCCTGACACTTACTACCTTAAACCGTTACTCTTACCATATACCAAAAACCAAGTTAGTGTACTACCCTACTTACACTCCAAACCAAGTTATTGTACTACCATGTGTGAGTCTTCCATATTTGTTTGTCCTTTTGAACTACCCTAAATCCAAATCCTAGGTCCTTACCCTTTCCTTTACCTTGGCCTTAATCCTTACCCCAAGCTTAAGCGTGACCCTTAGCACCCTAAACCATTACTTTTACCATATACCAAAAACCTTAGTGTAGTATCCTACTTAAACTCCAAACCTTATTGTACTACCATGTTACCTCTTATAAAATTTGTATCATTCTCTTTTAATGTTTTCTTTAATTTTGTTGGATAACGTATGATAGAATGATTACATGGATATCAAATTCCCCTTACATTTTTATATTCTACAGAGGTGAGTCGTCCATATTTGTTTATCTCTTTCTATCCTAAACCCTTTAAAACCCTAAACCCTTCTCCGAGTCACCACAAACTTGGACCTTATTGCACTTAATATATCTAGTTACACCCCAAACCTTATTTTACTACCCTAGTAGGTCATCTTCATAATGTTTCAAGTTATTTTAATATTTTACTGCCCTTCTCACACCCAAAACATCATTCCAATGACATTGTCTATGAATATTGTGCTTGTCAACATGAAGATTCAATCAAAATTACTATCAACTTATATCAAGTATGGTAGAGTACTATGAATCTACCCCATGTTCGATTCGACACATTTGTTTATCGTGATTACATAATGTAATATTACATCATTTGACTTCCCAGTGGACGTTCAATGAATTGTTCAGTACTACAACTTCACAAGCACTTCAATGTCAAATGGACATCTTATATGTTACAATATGTAGCAAGTATGACATCACTTGTAATTTCACAAAGTTCAATCACACATTACTGTCCAAGATATTATTAACATTTGAATTAATTTTAATTCAAATATATATTAAGTTTGGTCCGGATTTAAGCCAAAAGTCCAGAATTAGTTAAAATAGGGTTAAGGATACAGACATGCCCAAGGAACAGGCCCTGTACTGTGCAAAGAAAAGGTTCGCAGATATGAACATCCCCTTGGGGATTGTTTTGCACTCCCCAATCACAGCATACACCAAGCATGCCAACAAATTGTGGTTAGGATTACTCAAGGTCGAGCTGCTAAACCCGGCCACTGACGGGATTGCACTGCTCAAGGGCAACAGGGCCTTTGTTATGGAGATGGCTTCCGGGATCAAGCTGCAAGGTAAAATTGAAAAGGCCGTTGACCTGCTGGCATCCCCGGACTACCTCTCTCTTTACTTGAAGTTACAAGCTCACAATGCACTTCATCATGGAAACGTACTACCACAGTGACGAGTTCGAAATCGTGAACGTGTACAACTCAGGCCCTGAAAAAAAATTCTGTTTTATCTACTTAGCTTCCGTGGATACAAAAAAACAAATGCTGGAAATGGGAGTCCGCATCAACCACACCTTCATGAGGCCGTAGCTGCGTACCCGCCGAGGCAGCACGACGGGTCTTGCCGCCACCCCCCCAGGAGATAGTGGCAGAGAGGGATACACTTACGCTTGTTGTAAAAAGCCTGGACCCGTTACACTCCCAGGAGGTTACAGAAGCTGCAGAGAAGGGACAGAGGTCCATTAGCTGCTACTGGGAACCTATCTAGCTAAGCATCTTGGGGTTAAGCTCGTAGGGGCTTAGAGCTATGGCAAACCAGATGACGAACCCTCCTGGAGAGGCGAAGACTACTGGTGAAGCTATCCTACCGATAGTGGAGCCTGAAGTTTAATTTAATGAATTCAAGTTCGATGTCTAAGAGTCAATGAAAATATATTGATTTGTTTTCAGAATAAAAATATGTGTAGACAGGCAGTGCCAGGCCCCTGGGCCCTTAGCATATGGCCTTATGAGGGTTTTAATGTCCTGCTGAGTATCTATCTTTTGCAGCGAGGCATGTGCGAATCTCTTTGTGTTTTTGTCTCTCTCTGCTTGCAATGAAGGACTACGTTCTGGTGTGAGCTTTGTTTAGTTATTAACAATAAGAATGTCTGCATGCTCCAAGATAGTAGAGCTCTCTAGGGGTGAAAAATTACAAGTTTCGCGAAAACTTCTTTGCTTCATTGATCAACTTCAATCTCTCACAAATTTCCATAAAAGATGTTTATCAAACTCTCAAATCTGATGCACAGATTCACCCCAAGAGCCAAGGAGGGTCACAGTGTCGCAGCGTTAGAAGCTTCTCAGACCAGGCAATATAAACAAGCAAACAAACAGCCAACAACAACTGAAAAGGAACTGGATTGAGAGAGGATATACGGGAGCTCTGTCCAGAAATTCCAAGCATCAGGTTCATTCCTGCATCAATTGTCGCTTGAGCCGTATAGCTGGACACAGATGTGACAACTTACACAGTCAAACATCCACAGGAAGCTCAAAAGAGCTTATGGGACAAAGAAATGCAGAAACTAGGAAAGTGGGCCCCCCCACAACCAGCCACCTCAACTTGAAAACCCCTACTTCGATTCTCTAAGGCGGGGAGCCTCATGTAGAGATGCCGCAAGGCAACTCTGATCCTTGTCATGGGGAAACCTCTGTTAGGGTTGGATGTCTCCAAATAGCTTTAGATTTTGTAGTAGCTCCTAGAGGACAGCCCACAAAATGTTCTCAGTCTCTATTTCCAGCCTGCATTGTCCAGCACAAGCAGCACAAAGGTGTTCAGCACATTGCAATTTGCGCTTATCCATCTGCCGGTCCACCGCTGAGGATGAGCAAGCTGCCATGCAACGGCGTCACTGACTTCCAACTTCCAAGTACCTCTGATGTGTAGTTACTTCAGTGAGCCTGTTCCTGTTGTGCTTCAAAAGGGAAACAGGTCCACGATGACATCCGGAAATATAGAATTACAGTAGAGAACAGGTCAAGTCTGTTTTGCACAATGATTTAGGTTGAATCAAACTGGCTGGACCAGACCAGTGGGTCACAGAGCAAATGGAGATTGCAACCTTGTCAACAAGGTTGTGAGGTGAAAATGTGGTCTCGAGTTTGAAGGGTCTGGCGCAGGCAGATTCAGCATCCAAAATCTCAGAGGGTGTTGCGTGCCTAGCCCCAAGCACTTCTTTAAAGAAAAGGGGTCCACGATTTTTTCCCACCAGGAAACATGGATGTCAAGCCTAAAATTCACAGCCAGAGAGCGGCAGCAGTCACAACAGCACCAATGGGCGCGACAAAGATGGATTTGTTTCCTTTCCCTTGAGGAGACAGAGAAGCCATTGCCCTTATTTCTCTCCAGCTGCCTCAAAGAACGTAAATTTTGGGGCAGAATTAACGACTCCAAGAGATGTCCTTTTCCTGTAACAAAGAACACTTCTCCAATCGATGGAAGTTTTTGTACCATCTCATGTGGACCTTTTGCAGCATCCAGCCTCTCATGGATAGTAAGGATTGTTTGTGACTAACTCCAATTTCATCACAAGAAAGCTAGTTGATTTTTGGGAGTGCACATGACTGCACCAGACAACGACACCCTCATTCCATGGCTCTTCAAACCTGGTTACATGACCTTCTTAGGTTGCCTCTGGAATTTCCCACGACCAGGAAGAGACTGCCAAGGTTTTAGCTTGATACTTAGGAAACGAATGGGAAACCGGCCTGGAAACAACTATAGGCTGGTAGCTCAGCTGGTAAGTGCACGGTGTACCGCCCTGGTGGTTCGGCAAACCCGCTGCCCTGCCCCGTGTGTGGCATTGTTCGTGACGGTGTGTCTGGGCTTTGATCGTCCTGTAGCCTCATGGCCCATAAATGAAAGGGGGTTGAGGCTACAAAAATTTATCATCTGCATTGTCCTTTGACCATTGATAGAATATTCTTCATGCTCCAAAAGTATCCCTAATGCAATAGTAGAGGTTCCTCATGATATATATGGTCTAGACACCACTTCCCTTTGCTGCAGCATAGGCAAGAACAACAGGCACTCAACTAGAAGTATATGCAAGCATACTAAACTTTCAACTAGACGCCCTTTAGCAATACCTGTAGACTTGGATATTATTGTATCTACCAAGAACTCCTCAAGCATATTGCTTTTACATATGGAGGTCTACAATTCCCTTTAGCCTCATTACATGCAAATGCCACATTCAACTTCAGATTTCCTCATTAGAAGAGCTCTGTGGGATGCTCTAGCGGGATGCTCTAGCACACAACAAACTGTCTTTGACCCATATTCCCCACCACAAATAAACAGCTCGCGAAAATCAGAATCTTCCAAATGTCACTTTGATCATAAACAACTGTCACTGTACATTTCTAGAACACTTGGAAGTTTGCTTAGTTCTAACTTGTCTACTGGCCGCAATATGGGAGTAATTCCTCCCTACATTACAAAACTCTGGATGCGCCTTCACCCAATTGCGACACATGATCCAGCAACAAGGAGTACCTCTTTTTTCGCCAGACACTGGAGAGAAGACCACATTAAGAAGTATACAGTATCTGGATAGTTTCTCAGAACTGAGGTACTGATCGCGACCTACAAAAAAATTCTCTATTGATGTACTTCTGAATAGTAGTGAGCACATATACACATGCCTTTCCGTTTATGGAGACTGGGTCGGACAATCTACAGTCAACCAACACATCAATTTCTATGTTAATATGCTACTTTTGTCCATGGCAATGGGCATGTACTCCCAAGAGTACTTTTAATTTACCATCGCCCTGACACATTCGAAATTTACAGGCACCAAAATTGCTGCTTACACTGTGCACGTATACACATCCCGTGTCGAATGAAACACCGCCGGAGTTGTCAATTGGATACTTGGGCAGTTTCCAAGGCAACAGTTGGAATAGGTTTGAATTGGAATTTGCTGGGATCATCATTGAAAGCGACAACAGATAGCAGTATATTATTGTACAAATCCTGATACTCCAGCACGGGTAGCATTATGGTGGATGCTACTTTCAATAGACTCCGGGAAAGGGCAAGATCCATTTCTTCAGAACGGGAAACAGCCGTGAGGGACTTTACCACTAGCTCGAATTCGCTCAGCCTCAGCAGCAGCCTTTGCTGCTTTCTCTGCTCGCTTAGCTTCAGCTATAGCTTTTTTTTCCTCAGCTTTTTTGTGTGCAATTGCAATTTCGTTTTGCATCTTTTCCATGGCTCGGGCTCTTTTTCCCTCCAACTTCATCTGCAATAGAATTGACTGGTAGTGTGAGGTATCAACAAAACACCCACCTTGTAAAAACATTTGCAACCTAAGATACTTTTCACCCATCTTGCAAAACAATGACGTAATCCATCATGGGCAGGATTTACCCATTGACTTCCAACTAAGCACAATGCCATCACTGTTAAGGAAAATGTCTTGGTCATGGAGACTGAGCTACTGTTATTACCCAACTGAGCTACTGACCCCATAGATTCTGTTTGGGCATCAGTACCAATGTCACTATCTCCCAACAGGTAATATGTATTCGCACAACTACATTCCACAGATCCCATGTATTAGATTAATAAAAAGTTGTTTACAGGAAGAGGACGGTTACAGACTGCAGGTATGTAGTTAAGAGTTGACCACAAATGCCAATGTCTCAAAAAGGACCATTTCATGTTCCCAAGGGAGTAATTAGGGAAGAATGACATCTCCAGTTAGAGGATGTAATGTCCCCTTAGTATGACTCTTTAACTCTACACTACACTGTTACTCTAAATGCAAATAAGTTAAACCTGTCAATTCTGGTAAGAGGTGGGTAGAATCTACAGACCTCAGCTCTCTTCATGGAGATGCTGGCTTTGGCACGCTGGTGATCTTCCCATGATAAAATCTTCAACTCTTCACGCTTGTAGCTGCACATTCCGCATTTTTTCTACACCATGAGACAGGGCTACATGACTGTAAAAGGTTGGCAATTTGCAAAGATGTAACTGTACAGCATGCAGATACGACCAGATCAGACATAATCCGATGGACTGAGACAGAAGGTCCTCCGTGAAAACAGGCTTTGAAGCATATGTACTGTAAGCAAGTGATCTATATGTACATACCATGTGAAAGTCTTGATGAAGGGGAGAAAAACTCCATAGAGTTAGTCAGGGCAAGTTGAGGCCCACTTCCCTGGATGGATACTCCTCAATCGAGGTGGGCACAAACTGTTGAGGAAGGGATAATACATTCTCGTTTACTGGTTCTAACCAAAAGTAAAAATTTGGCACAATCTGGCCCACTTCATTACTTGTAAATTTTGCATATAAAGAAGGGTTAGTATAAAGTGAAGAAAGAGAAAGGAGGTCGGGCAAAGAGCATACCGATTGCTCAATTTGGAGTTTTCAGCCTCTTCCCATGCTGCAGCTTTTGAAGCCACTTTTTGTTGTTTCGCAGTCTGAAGAGCCAGCGCCATGGGGTTAGTTTCTACCCCCTTCTCCAAAGAGCTTGTATTTGGCGAGCTGCGAGAGGAACCCACATTTTCATAGTTTACATTTTGCTTGAGACTTCCAGAGGCAGATGTATGCTCTTGTTGAAAGCTCCCATATCGTAAGCTCTTGTTTGCAACCATAATTGCATGAGCGGAGGCTACCATTGGTTCCCTTGCTGCAGTAGAGATCTGTCCATTACAATATCCAACAGGTGCATTTTCATCTGCAGTTTTGGCATGAGTCACATCATGAGAGCTCTCCCAAGTCATAGTGGAAAAGATCTTGTACACCACCATCAAAGGCTGACCCAACCATGGCATTGACCGTCACTTTCAAATCTCAGGTTCTCATGCTAAACAGCAAATGACTGAATGACATCCACATTGCAAAGAGAGCCCATCAAACTGTACCGAGAATTTCACATGTGTCTGAAGAAATGCAAATGTGCCCAAAACTACAGAAGTCAACATTGCAACTTGACAGCGATCATCTCAATGTTGTAGAGAAACCTTCCAAAGCTGACCAAAGTAAGCATAAAGTACATAGCCAGATATCAAATGCAATATAGCTTACAAGAAGCTAAAGCTAAACCTTCCATTACACAAGAGGCATCTGCAGTGAACCTACCATTGAAACCAGCAGGATAAGTCCGTCTTCTGTCAAGTGCTGCTGCTACCCCCGAGCCAGGTCCTGCACCTCTGGTATTTGATTCTACTTCAGACAGAAGACCTGTGTGGTTGTGTGCTTGCTTCCGACTACCAACTCTTCCATTGTCCATGAGGATGTCTTTCACTTCTACAGCTGCTGCACGTCTTTCCATGTTAGTTGCTTGCTCTTGAAATTGAGGTGTTGGCATAGATTGTCCTCTTAGAGAAAACTCTCTTCTGGGAGCTGCATGCATTGGGTCCCTCTCCATGCTTGGAAAGTTTGTGTCTTGATAGTTTTCCATAGTTCGAGGAGGCTTCAAAAAGACTTGTGGACGATCAGATGTGAGGGGTGTCCCGCAGACTCTTGCATTCTCACTGTTCATGATAGTTTCATTGTCGCTAACATCCTGGGTAGCACTGGCGGCGGCAGCAGCCAACATTGCATTCCACTCAACACTCAGACTGAAGTCGCTTGCTGGAGATTGTGAGCCTTCATTAGCATCCTGGAGGTGTCTGTCTCTGCGAGCTTTGATCTGAACATCTCTAGATGGGAGGGGGCCATACCGCTCAATATTGGGTGGCTGCTCATTATTTATGTCTGCTACTGGAAACCGTGGTGGAGATATAACTCTGCCCTGCTAAGCAGACATTTGAGTTCCGATCAGTAGAGACCAACCACTACCTCATACCATGGCCTCGCCATCCCCAACCCCCAACTGCCCAAGACATGGAATCCATAGTGGAGTGTAGAGCCTACTCAGTTCGTTATTCTAACAAAGACAGAACTATTGGCAATGGTGGATTGGCACAGCAAAATGCTAAACCTGCCTACAGGTCACTCCACAAACAATGATAGCTTAAGTGAGACGCGGATGTGGTGAGTATCACCAGTCTTGTGGATAAGTCATACTACCTCAACTTGCTATAGGAAGCTTAAGGTATGGAATGCTAGAATACGAACACAAGGACAAGCGAACTCAACAGATAAATGCACATGCGTCAGAAGAGATCCCAGTTGGAATACACATTGGAAATGCATGAGCTAACGATAGCAGGATAACAAGGAAGAATGGTAAACTACCCTCGTCGTGGCAGATGGGCGAGTACTTGAAGCTGCATGGTCATGTCCATAATTGGAATTGATGGGTCCAGAACGGGGAGGAGATGAATAGGGAGAGACACTAGTCGACTGAAATTCCAGTTCGCTGCCTTGGTCCAGAACAGAAGTGGGGCTTGAATCCAACCAGGCCTTCACGGCGTCATTGGAGAAGCTATTCTGAGGTATGGGCTGCGGAGTGCTGTTTTTTCTGTCGCTGCTGTCGATATCATCTTGAAACCGTACACGATTTCCCAACCACCGATTAGAGGGCTTGGTCCGCCGGCTCTGGAGTGAGGTGGCAGGAATGTATCCGCTGTCGGGGACTATCCCCGAGCATTGTGTTGCACTCTTCCGCACTGACATCCCTTACGCAGCAGAGAGGTTCCAGCACAATTACACCTTCAGAATAGTTTAAGAGACGGTAAGCTCGTGAGTACTCAAGGGTAAGATCAACAGAGTGCCAAATTTCGGAGAAATTGGAGTTGAAGCAGTATTATGTTACTACGACACAACTACTGTCTGGTATAATCGCCTAGAACTTGGGTTCTCCAAGAGACTTAGCCGAAATAGATAGTCTAATTTGCTAGGATTGGTCTGGTGTTGGGAGTTAGGTAGCTCGATCAAAACGGAAGGAAGCAGAGCATCGAAGCTTAGAAACGATATTGGTAATATCTTGACTGAGGAAAAAGTCACAGATTTTTCTGTGCTGGTGAATTCAGTGGCAATGCCACACAGAAGCTCGAACAACCGAAGGCTCCACCTCACGGGGGGTGGTGGAACAATCTCTACGGCAGAGAGGTAACAAAGAGGACAACTCTTGGCCACAAGTCCTCGAAGTCGCCTGAGCAGCAATTGCGACAGAGGAGGTCGCGAGTGTGAGATAGAGAGAGAGTGGTACACACAAATCCTCAATCGCGAAAGAAGCACAATTCAGCAAGATAGCAAGGACTGGACGGCAAGTCCAACTAGAATATATACTAACACAGCCTCCAGCATCTGAGACGGAGAATGATACTACTGGCACCTGTGGGTGTCCAGTCGTTAAATAATCTCAACCACCTTCTTCTTCTTCTTCTTCGTCTCCAAATATCTGAGCAGCAAACCCTAATTCGTCATCGCATTACGCGTGCCACGTCCACGGTGGATTCGATTGACCCACGTGTCGCTGAGGTACGAAAAATCTCTTATCTGTTCCCCTCGTCAGCATTCTCATCCATGCCAATTATGTGTGTCCGGGTTTGACCCCGGGACCACACTGGCCGGACCGCAGGGGTAGGTGAAAGGGTGGCAGTTGCTTGTCGGTTACTGTCAGGCTATAACAAGGCCGCTTTATCCTCGACCGGAACAGCCGGTGATGGATCGCCCGGCACCTGGCGGTTCGCGTCAGACGAACACTAAATATCTCCGGGTTACCGGAAAGGCACCCAACCGTTAACGGCCACTTGTGGCACGCGAGCCGTCGACGGTACTGCGACGTCTGTTCTTGCCTGACGGTGCTACGTCAGCTCGACGGACGACGACGTCCGTCGTCGTCACATACTTAGGGTAGTAGAAATACGGTAGAGATGCTGAAAGGAAGGCTCCAACCCTCCGATCTTACTTGGAAAGTGGATCTACTTACAATTGACAGAGACAGTTTTCCAGACTGTGAAAAGGTGTGTTCCGAGATTGATGAATTCACCAAGCTTTTAGATGCACCCAGACATCCACATATGAATCCTGGAACTTTACAAAAGGGATTTAGCTGGTCCAGAGAATTGGTGAAAAATTTCCAGTTCTTTGAAGAATGGTTTGGAGAACATCCTAGAGCTGCCAGCAACTAAGACCCCTGAGTGCTTCAGGCTCGATGCAATGACCATGATCAAAATGGTCTTCCCAGAAGTGACATGCGGGAGGTCTGTGGAGGACATGGAATGATCTTCATGGTATGGCACAGGGTACTATCACAGCTCCACCACTCCTGTAGCAGGCACTCAGAAGCACACAGTGAAGTTGCAAGTGTGGGATGTTGCACCCACATACCCTCAATTAAAGAAACATATTGTTTTCAAGAATCTATTTGCAGAGTTTGAGGCTTTTGAAGAAGGAAGCCACTACACTCTTGCGGTAGGGTTTGGTGGCCAGGCATGTTGGGATGTTTTCAGGTTGCTCAATCCACAACTTGTAGGCCACCCCATCGTTCTCCAATTTCTGCGCCAAGTTCCGAAGTTGGGTCTCTCCCTTCACTTCCAAAGTAACCTGCACACCACAGATTTTCAATACATTTGAAGCGGCTGACTACAAGTGTTCTGACCATAGAAAGGAGTGAGAGAAGAGAAGAAAGAAAGTAATTTCATAAAGTTCACGGGGATTGAGGCCCATGTGATATAGTGTGACAAATAAGGGTGACAAGCAATTACATGCCACTCTCTGCTCCACAATCAGACCATCGCATGGTCCCCCAAACAAGACAGCTCAGCAAGATAGTTTATACCCAGGTGGCTTACGATGTGGTCACATAATGACATTTGAAGGACGTCTCAGCATTGTGGACCCTCAGGTTCAGGCTATTCTTGCTTGCCAAATTCAAACGTCATACCTCAGGACCCAACTTTCCTTAGTGGCAAGTTTCAAGGCAGAAGGTGCACCCTCATTGCTCTCTGCTCAAGGTCACTGGCTTGGCTTCCCTCCTTTAGACGGGCAACACAAGGCTAAGTAAGAAGAAATTGGTTCAGATATGTGGGCCATGCTTGGGGTAAAGACGGTTCACCCAGAAGTTTATCTGATATTATTAGACAGCCTGTGTTATGCTACCATATCATTCCATGGGACTTAGCAATGAGGCAGGGCAAGTAAAGCTGCTTGAAAGACTGGGAGGCCTTGGCTCCTTCTCTGGACAAAAGAGTTACTGGAACATGTTGCTCTCTGAGCAATTCAAGGTCAGATGGTGGGGTCAGCTGCAACATATGCCCAACACCAGATATCCTAAATTAATCGACTCTATATCTTGGAAACAGGACCGCCCTGTCAAACAGGCCGAGTCCTGGCAGAAGAGAGTAGAAGAGATCCTCAAGGACCTGGACCTGGATCCGCAAGTCTTGACCCTGCTGGATAAATCTGACTTAGAGGCTGTAGTGTCCTCAGCCATGTCTGTTGCCATGAGATTGTCTGATGAAAATGAAGTTAGGCAGAAAACTTCCCTGAACTTGTTTCCAGTCTGTGACATGGGGGAGGACATCTTGGATGACCTCAAGGGTCTACCCACTCTCGGCACTAGACTGAAATTTAAACTCAGGGCTGGAAGCCTACCTTTGAACAGCAAACAGAAGCAGAGAGGAAAGGGAGAGTGCAATTGCCCGTTGTGTGGGCAATCTGAAGACAGTATTCATTTTCTGATACACTGTCCGGGGTTCTCTCACCAAAGAGACGCTCTCTTCAAATCTATTACGGGAATTGTGCCTGTACCCCTGTTTACCAACTTTGAAAGTCTCGAGGCTGAGCCAAAAGCCCAGGCCCTCCTGAGGCCTAGTTTTTGGGCAAATCACACACAGCAGATTGATGCTTGTGTGAAGGGATTTCTAGAGGATATCTGGAAAACCCGGATTAATTCTTTATATGGAGGTAAGTCTTACTACCAACGTCAGCCCCTGACAGAGGTAGGTTCTGTCCCTTTTGTTCCCGCTCAAACTGGGCGTGGGGTCAATGGCCACAAGGCTACGGCAAACAACGTCTTATGAGTACAATCTGAGCAACGCCATGTGTTGGCCAAAAAACGTTTTTGTCCATTTGGTAGATGCTGACAGAAAATCACTGTGGTTCAAAATTACCCACACGCTTCTAACCGCACATCTCCTTGGCATATTCTATGTACAAGTAGTGTTGGGTGCAATACCCCTCCCCAAAATGACTGCTGTGTGGATTTGTTTAGCAGATCGGTTGACATGCTAACTTGGCTCAAAGGCTTACTTGTCTTGGTTGCACAGGTTTAATACGTGTGCTGAAACAGCCGTATTGGGCTGCTCTTGTTGGCACTTGGTTGCCTAGGGTTTTTAGTTCATGCAATCTGTTCTGACTGGCGGTTCCTTGGAAGTGAAAACGGAACAAGAGAAAAGAGGCCACAGGAGGCGCCAAGGGTCCATACAAGAGAGAGAGACAGAAAGAATGAACAAGTGCTGAAAGAACCATAAAGATTCTTGCATCTCTTATATTGAGGGCCTATACTCACAATTATGCCCTGTATAACGTACCCGCCAAATCTAAGTATTTGGATTTTCAACATTTTAAGAGTGATACCAGTCGGTTCTAAATATTGGGTCAAAATCTCAACACCTCGGAAAAATCAACAGTTATCAACATGGTATAGCCCAGCTGGTAATAGCTGTGGTATTACAATATCCCATCATCCAGTTACACCATTCAGAAACCATGTATACCAGATTATCACCTTCACAAAGAAGAAGAGAATGTCAGGAAGAGTATCAGATATAAGAGGCTCTGATTGAATGCATGCTTGGTGTCCAGACAAACCAAGAGTAGCAGCAAAAGGAAAAGAATAAATCACAAACCTTGTGCATGTTGTCTAGATTCTCAAGCCCACAGTACTGGGCAGTATCTGGATCCTCCTTGTGCAGCCAAATTGCTGCAACGGCAGCATGACAGCCTTGAGAAATCACGCTCCCCAGTGGCCATTTCATTGTGTCCATCAAATCCTTTCGTACTACTATGTACTGCACCAGCACTTCTGTTTGAGAACCACCCGTGGAAGCGTCCTGTGTTGTCGCCGTCGCAGCTGCTGAAGGTAGCTCATTTATTGTAGAAACTGAAGGCATGGCAGCCATTGATGAGAGAGAGGGGTTGTTATGGTGAGAACACCGAATAGGGTTTAGCCAGGTGAGTTTCCTGGAGAGAAATGATGGTTGAAACAGAGTGAGTCTTTCAGAGTATTGACGCGTTGTCTTTGGAGCAAGCGGCTCCCCGACGAGACCGATGTTATTGTGCGACCCTTTCCGTGAAGAATGACTCGAAATATCATTGAGGAAGCTTGGTTCACTGACAGGAATCGTACGAGAGTTTATGAAGAGGATGGAGCTGCAAAAATCTGAAAGTTTCAAAGATCTGACAGATGGGCTTGTCGACGAATTTGATATTAAGTGGGTACTGGAGCTTATAATGCTACAACGGGCGGGAATGTTCACTCCAGCGAAAGCTGAAGAAGACAGAGAGACGGAGAGAGAGAAGGCATTGCTGGCAACAGGAACTGACAGAATTCTCTCTGCAGGCAAGCGGACATGACATTTTGAGAGAGGGTTGAGGAACTTACTAGGTGGTGCCTGCAGTACCAGTGCATTCATGAGAAGAGGTTGGAAGAATTGTAAGACGAAGGAAACCCTTGGACACTTTGCAGCCTGAATCTACGCGACGTTCTTTGGGACCTGTACATACAGAAACTGCAAAAATGTGGCTTGGGATTGGAAAACTCCCTGTAATGAGGCAGGCATGAATTGTACCTTTGATTCTTTCGGGAGTCTCTCAGTGCCTCGGGTGCTCGCTAAACTAATTCTACTTATCTTCTAGGAGTTTGCCTGCTTACCTTCAAATACTACAGTGCAACTGGACAAACTCTTTAGGAAAATAAGGTTGGATTGAGGCGGCATTTGAGCCTACTAATGGACTGAAATGGCTAGATTGTTCAGGAGAGTGGGTGACACTGATAATTACGTGATGAACAATCTGAACTGGACCATAGCAGATTTCTTCAACATGGTTCTTTTCCTGCAGACACCTTTGCAGCCCACTTCAATCTTCAGTAGTAGATTGAGTCTTCAAAGACCTTCATGATCCAAGGAACTTGGAAGTTTTAGTTTGCAAAGACATCTCTGTTTTCGACATTTCCAAAATGTTTCTGGATTTGGAAGGCAGATTATGGAAGAGGATACCTGTTACAAAGTTCAAACTAGTTGACTGTCAAGGGGAGCCTGTGACAATCCAGCAGTCCTACTCCACACCACTTCAACCAATTCGAAGTATCATCATTGATGCTCTCAAGATTTTGAATCCTGCTTAAAAAGGCACGCTCTAAATTTCATTATACCTCTCATGCAGTTTAGGACACTTCAGCTTGGTTTGTTGCTAGTCCTACAGATGTGGTCAGCCTGTGTAGCTGTTAAGTATGCAGCTTGGCAATGCCACACAGTTCAGCTCACAATATCCAACCTATTTTACCTACACATACTCAGGTCAACAATGTGTCAACCTCCTCCAAGCAACCTGAAGGGCCAACTAGTTGTGCCATGTAGCCATGGTGCTTCCATGTTGGCGTAATCCCATGGTCTTGACTCATAGACCGGAAGTATTGACGGGCCTCATCCACCAGGCCCAACTGGCTGCATGCGGTGAGAACACCAATGAATGTGATATTGTCTGGCTTAACATCTTCCCATTGCATCTGTTTGAAGAGTTGGAGAGCCTCTGTGCCATATCCATTCTGGGTGTATCCTGTAATCATTGCATTCCAGGACACCACATCTCGCTTAGGAATTCTATCGAAGACTTGCCTTGCATCGACTACACTCCTGCACTTTGAATACATGTCAACAAGGGCATTTCCCACAGAGACATCTGATTCAAATCCAGATTCAATGATCCGGCCATGAACTCGCTTTCCCTCTTCAAGGGCTGCTTGGCTTGAACATGCATTGAGGATGCCAATGAAGGTTACACTATCGGGTTTCAATCCTTCTCCATGCATTTGCTGAACAAGTTCAAAAACCTCTTCACCATGACCCCGCTGAGCATAACCTGAAATCATAGCATTCCATGACACCACATCTCGTTTGGGCATTTGGTCAAACACTTGTCGCGCATCCTTCACACTCCCGCACTTGCAATACATGTCAACAAGAGCAGTCCATGAGACCACATCTCGTTTAAACATTTTGTCAAACACCCGACGTGCACTATCTACACTGCCGCATTTGGCATACATGCTGACAAGGGCATTTCCTAGCCGAACGTCTGACTCAAATCTAGCGTTGATGATGTGGCCGTGGACCTGCTTGCCCTGTTGCAGAGCTCCTGGGCTAGCACATGCATTGAGGATGCTAAGAAAAGTGACCTTGTCAGGCCTCACACCTTCTTGTTGCATTTGCCGAAAAAGTTGGAATGCCATCTCACTGTGCCCTTGCTGAGCATATCCAGCAATCATTGCAGTCCACGAGACCACGTCTCGTTTTGGCATTTCATCAAACACTTGGCGTGCATTCACCAGGTTCCCGCACTTGCAATACATGTTAACAAGGGTAGTCCACGAAACCACATCTCGTTCGGGCATCTTGTCAAACACTTGCTGCGCACTCGTAACATCCCCACACCTAGCATACATGGTGACAATGGCATTCCCTAGATGCACATCTGACTCAAACCCAGCATTGATAATCTGAGCATGAACCTGCTTTCCCTGTTGAAGAGCTGCAGGGACTGTACATGCATTGAGGATGCTGATGAAGGTAACCTTGTCAGGGTTTACCCCTGCTCGTTGCATCTCCTTAAAAAGTTCAAATGCCTCCTTGCCATACCCTTCCTGAGCATATCCAGAAATCATTGCTGTCCACGATATCACATTTCGTTCAGACATATTGTCAAACACTTGCCGTGCATCCAAAATACTTCCGCACTTGGAATACATGCTAACAAGTGTGTTTCCAAGAGAAAAGTCTGAGCCATATCCACTCCTAATGATGTGGGCATGGACCTGCTTTCCATCTTCCAAAGCTTTCATCTTAGCACAACCCTGCAAGATAGAAGCATAGGCGTCAGAGTATGCTCGAATGTCTCCTTGATCCATAGTGTCCAAAAATTTCACCGCCTCCTTCAATCGTCCCTCCCGACAGAGTGTGCTCAACTCCCTGCTGGAACCATAAGACTCCTCGCCACTTCCCACTCCCTTTTGTTGCTCTCCTCCCTCTCCATTAGAAGTAGTGGTGATCGTGGCCGTGCCAAGAGCAAAAACCTTGCTGCCACTATGATCCAGAACAACTGACTCCATTTCTTTCCAGAATCGAAACCCTACTACTCTGCATGGCCATTTGGAGCGACAGTCAAGAACTGCTGTACGAATGATTCACTCATGTTATTCGTACCCGTAGTATCCTCAATGCTACTTTCATTGACGTTGTCCAGAACAATGGAGCAAAGAAGAGGGATCAAAATTCACCATACCGAAGACTCCACAATTGCCTTTGGAAGCCCATCGCACTCCACCACCGAGGGAGGTCAATTACAACGGTAAAGGCAGGAGCTCATGATCTCGAGTGTGATGCATCTTCTTTAAATTACCAACCTCCATCTCAGGTGACAGGAAGAAAGTGACCTGCAACATACATCGCTCTAGTCGCAAACGGGAAACAGCAGTTCAAACTCAAAAACAGATCACTTCAGAGACAAAATGATATACAAACAAAAAATAGGAATCTGTACAGTGTAGAGCCCTATCCTTCTGCTCCCGCCATCCCATTACTACATCTCCAAAACCACCGATTCCCACAACTCCCTTCAGCTGAAATTCTGCCATCCTATCATCGTCCCGACATGAAAAGGACATGATGCGAATGAATGTACGTACCACCAAGCTGGAAACCATCTCACTGTTTGCGAGCCTCCGGCGCTTTGCCGTCTCACCATGAGATTGTAACCAAATGTGTAAACAACACCCACTAAGAAGCAACCCACCCAAATTGCAGAGCACCTTCAACATCCACTACGGCTTATCGGAAATCACCAGACCTGACCCTGCAAGAATCAGCATTCGCACCACCCACAGATGGACAGTCATACATACTGTAGCTTGAGAGAGGTCCCTCCTATCACTTTGCACTCCAGAAATCTCCCGAAAACAGCAGAACTCGTAATTCAGTACTGTACGTGCGGCCATTTGCACAGTCTGTGACCGTAAATGTGGGAAAGAAACCCTGCCCGTATGCAAGACTCACGCGAATTGAGGTCCCAACAGAGGCTGTTGGCAGGTTACGATCGAGATGCGCTGTAATGTAGATGTGCATCATCATTCTCAGAGACTTTGCAGGGAGTGCAGTGCTCAACATGGTGCAGCTGCCAATGTCTGTGTGATGCGTTCTCAAAGAAAGATCTGCTACAGTATTGGGTATGCTCCACTTCCCCCTCTGGCATGAAGAATCTGAACACCACAGAAGCTGTCCAACCTTGTGCATTCATGCTGTTACCTGCGAAAAGGTGGGGACAGAATCTTGCATTGATCTTTGGGATGTTCATGATGCAGGGCAGTGGGGTTGCAAGTATGGAGGCAGACCCAGTTGTTTCTTGGGCATCCCAGTGGGGGCGCATGTGTGGGTCTTGGCACGTCCGCTGTTTTGAACGGAGTGAGAGAAACTAGAGCGAGGGAATGGAGCAAGAACAGGACGAACAGTTGGGGTACTGGTGGGAATATGGCTTCAGTGTGCGGCGAGGGACGCTTGAAGGAGGCGGTGCAGCTTTTGGATGTGATGGAGCAACGAGGCTTTTGGGCATATTCCGAGACCTGCGCTCGTCTCTTGCAGGGGTATGCAAAGACGAAGGCCCTCGCAGATGTGAAGGGGGTCCATGCCCACATCATCAAAAGTGGATTTGAGTCAAACATGTTCCTTGCAAACACCCTTGTCAGCATGTATTGCAAGTGCGGAAGCATTGGGGATGCGCGCCGAGTGTTTGACAAAATGCCTCAACGAAATGCGATTTCTTGGACTGCGATGATTGGAGGATTAGCTAAGCAAGGGCAGGGAGAAGCTGCATTTGAACTCTTTCGGCAAATGGAAAGAGAGGGCGTGAAGGCAGACAGGGTTACTTTCATGAGCATTCTGAATGCATGTGCTGGGCCAGTAGATCTAGAACATGGCAAGCGGCTCCATGCGGGCATTATTACAGCTGGATTTGAGTCAGACGTGAGAGTGGGGAATGCCCTTGTCAGCATGTATTGCAAGTGCGGGAGTATGGCGGATGCGCGGCAAATGTTTGATAGGATGCCTAAGCGAGATGTGATCTCGTGGAATGCGATGATTGCAGGATGCGCTCAGCAGGGCCATGATGAGGAAGCCTTTGGACTCTTTGGGCAAATGCAAAGAGGCGGCGTGACGGCAGACAGAGTGACTTTCTTGAGCATTCTGAGCGCATGTTCGAGCCCAATGGCCCTGGAATCCGGCAGGCATCTCCATGTGTCTATCATGAAAGCTGGACTGGAGTCTGATGTTGGAGTGGGGAATGCCCTCATCAGTATGTATTGCAAATGCGGTAGTGTGGTGGATGGCCGCCGGGTGTTTGACAGTCTGCGCGAACGAGATGTGGTCTCATGGACGGCGATGATTGCTGGATACTCTCAGCATGGTGATTGTGAGAAGTCTTTTGAACTCTTTCGGCAAATGCAAAGTGCTGGCGTGAAGCCCAACGAGGTCGCTTTCATGAGCATCCTGAACGCATGCGCCAGTCTAGCAGCCCTAGAAGAGGGCAAGTGGATCCATGACCTCATCGTCAGATCAGGATTGGAGTCAGATGTTCGAGTTTCTAATGCTCTTGTCGACATGTATGCCAAGTGCGGGAGTGTGGGTGATGCACGACAAGTATTTGACAAAATTCCTCAACGGGACGTGGTCTCATGGAATACCATGGTTGTGGGATATGCCCAGAACGGGATTGGTAAGGAGGCCCTCCAACTCTTTGAACAAATGTTACACGAAGGAGTGAAGCCAGACTCTGTCACATTTGTTGGTGTTCTCTCTGCATGCAACAGTATGGGCCTGGTGGACAAAGGCCATAGTTACTTCCTCTCCATGAGTCATGATCATGGCATCCCACCAACAGGAATGCACTATGGCTGCATGGTCGGCCTTCTTGGTCGATCAGGGCAATTACATGAGGCAGAGGACTTCATCAGCAAAATGCCGGTGGAGCCAAATGCTTCAGTGTGGGGGCCATTGCTTGGTGCATGCAGAATCTATGGTAATGTGGAGGTAGCAGAACGGGCTGCAGAACATATACTCAAATTCAAACCACAAGATGCCGGAGTGTATGTGCTGCTTTCAAATGTCTATGGTGCGGCTGGCAGGTGGGATGATATAGCAAAGGTGAGAAAGGCCATGAAGGACAGGGGTGTGAAGAAGGAGCCAGGGCGTAGCTGGATCGAAGTCAAGAATAGGGTACATACGTTCGGTGTAGAAGATAGATCGCACCCGCAGACCGAGGAGATATATGCTGTGTTGGAAAGATTGGATAGACAAATTAAGGAAGTGGGATATGTTCCCAATACACGCTTTGTGTTACATGATGTGGATCAGAAGATGAAGGAACAGGCTCTTGGCTATCATAGTGAAAAGCTGGCCATTGTGTTTGGGCTCATCAGCACGCCCCCTGGGACACCTATCTGCATAATTAAAAATCTCAGGGTATGTGGGGATTGCCACACTACCAGCAAATTTATCTCCACAATTGTTGGGTGTGAGATCATAGCAAGGGATGCCAACCGCTTTCATCATTTCAAGAATGGGGTGTGTTCTTGTGGGGATTATTGGTGATGACAACTCCACACGCACCAACACGATCTTCCGTGTATGGAGTCTTAAGCGAATGTCTGGCAAGCTGTCGGTCTTGTTCAGGGTGAGTCTAATGGCCACAAGATTCAAGGAGGTTATACCTCTCATATATTTCTCGTTGATCTGATGCCCATTTGTGACAGGCAACCATGAATCTTGCAGATTGTGCGTTGGGCATTGTCCTATTCACAGTTTGGTAAACTGGCCACAACTGTTGCTTGCAGGGTTTTGGCAGAGGTCATTGGTGAAAATAAATGAGCTGAAGTCAAGGCATCATTGAGTGGTATGAACCCTTCTCCAACCTTCTCCATTCGGTGCTTTCAGTTGCAACAGTATCCTACATTAATGAGTATCTTTCATATTAATGATGTTTTTCTGAGATTGTGACCAGTCTTATTGCAGTTCCTTGGGGTTCAGAGGATCTCTCTTGAGGCAGTGTATGCCACACGGATGCAAAAAACAAAGGGCACCGCTTTAATGGATGGTGCCCATGTGCGTATCTCAGTAAAACGCAGTCTGATCTGCCCATCTGCTACTGTGCACATTGTTGAAGGTGCTCTTTTGACTTCCCAATTTCCTCTTTGGTTTAGTCTTCATCATGTGCTGGTTACTTGATCTGGGCTCTGTCATTCGCTATTTTCGGAAAACCTGATGTAAGTCTCAAGTTTTCAACTCAGTGGTTTATCATGTATGGTATGATGTCTGCTTGGTGCCATGATCTTGTGACTGCGGATGGCTGAATCTTTGTGGCTGTGAGTACAAGTCATTGAATGTTCTGCTATGGTGATTTGATGTTTATCTGTCTAAACACCTTCATCTCATCTACTAGATGTATGTGGCACAATCTGTGCCTTCAACACATTCAAACTCTAAATGGTTATAGCACTTCCTCACAGAAATGTGGCTTTAGCAGGTGCCTAAAGGAAAGTAACTACTTGGGACCCAATATTGTCGGTAAACAAACTAGCTACAGAAACTGTCTGGCAAGGGTTCTGTGCCAGCAGTGCTGCTGTCTAATTTCTCCCAGATTAAATGTGTGCTGTGCACATGCTCTATGCTCTAGGGTATGATGCAGTATCTAAGTTCACTCTGGTCTAGTATGTCATCTGTTTTCTGTATCTGCCTTGACATTTCCTTGCTGATCGCCGTTCTCCAAGGACATTTTGTGAGTTTGTCTCCCTGTCATCCTCCTTCTAAATGGTGCTGGGGAGTGACAGGTTACCTGCACTGGAATGAGATGTACCCTGTTCTGGACGTCAATCCAATTGTGCCCTAGGTCACTCTGTACACCTCTATCGTTCATTGCCTTCCTCACCATTGTTATATCATCCCACCGGCCAGCTGCAGCATAGATGTTTGAAAGCAGCACATACACTGCAGCATTTCAGGTTCCATCTTGAGGATACATTCTGCAGCACGTTCTGCTACCTCCACGTTGCCATGGATTTTGCAAGCGCCAAGCAAGGCCCCCCAGACAGAAGCATCTGGCTCAAATGGCATTTTGTTGATCAAGTCCTCAGCATCAGCCAAGTGGCCTGCACGGCCTAGAACATCAACCATGCAGCCATAGTGCTTACCTATGGGTGTGATGCCATGATCTATTCTCATGGAGAGGAAGTAGTGATTACCTTCCTCCACGAGGGCCATATGGCTGCATGCAGAAAGAACACTGACGACGTGACATTGTCTGGCTTACACCCTTCCCACAACATCTCTTCAAAGAGGTGGAGGGCCCCTTTACCTAGCCCATGCCGAGCATATGCTACTATCATTGAATTCCAAGTGATCACATCTCTTTGAGGCATTGTGTCAAAGGCTCTCCGAGCACCTCCTAGACTCCCACACTTGGCATACATGTCAATGAGGGCATTACACACTCGGACATCTGACTCAAATCCAGAGTTGCTGATGAGGGCATGAGCTTCCTTGCCCACTTCTAGAGCTGCCAAGCTGGAGGATGCATTGAGGATACTAATGAAAGTGACCTCATTAGGGTGAATGCCTTCTCTTTGCATTTGCCAAAAGAGTTCAACTGCCTCTTCACCATGCCCTTGCTGAGCTACTCCTGCAATTAGAGCATTCCATGATATATCATTTCGCTTGGGCATTCTGTCAAACACAGCACGCGCCATTAAACTCCCGCATTTGCAATACATGGTCACGAGGGCATTGCCCACCTGCACATCTGACTCCAATCCAGCTTTGATGATACCAGCATGCAGCCATTTACCCTGTTCCAGAGCTAGTGGGCCATCACATGCATTGAGGATGCTTAGGAATGTGAGCTTGCCTGCCTTGAGGCCTTCTTGTTGCATTTTCCTCACAATGTCGTTGCTGCGCTAATCCTGCGATCATGGCATTCCATGAGATAAGGTCTCGCGTAGGCATTTTGTCGAACACTCTGCGCGCATCAGACACATTTCCGCACTTGCAATACATTCTGACTAGGGCAGTCCCCACTTGGACATCCGACTCCAATCCAGCTTTGCTCACAGCCGCATGGAGCCGATTGCCCTCTTCCAGGTCACCTGGACTGGCACATGCATTCAGGATGCTTATGAAAGTGACCTTGTCTGTGCTTACATCTCGACGTTGCATTGGCCTAAATAGTTCAAAGGCCTCTTCACTGTGCCTTTGCTGGGCGAATCCCGTGATCATTGCATTCCATGAGATCACATCTCGCTTGGGCATTTTGTCAAACACTCTCCGCGCATCCAGCACACTCACCACATTTGCAATACATAGTAATAATGGCATTTCCCACTCCGATATCTGACTCTAGTCCGGCTTCGATAATGTCTGCATGGAGGCGTTTGCCCTGTTGCAAAGCTAGTGGATTGGTACATTCGCTTAAGACTCCATAAATGGAAGATCGTGTTGGCGCGTGTGGAGTTGTCATCACCAATAATCCCCACAAGAACACACCCCATTCTTGAAATGATGAAAGCGGTTGGCATCCCTTGCTATGATCTCACGCCCAACAATTGTGGAGATAAATTTGCTGGCAGTGTGGCAATCCCCACATACCCTGAGATTTTTAATTATGCGGATAGGTGTCCCAGGGGGCGTGCTGATGAGCCCAAACGCAATGGCCAGCTTTTCACTATGATAGCCAAGAGCCTGTTCCTTCATCTTCTGATCCACATCATGTAACACAAAGCGTGTATCAGGAACATATCCCACTTCCTTAATTTGTCTATCCAATCTTTCCAACGCAGCATATATCTCCTCGGTCTGCGGGTGCGATCTATCTTCTACACCGAACGTATGTACCCTATTCTTGACTTCGATCCAGCTACGCCCTGGCTCCTTCTTCACACCCCTGTCCTTCATGGCCTTTCTCACCTTTGCTATATCATCCCACCTGCCAGCCGCACCATAGACATTTGAAAGCAGCACATACACTCCGGCATCTTGTGGTTTGAATTTGAGTATATGTTCTGCAGCCCGTTCTGCTACCTCCACATTACCATAGATTCTGCATGCACCAAGCAATGGCCCCCACACTGAAGCATTTGGCTCCACCGGCATTTTGCTGATGAAGTCCTCTGCCTCATGTAATTGCCCTGATCGACCAAGAAGGCCGACCATGCAGCCATAGTGCATTCCTGTTGGTGGGATGCCATGATCATGACTCATGGAGAGGAAGTAACTATGGCCTTTGTCCACCAGGCCCATACTGTTGCATGCAGAGAGAACACCAACAAATGTGACAGAGTCTGGCTTCACTCCTTCGTGTAACATTTGTTCAAAGAGTTGGAGGGCCTCCTTACCAATCCCGTTCTGGGCATATCCCACAACCATGGTATTCCATGAGACCACGTCCCGTTGAGGAATTTTGTCAAATACTTGTCGTGCATCACCCACACTCCCGCACTTGGCATACATGTCGACAAGAGCATTAGAAACTCGAACATCTGACTCCAATCCTGATCTGACGATGAGGTCATGGATCCACTTGCCCTCTTCTAGGGCTGCTAGACTGGCGCATGCGTTCAGGATGCTCATGAAAGCGACCTCGTTGGGCTTCACGCCAGCACTTTGCATTTGCCGAAAGAGTTCAAAAGACTTCTCACAATCACCATGCTGAGAGTATCCAGCAATCATCGCCGTCCATGAGACCACATCTCGTTCGCGCAGACTGTCAAACACCCGGCGGCCATCCACCACACTACCGCATTTGCAATACATACTGATGAGGGCATTCCCCACTCCAACATCAGACTCCAGTCCAGCTTTCATGATAGACACATGGAGATGCCTGCCGGATTCCAGGGCCATTGGGCTCGAACATGCGCTCAGAATGCTCAAGAAAGTCACTCTGTCTGCCGTCACGCCGCCTCTTTGCATTTGCCCAAAGAGTCCAAAGGCTTCCTCATCATGGCCCTGCTGAGCGCATCCTGCAATCATCGCATTCCACGAGATCACATCTCGCTTAGGCATCCTATCAAACATTTGCCGCGCATCCGCCATACTCCCGCACTTGCAATACATGCTGACAAGGGCATTCCCCACTCTCACATCTGACTCAAATCCAGCTGTAATAATGCCCGCATGGAGCCGCTTGCCATGTTCTAGATCTACTGGCCCAGCACATGCATTCAGAATGCTCATGAAAGTAACCCTGTCTGCCTTCACGCCCTCTCTTTCCATTTGCCGAAAGAGTTCAAATGCAGCTTCTCCCTGCCCTTGCTTAGCTAATCCTCCAATCATCGCAGTCCAAGAAATCGCATTTCGTTGAGGCATTTTGTCAAACACTCGGCGCGCATCCCCAATGCTTCCGCACTTGCAATACATGCTGACAAGGGTGTTTGCAAGGAACATGTTTGACTCAAATCCACTTTTGATGATGTGGGCATGGACCCCCTTCACATCTGCGAGGGCCTTCGTCTTTGCATACCCCTGCAAGAGACGAGCGCAGGTCTCGGAATATGCCCAAAAGCCTCGTTGCTCCATCACATCCAAAAGCTGCACCGCCTCCTTCAAGCGTCCCTCGCCGCACACTGAAGCCATATTCCCACCAGTACCCCAACTGTTCGTCCTGTTCTTGCTCCATTCCCTCGCTCTAGTTTCTCTCACTCCGTTCAAAACAGCGGACGTGCCAAGACCCACACATGCGCCCCCACTGGGATGCCCAAGAAACAACTGGGTCTGCCTCCATACTTGCAACCCCACTGCCCTGCATCATGAACATCCCAAAGATCAATGCAAGATTCTGTCCCCACCTTTTCGCAGGTAACAGCATGAATGCACAAGGTTGGACAGCTTCTGTGGTGTTCAGATTCTTCATGCCAGAGGGGGAAGTGGAGCATACCCAATACTGTAGCAGATCTTTCTTTGAGAACGCATCACACAGACATTGGCAGCTGCACCATGTTGAGCACTGCACTCCCTGCAAAGTCTGAAAATTCTAGAGCGACTTTCTTGCAATGCTTGAGTAGATGCTTGTTGTTATGACAGACGTAAGTAGTCAGTTTGTCTCTCTCTTCTCTACTTCTAAGTTTCATTTTCCAGAATTTTGCTCAATGCACGAGTCCCCCTTCCCATAGAAACACGGGTGGGGCCCGAAAATGAGGCAAGGTAGACTACATCATCACAACTGCAGCAGCGCCACACCAACTTGATCAGAAAGATGATGAATCGCGCAGCCCATATTTTGCTCTATCAGGCAATAGGTTATATCTTTCGATAGGTGATAAGCCTACAGATGATAGAGTTCTATGTCGATAGAACAACTGGACCATATAAGGTCTAATCTCTATCGCTCTATAGAATATGTTGTGGTGTTTACAGTTAGCATGTGATTTGCAGGGGATATGGAAGAGGAGATAGTCGCGTACTGGATTCGGGGAGACAAAATGGAAGAAGTGTATGCGAGCCGACCATGTGTATTATGGCGCTACCGACTCTCCGTTGCCCACAGGTGTTATCCACCTCGCACCTTGTTGTTTTTGACACAGCAACTTCAAAATTTCTGATAACCGTCACCTCATGCCTTGTAGGTATGGGAGGGCAAGCAAAACCCTGTGGTGCTTCTAATAGTTTCTCTTTCTTCTCACACGCAGCTCTCCCTTCCACAATGTCTGAGATCAAAATGTGGACCTTTTCATGTGTGTCAAGATGTGAGAACGTACTACTTGAAGGCAAATGACGGCGTGGGAGAGGGTCTCCAGGCGGATGGAGTACACAATTGGCCTGAACTCTCAGTTCCACCGAGACTGTAGTGCCATGCGGGCATTCTGAGGTGAGGGCATGGATATTGTAGTGTGTGAAGGTGCCTTGCTGACGTTAGCTGCATTGCAGTGAATCAAAGAGGGTGGCAGTGAATGGCACGTATTTATGCCCTCTGGAGATTAGCTATTGCTCTTTCTGCCAAGAGGGCGCCATCACCAACCCAGCATTTATCCACTTCTCTGAGCCATAGTATCTCTGGCCCTTGCTGGACAGTGACTGAAGTTGGTTGGGGGATACGAATCAACAGAAGGAATTGGCAGGTGGTTGATCACACCCCTGCCCACTTACACTTTACTGCAGGGCGGGAAGAGGAGGCAGTAGAGACTGATGATGGCATAGGTCACCAGCAGCAGGTGAAGGAGCAGGCGATAGCAGAGCTGAGTTGCGTGAAGCAGGTAAACCAAACAGTACATTTGGCTGCTAGTGGTGCCTTCTGTTGGATATCATACCATTCTCTTGGCACCAAGGCCTGGTTAGTAGGCTCTGAAATGCAAGCTGTAAGTAATTAGATTAGACTGCTGAAGCATGCTCGGTGTGACATGGCAGGTGATCCAGGTGCTGAAGCAGCTGGGCAAGAATGACGACATGCAGGCCAAGCTCATTCCACTTGCACACCAACTGTCTGTACGGGATGCCACGGTGGTTGTCAAATTGATGCCTGATAAGCGTGTGGCTTATAGTTTCTATACATGGATGAAGCAGCGAGCCCAGTACAGGCCCGATGCCTTCTTCTTTCTGGCTGTTGTACGCAACCTTGTAGACACCGGCAAATGGACAAAGCTGGAGATGGTGGTTAATGATATGCTTGCCCACAATATGGTGCTAGACACAAAACTGTTTGTGAGGATTATTAAAACAGCTAGTGATCATGGCAAAGTGGCAGTCAGTGAAAAGTGGTTCCAAAAAATGAAGGAGAATGGATCGCGACCAGATTTGGTGGCGTATAACACCATGATGCAAGCATACGGTAAGGCTGGCCTGCATGCACAGGCCTTTGCCACCTTCCAGGACATGCAAGATTGTGATGTGACACCTGATGTTGTGTCCTTCTGCATTGTGTTAGCTGTGTGCCGGCGCGATGGTGACCTTGCTCATGCACAGCATCTCTTTGATGACATGCAGCAAGTAGGGCTTAAGCCCAACCATGTGGCATACAGCATCCTCCTTGACATTCATGGAAAGAAAGGTGATGCTGAAGCTGCAGCAGCCACCTTCAAGGAGATGAAGGAGGCAGGCATCTTGCCAGATGCAAAGGCATACAACAGTCTCATTCATGCCTTTGCCAAGGCAGGCATGGTGGACCGTGCCACATTGGCTTTCAGTGACCTTCAACAAGATGGATGTGAGCCTGATCTTGTGCTTTTCTGGACACTATTGCACATGTATGCATGTGCAGGCATGTGTGACCAGGCACTAGCTGTGAAGCATATGATGCATGAGGCCAAGGTTCCCATCAATACCTTCTGCTATGACATACTGATTAGTGCCCTGTGGGGAGCTAAGCACTTGGAGCAAGCCATTACCGTTTTCAAGGAGATGAAGAAATCCTCATGCCCTATTGAGCCCAATACCTTTTACACCATGTTCAAGGTGTACTTGCAAGCAGGGCAACATGTGGAGTGTGAGAGGTTGTTTGAGCAGATGATGAATAAAGACTGGAAGCAGAAAGCAGGAGCGTATGAGGGTTTGATGGACATGTACCATTGCACCCGCCGCATTGCTCATGCCACACAGCTGTACCAGCGTATGCAGCGAAGTCAATGTCCCCCAACACCCACCATTTACAGATTCCTGCTGGACCTCTATGCACAAGCAGGCATGCTGCCAGCAGTAGAGGGAGTTTTACAAGATATGCGGCGCACAGGGAACACACCTGATGTAGCAACATATGGTGTGCTGGTGGCAGCATATGTGCGCTATGCACACTTCAATAAGGCATTGGACGTCTACTATGAAATGCTGCAGGCTGGACTCCCCATTGATGCAGAAGTGAGGGCACAGGTTACTGAAGCAGAGCTGAAGATGGCAGCCAGGGAGTGTGATGAGAAGAATCAAGGGGTTGATGGTGCGCAATCAGGAACTTCAGACCTCAAGGATTCTGCTCAAGCAAAAAACCTACAGCATAGAAGTTCAAACATTCAAATATCTGAACCTCAGTTGGATGGCAAGATCCCGCAATTTATTAAGCAGGGAGCCGAGTTAGCACATCCAGAGCCCTTGCATAACAATGAAACAATTGGAGGGATTGCAATATGGGAATGTGAGTGAATGCATTCGCATAGATAGATATCATCCTAGACCTTGCGGGAAAGTGCTTGCACATTATTTGTCTAGTCAAGCAAACGGCCATGCAGCTAACTGGCACTAGACAGTGATGTCACTGTCTGAGAATACATATGATAGGAAACACAGGTTTTTCCATATTGTGTCATGTCAAAGAGTGCCCAAAGTAAAGGTTCCCTTTTACAAACAGTTTTCGAAGGACAGTTGGATTATGGCAGGATATGTTTGATGAGCCATGCACAACACTATGTTCAGGAAACATTCTATTTGACTTCTGAATCATGGTGATGAACCCTTCTATTGAAGCATCTTCATGCTGTATAATTTAGTAAGGCAAGTGCAAAGCACAAAATGCAACAGCGCCATCATACTTCTACTCCCATGATAGGTAGTGAACAGTAATAGCGAAGAACTTTCACTAGCTGCTGCAATACTAGAACTATTACAGCAGAGTACAAACTTGGATGTTTTAGAAAAAGGTGGGGGCTTTGTGAAGTCGGCAGGACTCTCTCTCACAAGCTGTCCCAAATATCTCAATGTAACTTGAGGTACATTACAAAGCTACAAGCTACATTGCAAAAAGGTGCATAAAAGTGTTTGACGTCCAGTTAATTTACAGAACCTACCACTCAACACAAAGCCCCTGGGGTGGTCAATGGACAAGATTGAACCAAGGATCATCCTGGTTATGTAGGCAAGGCACCAATACCCAGCAAGTGGGGCTGCTTACTCGAGCGCATAGTGCATTGTAGTACAAGGTGTCCAGATGTAAAACAGATCATGAGGGATGGTAAATGGTTTTACATCCCAACAGTGTACATGTCCAGTTCATGAAGGTCCCGTTCCTCGACTACCAGAAAGAAGTTCAATGAAAGAACTTAAGGGCGACGGCAGTGAATATGCCTTTGAATCTCTCACGAACATCGTACCTGTACACAGGCCAAGAATGTAATAACCTCAGCAACCCATCTGTTCAAACTCCTGCTTAGATTTCATTGGTGTCAAATCCCCAACTTCTCCACATCATGATGCTAAAATGATCCAGTCCTCTGCTGTATGATTATGCGGGGCAAACTCTCAGAACCTCAGAAATCCTAATTGTGCTCTACAGCTCACATGTCTAGGTTGATTTTCAAAGTGCCTATACTTTTACTGGTTCATGCAAGGGAATTATTCGAGCGAGAAAGAAAGAAGAGTTTAATGCCAGAGAGACGGAGAGAGAGGAAAAGAGAATGTACTCATAAGAGGTTTGCCGTAGCCTGGCCATAGACCTCATGCCCAGTTTGGGAGGAACAAGAGGGCACAGCCATATATTTGTGAGGGGCTCACTGTGGTAGTGGGACTTACCTTCGTATAAATAATTAGTTTGGGCTTTCCAGATATCCTCTAGACAGCCCTTCACACAGGCATCAATCTGCGGTGTGTTAGACCCCATCCGGGCCAGGGCTTTAGGCTCTGCCTTAAGATTTTCAAAGTTGGTGAGAATAACCTGGACAAAGTATCAGAAAATGGATAATTCTCGACACGGAGTTGTGTTTTGCGATAGAGCAGGGGGTTTGGCCATAGCTTTGATGATCTAGGAAAAGGCGTGGAATCATTATGTCATTCCATCGTCAGTGCTTAATATTGTCTTCAGGCTGCCCGCACATCGGGCAATGACAATCTCCAGAGAGATTGTACTCATAAGACGTTTGCCGTAGCCTTGTGGCCATTGACCCCGTGCCCAGTTTGAGCGGGAACAAAAGGGACAGAACCTACCTCTGTCAGGGGCTGACGTTGGTAGTAAGACTTACCTCCATATATAGAATTAATCCGGGTTTTCCAGATATCCTCTAGAAATCCCTTCACACAAGCATCAATCTGCTGTGTGTGATTTGCCCAAAAACTAGGCCTCAGGAGGGCCTGGGCTTTTTTGGCTCAGCCTCGAGACTTTCAAAGTTGGTAAACAGGGGTACAGGCACAATACCCTTAATAGATTTGAAGAGAGCGTCTCTTTGGTGAGAGAACCCCAGAGAGTGTATCAGAAAATGAATACTGTCTTCAGATTGCCCACACAACGGGCAATTGCACTCTCCCTTTCCTCTCTGCTTCTGTTTGCTGTTCAAAGGTAGGCTTCCTGCCCTGAGTTTAAATTTCAGTCTAGTGCCGAGAGTGGGTAGACCCTTGAGGTCATCCAAGATGTCCTCCCCCATGTCACAGACTGGAAACAAGTTCAGGTAAGTTTTCTGCCTAACTTCATTTTCATCAGACGATCTCATGGCAACAGACATGGCTGAGGACACTACAGCCTCTAAGTCAGATTTATCCAGCAGGGTCAAGACTTGCGGATCCAGGTCCAGGTCCTTGACGATCTCTTCTACTCTCTTCTGCCAGGACTTAGCCTGTTTGACAGGGCGGTCCTGTTTCCAAGATATAGAGTCGATTAACTTAGGATATCTGGTGTTGGGCATATGTTGCAGCTGACCCCACCATCTGACCTTGAATTCATCTCATTGGGAGCTTAAGGACGGAATGCCAAACTCACCCCGAACAGCCACATTGGCTGTTTTGGAGCATGCTGACATACACTCCTTAAGCACCGAATGGATTCTAGAGACTTAGCCTGGTTGGAGTTATCAACCCATATAGCAGATCCGTACTCCAAGGCAGGTCTAATAACGCGACAAAGCATGGTTTTCTTAACCTCAGAGTTGACCCCTCTGCAGTGGAAAAATTTAGTGAGCCCCAGAGCTTTGCCCTTGCCAGTTTGAACAACTTTCCGGATATGTGCATCCCAATTACAATTGGAGGAGAACTCAACGCCCAGGTAAGTGTAGGAAGGGAGGACCGGGATCTCTTGACTACCCCACTGCCACTTAAGATCACTTCTCCCCTCTCCTCTGTCGTTGAATGCTACCACTGCACATTTGCTGACATTAGCCTCTAGCCCCCAAAGATCAAAGTATCTCTTCGCGCAATCAATCAACTCCTGGAGATTGGTTGGAGTCTCCCCTATGCCTGCGAAGTCATCCGCAAACATAAGGGCTGGTATGGTGGTATCACCCACCCTTAACCCAAATCCCTCACTTTCCACATCCTCGAGGAGTTGATTGATGAAAACATTGAAGAGCAGAGGGGAGAGAGTACATCCTTGAGCTACACCTTGGTCTATGTCAAAGAAGTTGGACTTCTGTCCGTTAACAGTGACACAGCTTTTGGTGTGAGCATACAAGTTGTGGACAACTCTCCACATCTTTCCCTCGATCCCACAAGACCAGAGGCGGAACCATAGGCCATCTCTCCACACTGTGTCATAAGCCTTTTTGACATCCAGGAAAAAGACATAAGTGGGTTTCCCTTCTTTTTTCCTTCCCTGGATAATCTGGCTTAGAGTGAAGATATGATCCACACAGCCCCTGTTTCGCCGAAAGCCAGCTTGGCCTTCATGGAAACAACCTCTAGACTCCAGATCAACCTCGAGACGAGTACTTACAACTCTGCAGAATGTCTTGCCAACAGCATTGAGGAGCGTGATGCCACGGTAGTTCCCCGGTTCTTCTCTGTCACCCTTCTTGTATAGATTGACAATGACCCCCTGTCGCCAGGGAAAGGGGATCATTTCAGTCTTCCAGATAAGGTTAAAGAGGAGAACTAGGGCCTCTATCATGGGATCGCCACCGTGCTTGATAAGCTCGTTGACAATACCATCAGGTCCACCAGCTTTTATCCATTTAAATGTTCAATTGCTTCCACAATCTCAGAAGAACTAATGGGAGCATTATAAGCCATTGAAATATACTCCAGTTCATCAGGGCTGTTTTGAATCATAGGAACAGTTTTTCCAACTGTGTCCCTCCATTCAGCAGAAGACCCCTCACTGTTAGACCTAGAAGTTCTGCCAAGGATACTGTAGTGAGTTTCAAAGGTTTTGACAATGTCAACCGATGAAGTCACCACTGCACCTTTAGTAGTCTTCAGCGCTTATACTTGCTGACCGTTTTTCGGCTTGTACAAACGTTGAAGGGCCAACCAGAATTTCTTGTCATTACCACCATGGTGGTTTGAGTTTATTTCACTGTATAACTTGTCCCAGTATAATTTCTTCTGAGACCTAACAAGCTGATTGATATCTTTACGGAGCTTCCAGAGAGAGAGAGAGAGAGAGTACCTAGCCAAAGTGCAAGTACAGAGCTCACTGCCCAGAATACAGAACCATTAATGCACTCGAAACTGCACAATCAATGGGACACAATCAAACCATTAACACAATTTCGGGTAACAGCTCTTTAATGTCAGAAATCATAACTACAGGGTAGGACGATAAGGCTTTACTCCGAGTGTAGTGACACCAAGCTCCAATCCTTATTCTGAACCATGGCTGGATAGTCAAAGAGGCAAGAACCTTGAAGTTCAAAGCATCTACACTCAATCTTCCATCTGTTTTGAGTTTGATCTCATCTGGACTCATTTTTCTCAAATTTTATTCTACGGACTTGACCTGAACGCAAGACAAAGGGAGCACGGAGGGGAGGGGTTCAGAGAAGTCCATACATGTACATGCTCAAGAGAATTCCCCATCCCTGTAGCAGTGTACCCCATGCTGATCCTGTGAACCTGCAGATTGGGAGTCTCTTAGTTAATCTTCTTCTTTATTGACAACCGCTTCTCCCACTCTCCACCATTTCTTTCTTCTTCCCCATCCCTTGCCTCTTGTATCATCCCTCTCTCGCCATCCCCCCTCTCCTTAGCACCTGTTTCCGTAATTTTTCTGTTCTCACATGTAATACTACTAAAACACGCTGAACATAAGGCAGAATGTTGACGGGTTAACAGAACATACCACATGAGGTCACGGGTGAAAAGAGCTCGTGGTAGCAGCAGGCCATTGCCAAGCATGGCCAGCAACACCGTGAACACAGAAAGCCCCTTGATGTTGGCGGGGTTCAAAAAGTTGCTCCACTGTGCCAAAATCCAGCTGTGTTAGTGACAAAATGAGAACCTACAATTCATCCACATTCTAAGATTTTGAGCAAGGAAGACTTGGGAAACCAGGACTATGTGCAGACCTACCGCTTGGGCAACGGGAGCCCACATGAACAGAAGGGTGGCTGTCCATGATGAAATGCTACCCATGGACTTCAAAATCTTTGGTGGCAAGCGGTCAAACCGTGCCTGCATCATCCAGAAAGCAGAGGTCAATCCCATGCAGCCTTCCTACATATTACTGTTTCTAGCTTGTCTTTGTCATCACCCATACTTCAGTCTTCAAAACCTCCTTTAAATACGTCCACCGACTTCATTTGGCAAAGAGCAGAAATCATACAATGTATGCAGAGAAAACGACGTGGGAGGGAGGGGTAACAGTACCAGCAGCACCATGGTCAGGCCAAGAGCACCACAAATAACCCCAGGGAGAATGGAGGGGGGAAGATATGGCTGGAACGTTGACCACATCACCTGCAAGCAGCATCCACATTCAGAGTCTTGGTTTTGACTGACCAACCACAGGACTACTTAATTTTACCCCAACCTTAAGAAAAGCATGAGCAGAGAAGGACATGAGCAACCAACTACAGCAATGTTTCCCAAGGCCGTGCTTAACTACATCAATTGCTGAATAAGAAGCAATCCAAATTCAGCAAGAGGTACCAAATCAACTCATGAGTTCCACAATCACACAATCGAGGAAGATACACATACTACGAACTTGCAGGATCGAACAAAGAAAGGACGGAGAAGATAATCAACCTGGGGGAGCACGGTGACACCACCAACACTAACGACCTCCCCCCACAGCTGCCAGATGGCCGGGCTCAGCATATTTTGGAAGTTGAGAAAATTGAGGAGGAGGCCTAAAGCTACTGCGCTGGCGGTCACCACAAAGGCCGGCAGTGGCATGGCCCCAGCAATCGCTAGCTGGGTCAACACTACCAGAGTCGACACGACCCCTACGGCCTGCACCACCATTGCGCCTCTCTCCCTTTTTCCCGCGAAGTATGAGAGCAGCGACAGATTTCCCAGAAGCCCTGTCAATTGTCCCTGCATACTCACTCCATTGTCACCGTCTGCGCTGCAAAGAGAGATAACTGTCTCTCAAAAATTGGGGAAGGGATGATTTTGTCACGCCAAGCAAAACATGATATCAAGCGGTCCCGAATCAACTCGAAGCCTAAAGCACATTTGTTAGGATGTTGCCGATTGACTAGGAAAGCCAAAATAGGTTTCACGACAAAGGAAAAAGTGAATGGTTTGAAGCGAAATTGTACCATCCATGGAATGGCGGACAAGGCGGAGTAGTTGGAAGCCAACAAATTCTGCGTATTCAGTATAATTTGAGGTAGTTGCAGCAGCAGGAAGGCCAATGTGGCCGAGTCCGCAAACCGGATGGTCAGGGCATTCCAATTGCTGTCGACTTCATCTATTTGAGTCTCCGCCTTCAACTGAGCCTCGACCTCATCTGCTGCCTGTTACCAATGCAGTTAGTACGTTCAATCAGCTACCTCACCACTACCTGTAACTCTCTCTGCCAGGCATATATCGGGAAACTCAAGGAAATTCTCATCCACTTCAGAACGCTCCTACGACAACACCACGCCACTTTAGATAAAGATAAAAACAATGTCCACGCTTTGCTCGATCAATGCATCCTTACAAGAACGCGAATTTCAGTATATGCAGGTGAGAAACGGAGAAGGAACAGAGCTGGAAAAACCTGGATAGCCTCAGAAACTATCGTCGATTCAGCAGCACTGGTGTCCTCCGTCAATGCCCGAGGGACATGGTGGACAGCGAAACTTCTCCTATGTTTCCTTGCTCCATAGATGCTACCACCTGATGTCTGTGCCAGAGACGATTCCCAACATGAATGTATAAAATCTCCACTCTTTCTGTACCTCTGGGAAGGCCCGGCTGAATCATCAATTCCAACAATGCCCTTCTGCAGGCGGGGACCGACCCATCGGGAAACTCTCACTCTGGTTGACGCATGGGTTATCCCATCTGCCTTCGACCCACCACAGCAGTCCCTCAACTTGACAACCGAGGCGCCGCTGCAGCTGGAGAGAAGCTGCTCCATGCTCGCTCTCTCACACAGACAGACAGACAGAGAAAGAGAGAGAGAGAGAAGAGAGGGATGAGCGCAGTGCTTTGGCTGCTCTTCAGGATTCCAGCGCTGCCACGTGGTGGGCTGCAAATTGGATTGCCAGTCAGATGCCGGGGCCCTCAATCACATGTCACCACGTGTTATCATAGGACTGGAAATCTCCACCCCTACACGGTCAACACAGTATTTGTGTGGTGACGTGTCAACACACTACACACCTAGCTAGACAGGTAGGTAAGTAGGTAGGTAGGTATTCCATCAGTCCAAGTATGTAGAATGCACCCAGTATTGTACATGTCTGATGTGTTTGCTCATTGGGAAGATAATCGTGTGGGATGGGATTGCTAACTTATCCAAAAAATTCCGTTTCCGAGGGGAAAAATAACCTTGTCTGACGGGTTTGATAATAAGAAAATAACCGTGCCCAATGGGTTTGCTAATCTGGAAAAAACTATCCGACAGGTTTGGTAATCGGAAAAAGAACTGTGTCCGATCGGTTTGCTAATCGGAAAAAATTACCATGTCCAATGGGTTGGCTAATCGAAAGGATAATTGTGTCCAATGGGTTTGCTAATCGGAAAAATAACCTTGTTCGATGGGTTTGCTAATAGAAGATAAGTGTGTCCCATGAGTTAGCTAATTGGAAAAATAATTGCGTCCGATGGGTGTGCCAATCCATGTCCAAAGGCTATGAGGCAATTACAACATAGGGACTAGGGTAGCATGGGCCGTTGGCCCAATTGTAGAGTGTCATCTAAGTCCAAGTGCAATCCCCTATGTATCCAAGTGCATCTCCTATGTTGAGGCCCAAATGCGACCTTTAGGATAGCCTCTGCCGTCGGCCCAAGTGTCGAGTGTCATCTCTAAGCCCAAATCTAAGATCTTCTAAGTATCCCGACAGTCTCCTATGTCAAAGGCCCAAGTGCGACCTCTAGGGTCTATGCCTTTGGCCCATGTGTGAAGAATTGAAATCTAAAACCAAATACGATTTCCTATGTATCCATGTGCGTCTCAAATGTCGAGGCCCAAGTGCGACATCTAGTGTAGCGTATGTCGTTGGCCCATGTCTGAAGAATTGAAATCCAAGACAAGTGCAATTTCCTATGTATCTAGAGGTTGGGTGGCATGTGAACAAGCTCACGTGAGCATGAGCTTGCTCGTGTGAGCAGAAGAGGATATACCAGAAATTCCTAAAATATTCTTGAAAAGATGCGATAGTGAAACTAAAATATGCAATTTGTGCTCACGAGCATACTTGTGCTTACATGAGCACAAACCACACGAAGAGAAATAGACACAGGAAAAATAGGCACAAAATGAGTCATGAATATGGACGGGCACCCTATTTCCGTGGTTTATTTTTCTATACGCACAAGCACATAACAATTTGTTAGCGAAATAAAACAATCTCACGTCGTGTCTTATATGCAAAACCAAACACAACACATTTTGTTTTGCCCACGAAACCATATGATAATGACCTACACAGTGATACCTGGAAATTTTGCTGACGAAACCCAATATTTCGCTAGCGAAACTCGATACCTTCATTTCTTTTCCGTTAATGAAACCCATTGTTTGCCTCATTATATTAAATTGTTCAACTATTGTTTGGTATTTGTGTGTTTTGGATGGTGTTGGTTATTGTGACTTTTTTTTTCCCTAGTGTGTTATTCTTTTGTAGGATACCAAGATTGTAGATATGTAGAACTTGGAGTTTGTAGATATACATTATGGGTGCCTACTCTGCATTAGGGTTTTGGGTTTAGGGACATAAAAAGGCACAGATACCTTATAAATGCACTGCGTCTCTATATCCGCCAAGGGTTTAATTCCATTTTGAAAACATATAACTCATGTGACCGCGGTTTAAAAGCATAAAACCCCCATGACCGTGGGTTTGTGCTCAAGTCCGCTGTGCTCACATCCTACCAATCCCTTGTATCCAAGTGCATCTCCTATGTCAAGGCCCACGTACGACCTCTAAGGTAGCCTATACCTTTGGCCCATGTGTGAAGAATTGAAATCTAAGACCAAGTGCAATTTTCTATATATCCAAGTGCGTTTACCATGTTGAAGCCTTTTTATTTTTTTTGAAAGGGATAGAAGCCTGTTGATATCCAATTGCATCTCACATGTCGAGGCACATCTAAGCCAAGTGCAATCTTCTATTCATGTATCCAAGTGCATCTCCCATGTAGAGGCCCACGACTAAGCCCAAATGCAGTCCTATGTATCCAAGTATGTCTCCCATGTCAAGGCCCAATTTATTGGCTCTTTCGTAGAGAGAGACTTTGTGGAGACATACAAGTCAACGGAGAAAATGTGGTCAAAGTACCTTACACCGTGTCAAAGGCGCTGATTGGTTTGTTCTGCTGAGTCATGCTCCCTAGTCTTACCTTTCTCTTATGATGTGCCAAAGCAAAACAAGAGAGCCAATTGCTGATTGAGGCTTGTTTTTTTCCATGAATTTATTCAGTAGTAATATATCAAATCATTATTGATAAATCTCCCATTGAGGCTCCAATCATTGTCAATGGAAAGCCCACTTTGCTATTTTTCGCGAATTTCCAGCGACCAAAGTGCTTGAAATTCAACATCTCCCACACCGCATGTCCAAAAATGATGAGACCAAGCCGGTGCACCCCTCCTCATCGAGGACTTTCCAACGGTACCAAGCACCAGGGCTGGGGCCATGCGGTTCGAGACATCTCAACATGACAAAACAAACAAACAAACAAACAAACTTGCTTCATATATTGACTAGGGTAGCCTGTGCCGTTGGCCCAAATGTCCAGTGTCATCTAAGTCCAAGTGCAATCCCCTATGTATCAAAGTGAGTTTCCTATGTCGAGGCCCAAATGCAACCTCTAGGGTAGCCTTTGCCGTTGGCCCAAGTGTCCAATGTCATCTGAGAAAGTTTTTTTCTACAGAACCTACGACCAGATTTGAACCGGAGACCTTTCCCTTGATATCTCTCCAGTCGAGGCCCATTGTCCCAGAAATGCCCACTTTGCCATTTTTGCTATTTTTTGTGAATTTCCGGCGACCAAAAGTACTTGGAATTCCATATCTCCCTCACTGCTGGTCCAAAAATCATGAGACCAAGCTGGTGCACCCCTCCTCATCGAGGGCATTCCAACAACACCAAGCACCCGCGGTGGGGCCCCGCAGTTTGGGAGATCTCAACAATGCTACAAAACAAAACAAAACAGAACAGAACTCTTGATTCATATATTGATGGGGTAGCCCGTACATGCCTCCTCATTGCTGTATACGACAACAGGTTCGCAGGAACACTGAACCTTGCGAGCCATAGAAATTGCAAAAGTATGGAAAATCATATAACCTGCCTTCTAATTAAGACTTCAACAGCGGCAGGGATACCCAACTGACCCAGGTGCATTCTTCTTACCTGGCAGTGCAAACTCACCTTTAAGCTTTGGAATGTGCTCACACTAAATTGGGTTGACGATAAAGGTAAAGGTAGCTCCGCCCATGCTCTTGAGCAGTAGTTTAGAAACCCATTCAATGTGGTAAGGGGGAGGTAGACATATGTGAGCAGCCCCTAGGACAAATTATCTGCCTCATCAATTGGGAGGTTAAGTTAGCCCTGCCTTACCTGCAAGTGAGAAAGGGCCATAACTGTGGTTGCTAACCATCTGGGTTGGCTAGCCCAAGAAAAGACAAAAACAATGAAACTATCAAAAGAATAAACTACATCGACAATATAAAATTACATCGACAATCTTCAGAGACGCATTCACCACTATCATATTTTCACTGGAAAAGCGCTACAGTTGCAATTTAGTGACTGGTTGAAAGCATCACCACTCTATATTTACTTTAAATGAGATCAGTGAAAGTGCCGTTACAACGGCAGATATATTTCATGTACAAATGATCTGAACCGGAGTATTACGAGACACCAGCATCAAGGAATGAAAGGATGTGAGGATAAAAGGAACTCAACATCTTCAAGCTGGAAACTGAAGCAATTCAGAAAGATCTTGTTGTTTGGATTTACATACAAGCAAGGCAGCTCCTCCAAATGGTAAACTATCAGCCTCTCCAAGGTGGCAAGCATCCAGCAGTGATAACACAAGAGCTCTCCTTGGCCCTTGAATACCTGACCGCTCTCAATTTAAAAACTGCAAAAGAGAATGTGACAAGGTAAGGGATGCCATACACAGTTGGAAGTGCAGCTTACAGCAGATTCTGATGACATACTGCAACACAAACAAGCTCGATGGGGGCAAAGAATCATGCACAAACTTGACCATGCACTAAATATTTCCCATCTTTTGGACAGAAAGTGCCACTAGATGACTTACCAGCAGCCTAACAGCAAATGTATCATGCATCTCATGGAACAATACATTGCCCCTGTCTGCAACTCATTGGCGATCCAGCAGTCCTTTCTCCTTCTGCGAGGATCTCATGGGTTTGCTCCCTCTCCAGACATTAGTTACCAGGTCCCACACAACTCTGTCTGCGACAAGCACATCCAGGTATCCTTGAGTGTGCTCATTGTCAAGAAAGCTGGAGGACATGACAGCTTGCTGGGGTAAGCGAAACTGACAAAGCTGATAGATGGTGGCAATAATCAGAAATAGTGGTAAGGTAATAATCCTTTGGTCATCAACCCTGCATGCATGCAATGTCTCCCTGGCTGCCCCCTTTCAACAAACCTTACTCTTGATCTGAGAGAACACCAAGAATGAGCCCGTTGTACATTTTGCAGGAAAAAAGAGTAACCTAGACTAGAGGGAAAGTCTACACATGAACTCACCCCTTTTCCACTTGTCCACAACTCTTCTGGATGACACCTACATACAGCCTGGTGTTTCTCATTCCACATTGGGTGGAGCAAAATTTACTGTATTTTTGCAGTGGATTGACTTGTCCTCTCCAGCTGTTCTGAGACTACCAGTTGAAGGCATAACAATCTACAACTACAAAAAGACTAAACTGAAGTCTACACATAGCATTGCCAAAGAAAATCTCTTAAATTCTTTCCTTTCTACTACACTCCAGCTTAAATACAGGGACCTCAAAGAGAGGACTTCCCAGCTCCCTTCACCAGTGGCCCTCTTGGCATCACTGCCTTGCAGGGAGTTTTTCACGCTGCTTGAAGTAAGTCGCACTATGAAGCATCATAATAACACGGACATACTGTCTGAAACTCTCTTTCCGCCAGACACACATCGCCCAATCCCGTTCCCATATACGCCACACCTTAAAGAAAGAGAAGGCCACAGAACCTAGCTGATCCAGACAGCATTTTTAAAAGCATACACTCATGCTGTTAATGCCAGTAAAACCTGTGACACTCATTTTCTGAAAAAGCAATGACCCTGACAAACCTCTGTTGTCAGCCATGCTGCCTTTCATTCCATGCAAGTTTCCCCATTAGAGCTCTTGATGATGAGTTTAACAGAGCCTACTATCCTCACTAAGTCTGGGCATGTAGGGGACTGCTGAGGGAGGAAAAGATTAGACAGGAGAAACAAATGGAGGATTTCACAGCAACAATAAGATCCGGTCAATTTTGAGTCTAGTTAGAGACCCCTTACCAATCTTGTTGTTTGTAAGCATTTATTTGTCTACGGGAATGATCATGATGTGCTCTTTCTATATGAATGTCCATGTGCATGTGACCCAAAATCTGCACCTGCCTTGGCTCCTCCCACTGAACCACCATTGGCCTCTGCCGTCCTTTGATTTCCAGAATAGACACTATCCTCATCACTTTCACTTCTAGAAGGGGCTTTGTTTCCAAGTGACCCACCGCCGGCACTGGCTAATTCATTCAAATCAAGCATCTGTCGCTTCTTCCCAATGGCCTTGCTACTTTCCAACTCTTGGTCGCGATCTTCTTCTTCATGAGACTCCACTGATCCCCCTTCCTGTTCATCCCCATAATCTGAGGCGCCAGAATGACCACCACCAGGGTCACCTTCGACTTGTCGAACACCTTCACTTTCTCTATCATGTTCAAAGCTTTTGGTCTGCCTCCCATTCTCCCGTTCTGTGCTGTAATCATCACTCTCGGCATCATTCACATGCTGCCTGATGCCTCCAGTAACCCTGGCACCACTTTCAACCCTATCTGTTTCACCACTCCGTTGCATTCGCTTGACCCCATCTCTTTCCCCCTCAGAGTCACTATCACCAGACTCACTGTACTCAGTGGCAAGGTTCGAGGGTCTCTTACTGCGATGCACTCCTTCCCATTGAAGATCGTCAACTAATCTGATTTTCTGACCTTTCCAGTTTTGCTTCTTAGCTCTCTTCTGATCATCACTGTCCTGATAATCACCATCCTCATCCTCACTATCTTCCACCTTTCTTTGCTCCTCTCCTTCCCACTCAGCGTCTTCCTGTTCCTCCCCTCTCAAGTGTTCATCTCCTTTAAAGGAAAAGTTGTCTTTCCTTTGCTTAGCAGGCACATAGTCATCATCATAAACAGCCTCTCCTTCAATTTCATCGTCACTTAAGGGAGCGGCGGCCTCAGCATAAGCTGCATCCAAATCTTCATGATCTGAGTTATGCTGTGAGCTGCGCAATTGCCTCCTGGCTAATGCTCCATTGCTCAGAGGTGGTCCACCAAACATCTCATTATCATCCCTCTCCTTGAACGAATGCCCGAGCTCAGCATTGTCAACAGGTCCATTCATTCCACTGAGCCTCCCATTGGGAAATCTTAGGTCCCGCCGAAGTGCAGGCTCTGGAGACCTCTTCTTGGTGAATTTGATGGCCTCTGAGATTGAGCGGTCATACTCATCAAAAGTGTAAGTGACTGGCTTCCGTTCTCGGCGAGAGCGACCGGCTGCCAGTCCATTGCCCTGGATGAGGTTGTCCAGCAGCATCGCTTGCCGTTGCTGCTTCTTTAGAGTACGCTCCTTTTTCTTCTGAATCTCCTCAAGTTGAGGGATAATGTTTGACAGGATCCTCTTACCCATGGCCACCTCCATCCGGTTCCTGCTGACGAGCAGCCTTTCGGCAACTTCTTGAAACTCCTCAAAATTTGTTGCGACGGTCTCCCAATAACCCCCAGTGGGAGGGGGCACTGCTCGGCCCCGACCCTGGCCCTTGGCCCTACTCTTGGGCATCATACTAAATTCTCGGTAAAGCCTCTGCCCTAATATGGGATCATCTTCATACCAATACATGGCACCATCTATGCCTGTGCCCGTTCTGTCCTTTCTAAAGGCAGAGATAGGATGCCCTTGCTTAAGTGACTCTTCTATGTAGAAACGGGTGTCATCTTGATCAACCCGGATCTCGCAAAGTGCTTTCAGCATTTTGACTCTTGTTGCTGCATCAAGCTCTTTGTAAGCTGCAACTTCAGTCCCCTGAGCGGCAAGTAATGGACAAGGCCCTTCAGCCACCCTAGGCCACCAGTCTTTGAACTTCCTACAGAGTACAGTAACCCAGGTATCACCAGATAGGGGAATTCTACTCGCTGGAGGAATTGGTTTAAGCAAAGCTACGTGGATATCACTCAGCCTGTTATTTGGAGACAGCAACGCCGACTCCAACTCATCAACAGAAAATTCTGGACCAAGGTTTAGAATTGGCCGAAACATATTGAAGAAGTTGAGAATGGAGGCCAGCTCCCACATGCTGCGCAATTGTGTTCGCTCCTTCCAAGCTGGAGATGGTGCCGGCGACGGTGCCAAAGGCCCATTTGCTGCACGGCTGGGTTGCTTGTCTTGTGAAGGCCTCTTAGGCAATGGGATGGGGGGTCGAGGAGCTAATCGAGCTGGTATGCGGGTTGCGCAAGCCCGTGAAGGCCTCTTTCCAGGGTGCTCATCCGAAGGCGATGCTATGACTGAGGAAGATGCCCCATCATCCAGAGAGACTGTCACAAGATCTCTCTCTCTGAATCTTTTCCTCTCTGTTCTCTCTCTCGTCCTTTTGTTGTCATTCATTCTTGTTGAAATGTGAACGAAAATAAGATGGGTGAAGAGCCCAATCCTGCAGAAGGTCACAAGCACGGAGAAACAAGCGCGACACGGAGCGTACCTTCACCAGCATACCCGAGGCAAAAAAGAAATGACTGATCCGGCAAATACTCTTAACTAGAGTTTATCTGAACGCCCTAGGGTCTTGCATCCTTCGTCGAATCAAACGCCCAGCTCAACGATCGCTTTGCAGTGAATAGAAAACAGCCCGCAGCTCGATCATCACCACAAAATCCGGCTGGGACCTCTATTTCTGTCCCCTGCTTCAAAGCCTTTCCAGTTGTCAATCGATTTCTTATGCCTTTCAATGAGGCATGCCAACTTGCCAATGTCTTACTTTCTCAGCATCTAGCTCTAGCTTGCACGGATCCTGCAAAAGAACGCCCGACAGAGACGGGGCTTGCCTCTGCCTTCTCAGAGCGACCAACAAATTGAAACAAAACCCACTTTCTGCTGTACTTCCACAATCTAACCCAGATTCCAGATCACATAACGATGATCCGTATCTGAGGTGCGTCGTGTCTCACGCGAGGACGGAGAGGGCCAAGAGAGAGAAACCATAGCCGAGGGTCTCCTGCTCTCGGTCGCAACGTGAACGTTGAGTACCGACTGGATGAATGTTTACCCTCGCCACGTTCATCTCCATCCGACCCTCGGTTTCCATCCTCCTCATTCGTCCATTTCCGATCTATCCTTCATCCATTTCCATTCCGTTCATTCGTTGTCCTTCTACGTTTGAGAATCAGATAGGGTTTCATCTACTTCGGCCCTGCATTCATTCATCACTCACTGCCTCTGTTTTCTGGCGCTATTCATCCCTAACTGTCCTTTTCATGGATTTGTTTCTTTATTTATTTGTTTCTCTTTTTATATTTGGTTATGAGCCTCAATACTCTTGGGGGTCGGATGGATGAAGCCTAACCACTAAGACGGATGAAGAGCATTGCAGTAACGGAATCGGAATAGAATATTGAAGTGATGGAAACGACCTTCCTCCTTTCCCTACTTTCTCGCAGACGAAGGAGCAGACCTGATATCCTCTCTCTTATGTACACAAGTCTCTACGTCTCTACCATGCCAAGGAAATTCAGCAAGCTGAACTGATGATCTATCCAAGTATGATGCTAAGGCTTAACGCAGCCTACTTCAGTACAAAGATAGATGGCCTCATACTACCTGTAAGGTGAAGTGGCTTGTCGACTATGGACTTTTTCTCTTTGTGTTTGCATTAAAACCCCTCAATGAGATTTCATGTGGGACTTGCTCTTCTGAAGAGGATATTTCCTGGTGGTTCACAACACTAACAGCCACACTGTAGGTGGTCCCCTAGTCTGCAGGGGAAGTAAGGTTGAATATGCGGTGGCTGTGCGTGCTTGGTTTGCCTGCATAGTTATCATGCTAGTTGGGAGATGACCTGAATCAACATTGGCTGGGTGACTTGCCTGCTTAAGAGGTGACTGATATCCTCTTTAATCTAGCTGAAAATTTCCTTTGCAAGTTTGATTACCTTCTAATCTAGACATTTTCTGCGAGCTGAGGGTCCTGTGTAGCCCGTGAACCTCTCCGGATTCAGCAATAAATTTACGTAAGTCATTTCTCCTGACAACCGAACACCCACTCCGCAGCACTTCAGAGGCTACTAATCCAGCCTATGATTTCTCATGGTGCATCCACACATCTTCCCTATCCTGTTGTCATCAGACGTATCTGAATGCTCTGCTACAAGATTTCTAGAGCACGTCCAGAATCAGAATCACACTACTGATGTGAGCTTTCGGAGACTGCAGGAGTCCCACTCTGCTCTTTCTCCATCCCCTTCCCCACCTTTTCTGCTATACTGGAACCGGGCGCAGATTATATGCCCATGATATTACAGCAAGTCTAATGCTAACCTCTCTCTCCCTCTCCCTCTCTCTTTACCGCAATGCTATTCCAGCCTGAGAGCTATCTTACTCTATCTTCTGCTTTGAAATGCAAAGCACAAGCTGCTCGGAACGAAAACCAAGAATCGACTTCACAAAATTTGAATTTACCATTGTCTGTCTCATCATTGGTCTAAGGATTGTCATTCTCGTCCAACCTTGGAAGAATTGCCTATCTAGTGTGCGATCCACAGCACCTTGAGGTTTGCCCTCATGACATGGCAAATTATCTGGACTGAGACCTTTTAAGGCCAATGGGAACTCGTGCTCTGGGCAGTCACACACACTGCAGTCGCTGGCACATGCCGTCATCAGGCCAGAATGGACAATCACACAACAGCCTCACCGGGAATCTCATTCACCCCATTGACTTGTAGGCAGCCTGAGCTTCTTTCAAGACGCACAATATGCAAGCTTTCAAAGTATGAGTTAACCGATATAGTCTAAACGATATGTGGCTTGTCTGGAATTTCATTCTGTGGCAGACACCTAGACATGAGAACTGCAGGGAGAGCTCCAACTAGTCTTAGGTGACAGTATCTCGAAGTGCGGAAGAAGGGTGTCTTGACAAGCTTCTGGAGAAGTGGGTGCACAAAATCTTTGTCTAGTGAATCAACTGTCTTGTAGTCACAGTCCACTACTCCTTGAGACTCCTGTAAATCTTGCACTGATATCCTGCACTTTAGCCCCAGAGAATCGTACCTTCCTATAAATGCCCTACAGCAAGTACGTTGTAAGAGCAGAAGAAAAGGGGAAGGTGGATCCCCAGATTAGTTTATTTTGTGAGGACCTGCTGGCATGGCTCTTTTAGAGCAGGCCATGGCACTAACAGCAATTTGGACCCCGGCATGAAAATATAACTCTCTTCACTACTTCCACATCCCCGAATTAGCTGCAAGCCTCCCTTCCCTCCATTCCCCATATTCCGTATTGTGCCCCAGGAAATGATGAAATATCACATTCCAGGGCATTGAAAGAATTTGCCGCACTCAGCCATAATCATGACAGGTAAAGTGCTCAGAGTTTTTAATTTTTTCCTCTGGCTATTACTCTCAATCCGAGAAAACACTCGGGCAAGAACCTCACCTCTTGCTAAATTTTGGCTGCTATGAATGAAATCGAAGGGAAGGGCTGCCACATAGTCTGGTGAAACACTGCAGTTTGAAATGCAACCTTAGTAGTGTCATTGCCTGAAAGACAGGATTTTATTCATATCTATCAACACAAAATTCACCGGAAGATACATTGGGAATTATGGATCAATCATCCTCAGATTGATTACCCTCTTCTTGCTCATGTTTTGAAATCATCTTTTCAAGAAAGTCCTGACGAACTTTCTCTGTAGCAGCTGTGTCATCGACCCCCGGAGCTGTGAGGACAGGCCCAATTTGACAAAGAGTGAATGCAACATCTGCAACCACCCCAATTACATGCAGGTCAATGAACCCTCACAACAGGATGATTCCAGTCCGGGTAACTGGAAGTTTGTGCCCAAACAACCCAAAACCAGATCCTTGGATGTATTTGTAGAGCCTATCATCGAAGAAAACATTAATGAATGTTTCATAGCTGACCTTCAGATGTGCAACGCCGGCCTCCAAGCTTTTGTAGGCCCACTAGGGTGGCCTTCACATTGGTGTTGTTATAGACAAGAACAGTGGGGAGATTGAAGTCTGGGTAGTCCTTGATGCAATCCGTCGATACAATTTTGACAAACTTGGTGCCTGGATACTTCGCCGCCAGCTCATCTAGGCACTGCCCAAGCATGCTACACTCTGGAACCCTGCACTCACTCACTTCAGAGATCCTTCCACTGTGAACAGGGAAAAAAAAAGAGCAAAAGAGAGAGCGGGTATAAAGGGCAGAAGTGTTGAAGTGGAATAGAGGGACAAGGAGAGAGAGCTGACCCATCCTTGTAAAGGAGAACAACAACCCATACATCAGGGGGTGCATGTGAAACCTCCCGTATGAAGTCAGGGCCTGTGATGGGCTGCACCCATCCAAAGCGCGCCTTCTTGACCACCTCTCTCAGCTCCACAAGGCGCTTCTTCCTGCTCTGCCCCGTGTCCCAACCAAGAAACAGTGCATTAATGTCACCAGACCGCTCAGTACTCTCTCTCTCTCTCTCTCTCTCTCTCTCTCTCTCTCTCTCTCTCTGTGTAGCCACAAGGCTAGAGCAAACAACATCTTATGAGTACATTCTCTCTAGCATTGCCTGAGATTCTCACCAGAGAGTGCCCCTCTTCAGGAACATATGACTTTCACATAGACTCTACTAGAGTATTCCAATATGAATCTATGGAGGTTTCTACTCTACCTGTGGAAAGTAGGAAGGCTTATGGTCAAAGCTTTGCTTGCATATGATGACACTTTATGTAAGCAATTGCAAGATTTGTAAGCATACATGTTCACAAATCTGAGTACTGTAGGACTTGTGAGGTTACTAATATAAATGCTGGTGTCTATATTGAAGAGCTGGACCATGTCCAGATGTATGCGGTCGTTAAACAACACACGACTAGATCCAAATGATCTAGGACTGCACAAGTCTGGACAACACTGAACAACACTCTCTCTCAAGGGAGCTCCATTTTCTGAAACATTGTCCCCAGTTTTCTCACCAGAGAGTGAACCTCTAAGGAACATCAAGAACAGGGTTCCTGCACCTCTGTTCACCGACATTGAATCCTCGAGGCTGCGCCTAAAGCCCTGGCCCTGTTATGGTCTATTTTTTGGGCTACTCACACACAGCAGCTTGATGCTTGTGGGATGGGCTTCGAAAAGGAAATCTGGAAAGCCCGAACTAATTGTATATACCAGGGTAAGTCACACTACTGGAGTGAACCCCTCACAAAGGTAGTTCCTGTTTCCTATGTTTCCATCCAAAGTGGGTGCGGGGCCTAAGTTCCCAAGGCGACTGCAAACAAACGCTTATAAAAGTAAATCCGATCAAGGGGCAGACCGATATTCCTCGAGGAAACGATCGTCGTCAAGATCGGGATCATCGGCCAAATCTTCGAGCTCGTCTTCATTCTTGTTGGCCAACCATTCTTTGTCCTTGTGCGCCTCTTTCTCATCGGGTGCCGGGCTCCATGGGGCTGGGCGCTCAGGGGCAGGCTTGGGGGGAAGATTTCCCAGCTTGCGCTGTATGTCATCCCACTCCGTACTCGTCCCCTCCACGTCCTTGTACACGAAATGATAATCCGCCATTGCCCCCCAGACTTGTATACCCCTTGTCTCTTGTGTATCACCTTGTCTCTTGTGTATCGGGCTGCTTGTGCGGTTTTGAAACGGGAAAGGGAGCCGTCGCTTGTGGCAGCGTCCTTTCGAGGAGGGAACGAGGTTGATCCCCCCTGCTACCCCTCTCCAGTCTCCGTCTATTCGTGAGGTGGCGGCTGATTTGCTCTCCACCCTTCCGAGGCCGACCCTTCCGGTAAGGGTCAGAAGACAACGCTGGCCTCGGAGGCTTTTCAGCATTCACCCCATCTCACCCCCATTAGCCACACAGTTTTGTTGGGCCAGCCTTTTAAGGAAGACTACACAACACCCTTTACGATTTCAACTGGGACCAAAGTTTCAAGGAGCGATGTATTGTATGGGAGCAATTTTGACTCAGCGAGGCAGTCGACTGTTTACATGTTTTGATCAATGTTGAAGATGACTCACTCTCACACATGCCAGCAGCTGGGCGTTGGTCGCCACAACGGGGAGCGTTGAATGGAGCACTGCACAGGATGCCCATGAAACCCTCAACGACCATGGCAACTCAAAAGCCTGAGACAAGAACCGACCCCTCGTCCAAATGCTCCTCAACCCTACTGACGGGAGAGGGATATCCTTCCAACACATCCACCAATGCGCAGAACCCAATTTTCCGATAGAGGACAGTCTGGTATGCGAACGCCTGGGTGTCAAGAGAGAGTTTTGGATTCTGTCAACTGTATCCCGTCCCTCCCTGAACACTGGGCACCTCTCCTTGAAATTTTCCGACTGTCTCCCTCTCCAGTCGGGGCGGCAATCCGCTGGGTGGAATCGCAGGGCTATGGTAGTGCTTTGGGGACTGTTGCTGCACAGGGAAATACAGGAAGGAAGTTGCAGTCTCTTTGGCGGTTTGTGCCCGAGGTACTGGCAAAAGCAGTTGTGGTTATCGAGAAGGAAGAAGAGGAAACCAATGTACCAGCAGCTGTGAGCAAGTGGGTGCTCCTTTCTCACTCTCCATCCAAATTTGGGAAGCTTTCATGCTGATCCCACTGAATGTGCAGTGTCTGGCCTAGTACAAACCATGCAGTACATTAAACTGCCAACTGCGCTTTGATACGGAGTATTCCTCATATCCTCTTGCTCTTCTTGAGTCTTAGGTGCCATGTTCTTTGTGAGTTTCAAACCAACTCGAGAGGAGTTGATGTTGGCTTACACATCTCCAACTTAAACCTTTGTAGAATGGTCTCAATGTATTGTTGTTGATGCATCAACACTGTATGGTTCACTCAATCTCTGCCGATTTGAATATCAAGACAGAACCGAATCTCACCCATGTCAGTCATGGCAAACTCAGCACTCAACAGTGCTTTGGTTTCCTCTTAGATATCGAAATATCCTCTTCACTGCCCTCCAATGGGTTTGTCCGGGATCTGAAAGGAATTGTGAGATGGGATACAGACTCTGACCAAATTGAGAAGTAGTAAGGGGCTTGCAGTAATTAATTCGGATTTCATGAATCTTCCTCCTCTCCTAATACCCCGGACAGCGGAGCCATACCATCTGGTCGATTTCCTGGAATGGAGCACTTGGTGTTTGGTAATTCTCGTCTAAAGCCTTGGCTGAATAGTGTTGACTGCATTTTCTTTTGTCAGTTCAGAAGCCACAAACGAGTGGTGTCGGTAAGAAAGAAACTTAAGAAAACAAATGTGATCCCTAATTGAGAAGCTTACGCTGGTGGTGCAGTTGCATGTGGATGCAGACTTTACCGAGCGCAACTCAGGCCAACATTCTCACATTTTTGAGTGCAGAGCATCAGCGTTTTCGTTCTACGGACTTGCACACACTAGCGGGGTGTTTGCTTTCGTCACAAGACTCTTACTTCTGGGTCAGGCATGCAGCGAGCAATTTGGTTGAAACGTTGCAGGGGCGTCATGGAGGACCACATCCTTCATATGCTGGTATGATCTGGGCTTCTCTCTCTATCTGGAGTCGCCATATTTGTTGACTCTCTCTCTTGGGACTCCCAATAGCTGGTAAAAAATTATTTACTTAGGTCTCTCATTTGATCTCCATAATGTGACTTGCACTGCAATCACAGCCAAATACACATCTGGTCAGGGAGAGGGCTGCCATGTCCATATTGATGTGACTGCAACTTCCTGTAATGGGATTGCCGTTGACTCAGCACAGGTGCTGATCATAATTAGCTGCCTCTCTCACCAAGGATGTTATTAAGTTTCTAGCATTGCATTTCATTTCTCATGTCAAAATTTTGAGCTTCATGTGGACGGCATTCAATTACCTGTCTCTCTGCGACTTGGCCCATAAGCTCTTTGGGCTGCCTGTTGACAGCAAAAATACCGCCTTCTTTTTCTTCTTTCTCATTGCTAAAACTATCTCTGAAATCTGAAATTTTGCTCTTTGGTGTTATGGTAGATTATGAGAATGTGCAAAATCGTCCAAGCTGCCTTCACAGCTGATCCATTTCGGAACTTTTCCTACATGGTAGCCCTAGTGAAAGTAAAAGGGCTTGTCTTTGCTTCAATGTGTTGTAACATCTGTGCAAGCAGAAATGTGTTCCTGCTATGATGTAAGCAACATGTTAGTTGTACATGCAGAGGAGTTCCAGTCACGAGCTACAGACTTGGCGATGGAAGATTACGATGCAATGCCTTCCTGGCTGGAGGAGTATAGAGAGCCTCACTCTTTCTTGTGCTCAGGGTTGCCACCTGTGCATATTCCAGCCTCAAATGTAGTGGAGCCACAGATGCAGGGACAGGGTCCATCGCAGGAAGGGGCGATTAGCAGTGTGGACAAACCCGTGCTGGTCAATACTTCAACAGAAAATGAAATGATTGCTGAGAATACGGGAATATTACTGGGCAAGCGGAAGAGAGATGGGGGCAATTTGTCAGATGCCCAAGAAGGTGGAGGGGTCACTAAGCTGGCTGAAGAGACTGTAAGTGCAGCAGAGGGCATTGAGGCATTGGTTGAAGACGATGAGAAGAGATCAAGAGAGTTGCTGGGTGATGATCTTTTTGCTCGAGCAGAATTACTGAGAGAGGCACTGCAGGCGTGCTCTACCCGTACTGGTCTTCCACAAGACATGGCCATTCTTCACACAGCTCCTGACCTTAGCACAGTGCTGAAAGTGGTAAAACCTTGGCTAGTAGATGATGAAATCACTGTGCTGCTTGTCAGGACCCTTATGGAAAAGCCATTGGGCTATGCATGGTCCAGTTTTATTCTAAAATACGTCCTCCTGCCCAAGCTCATCAGCTTGCAGGAGCCCGCTTCACGACTACTAGGCGCAGCAGTGCTGCAGGCTGGCAAAGCCCACCCACGAGCAACTGTCGATGCAATGTTATTGCCCCTCATATTTCGCGTGGACGGGGCTTCCACTGCGCACTGTGACATCATTAACCGTGTCGTGAAGGAGTGCTTACCTCCAGAGGTGGTCTCGTCTTTTTGCCACAAGCTGTTCTGCCCCGACAAGGAGAGAGACCACTTTTGGCTTAATTTATGTGAGGACAAGAGCATACAGGGTTGGACTTGGACAGAGGCTATGGTGGTAGTTGTGCACAATCTGTTAAACAAGGGTGTAGTGTTGGAGCAAGATACAGTAGGAGGCCTCGTTCTTTCTTTAGAGACAGCTAGTTACCAATTTCCAACCTCATTGAAGTTTGGCAATTTACTGTTGATTGTGCTCACAAAGCATGGGCCCAAGCTGAGGGAGTATAAAGGGGTATTGCAGCAGCTCACAAAGAAGACTAGCACTTTTCTAACAAAATCAGTGCTGGCCAAGTTGGCCTGTCTCTGAAATAGTATCCAGAGTCCAGACCTCAGGTTATTCTCTGATGATTTTAGAATATATATTGGAGGATGGTCTGATATCTGAGTTTCTTGTACTGCCCCCAACCTTACCCCTCTGAATGCAAAGCTTGCATCCAGTATCTCCACTCACTGCAAGTTGAAATGCTTGGAGTGTGAGAGTGACGGGGATGCTGAGGGGGAGATTGTGAGAGGGAGATGTCTGCTCTAACACTCTACCAATATTGAAGGGCGGTCTAGAAAACATCCACACTCCACCCTGAAGGGTGATGATAGAGACTCAGCAACAGACACGGCCAAGGACCAAATCTTGGGCAGAGAAGAAAACACCGGACTCTGACAAATACAACAAGAAAGCATGCAGGGGTGATTTGGAGAGGGTAGCATCATGCCACATATCAGATGTTTAAACTTAACCCTTAAGCTAAGTTAAGTTTTGGTGGGCCACCCCAAAAATGGTACACATCCTCATGGATGAGGGTGTAACTCCTTACCTACAATCATCCACAGATTTGAACCTTATAAATCCTTATGTTACTACCACATCCATTTACTCATAAAGTTTCAGCCCATTTGACCGTGGTAATTTGCAGATTATAGCAAAAGAAAACATGACTTTTCCAAGTTCACTCCCCAAAAGAAGGGGTAACTTTGGTTTGACCAGACATTTGCTCTCTGGGGTTGTTGCAAATAAACCCATGCGTCTTCAGATGAATGCCGTACCAGTAGTGGACCAGTACACGCCCAGTCAACTCCCATATGAGCCAATCGGCTCTTCGACCGGTCATTTTGCCTTTGCCCATATTAAGTCTCGCCTTTAAGTTTCCGTGGTATGCCTCAATGCTTGCATTAGTATCTTGGCTTGCATGTGGAATGTTGCGGGCAGCAGTACACCACATAGCGATTTTGGGAACCCAGTACACATGAATGTAGTGGAGGAACAACTGACCAGCAGGATATTTCTTTTTCATTGCCTTCAATTTTTTCTTAACCCATTTCACAGCTTCATCTTCTTTCTGCGGTCCACCTCTGCAGTACATAAGGTTGCCCATATCTACCAACAGTTTCGAGGATGTTCCCAGATCACTGATTTTATGGCATGATTGCTTGACCCAGGCCTTCCATACATGCCAAAGGCAAAGGAAAATGCATACTCCGCTGAAAACAGACCTGCATGCGGTCACAAAGTCAGAAGTGCCTGAACCGGGCATTCGTATTCAGCACTGCCACAAGCGTGAGACCAAACAGGGCAAACCAAATAGGGCAGACCATATAGCAGACCCAGGAGCGGACCATAGGGCAGACCATAGGGCAGATTGAGATGTGGCATACCGGATTGCATTGATTTCTGCTTCAGCGTCGTCGACAATGAAGGCATTTGGCCGTCAGGTGGGTTTTTCCTGAAGGAGGGCATCACGCAATGCTAGCATCCACGGGATAAGGTCTGATGTTCGATTGCGTACTGACAATATGTATACAACCGGAATTCCGTTCAACCATTGGTCGAACAACATCAACATGTACAAAGGGAACTGCATGAAATGACAATTTGTAATTAGCAGACCAATGTCGTACCGACAGGCCCTATTTTAACAGGGTGTACTGCAATAGGGTGAAAACGCACATGGTGTACTGCAACTTGGTGAATACGTACAGGGTGTACTGCAACTTGGTGAATACGCACAGGGTCTACTGTAACAGGGTGAACACGCAAAAGGGTCTGCCCTAAAAACAGAGTGCAGTGGAAGGTCTACTGGAACAGGGTGTACTGGGACAGGGTCTACAACAGTTAGGTCTATCGGGATTGAGGACGAATAAGCAATGCACCACAAGAGTGGGAGACCATTGTAGTATGTTATCATGCTAGCAGAAGCCCGTGGAGAGGGTCCATGGCAGACCTTGTGATGGTTAGTTCCAAATGTAGCGTCGCAAACTACGATGCGCACATGGCCCAAGTCCAACATCTTCTGCCGCTGCCAAAGAGTCTGAATCCCAATGGTGAAGGTCAAATCTCCATCAAAATGTTGAAATGTGGGTGCCAATGATTCCTCTTGGTAGAAGAAGACCGAATCCGGGTTTTGATCTTTCCACATACGCACGGATTGTGCGTAATCAGCGTGTTTTTTGAAGGTCTGTCAGGCTCGTTTTTCAGCAAGATTTCGGACATCTTGCTCGAGGAGAAAGTCGTCGCGTGTCCATGCGTCTCCCAAGCCACTATTCTGCATGACGTGCTCCTTGTGTTCAATCATGACTTGGGCGACACTCAAGCCTCGAGACAAGCATTCCATGATCCACTTTTTGAGCTCCTCACTAATATGTGGAGCATAAGCATATCGGCTGAACTGGAAGTCAGCATATCCGCCATGAGAGGGTTTTCCGGACACATCCAGGTGTTGCATGTTGTTATAATATGTGATGACCCCAATGTCTGGAGCAAGATAACATTGCGAGACTTTGAAACAACAGAGAGACCCACTCTTGTAAGACTCCCCTCATTGGCTTTTCTTTCGTCTTGGACCTTTGTGAGGATTACTGCTTCCAGCCCCAACGTCCAGACCTCCTCGCTTGACTTTAGGATCCGTGACAGTCAAATTGTTGGTGCGCTTGTCCTCTGGTCCATAGCAACACTGATACCTGGACAGGGTTGTATGTCATCGACACCGGAGTATGTCATCGACACCCATGGAGTTCTGCAAGCATGTAAGACAGCCTAAACCTTATCTACATATGATGCATGTACATGTCCGGCAAGCACAAGCACAGGGCATGAACAAAGAGGCAGTGGGGGAATATGGTGCAGACATGGCAGAGGTTAGATATGAGTTAGCCCTTGGAGCTCTTCGCGGTCCGGGCTTCGCGTTAACATGCACATTTATGTAAAATTGGGTGGAACACCCGTCTCTACTCTCCTCTCCAAGTACAAAGTCGGGCACTCTCTGCCAGGGAATACAGGCCGTGCGGACCCGCACTTGAGAGCCCATGTATCCAGAGCGACTCTTGTTCTTCCAGTAAAGGTCTTTGCAGGAAAATGGCCCATCCTTTGGTATTTGAAGACATTGTCGCAGTGGACGTATAAGAAAGCTTTCTGGTTGGGCATCGACGGCCGCTGCCATATACACTGCAGTACCCCTTCGCGCACTCGAAAGCACCTGCAATACGACCTGGAAAAGTGGAAGCGAAGGACGACAGCATGCACGTTCTTGGCAAGACGGAAACGCGTTGGCAAGAACAGACCAAAGGGAGGAAAAGATCGATGAAACAGTCTTCGCCCACAATTGGCGGCGGCTGCCATGCCCTAAATCCGGGCAGGTATGATAGCAGCGCGGCATCACGGTGAGATGGGCGGCACAACATCTGGGGTGCGTTTGGGTCTGCCGGATCGGGCTACTTGGCGGCAGACCCAGCAGACCCAGCAGCGGGCAAACCCCAGCCCGGGCAAACCCACTGGGGACCCGATGGCAGGCGGACCCAGCGGCGAGGGCGGGCGGGCGGGGGCCACGGTCCGGGGGCGGGCTGGGCGGCTGCGGGGCTGCCGACCGCGCTGTGCGGCTGGCAAGTGGGGGTGGGCGGGGCGGGGGAGGGCGACCCCACGTCCGTGCGGGCGTGCGCGCCCTGTCCCACGCGACATAAACTCCCAATTATTCAAAAATGAGAGGCCCCCAAAATTCACATACAAAGCAGCCCATTGATTTTTTTGGAATTTGGGTCTCACTTTTTGAGAGGGCACTTGGTATGTGCCAGAGATTACAAATATGGTGGGCACATTTCCAGTGCAATATGTGCAGCTTGTGTCATACCTCTTTCACGTGTGACTTTGCCTGCAGCGCCTGGGCAGCCTGCTTACATGATCAGCTCCTCCGATCCGAATACAACGTACACCGTGTTTAATCCAAAGTCGTAGTGGGCCTGCTGCACCTGCCCGTGGGCGCTGAAAGGCAATCTGTGCAAGCACCAGGTTCGGGTCATAAAGTTGTTAAAACCAGACCTGCAAGACGGTCTCATTGTCCGGACATGTGGTTCCCACCTCGGTACTGTTCACGGTGGGCTAGAGAATTTGGACGAACACGACGACATGACAGCATGCGACCTCGAAAGCAGTAACGACAATGTGCATGCAAGCGCAACCCCGAACACGGCAGAGTCATTGCTCACGCCAGACCTGTTGGAAGCTATTTTGAAACGGGAGATAACCGACCCGCTTGACCTTATACACAACGACGCATACCTTATACACCATTGCTTGTCTGCGGTGCGTGTTTGCCGAGGGCAGATGCAAGACATCCTCGTCAGAAAAGCTTCTGGCATGTTACACCTGGCTGCAGCACGAGCGTTCAATCATGTAAAAGACAACAACAACATATCATTGAAGAGGAAAAAAGATTTTGTGGAACATTTTCAAGCTCGGCGGAAAATGAAACTAAATGGGGGGGGACGTGTGTCTGCCCTTCCCCCTGTTAGCCATATTTACTCGGCTCTGAGGCGGGTGTCTCATCGTCCAGAACTGAGAAAGAAGAATCAATATAACTAAGGAAAGGACCTGCAGTTGTCCAATGCGGTAGACCAATTCTCACCTGCAATAGACCAATGCAGCAGACCATGATCGCAGACCATCTGCAGTAGACCAGCACTGACTTGTAGTAGACCAATGCGGCAGAGCATCTGCGACTCCCTTAATGTGTTTTTTAAAGGTTTGATGAAGGAGACCAATGAAGTCAATAAATGAGCCAAAGTGAACCAGTAAACAAATGTAGTAGAGTAATGAAGCAAGCATAGTTCAATGAAGCAGACCAATACAGTACAGGGGTACACAAAGACAGTACACTCGACTAACGATGGGACTGGTAAGGTAGGTAGCAGACCAATAACATCAATTCAGCAGCAAACCACGACGAGGAGTACTGCATACATCGAGAGATCAATAACATCGGTTCACCAGCAGACCACGTGGAGCACTACTCAATACAAAACCTCGACCAGAAGTGTTAAGCAGTAGACCACGACAACAGACTAATGAAATGTTCCACAAAAGTGTACATCATATATAAAAATGAACAGACCTGCACCACAGACCACATGAAGCAGACCAATACAGTACAGGGGTAGACCAAGACAGTACACTCGACTAACAATGGGACTAACTTGTGCCACATTTAGGCGACCACCGAATTTAGTATACCACTATCTCATGGAACAGACCAACAACCGTGGTCCAAACTAAGTCCACTCCGTGGAGGTAGCAGACCAAATAACATCAGTTCAGCAGCAGACCACGGCCAGGAGTACTGCATACATCGGTTCACCAGCAGACCACGTGGAGCACTACTCAATACAAAACATCGACCAGAAATGTTTAGCAGTAGACCACGACAGCAGACTAATGAAATGATCCACAAAAGTGTACATCATATATAAAAATGAACAGACCTGCACCACAGACCACATGAGTAAATTTTCATTTATTGCCAGGCCTAGATGAAATAACCCAGACATCGGAAGAGTCTGACACGTCCGACATCTTCCTAGATGACAACTGCCTTTCTACAACTATATTCTCCATAGTACCGAGTGCTTTCAAATGTACTCAACACACTTTAGGCGTTGTCTGCAAGCATAGCGGAATGTAAACCATTTTGAGGTAAACGGCTATCATCTCTCTCTAAGTCCTTTGCCACGATCGCCCTTCAACTAGTCGTAGAACCCCTCGATAAAGGACATGACGTAAAAGCCACATTCCCACGAGAAGGGTTGTTGTGGCACTTCAGGGACATGAAAATTGAATGCAGTGGCCTCGTCCCACGACGCAGTGTGCGGCTCCAAGCTGAGACATGCTCCATACACATTTCGAACCCATCCTGGGGGGTGCACTCCAGCCAATATGTACCAGCCACGTGCGTGCACAGGAGGGGGTATTTTAAACCCCTCGTAGAATGTGTCGTGGAGCACCGCGGGATCAAATCGAGATGCACTGTTGTTTTGCTTTTCTTTTTTTTCTTTTCTCCCCGCGATCTGTCTCCCGCAGGCTCTCTTTTCCCTCCTCCCCCGCACCCCTTCCGTGTCAGCTTGGTCTTAGCAAGCCATGTTTCAATCTCTGCTCAATCTCGCCGTGCATGCCAGGGGGCAGTGCAGACAGGCCAGGGCAGTGTTCTTGAGAAGACCACCTTCATAGAACAAGGTAGCCTAACAAAATGAAGACGGGACACTCCCATGGATATTATGGAGTATATATCTTTATTTCCTTGGTTCGTGCTTTGGTTTCTGATGCACTACAACTCTTATGGCATGCCATCCATGCACTGAAGCTCGTTGCCTTCTTTCTTCTTTCTTCTTTGTGACCCCCTCTCTTTCTTGTTTCTTTTTTCCTCTTATCCCATAAGATCTTTGAGCTTCCTGCAGCCATTGTGACGTACGATTTCATTTCATTGCTTTTCTTTTGTTCTGTTCCTCTGCGCCTCTCCACCTATCCTAAGCAGCTGATCGACTTTCAGAATTTTCATCCCACATGTGGAAACCGATATGCAGATGGTCAACTGGAAACAATAGCGGCAGCAGCGCATTGATAGAACAAGGCACTACTAATGAAGGTACCTTCTTCAACGCATTTCAGCCTGTTTTCCCTGTTAGTAGAGTCGTCCCTATTTTTTCATGTTGAATTCTGCAAGTTAGCTCGTTGGTGAATCTATGGTGGTTTTGGAGTGATTTTGTGCTCCCTGTACCTTCTTCTTCAACCTATTTCAGTCTCTTGCCCTCTCATCATTAGGGTTTAGGGTGTTTGCTGGAAGAACTTCATGCCATCAGTGTCAGCTGCTAGTATCAAGGCTGAGGATGTATTCATGATTTGTCCACAGGCAGGGATAACTGAGGACCAGGGATAGAGGTCCAGATTCATCCAAGAGGGCCGGATTTCTAACACAAGTTTCTTTCTGCTTCCCTGTGGATCAATAGCTACAAGCAATCGCGCGAGGAGATGGTCAACTGGAAACATCAGCGGCAACAGTGCAATTGATAGAACAAGGCGATGCTAATGAAGGTACATTCTTCAACACATTTCAGCCTGTTTTTCCCTGTTATCATAGTTTTTTCCTGTTTTTGCCTGAAGGAGCAGGGATAGAGTGTGGGTCCAGATTCATCCTCGAGGGTTGGACTTCAAGCTCCAGATTACCTTGATTACATGTGGGTCAGTAGCTACAAGAAACCTACATGGGTAGATGGTAAACTAAAGGCAGCTATTGCAGCGGCACAGATGATAAAATCAGGCACCTCAACCATGACCACAGCTTCTGAAAGAGGATCAAGAGAGGGAGTCCACAATGCCTCTTCTGACATTTCTGGGCATGTGAAGATACTTTGTGCGGCAGACAGCCTGACAGAGGCTCTACATATTCTAAACCAATGAGGCATTTTAGCAGATTCGGATATGTATGTCTGTCTCTTGCTTAAGTGCATCACTGTCACCAACCAGGGCAAAGGTGGGGCCACTCCTTGGATTAAAACGTATAAATATGTTGGCTTCCTTTAGCATGTAAAGGAGAGAAGGAAAAGACATAAACAGTTCGGTTTTCCTTCAGACCTATGTTTGATCCAATCTCAGATGTGGGGAGGTTGATATTTTTGAGTGTGCAGTTTACCTCCCACTCTCAAACTTCTACAACTCAAAATTTGGCATTGGTAGTAATTCATCCCAATAGTGTCAAGTTCAATCTATTCGCAGCAGACTCAGCTGTAACTTTGGGAAATTTCATCAGCTAGGTTTGACAACCTACGGTGTTGAAGGGATTTGTAGAGGAACTCAGTGTATGGAGGGCTCACTCTGTTTTGGGTGATGGCGGCACGTTTTGCAGTTGGCTAGGCTTCACTGCTTGCTCACCGAAGACCATGGCGTGTCTCTCATATTGTAGCGGTACTGTTCATTCTCCTCGTCAGTTTGTGCAATCCTTACCTTTGGAGATGTACTTCAATGAAGGAAGGGCAGAGGGAGGATGGTTTCCAGTGGGAAGCTAGTTAGATTGTACTCATAAGACGTTGTTTGCCGTAGCCTTATGGACTTTGACCCCGCGCCCAGTTTGAGCAGGAACAAAAGGGACAGAACCTACCTCTGTCAGGGGCTAACGTTGGTAGTAAGACTTACCTTCATATATAGAATTAATCCGGGTTTTCCAGATATCCTCTAGAAATCCCTTCACACAAGCATCAATCTGTTGTGTGTGATTTGCCCAAAAACTAGGCCTCAGGAGGGCCTGGGCTTTGGCTTAGCCTCGAGACTTTCAAAGTTGGTAAACAGGGGTACATGCACAATTCCCTTGATAGATTTGAAGAGAGCGTCTCTTTGGTGAGAGAACCCCGGACAGTGTATCAGAAAATGAATATTGTCTTCAGATTGCCCACACAATGGGAAGTGCACTCCCCCTTTCCTCTCTGCTTCTGTTTGCTGTTCAAAGGTAGACTTCCTTCCCTGAGTTTAAATTTCAGTCTAGTGCCGAGAGTGGGTGGACCCTTGAGGTCATCCAAGATGTCCTCCCCCATGTCACTGACTAGAAACAAGTTCAGGGAAGTTTTCTGCCTAACTTCATTTTCATCAGACAATCTCATGGCAACAGACATGGCTTTGGACACTATAGCCTCTAAGTCGGATTTATCCAGCAGGGTCAAGACTTGTGGATCCAGGTCCAGGTCCTTGAGAATCTCTTCTACTCTGGTGTTGGGAAAACACCTTTTGATCTCAGTCCAAACCAGGAAGTGGTCAGAGGTACCAATATCAGTTCTGTCGATCAACACATTGGCACACTGGGGGAACAGATTTTTGTCCATTATGATATAGTCCACAATGGAACGTTCCCCAGTTTGGGATTTCTCACGAGTCCACTGCACTTGGTCACCTCTTGTCTTGTTATTCAAGGTCAAAAGCTGAAGCTCTTCCAGACAGTTAATTAACCGTCTGCCATTAGAATTCAGCTCGTCCTCACCAGAAGACCCAATGATATCGTCCTGATGGAGCCCTTTGCCCACTTGGGCATTGAAGTCACCTTGCAATAGCACCACAAACATGAAGAGAAGCTTTGGAATGAGACACTTTTCTGACCCCAGTCAATGGTTGGACAATGTGGGTGGATGGTCAACTGGAAACAGCAGCGGCAACAGCGCAATTGATAGAGCAAGGCATTGCTGATGAAGGTACCTTCTTCAACACATTTCAGCCTGAGGGCACCTTCTGGTTTGACCTGTTTCAGCCTGTTTTTCCTCTCATCCTCCTCAGCCTTGAAGCATATGTATTGAATTTTGTAAGTTAGCTCGTTGGGTGGATCTGCGGTGCTTTGGAGTGACTTTGCAAGTTACTGCCGAGGTGGCAGCATGACAGTACCCAAAAAAAGATAACAGAGATGGAGAGAAGCTTTCAAGGAATGAATACTTCTCTGACCCCAGTCAGTGGTGGGACAATGTGAGTAGATGGTCAACTGGAAATAGCAGCGGCAGCAACGCAATTGATAGAACAAGGGACTGCTAATGAAGGTACCTTCTTCAACACATTTCAGCCTGTTTTTCCCTGTTATCAGAGTCGTCCCTAAATTTCCAGATGGCCGGATTCCAAGCTCCAGATTACCTATGATTCCATGTGGAAGGATAGCTACAAGAAACCTACATGGGTAGATGGTCAACTGGAAGCCACTGTAGCAGCTGCAGAGGCATGATGTACGCATTGTTAGTGTGGAGGGAGGGGTAGCTGTTGATGCAGGGAGAGGATCGTGGGTGCAAAATCATCCAAGAGGGCCAGATTTGGAGCAAGGAACAGCGCTGGCAGGAGTTCTATAAATATTATCCACAACGGTGGGACAATATTGTCAACAAGGTGAGCTTTCTTCATGCAACATCGTAGGGAGTTTGACAGAACTTTGTATTTAAATATGTTAGTGTGGAGGGAGGGCTAGCCGCTGATGCAAGGATGGACTGTGGGTTCAGGATCACCCAAGAGGGCTACCAGCAGTGGAAGTAGCAGCATTTGGTCAATAGCAGCAGCAAGAATTAGCAACGTCAAACTCATCAATCATGTACTTGCTTCTATATACATTTCATCCTCTTATCAACGTAGTCCCTGCTTGGACAACCTATAGGGTTGTATAAAATAGGACTTTGGAACCTTCCAACCCGGGTGCTTTGTTATTGGTCTATCAAGGTCTGATTTGAAATGTTTTCGTTGCATTTTGCAGGTGAACTCATCATGGAAGAAGAGTTGGAAGTAAAAGTCCTGCTCGTTGGAGGATATGCATCACCAAACAGGCTTGGTTCTGTGTTCACTATGCAAGGTGTCACATACAAATGCATCCGAGCAGAAATTCTAGGTGATGAGCTTGTCTCAGCAAAATTTCATTTCCTTTCCATGGGGGGTAGTGTCCTTTCAGCCAAGCAGGAAAAGAGGATGGTTCTGAAAGGGGATACTGTACACATTAAGATTTCAGACCAAAATGATGGGGACCAAGGATTGAAAAGACCTCTATCTTCCAGTGGTTTTACGATCTTGCATGAGGACAGACCAGACGAGGACCCGGCACCAGTGTCTACCAAGATGAGGATGGACCCTGATACACCCTTTGCTGGCGATGTGGAAATGAAGACCATGCACATGAACATGCACTTCAGCAGAGATCTGGTAGATTGTGCAGCACGTTGGCTACATCCAACGATATTCAAAAATGGCAGAAAGAGATTAGAGCCGTTGAAAGGAAAATCTCTGCAGAAGGACGATGTGACAAGTTTGAGCTGATGACAAAGGATCAACAAGGACAAGCAATGTTCCACATATGGTGTGTTGAGTGTGAGGATGTTTATGCACGGTCTGGGAAAAACAAACCATATGATGCATGTGCAAACTTTATGAGATCTCATTTGAGGAGTGAGGGGCATCGCATAGCCTATGAGAGGCGTCATGGGAAGGGTTCATCACAATGTGTCATCAGCCCTGTAAATGCAGATGAAGCATTAGATGCAAAGAAGAACAGGGTGAAGGAGGCATTAGAGGAAGTCTCTCGGTTTTGTGAGAACAATCCTGGAAACAAATTTGAGATTGTGGAAGCCACAATTGGAGACTATTCGCAGTTGGGTTCCATAAGGATTAGGTGCCCACTTGATTCAAAGTGGCTACTCTTGTTTCCAAGGACAGGTTCTTTGCAATCTTCTTTGACAGAGCATGTGAAAGGAAAAACTCATGTCGATGCAGAGATTTGCCAGAAGGTTGGAAGTAGTGAAGGACTGTGCAAAAAGAGAGGAAGGCCTCCAAAGCCTATGATTGCCAAAGATGTAAAGCAACGGGATCTAAGCTCTTTCTTGGTCAGTCAACCTGTGTTGTCGTCCCCACCACTTGACAATCCAATTGTGGCTTCAACAATGGGAGCATCCTCGTCACAAACTCCATACACTTGTGTTGACGCTGCCCAACGGGCAGATCTGATTGAGGATTGACAATTACAGCAAAGGTCCCAATGCAACAAAGGAAGAGACAGTTTGTGTTGGGGCTTATGGGATGAATGGTGGGAGTACAACTAGCAGAGAATAAGTCTGAAACCATTCCTTCAAGATAGCAAGGGAGGAAAGAAGTGGTATATCGAGCAATTGACAAATGCAACCATCACTCTAAACAATCAAGAGCATAAGGTTGTTGGTACGTTTTGGCACGCGGATTGTTTTAGAGTGTCATTGGATGGGGAGCCATTTCCAAACTTGAGATGTTCAGCATGTTCTTCCATTCCCTTGGAAAATGACTTCAGAATGAGGGTATATAGAGAAAGAGGTGCCATGGAATGTAGAGAGAGATACTGGCAAGGGAAGAAGGTTGTCATATCTTGGAAATGCCGAGATTGTCAAACAAGTTTACAAAAACAGACAGGAGTTGAGGCAGTTGAGGTTCAAATTGTGGGAGGCCAGGACCAAAGTGGCATCCTTGTCTGTGCGATGTAGGAGTTTGAAGGAGTCTGGGATTGAAGCAATTGAAAGAGGAGATGTTCTCAAATTTTCTCGTGATATTGTTGATGACAAGGGAAGATGTATGGTACTAGCACAAAAACAATGTTTGAGACTGTGCAGCTTTGGGGGGGTCCGAGATTGCATCATTTTTTGGTTTCAAATGTGGGGGGTCCTTCTATTGATACTACAAGACGGTCTTTGAGGAAAGGTTTGAAGTATAGAGCGGGAGAAACGGATGATATATTTCAGCATGTGGCTGGAATTTACAGAGATGTGATGGAAGATGCAAATATTTCAATGGGAAGCATCCCAGTGATGGTGGCCGAAGATGAAATTGTTGTGAAGCGATTGGTACGTTGGATTGCTAGGGATGACACCCTTCTCGGGTTTTGTGGGCTTCAAGACAACCATGTATGTATTTCAAATTTTGTGGTGTAAGTGGGAGAAGGGGAATCAGGGTACGAACATATTGTGGAGGCATTAAAAAACAATGTGGTTGCCCATTATGCTAGAGTGTTGATAGCAAATCCTCTACATGTACAGTTACCTCGATTGGTATTGGTAAATGTGAAGGACAAATATGTGAGGGACGTGGTTGGGCCTATAATTGGGCATGCTTCAGACGGAGATAGTAGGAGGAGAAAAGTGATGTTAGAAGATTATGCCAATGGGGCTGGAAGTAGATTTTGCATCCCTTGGGAAGGATGGTTGTTTACAGGTCGAGTGTGCAATGGGGGAGATATATACGGACTCCATGATCAGGACTTCATCCACAATAGGAAAAATTTGGTAAATCCCTTTGGACAGTGCATCACGGAATTTGGTGTTGGGTGATGAGGTTGCTACATTGAATCATGTGTTATTGGTCTACCATTCATTTTCAGTGGACAAGCATGGACTTCGGGAATGTGATATCAAAAGAGAAGATCGACAGAATTGGGCAGCAGCTCAACGACTGGCATCTCGGAAGGTGCAAGCTTGTTTGAGGGAGTTACAATCAACTGTGAATCATCGAAGAGAGAGGACCAAAGGTACTGAAATTTACCTATACATCATTTCATGCTACATCGACATTTTTTTGTCTCCTCACATGTCATTGTGTGAGAGGGTACAATCTGCTGCGAAGGTATCATTTTTTTTCAGATTGTGGAAGTTGTGGTTATTCCACCACGAGGTGTATAATCTGAAATCCTTCTTCATTAGCAGGGAAGCATACTTGGATTTACAAATTTCATGCCACTACGTGGTTCTACTTATCAAATTGTTCAAGGATAAGTTTAATCATGTGTAAGTTCCTTTGAGCCTTGTTGGTTCAGATGTGTGTGAAATATTCTTCAGCAAAGTGGGAGGTATGTTACGGAATGAGAGGACATATGACGGGTGTGATTTGATTGAGAGTGCGGGAGCATTAACACGCATATCCGAGTTCGAGGTGAATCCAAAAGGACCCAAGTTCTCAAGAGCTCACAAGAAACAAGAACACATATGGTCTTCTTTGGAGAAGAAGCCAGGTATCCCCCTTGCTGATTTGTCCGACTTTTCTACTGTCCAATCGGATGATTGCATTGTGGAGGCTTTGAAAAACTGGATTTCTAGAGGCGCAACTTTTATGCCATAAACTTGGGATGAAACCAAACAAAGCAACAAACTTGGATTGGTGGAATGAGCCATGGACAATTGAGAGACAAATGGAGGTCGAGCTATTCAAAAGCATGGAAGAGGAGGGTGATGATGTCGATGCCATAGATTCTATTTGTCCTCTTAATGCAGACACACATATTCAAAATGAGGTCATGGAAGATGAATTGGTGTGCGGGCCTTCGAATTCAATGGAGGATGTTTTGAGCCAACCTTTGGATGATCATGCGGAAGAGATACTTGTTCAAAGTGAATTGAGACATACTCTGGATGCTGTCATTGATGAGTTTGAACAAGAGAAAGATGGATCGAAGGCAGTGGTTCCATTTGTCAAAGTAGATGGGAAGACCATATTCAAAAGCACTTTGGTTAGCCAACTCAATGGCAACCCTACTCTATCCAAGGATAGATTGACACGAGTAAGAAGTGCATCGATGTTGTTTTGCCGAGAAAACAAACCAACTACCAACAACAAAGCCACGAGCTTGGGATTGGGTTCGGATTGTGCTGTATTTTTTGTTGATGAGGAGACTGCGATCCAAACTACAAACAGGAAGGTAGACCAGGGAAAACCTGCAGAGGAGCAACCAAAGGCACTTGGTATTTGGGCAGGGTTCAAAGAATGCGGAAGAAAATCAATAAGCGGTTTGTAGAATGTAGGGATTCTGTTGATTTATTGGAACGTCCTTCTCATATGGAGATTGGGTTAGCATGGTACCAAAAAATTCGAGGAGGGGTCTATACGTACGATTTGACGGATAACATGATGGTTGATTTGGATTCCATTATCGCGTTAGCATGTTTAAAGTACAATGTCAAGTCAAACACATATGTTCTTGATGCAAATGACCGAAAAGTCTTTGACAACTTTATCAAAGGCAAATATTTTTTTTAATTAATTTGTTAGATTTTATTATGTTTTAAATAAATAAATTTGATATAATATAAAAACATACATATACATATTGGAGGGTTATTTTTAATGATGGAAAATGAGAATATACATATAGAAGGGGGTACTTTCTAAAAATTGCAAATTTTTGTATATTTATAGGAGGGGATTTTATAATCTTCAAAAAGTATGTATAGAGGGGGTATAAATTATCCAAGGACCCGTATACAGGGGGTTTTTTAATTAGGCGACGAACGCACGTAATACACACAGTTTATAAAGAGTGCACCCCCCGGGGAACCCATGGCAATATCTCCACGGGTTTGTGCATCTCCTTGATTGAGTTCAGATGAGTGAACACGCGGAGCACCCGGTCAATAATCACCAAACTCTAATGGGACCTGCCACAATGCAGGGCGCATTAGCACAAGGGAACAGCTGCAAATCAAAATGGTAGACCCATTGAGCAGACTGATAGACCTGGGCAGATGATCCCTGCAAGCACTTGGCAAGACACCCCAGAGCCGCAAATCCAGCAACCACCACAAAACACATCTAACTGATTGTAGTGACACGGGAATAGCTCACTTGTAGAGGAATTGAACCTCCAGCCAAATGAATGGCTCTGCCCCTTGTAGCACAAGTGCGATGCAAAAACAAGGTGAGTACAAAATGAAGAAGCACTTACGAGGTCCCCATCCCTGGGATGGGCTCCCACTTCTGCTCTGGAACTGTGCAGGCCTGAGTAGCACCAAATTGCATGAATCCTAAGCCTGAATGTCAAATGTAGGTTTATGTCGCGATGTAGCACACCATCATCTTACCTGTAGTTTCCAGTTTCACTGGTGTCACATTTGCCTTCAAGTCAACATCAAAATTAAGTCCACCTATGCGCAAATCGCAGAATCTCTCATGACACCATCTGCGTACCGAAAAACTGGTTTGGCATGATAGAATTGTAGTTCACAACCTTAATGAACGCTTTCAGCCTTTACCTCTCCGTGCGCTCCATCGTGCCTCCATCCAGCACATTCTGTGAATGTTGAATGACCAAGAACCCAATGTCACACCGTTCTGAGAAGCCACTACGCGCGCTCACAGTATACGAAGGCCTCGCCGTGTCAGGATTTGCATTCCCACGTCCCGCCATGTCCGACGCAGCACTTGCATCCTTGCCAGAGAGGCCAGGTGGAGGCAGCATGTATTAAAATATCTATTCCCCCAAGGCCACATTTTGTTTACCTCTTTTTGTGAAAGCCACGTGAGCAAATGTGCTGCCGAGTCATGGGTGCAATGAATGCGCAGTGGTTCATGGAGTCGTTGAGTCGACTACATATTCACTTTAATGAATAAATATCTTTATTCCATTAATCGAATTAGGAATGCAAATTTGTAGTCGCATGTGCAGTAATTACAACCACTTGCAATTTTGGCTTTTTCAAATTTTGTCTGTTTCGACTCTCCAGTAGTCCCGTTTACTACCAAGTGGTTCCCGGAGTGGTCGCGGACATGCAGTCGATTCGAAAAAGACACGAATGCTTCTAGTGTAGGGAGGTGAGGCTGTCTGCCCTACTAGACTCCTTCCCGCCCCCATACTTCATCTTCACCGGACATGAGCAGACCTTTCCAGATCAGCCGGCACCCATCACCTTCCCAAAGCAGACTACTGCGGTGGAAAGCAGACCTGGGCATACCAGTGCAGGCCAGAGCACACCACAGTAGACCCGACAAGACCAGACAAGACCAGACCACACCAAATCAGACCAGACCACCCCACACCAGACAAGACAAGAGCATACCACAGAAGGCCATACCACACCAGACCAGACCAGAGTGAAGGACTCAAGACGATCTGAGTGCTCAACAGACCATACCCCAGAAGACCAGAGGATACCAGACTAGACCACACCAGACCACACCAGACCGTATCAGAGCAGACATTTCCCGACCAGTGCAGACCTGATCAGACCTTGCTGGAGCAGAGGAGAGAAGATCAGACCTTGCCGGAGGACACCCTGCCTGATACATTGCTTGACAAATGCACCGCAGAAGTGCATCGCGACGCAGGTATGGACACCGACACCTCACCATTCCAACATCAGCAGACCTTGCCAGTGCAGGACATCAAACCATCTGAAGACCTGGCGATAACCCAGGAAGCAACGCCGATCCTCCCTGGCACTTACGAGTTGCCGAAAATGAGAGGAGCAATTCCTTTCCCCCCCACTGCAACATCTGCTGAAAAGCAGAGAATGGTAGTGGACCTTACCCTTTCCACCAGACCTTCTGACACAGCATAGCCTGAACAGAACCGAGAAGGCGTCAGTGCTCATTTATCCATAGTACAGACCAATTCTGCAATTGCAACTATGGACTATGACTGTGACAGTTTGGTCGACGACCTTCCCCATCTGTTAGAGGCAGGATCTACTGCAGATGAGGATGCATCTTTGGCCGTTTTGCCGCTTACTTTTGTGGACCCCGACTCGTCTGTAGACCCAATACTGGCAATAGACCAATCCGTTGATAGGGTGCTCCCACAGGAGTGGCGCAATTGCAGACACCCACAGCGCCCACAAAGGTCTGATTCCATTGCATTTTTTCAGTCCATTTTTTTTTTCCAGTGCATTTGGGTGGTCATTGCTGATGTTTTGTGGTCTGATATTCATGTGAAGGTTATGGCGTCCGAGGTCAGCTTGTGGTCCGTTGTAGGTGCTCAATTTGGGGTCAAGCACAAAGGGTGTACCAGTAGTGATAACCCCCACCGTAGGGGCCAGTTCGACCCATGGAGTGCAGGAAGCGTCTACAACGGGACCACAGAGTGTTAATAAACCCCAGGAAGCCGAGCTAGCCAGCTCCAGGAGGGTATGAAGGAGACGGCTGTTGCATTGGAGAAGAAGTTGGAGGAACCTGCTTCACCAAATAGAGCTGGGAAGAAGCGCATACCAGATGGCGTGGTAGACCCGAGGCTAAAAACAATTTCCCCCCAAAAAGGCGTTGCAAAAAAACCGAAGTCCAGAGTACACATGAGTGCTGACCGGAAGGTCTGCTTGGAAGTGGAGAGCAAAGTTGCGGAGCTCCATAACAGACACAAGTAAGTGTCGTTGGTCTGCTTGCGATGCTCTGAACACACCAACTCCATGGGTCTGCAGCAAAAAGGTTGTATGGGTCTGCTTCATGGGTCTGCTGGGTCTGATGTGGCTATCGTTCGTCCGCTCCATTGGCCTGCTCCATTGATCTGGTCCTTGGGTCTGGTACCGTATCCGTTGTAGGTCTGGTCCTTCTAGGTCCGCCAGCCCGGTTCTGCCGTGGTCCATCTTCTTAAAGGCTTTTTCCGAGTTTGTGCAGGTTCACTGCCCGATTTGACTCCACTTTCAACGCACATATCTCTGAGGAAAAAGCAATGCTGTATTTTTTTGAAAACGACCCATAGTTTGAGTGCAATATTGCCACCGAGGACCTCAAAGCCCTAGAGAAACAGGAATCCGAGGCTACAGACCGATTGCTTGAGTTGTGGTGTAGGTTTAATCAGAAGGATCTGGATGTCAAGACATATAATGATGTTGCTATTTTGCCGACGTGGGTTTGGAGTGTAGTGAAGATTCACTGGAGTGTAGGTCGGGAATGGGTTCGCTCGCAGGTGGAGCACGGATTGACAATGCATCGTATGGGGAAGGACCTGAAGACCTGCAAGTACATTCTGGTACCAATAATTGATGGGTAAGTGTTCTGCGTTCGTGCGTACCACTGTTTCTCTGCCCTTTATCATTGGTCCACCATCACTGGTCTCCAACATTGGTCTGCCCAGGTCTGCCCAGCTCTACTTACGGATAGAGACTGGCAGATGGGAAAACCTGCAACCGGAGGACCGCCTATGTCCAGCTTGCATAGGGCGCAGCAAGGAAATTGAAACTGAAGAACACTTCTTCTTCTACTGCCCTCTATACTACGAGATCCGATTGAACAACTTTATGGATATGTGCATCCCAGTTTCAGTTTCAGGAGAACTCAACGCCCATAGAACATGAACAGAAGTAGGGGTAGAACTCACCTCATGCGCAGCGGGTTTGTGCCGTTTGCGCACCTTTTGGAGAGACTCTGCACATGGAGGTGCAATTTCCGCCGAACTGTCCTCCACCTCATCGTCGTCGCCCATGCTATAGTCGCTTGTGTCAGAATCCGAACTGGAAGACCGCCCACTGCTCTGCCTTCCCTCTCGCACCGACGCCATCTGTACCAGATTCAGTCGAGCCAGGCGGGGGCTCCTTCGCACCGCGGGGCTGGAATGTGCACAAGTGGGAGGAGGTGATGCTGCCTCGGCGGTCGACCGCTTCTTACTAGGCGTGGACATAGACCATGACAAAGATGAAGACGAGCGAGGGCATAGACCATGAGCAAGACAAAGACGAGCGAGGAAGACCAAGACATGCAAAGGAGGAAAGAAGGACAAGGAGGGGAGTGTGATCACACACCCCCCGAGCTCAAGGTGAAGATCCGGCCGTTGTTGATTTCAAATATGAACACGTGTCGTGCATCCGACACTATGGCCTTTTCAACTTTGAGACGTTAAACCCTAAACCACTTACAGTCCTCCAGACAACTAGATGTAGTGATTCACACAACTGACATTTGGTTGGCCTGTTATGCAGGCTTGTTCTGTAATCTCCAGTGGACATCATACAATTTCTTTGTTTCTTTCATTTTTTGTAATGCTTGAACAGTTCATATCCTCAATGTCTTATTGCAGTCCAGGCTTCAAGCATGAGAGGTAGTCCTGGTAGGATGGTCAATGTCCTTAAAAGCAGCCTTGTCTATTATCCATCCAAAAACTAAAGGTCTCATCTATCATGGTTAATATATGCTTGGATAAGAAAATGACTCGGTATGTCTTCTTTTTCACAATCACGGGGAGGGTTACCTCGACTCACTAGCTGATCTCTTAGCACAATTGACACCAAGCCCTTGACACGGTTTTCATGTGCATGTCAGCATGCTCCAAAACAGCCAATGTGGCTGTTCGGGGCGAGTTTGGCATTCGTTCCTAAAGCTCCCGACGACATAAATTCAAGGTCAGATGGTGGGGCCAGTTGCAACAATGAACCGATATTAGCCTTGAGTAGTTCTCTGACTCTTTGTGGGCCCTTCTATGGTTATTTGTTTGTTGTTCTACTCCTTGTGGCTCTTTAGGAATCCCACAGACGTGATACACATATCTCTTTCCTCACTTTCGGTCCTTCACTGACTACCAGAAATGTCACACCGTATGTCTGCATCTGAAACTTTTCACCTTTGAGACAACATTCTGCAGCACGCTCTGCTAGCTTCACATTGTCATGTATTCTGCAGGCACCGAGTAAAGCCCCACACTAAAGCATCTGGTTTAATTGGCATTCTGTTGATGAAATTCTCCGCCTCATCCAAGCGCCCTGCACGGCCAAGAAGGTCAACCATGCAGCCAAAATGTTTTCCTGTTGGAATGATTCTATTATCACACACAACAGATTGATGCTTGTGTGAAGGGTTTTCTAGAGGATATCTGGAAAACCCGGATTAATTCCTTATATGATGGTAAGTCTTACTACCACCGTCAGCCCCTGACGGAGGTACGTTCTGTTCCTTTTGTTCCCGCTCAAACTGGGCGCAGGGTCAATGGCCACAAGGCTACGGCATACAACGTCTTATGAGTACAATCTATAATCTCTACTCATAGAATGGAAATAGTGTTGTCCTTCATCTACTAGGCCCATATGGCTGCATGCAGACAGAACTGCAATGAGTGTAACATCATTTGGCTTCACCCCTTGCTGTTTCAAAACTTGGTTGAAACGAATCCAACCCTCCTAGTGGATGATTCACCACACAAGGGGAGGGGGAACTCCCCTTTGAACATGGTCCATCCATTGTCATTTGATGTCACTAGCAATGTCAGTGAGGGGCCCGATTCAGAGTACCTTTTAGAAACAGTCTGGCCCTACTGCCAAGATTTGTTTTGCTCCAAGGATGTGCGTGTCTTCACAAGCATGCGGAAGCTGACCCCGACTAGCAGCTTGAATGTGGGAGAGGATGGGGTCGTTGGGGGAAGTACTTCTGCGCCCATGCAGGTGAAACTAACCCTACTATTTGCAACATGACATCGATGGATAAGATATGTTTGTTTTGTTCCCCCCGGATGCCCTCTCACGCAAGGCTGGCACTATATGTTTTGCAGGGACCACATGTACAGGGAGTGGCAGTGGGGTCGTCTGTGAAGAAGGTGGGTCCTGCGCCAAGGACCATAGTGCTATGGCGGCAGCATTCCGGATTTCCTCCCCGGCATGAGGAGGCAGGCTCCAAGGTATGGTTGTTCCCAGCCCCTCTCCGCAAACTTACTTGGTTGGTTTCCTTTATGGATACACTTTCTGAAGCGTTGCAATGTGTATTCATTGCAGGTGAGCAAGAGGAGTGGGCTGTCCCCGGCACCATCATCGCAGCAGGACGTGGTTCCCTTGGCATGCATTCATGGCTCCTTGCTTTGCCTGGCTGGTTTTTAGTAGGGTTATTTTTGCCAGGAGGTTGTAGTGTGCACGGTCTGAGCAGGGTGTAAGTAAGCTTGCTCTGTGGAGGTGTGTTTATACCATTGCAACCACCAGAGTTCATGTTATTCTTATCCGTCTGACTAAATCTCTTTTTGCTGCTGCAGTTGAAGACACGTGGGCAGCTTTCCTCAGTTGCCACCCTCAGCGACGAGCTTCGCTTCAAGGTAGGTTGGTACACCATGAATTTGCTGCTGATTCAGTATTGTGGCAACCAAGATCGTTTCCATGCCCAGCTGCGCTTGACTTTCACCCTGTCATTGCTATGTTTGTTGCTGAGTGGACCCTGATGTTGGTGTCTGCAGATATCAGATCATGTGTTTCTCCTGAACCCCCATGACAAGCGGTCAAAGACAGTCGCCGCCAAGGCAGAAGTGGTGGGAATAGCCGGGGTTGACAAGTTCCACTGCAAGGACATTCCATCCGGGTGGTACAAGGTGAAAGTCCACGAGATCATGCTTCCAAGTGTTACACTGCCTTGCCCAAATGTGGACGATGCCCCCCCCCAGACCACACTAGCGCACGTGAAAGGCACGGTGACTCTGTGGCCAGAGAAGAGTATGAGGAGGGGTGAAGGTATCAAGTGACATTTCATGTTTGTAGTCCCTGTTGGGTGTGTAATGATACTCATAGAAGTGTGTATGATACTCACGTTACCAGTTTTGTACATTTGGGCCATGACAGTTTAAGTGATGTTCGGCAACCATGTATGTTGGCATTTAGTCTTGCTCATATGCAGGTGTGCCGTGACGGTCTCCAATTTGAATGCAATATTCCATTTCCTGACTTGTCGTCGTGTCCGTCCACCTTCTATGTATATGTGTGATGGTCTTTGGTCTCCCTGTTGCCTCGTCTATTTGGTTCATTAGCGTGATGTTGTGCATGCATCGTGGTTTGTGTTCTGAGTGTCGCCCAGTATCATTGCTTCTCAATTCCCCCTGCATATGGGTGAACCACTAAAACCAGTAGAATGCAACAGAACCATATTTTCAGCTTAGAATGCAAGTCAGATGGACAACTCACACAAACCACTACAAAGTGCTCATTTGCAGTGCTTTCCTACTGTAGTGCAACCAACTAGCATAGTGGCAGCGGAGTTGGCCAAAGCAGTCCCGAGATGGCACAAGCACTCTGCGTCTTTCCACTAGCAGTCGTACCCCTCACTGCCATTGCGTGGGGACGACGCCACGCGTCGACCCACACACTCTCCACGTGGTCCCCGTGGATTCGTCTGCCGGCAGTTGTGCAGTCGACTTCGCCAGTGGCTGTTGCCACGTGACATGCAGCACTCCAAGTTATGTGGCGGACTGCGATGTGGCGTCTTGAGCCCGTGGCCATGCGACGGCATTACCGCTCGTCGCGGCGCCGCCACATCAGCATCCACGTCCGCATCCACGTCCGCGTCCATGTGTCACCGCGCCCCAGGTGAGTCAGTCCACTCATCCGGAGGGAAAAGTCAAAGTCAGCTCAAAACATCAGACACACGGGCGGCCCGCCTGGTTACGCCATGTGGTTCTTCAGCATTAATCGCATTAATCGCTGAGCAGTTGTTCGCGCGTCTACGTCCTTTACCACTCCAATCATTGGATGTCCAACCCAACTACCACGTCTGTTGTAACTTCCAGTCGATCCCTGTTTTTTGACTTTTACGACTCAAAATGAGTTGTTACCCCAGTGGTAAATGACACGAATGCTTCTAGTGCTATTTCTGATCCGCAACCATATATCCCGTCCTTCTTCCCATCATCATCACCCAGATTGCAATCTCATTACAACCATTGTTAACACTGCTATAACTATAAGACACCCAATCCAATTCCTCAAAGTCCACTCCCACACCGGCATCCAAGGTAACGAGGAAGCGGATCTACTTGCCCAACTTGGCGCCACTAAACCCAAAGTCTACCCCACGGATGACCCTATCCACATTGCCCACACTCACCCATTCTGGTTTATTCACCCCGTTCCATACCCCCCTGCACCCCGACCAATACGTAATCTCTTAGTCACTCTCACCCGTGAAGCCAATAAACAAGTTGCTGACTCAATTAGCCATACAAAGGCCCATATTAAAAAATGGACCAAATCCAAAGTGTTGCACCACAAACTCTCAAACCACTTCTGGCAAACCAAAGCTACCACTGATGCGCAAATCCGTCAAACACTCAAGTTCAGATACGCACAGTACATGGGTCATCAACGTAAACATATTTTCTGGCCACGACTCTACCCATCACCATACTGCCCCATGTGCTCAACCACACATCATGAATGGGATACCTGGCCTCACCTCCTTAGCCGATGCACACACCCGGTTATTCATGGCCTACATATTACCCGACACAACCACGCAGTATGGCACCTGCATAAACTCTTCTCAAAACGTACTGAGACACGTTGGTTCACGCTCATTAATGCTGGTACTTACCAGGGAAGACCACCAGACCACACTGTACCGCCATGGTTGCTACCATGCACATGTACCCGATCACCTTGCTCCTGCCCAGCTAGACTTTGCCCAGACATACTTATTATCTAAGGTCTACCCACTACTGCCCCAGCACTTGCCTCCCCGTCCCCACAATTTACCGTCCACTTCATCGAATTTACATTTTGCCACGATAGGTACCCTAGTGACTCCATCCTTGAGAAAATGACAAAAATATGTCCCCCTCATCCTGGCAATTCGACGGCAGGGTTGGGCAATAAGCCCACTCACCGTTGTCATTGCCGGAACAAGGGGCGGCATCCACAACGCCAGCATCAATGATATACATAATAACTTCAAAATTCGCCACCCCCCCATCGATAAATGCTTCAAGGAAATCCACCTCACATCACTCCGATCCCTCACAGCTATCATCACCAACAAATGCCAACTCGAGTCTGGCTCTTCTAATGCGCCTCGGGGCCCATAGCCCCTCCACCCCCCCCCGGCTACCTGGTGTCCCTCATGACACTCTCTCTTTAGTTTATATATATATATATATATAGGGCCCACCCCCAAAAGGGGGCAGTAGCCGAAAGGTGAAGTGACTCTTAGTTACGCTGGCTTTAACCGGAGTCTTCTCTCTCACAAGAGTAGTTGCCTACCTTGCAAGTCTTGGCGACCACCGCTTCCACCAAGCGGCTGATGGAATCTTCGGACAGCTCCGTGGCCGCCCGAGTCATGTTCAATTGTCGGGGTTTCGCGCACTTCTTGGCTATGTGCCCGGGCTCCTTGCAATTAAAGCACACTCTATCAAAGGTCGCCATCTGTCCGCCATAAGCCGCTACACCTGATTTTCCTTTCGGGGCACCGAGTGCCGCTTTGACGTGTGAAGGCCCTCCCTTCGATTTCCATGTGCCATTGTCGCCGCGTGGCCTATCCCACTTCTTTCCAGTTGGAAGGAGTCACCCTCCCGCCGGGTCTTCTTGTGGTTCAGCTCCGTACGGCCTTGTCTTTTGCCCCTAGGGACATCCGAGAAACATTCAACCCTTCAATTATCTCGTTCAAAGTTTTAGGTGGCTTCTCCTCCAACTTCCGCCTGGCCCATGGGGCCAGTCCCGCCACAAAAGTTGCAGACCATTTCTAGTTCTGCCATATCCGCGACTTCGAGCAACAACACATTGAACGCCTGAACATATCCCCGAATGTCATCCGTTTGCTTCAAATTCCTCATCTTGTCCCGGGCGAGCCAGGACGCGTTGAGGGGCATAAACTGTCTTTTCATAAGTTCCTTGAACCCACTCCAGCTCAAGGTTTCTGGGTTTGGACCTTGGTCATGAAGGCGTTTTTGCCACCATTGTTGAGCATAGCCCCTCAAATAGGTGGGAGCCACTTCCACCCGATCCTTGTCACTCAATTTGGCCGCCCGGAAGTACTGCTCTAACTCCAAGAGCCAGGTATTGAGTGCCTTCTGATTTCGGACGCCCTCGAAGGTGCCGGGTTCCTTAGGCTTCACCTTAAACTTTTCCTTAGTGGAAGTGGCATTAGCCGCCTTCAACACGTCTTTCAACGTCCCGCCAAACTGCGCCAACAACCCTTCCCAAAAGGCTGCTGGCATGGGAGACATTTGTTGGTCTGGCGGAGCCTCCAGAAAGTCCTCGTGCTCCGACTCCAAAATTCCTCCCGTTCTTGAGCGGCCTCGCTCTTAGACGCATGAATCGCCTCCTCCAATTGCCACTTCGGTGACACGTCCCCACCGAGCTCACCAGGATCATCATCTTTCGGGCCGTTCCGCTTTTGCTCTGTCTTGCCCGACCCCATGATGAGGCCGATTTCAAGGACGATCGCGTACTGAACTCTAAGCTCTGATACCAAGTGTCATGCACCTCACTTCGGTAAGCTCCCCTTCAAGTCATAATTACTCGTTTTGATGCGCGCGCCTAACTCCCAAACTGGCCGCCGGGCCAACTCGGAGTTTCGGCTGCTCACCGGGACATAACAGTCCCCCTTTGCTCCTCCACAAGACCCTCTCTCAATTTGGGCCTAGTGGAAATTCCCTTTGGTTGTTGGTAGTCTGGAACAGCTCCCCACACCTGGGTCGCTTTCCGGCTCGCACGGTTACTCACTAGTTTTTGGTCACCAACAGGCTTGCACCGTTCTCGGGGTTACTACTCCCTATATATACTTCTATGACTGTCCGCGGGGGTTTCACAAACAACCCAGTCATTTTATGGCGAACCACCACGAAAACCCTCGATTCCCAGTGATGAGTCGCAGTGAGTCTTGGCCCCCCACCATGGCCCCATTGGTCCCAAGACTCCCCACGACTCCCACCACAAGGTCTCCGCCCCATGGTGAGTCCTATGTCTCCCCCACTAAGACTCACTAAGCTACCACCACCCCTCGTGGAACCACCCCCACCGCAACTTGGTGTGCGGGGCTCCACCTGGTGAGCGCCTCCGTTGCCTCCACGAAAGTCTGTTTTGGCAACGAAAAGTTTTTGTTACCCACATTCTCTGGCTTGGGATCACTGGCAATCCAGTCGGGGGTCTGCTGGTTTGCATGTCGGGACTTGGGATTTTGCTGGGAAGGGTCTGCTTGCTCTACGGTCTGCTCGTTGCGGGCCTCCTGGGTCTCCATGGGAGTTGAGTTCTGTGTGTCTGCTGTTGTACGAACTCCAATGAGCCTGCACTTAACGGATGACTCGACTCCAGTATGGCCACGGAGGGCTCGTAGAAGGTGCCTTGCGCCATTGGCGTACTGGTCAAGAGCATTCCGAACAAGCTCGTCCTCTGGATCATACTCTGCAACATGTCACAAACACGTCAAAAACAAAGCACTCATCCTTGGTCTGCTAACAAACGGAAGAATACATGGGGGTTTGATGCTTGACGTGGTCTGCTTAAGAACTCTATTGGTTGTCATGGTTCATAAAGTCTGCGATCGTGGTCAACGACAAGGTTTGTTTAAAAGGTCTGTTCGGTCTGATGACATACCATGATCTAGGACTGTGGTCCACAGCCCAATATCTTTCATCAGCCGATCCATGAAGGCCTCGTCAAGCTCTCCCAGAGTTGCAACACGGTCCTCTGCTAGAAACCCACTCCAGAGCACTTGGAAAGCATGTCGTTTGTTGAATGCAATGTCAAAAACCGCACGCTCCTGCACAGTCACAAACCACATCATGGCGTCTTGCGTGATACTTTCCCGAGCCTCTTCGCTTCCGTACAACAGGTCCATCCGCACGTTGTGAAGGTCTTTTTTTAATTTGGTGTAAGACCTGTAATTGCCAAATTGCATCCATTGACGGCAGATGAAACAATTTGTCATCTCCTCAAAAGCACTCTCTGTCAAGCTCGCTAAGTGCTTCGGACGAACACCAAATATTGGGTGGGTGATGGCCATATGCCTTATCTCCAGTGGGCGTGGGTCGTGCATGAGAAAGAGCTGCGCGATAAGCGGTGGCTCGGTCTCCTCTGCCAGAAGCGCCACTCCATACTCAAGGGCTTTGTCCAAAACACAGGTGGCGGCCTCCTCCGCCGTGAACTCCATTGAGGAGTGCTGCGGAGCAAAGGTCCACCGGGAGGCGACAATGCGGTGAAGCTCATTGTACCAGTCCAGATGCCGATTGCTTTCCCCACATCAAAACTTCGGAAGAGTAGGGTCCTCCTCATCAGTTGTAGACCGTTGTGGAGGTCACCATGGTCTGCCAAATGGGAAATCAGTTCGACCACGCAATGTGGTCTGCTGCGGGTCTGCTGAAGAGGTACGAAGGTCCGCTGGAGGACGGGTCACGGAAGAAAGGTCCAGTGAACCGGGTCTGCTAGTCTGACCGGCGCTCTCAAAAGCCTTTACAGCAGACGGAGGGAGGCTTGCTGCGCGGCCAGTGGTACCATCCTAAATTGATGCAATGGCATCAGCCGATTGTGGATACAGACTCAGGATGTAGTCATGAATATATAGGTCCTTGCAACCATCGATAGTGTCCAACACCTTGAACTTGGGACCACGCAGTGATTTGAGCAATCTGATTTTCGAAGCTGCCTTCAAACATGATTTCGTTGCCCTCTCGGTCCGAAGCCTCAACCTCCAACAGAATTATCAGACTTCGAGTAGGCTCCACTTGCCGTCGTACGGGGTCCAGACGAGGAAGTACGTGTCGCATTGGTGGCCCATCATCTCGAGAGTGTCGACGTGATGTTGAAGGTCGTGAGAGTCGGAACGGCTGATCTGGTAGCTGGGTAAGCGACAACTCCAATGTATTTGGTTCTTGTGACTCCGTACTGCCAATACAAGATGCAAGAGTGCTGGAATTGTAGCTATATATACTGTGTGGTGCTCCTTCCTCCTTAGCGTGTATCAGGTACATTGAATGTGGAGTCTTCACCTTGAAGCTAACTTGACTGACATCATCGTTGTGACGTCTTATTGATGTGTAGCTCGGGGCTTAGCTGGATATTGTTGATAAAACTCTTGGACTTTGTCAGATGCATTGGCGAGGTTGGATGAAGGTTCCCACGTTCGTTCGCTGATGTCGTAGCCTTTCCAATGTACGAAATACTCAAGACATTTATACTTGATACGAGAGTCTAGGACTTCGTCGATTTCATACTCAATTTCCTGATTGACTTCGATTGGTGGAGGTGGTACGGAGACTCTTCCTGGAATATTCGATGGATGATACAACTCCAATAATGAAACATGAAAGACTGGATGGATGCGCATACTCGTGGGAGTTCAAGCCGAAAACTGACCGGATTTATTTGTCGAATAATTTTGAATGGTCCCAGGCATTGATAATCCAATTTCCTTGATGGTCGCAATGTTTGTATGTCCCGTCGAAGAAGCCACACACGATCTCCGACCTTGAACTGGGGTTGGAGTTGGCGACGTTGATCTGTGTACTCCTTGTATTGTTTTTGAGCTTCTGCGAGGTGGAATGTAAGCTCCTTGTGAATCGTAGCGAGATGAGTAGCAAGGTTTTCTGCAGCAGGGCTTCCAACAGTCTTCATGTGGAAATGATTTGCTCGAGGATGATGACCATAATTAGAGAAAAATGGAGTTTGTTTGGTCGAAGAATGTATAGTGTTGTTGTAGGCAAATTCAGCTAATGACAGAAGGTCCGTCTAATTATCTTGGTGATAATTTATCGTACAACGAAAATACTGCTCCAAAATCTGGTTTACACGTTCGGTTTGACAATCATTCTGTGGATGATTAGCTGTAGAGAGGTTGATCTTAGTATCCAATATGTGAAATAATCCCCCCCAAAAATTCGATATGAACTGTGGTCCTCGATCAGATACGATGTTCTTCGGGAGTCCATGAATATGGTAGATATTATTGAGGAAGAGTGTAGTGTGAATGCAGGGGAGTGACATTACATTTTGGCTTCACCGTTAAGACCCTGCATCACTATAATGGGAGGGCCATCATACCAACTGCAAGAGGGATATATCCCTCCATACAGGTAATTTTGTGGGCATACTGTACTCATGCGTTGCCAAAATAAAAATGGCTAAGTTGTGACCATGCATTTTTCATCCATGCGATGAACGTTTTCGTCACTGATGCTCAACCTAAAATCCGCGAGGAAGGAAGAACGAAGAGGAAGGTGACGGGCGATTCGTAGCAGCTGCCGCGAGCTGTGGTGTTGACAGGGCAGTCTGTGTTGAGAGGTTGTACCTGCGCTGTGGGACTTCGCTTGGTTTAGAGGGCAGCATTAAGTGCCTCTGCTTGGTATTCTGTGTAAAGGGAAGCGGTGCCGTCTTTCTCGTTGTGATGATCAATTCATGGAGATAGGAGCATGTAAGGAGAGCGGCGCACCATCGCTGCTGCCACTGTCTTGAAGATGACAATTATGGGCAGATGAGCAAGCAAGGAGAACGGCCACCTGCCAGAAGCACAAGGAAGAGAATCTGAGCACAATCAATGGAGGCGATAAGGCATGTGGAGTGCTGGCTGGATGGCAACACAGGTTATCTGTAATCAGGCTTCTAGCTGCCTTTTTGTCTTCTTGCTATAGGTCCATTTCAGTTCTTAAAGAGCTACATGCATAGAAGAATAGAGCAATTTAGTTGGCAAACCACAGGATGCTCCATAGGATGATGAGGAGACATCATGGCATGATAAACTCTGGAATCAAGACAAGGAGAAAAGGTTGTGGTGGCTGCTGACAGGCGATGGTGAGGTGCCATCTCGGCAGGCTGACCCACCGCTTCACTGGAGGATAAAAACAGATAAGTTGGTAGACTGTAGGCTTCTTCTTTTGGCGGACTTAGAAATCGCTTTTGGTAGATTTAGGACTGCCCCGGTTGTTAAAAGGAAAGGGTGGAGACATGTGATAGAGGAAAGGTTTTTGGAAATGGAATGGAGACTCTGGACTTCAAACCAGGACATGGAAGGAATGGATACACCTGCCGTCGTAGTGTCAGTAAGAAAAATGAGTGAAGAGAGAGAGAGAGAGACTGTTGTCACAGAAAACAGAATGGTCACTGTTGTCTTCATTCTTGTTCTTGTTTCAGTGTTGTAAACCTGCACACAATGCTGGGGGGGGGGGGTAGTGATACACTGGACCCAATGTAGATATAGCTTGTTTGCTTGGAGAGATAACTGAGGGTAGCTGGAACTGTATGAAAACACAAAAGGGATAAGGTGTGATTTCAGCATTGCATCAGGATATGAACGACTTAAGCCCTTTTGTTGAAAGAAAAAGAGAGATGTTGGGTATTCAGGTTGAATCTGAAGAAGGGATGAGAGCTGTTTTGGGAAATGGGATCTTTTAAAAGAAAGGGGTAGTGTGAAGGGTTGAGTATTGACGGGGAGAAGAGAGAGAGAGAGAGATAGAGAGACTGATGAAAGGGATGGTTTGCCTTGTGAGACCAAGGATGACTTCATGGCTGGCTGCACTGGATGCCTGGCGGAGTGTGCATTTGCATTACGTGATAGATGGGCTGTATGTGAAGAAGTAAGGAGCCTGTAGACATAGACAGAGATAGAGAAACAGACGAGAAAAGGAAGAGAGAGAGAGAGAGAGAGAGAGAGAGAGAGAGAGAGAGAGAGAGAGAGAGAGGGAGAGAGAGAGCTGCTCAGCAAAAAGGGTTGATGGGGGGATGGCCAACTTGGGGAGATTGAGATGAAGAAAGCATGAATCCTGAAGGAAAACCAGTGCCCCTGCAGTTTATGAAGATCTGAGCTGTCTCCCTCTAAATCTGTGTCACCATTACAAAAAGGGATTTCCGACATGTCACTGCTCAAGGGGGTTCACATTAAGGGTCGTATTCACCGCTGCCATTGGGCTGCTTGCATCACATAAAAGATCACGCCAACACTGTTGGCACAGTGAGCATAGGGCAGGCTGTTGCATAGAAGTAGAACCGAGGGCAAGAACAAACCAAAGACTCCCATCCATGTCTTCTCTTCCGCTGCGGCGTGGATGAGGATTCCGCAAACTCTGATCACGAACGAACCTGAAGGAAAAACCCATATAGCCTCATGACGATGGTTGGACAGAAAAGAGAACGCTCCTTTCCTTTGCCCTGATACTTCAACAGGGACGAGTAGGAGGAGTACAGATTTAGGATTAACCAGAAGGGGATTCACGCCCCTTCTTTTGGTATCAGAGCAGGCCGGTCTTTGATCCGGGAAATGTAGGATTTAGTGTAGCAAGATAGGGGAGTGATTGCGAGCAATGGTGACTAACATTCCATTTTACGGGAAGGAGGATGAGGATGTTTGCAGCTGGATCCAGAATCTGAAAAGGGATGGAGAAATCCGGAGCTATGATAAGCACAAGTTATTTGTATCGGCATGGCTGAATCTCAAGGGACGGGCAGATACTTGGCATCGTATACAAAAACCAAGGCCCATGAACTGGCATGATTTTCAAGTAGCCATAATCTTGAAATTTGGAGGAGAAGATCAATCAAGTAAGAATGAAGTGATGTTAGCAAGGAAGTTTGATGAGATAGATACCAATGTGGAAGAGTCTGTTACAGGGATGGAAGAGAAATTATCTCTGATTGAGAAGGATAAGCACAACAGGTTCACACCTGTGAGTTCTATTGATCATAAACCTATACCAGATCACAAAACAATGTCACGGAGGTGCTTTAGGGAGAAGAACCACACCAGTGAAGTCCCTGCAATGCTTCCTCGAGTTCTCAACTTGAACAAAACAAGGCAGCAAGTAGAGTGTTGCACTGCATGTCCATCAAGACAGAATCAGATCCGAAGTGAAAAGAATCACCGGCTGGGGCTGCAAATGGGAACATGTGGAATGCAAGATTCAGGCTGTGAAATGTTGGAACAATGGGAGTCGAAGAGCAGCAGAAGGATGGAATTCGAATGTGTAAGCTCTCTTGGCACAAACGTTGTGAATGTGTTTTGTGATGTGGAAGAAGAGATCTTGGAAGATATCTTTTGTTCAACAGAGAGTCAATCAGGTGTCAATGAAGAGTGTGCACCTAGATTGCAAGTTCCTGTGCAGATCCTAAGGTCTTCTACAAAGGCACATGTAGATCAAGACATGCTTGGGGAGTATGGGCATAGTGTTGCCAACTCACCAAGGATTAGTGGTACAACCTGTGAAGTGAGTGTCTTGAGAGACGAAGATGACAAGGAGTCTTGGGCAGATCTGATGGAATGGGTGGAGGAAGAGTATGGGCAGAGCGTCACCAACTCGCCAAGGATTGGTGGTACAACCTGTGAAGTGAGTGTCTTGAGAGACGAAGATGACAAGGAGTCTTGGGCAGATCTGATGGGATGGGTAGAGGAAGAGTGTACATTGCTCGCTCAAACGAGAAAGGGTCTGGATCAAGATGCACCTCTGGAATCAGACATAAAGGATGCACAGTTGGAGATAGAGCAAGACATGCGGAAAAAATGTGGAACCAAGCAAGAGTTAGAAGCAAGGGATGATTGTCTTGATCATGATACCACCACCACACCAATATACAGAAATCTTGATGTCATCAACGACAACGTGCAAGGGTTGTGTGGTCAAAATTTATTGAGTGAAGAAGAGTTCAGAAGTAGGAAGTTTCAGTTGCACGACCAATGCTATGTAGATGGGCAGGTCACTGCCTTTTGTTCATCCAAGAAGGGTCATATGGAGTGTAAAGAAAGACACACATGTGGACACCAATTGGGAATGGGAGGAGTGAGATGTGCGCAATGCAAGACAAAGGAGGACAATGAACCTGAATACAAAAGGAGTTCGGAACACTCAAGTAAAGGAGGACATACGACCAATATAGCACATGAGAAGGATGACAAGGAAGATGGTATGTCTAAGTGGATGTTGGTTGAGTGCACAAGAGACATCAGCTTGCATGACAACTTGGGATCAGATGTGAGTCCGCTGAAATCACCAGTTCGTGCCAAAAGCCAGAGTGTCTCTCCAGCCCTTGAAACTGTAGATGTTGATACAAGGAAACTTGAATTCCCACCCACAAAACAAAGGATGGGAGATTTGAGTACCGTTCACAAGAAAGATTTGAAATCTTCTCACGGTTCAACACTCTTGTTGTGGAAAATGGGGAAACTAGCAGCAAAGTTTGACTCTCTTAGAGAGATGCATCTTGGGATGGAGAGGATGCATAGGGATCAGAAAGAGAAGGTTGGCCTTTCTGCTGAGAAGACCCTGGTTGACCTGATAACGTTCAGAGGTCAGCCAATGAACTATGCCCAGCAAAAGGTATGGGATCCGGGTACACGAGGACATCTGAGAATGCTCAGTGCAAGCTCAAGCATTAAAGTGAAGGAGCTGCATGTCTTGTATGGGAGGCAGCTCATGACAAGTCATGTCTCTGTAGAGAGTAATCTGCAGCCTATGGAGCTGAAAAACAAGAGCAGAGCAGCTCTGGAACAGCCGCTCCACAAGTGACAGTTTGATTGAGGAAAGAAGTGGAGAAGGTTGTGAAAAGGGTGACTCGGTGGTGCTGTATGAAGGAGAGATGAAGGTAATGTGCCATCATCCCCAAGCATACCTAGATCATTGGCATCACATGGGTGCTAACGGCCTTGAAGAGTGCTTTGACATTGTAACTGAAGGAGCTAAGGCTATGCCAGCAGATGCAATTCAGAGAGGCAATGAGCTTTCTACAGATGCTGGAGATGAAGGAGAGAAGCCCAAATAGGTGACGTTCCTGTGTGTGTTGAATGCATGTGCGAACCTGGCAGACCGGGTAAAAGGCGAAGAGGTCCATGATGACAGTATCAAATCTGGTATTGCACCAGATATCATTATGGAGACTGCCATTGTTGACAGGTATGCCAAACGTGGGAGCATGAATGCACAACATGTGTGTGACAATGTGTCTCACAGAAAAGTGGGGCCATGGAGAGTAATGATTGCAGGTTATGCCCAGCATGGCTCTGAAGCACAGACCCTGCAACTGTTTGAACAAATGGAGCAGGAAGGTATGCCACCCAATCTGCTCTCATGGAGTGCAATGATTTCAGGATATGCCCAGCATGGTTGTGAAATTCAGGCTCAGGAGATGGATGGGCAGTTGATGTGGGAGGCTATGAAGCCTACCCATGTCACGATCACTTCTACTTGCAAGGCATACACCAGCCCTGAATCTCTTAAAGAGGGCAGGCTGGTTGAAGGGAAGAAGGAAGGCATGGTAACCAGAGGGTTGCCCATGACTTGCCACCAACAATACAAATGAAATTGCAGCCTGCTGTTGAGGACAACCTGCATGCAGGAAATGAAGCAGTACGAAAGGTGCAAGTGTCGATGGGAGCACAAGTGGTAGCTGAGATTCAAAACAAGGAGCCAGGGAGCAACAACAAAATTGGGAAACGCTGGTTTGTGTGGGAAGGAGATCAGGACCTGCCTGGCATGAACTACAAGAAGAGGAAGAAGGCATTGTCACAAATTGGATTTGCTCTGGCCGGCGGAACAAATGGACAGCCGGGACACTGTCACTTAAACAAGAGAGGCTGGACGACGATGCAAGCTCAGGGATGGAGCACGAAAACTGTGGCCAAGGAAGAAGGCCATGAAATTGGCATGATGAGTTGCATGGAAACCAGGTGGTGGTGTCAGTTTGAGAACAACCCTGCTCGCACCAGCCAGACAGAAGTGGCCATGAAGATTATGAGCAGAGAGGGGTTTCCCTTTGCTGAAGGCCAAGGCATGACAATCAAAAACAATATTATGAACGGACCTCTCCAAGATATCTGGAGCAGAAACAGAAGGGGAATTAACACAATGTACCTGTTGGGAGTACCTTATGATCCTGGAAGGGAAGCTGCACGCAAATGCAGGCTAAGAGATGGGGCAAACAAGGAATGGGTAAGAAGTAGGCGAGATTTGAAACCATTCATACCACCAGTGGGTGGTCAGCCAGTGAAGGTGGTCAGTGAGGACCCTGACACTTAAAAAGGGAGACACACTACATATGTAGTGTGAATGCAGGGGAGTGACATTACATTTTGGCTTCACCGTTAAGACCCTGCATCACTATAATGGGAGGGCCTCATACCAACTGCAAGAGGGATATATCCCTCCATACAGGTAATTTTGTGGGCATACTGTACTCATGCGTTGCCAAAATAAAAATGGCTAAGTTGTGACCATGCATTTTTCATCCATGCGATGAACGTTTTCGTCACTGATGCTCAACCTAAAATCCGCGAGGAAGGAAGAACGAAGAGGAAGGTGACGGGCGATTCGTAGCAGCTGCCGCGAGCTGTGGTGTTGACAGGGCAGTCTGTGTTGAGAGGTTGTACCTGCGCTGTGGGACTTCGCTTGGTTTAGAGGGCAGCATTAAGTGCCTCTGCTTGGTATTCTGTGTAAAGGGAAGCGGTGCCGTCTTTCTCGTTGTGATGATCAATTCATGGAGATAGGAGCATGTAAGGAGAGCGGCGCACCACCGCTGCTGCCACTGTCTTGAAGATGACAATTATGGGCAGATGAGCAAGCAAGGAGAACGGCCACCTGCCAGAAGCACAAGGAAGAGAATCTGAGCACAATCAATGGAGGCGATAAGGCATGTGGAGTGCTGGCTGGATGGCAACACAGGTTATCTGTAATCAGGCTTCTAGCTGCCTTTTTGTCTTCTTGCTATAGGTCCATTTCAGTTCTTAAAGAGCTACATGCATAGAAGAATAGAGCAATTTAGTTGGCAAACCACAGGATGCTCCATAGGATGATGAGGAGACATCATGGCATGATAAACTCTGGAATCAAGACAAGGAGAAAAGGTTGTGGTGGCTGCTGACAGGCGATGGTGAGGTGCCATCTCGGCAGGCTGACCCACCGCTTCACTGGAGGATAAAAACAGATAAGTTGGTAGACTGTAGGCTTCTTCTTTTGGCGGACTTAGAAATCGCTTTTGGTAGATTTAGGACTGCCCCGGTTGTTAAAAGGAAAGGGTGGAGACATGTGATAGAGGAAAGGTTTTTGGAAATGGAATGGAGACTCTGGACTTCAAACCAGGACATGGAAGGAATGGATACACCTGCCGTCGTAGTGTCAGTAAGAAAAATGAGTGAAGAGAGAGAGAGAGAGAGACTGTTGTCACAGAAAACAGAATGGTCACTGTTGTCTTCATTCTTGTTCTTGTTTCAGTGTTGTAAACCTGCACACAATGCTGGGGGGGGGGGGGGGTAGTGATACACTGGACCCAATGTAGATATAGCTTGTTTGCTTGGAGAGATAACTGAGGGTAAGCTGGAACTGTATGAAAACACAAAAGGGATAAGGTGTGATTTCAGCATTGCATCAGGATATGAACGACTTAAGCCCTTTTGTTGAAAGAAAAAGAGAGATGTTGGGGTATTCAGGTTGAATCTGAAGAAGGGATGAGAGCTGTTTTGGGAAATGGGATCTTTTAAAAGAAAGGGGTAGTGTGAAGGGTTGAGTATTGACGGGAGAAGAGAGAGAGAGAGATAGAGAGACTGATGAAAGGGATGGTTTTGCCTTGTGAGACCAAGGATGACTTCATGGCTGGCTACACTGGATGCCTGGCGGAGTGTGCATTTGCATTACGTGATAGATGGGCTGTATGTGAAGAAGTAAGGAGCCTGTAGACATAGACAGAGATAGAGAAACAGACGAGAAAAGGAAGAGAGAGAGAGAGAGAGAGAGAGAGAGAGAGAGAGAGAGAGAGAGAGAGAGAGAGAGAGGGAGAGAGAGAGCTGCTCAGCAAAAAGGGTTGATGGGGGGATGGCCAACTTGGGGAGATTGAGATGAAGAAAGCATGAATCCTGAAGGAAAACCAGTGCCCCTGCAGTTTATGAAGATCTGAGCTGTCTCCCTCTAAATCTGTGTCACCATTACAAAAAGGGATTTCCGACATGTCACTGTTCAAGGGGGTTCACATTAAGGGTCGTATTCACCGCTGCCATTGGGCTGCTTGCATCACATAAAAGATCACGCCAACACTGTTGGCACAGTGAGCATAGGGCAGGCTGTTGCATAGAAGTAGAACCGAGGGCAAGAACAAACCAAAGACTCCCATCCATGTCTTCTCTTCCGCTGCGGCGTGGATGAGGATTCCGCAAACTCAGATCACGAACGAACCTGAAGGAAAAACCCATATAGCCTCATGACGATGGTTGGACAGAAAAGAGAACGCTCCTTTCCTTTGCCCTGATACTTCAACAGGGACGAGTAGGAGGAGTACAGATTTAGGATTAACCAGAAGGGGATTCACGCCCCTTCTTTTCACACTACAAGAGTCTTGCAGTTTCCTCGCCTGTAACCGTCTTATTACATGGAATGAAATGTGTCATCTTTGTAAAACGATCTACAATAACAAGGATTGAATCGGTGGTCTTGGAAATTGGAAGGTCCGTAATAAAGTCCATAGACACGGACGATCATGGATCCTTGGGAATGGGTAGTGGTTGAAGAAGGCCGGTCGATGTCGTGGTCCCTTCGCTCTAGCACACGTGTCGCAAGATTTTATAAATTCTTTCACGAGTTTCCACATCTGCGGCCACAATAGTCCCTGGATATCAATTCCATTGTTTTGTTGAAGCCGAAATGTCCTGCAGCCGGAAGATCATGACATGTTTGAAGAATTCGAAGTCGTGTAGGTCCTGGAGGTACGTAGAGAAGTCCCTTGAAATAAAGTAAGCCATCTTTGAATTCGAAGTCGTTTGTAACATGTGAGTTGTCTTAAGGTCGATTTAGTTGACTTCGTAGTGTCGTGACAAATTGGTCGCTCTTCAGTGCTTCCTGAATCTCCTTTATGATCTCTATATCGTCATAGGTGGACATGGATAACATATTCACTTGGAGATTTGCTGGTTTCAAGATGATGGATTTTTGTTGGTCAAAAGCTGCATCCCCTTCTTTTGGCACAAGATACGATCGTCGATAAAGAGCATCTGGTTTTCCTTGAAGATGTCCGGGACGGTAGGTAACTTGCTAGTGATATACTCCATCTCGCTTGTCGTCGATTCAAAACACGAGCACTCATAAAATACTCGAGGTTTTTGTGATCGGTATAGACTGTGACATGATGTTTAGCTCCCTCCAATAGATGACGCCACTCCTCAAAAGCATCGATAATCGCTAGAAGTTCTTTGCCATGGATTTCATAATTGATCTCCGCAGCGGAAAATTTGCGAGAACGAAAACCAACAGGGTGAAGTTGGTCATCTGTACCGTATTGAGAGAGTATCGCGCCAAGTGTAAAGTCCGATGCATCTGCTTCCAAAAAGAATGATTTAGATGGATCTGCATGTACCAATATTGGAGCCGTTGTAAATGTCTGCTTCAGCCTTTCAAATGTTTGGTCAGCCTTCTTGTCCTATACAAATTTGTCCTTCCCTGTGAGTCGTGTCAATGGTGCAGCAATTTCTATAGAAATTTGCAAATCCTAGAATACATTGTACATCTCGGACCGAAGTTGGTTTAATCCACTCGATGATGGTTTGTATTTTCTTATGTAACCCAAAAATTCGTTGCAAAGTGTAGGGGTGCGCATGCCGTCGCTCGGTCTAATGAGGAAGTGCGGCAGCGTTATTACATTGAAGCCGGTCTGCTGGGCCCCGGCCTCGTTGTGCCAGTGAAGAAAAAGAAGCTCAGTGATGGAGCTAAAAAAAATGTAGCCCGCAAAAGTCACAGATCTGCCAGTACCAGTACTTGTCACGGATATAGCCCAGAGAAACTTACCAGGAGTAAATACCAAAAGTTACCAAGTTACCATGTTATCGGAAATTATCATGACTTACCGTGATTTACCATTATCTACCATGATTTACCATTATTTATCAAATTACCGGGAGTTTATCAAATTACCAAGAGTAACTTGGGAAACTGCTCAGGAAGCTTCATTTGGAGGAAACTTCTCTATCAAGATACCTCCTTTGTTTAAGGAAGCTTTCATCAAGATTTTTTTTTTTAATCTTGGAAACTTCTCCAACAAGCAACCTCCATAGGGGAAGCTTTTTAGGGAAGCTTCTTAGTAGCCAGTATATATAGGAGGTGAGACTGGACACTCTTTAGTCTCGCCAACACCAGTTCAAACTACTCTTGTTTCCAGTTCCCAGTACCCTAGCCCAGTTTCCAGTATCTGGTACTCCAGTCCAGTTTCCAGCATTTCCAGTATTCAAGTCGTGTTCCAATATCTTGTACTCTTGTTCATTGTTATAAAGATCGTCTTAATTCTTATTTACTCACCATGCATTCGGCCATGCCGGCCTTGACTTCTTGTCTAGTCTTGTACCTCTAATCTGATCTCTGGTTTGTGTTCAGTCATGTTCTCGTCCTTGACACTTTGACGAGACTAAAGTTTGTTCCTTAGTTAGTTAAGATGGAAGGCACATTTGCAGAAATGGTCGCCACATTGCAGAGTCTTCAGCTCCAGATGCAAGAACTTCGTGCCTCTACTGCCCAACTACAAACTGATCAGTCTCAAGATCTTGGCAACGCTCTGAACAATTTGCAACAACAAATTTCAGAGTTGAAAGAGTCGAACAATGGATCTTCAACCTTACGATTCCCTATTACAACAAATCCTACTGCAATGGTTCCTCCAAATCTTCAACAGATTACAAAGGAACCAAAGGTCAGCATGTCCGAAAAATTTGATAGGACGAGATCAAGATTTTGCGGTTTTGTTCAACAAATACGATTGTTCCTTGGACTACATCCACAACGCTACCCTGATGAAGGTATTCAAGTGGGATTTGTGGGCACCCTTCTACCCGACACTGCCATTTCTTGGTTTGCACCGCTATTAGAGAAAAATTCGCATTTATTATATAATTTTGAAGCGTTCATGTCCGAGTACACTGCAACATTTGGAGAGAATGATAGAGAGAGAGTTGCAGAGACAAAGATGCGAAATCTTCGACAAGGAGCACATCCAGCTTCCGTTTATGCTGCCGAATTTCGACAACATGCATGCGACCTCGACTGGAATGAGAAGAGTCTCATTAGTCAGTTTCGATGTGGCCTAAAAAATGATGTTAAAGATTTGTTGCTGACAATGCCAAACGTGAGTACATTGAGCGAATTCATCACCCAAGTCATTGTATGTGATAATCGTTTGTTCGAAAGACGTCAAGAGAAGCGATCTGGATGATCGACGACGCACCATGCCGCTGCTACTACGGCACCAAACACAACGATCCATCAGACATCCGGTAATGATCCTATGCAGATTGATGCTGTCCGATTCAAGCCATTGACGCCACTAGAAAAACAAAGACGGCGCTCGAATGGATTATGTCTTTATTGCGTAGAAGATGATCACATGGTATTAAACTGCCCCAACAAGAGAAGATTCAAAGCTCGGGGCACAACTCAAGTGTTCGATACGAGGAGGTCGGAAAACGAAGATGTCCAGTCACAGTAAGGACCATGCGGTGGACGCCCTAAATTCCTTAAAAAAAAAAGGTCTTTTTCTACCTCCAGACCCTGTACCTTGTTTCACAGTTCCAGTAAAGATCAGGATGCAAAATCGAGATATCTCCGTAGAAGCACTTTTGGACTCAGGCGCTTCAGCGTGTTTTATTGACAAAGACTTTGCAAAACAACACAATTTAACGCTCGTAAGAAAGAAATTATCGGCCCCCGTTGAAGTCATTGATAGACGACCATTAGCATCAGGAAATATTGACCATGAAACTCAACCCTTAAAGTGAAGCTTAAAAATCAAGCATCACAGATTGTTTTCACTGTCATCCAGTCTCCAACGAATCATGTGATCCTTGGACTTCCCTGGTTTGTACTTCATAATCTTGACATCGACTGGCGATCACGAAAATTTCGGCAAGATAAAAATGCAAAAGTACCAAAGGTATTCAACCCCTGTTTCTTGGAGCTAGAGCCTTCATGAGAGCTACGAAGAACGACGCGACATTTGCACTTTATGCGACTCCGATCAAAACCACAATAGACCAAGGTACTTCGACATTACCCACTCAATATCAAGATTTCAAGGATGTCTTCGAGAAGAAAAATGTAGATATGTTGCCAGAACATCGACCTTATGATTGTGCAATTGAGTTGTAAGAAGGAGCTCAACCACCATTCGGCCCGATCTACAATTTATCTCAGACGGAGCTGGCTGCTTTACGCGAATACATTGATGAAAATTTGTTAAAGAATTTCATTCGACATTCGAAATCACCTGCGGAAGCACCTATCTTATTTGTGAAGAAGAAAGACGGATCGTTACGCATGTGTGTAGACTATCGTGGGCTCAACAAAGTCACTATAAAAAATCGTTATCCACTACCGCTGATTTTCGGACTCCTCGAACAACTTGGACAGCAAATTTTTTCACAAAGATCGACTTGAGAGGAGCTTACAACCTTGTTCGAATAAAAGAATGAGACGAATGGAAGACTGCTTTTCGCACAAGATACGGACATTTCGAATACAGTGTTATGCCTTTCGGTCTTACAAATGCTCCAGCAATTTTTCAACACATGATGAATGACATATTTCGAGAATTTTTAGATGACTTTGTAGTCATCTATTTGGACGACATTTTGATATTTTCACAGAATGAAGAAGAACATGGTCGCCATGTACGCATTGTCTTTGATAAATTTAGGGAAAAAAACTATATGTCAAGTTGGAAAAATGTCTTTTCCACCAATCTGCGGCCTTAAACGAACTTGGCTTGGGCCAAGGCTTGAAGTTCTCAGGGACCATACCTTTGCATCCTCCATCAATGGCATGGCGGTTTAGAGTCTCTTTGTCCTTGACAATATCGGGGCAAAAGGGGCACTGAAACCGATCCTTTGGCCAGTTCTCCTTCTCCTTCGCTACGCCCAAGTCCAAAAATGCTTATACTATTTTAGCATCGTACTCACTTGGCTCATACCAGTACCTTCTCTTGGCTTTGTGGCGAGGTGCATGCACATATTCCACCCAATCGGCTCCACCCTTTGGGCAAGCTTCTTCCATGGCTGCAACCTAAGGAGGAATTGTGTCAGAGACGGTCTGCTAAATGCAAATGAAGAAGAGCAAGAAAAAAAGGAAATGAGGGTCTGGCGGTGAAGAAGTCTGGTGAAGTTGATACCTTTGCACTTCGGCAATGACGGGCACACGGCCTTTGAAGAGCGGGCGGGCGCTACAAAGGAATCGTCGAGTCGAAGAGGCAGAAACCGCAAAGCGCAACACAACGTTCAGTCGCAAAGTGGAGAGACGCGAAAGGCGCAAGAGGAGGAAGAGGCGAGGACCCCAACGTAACGGCTCACTGCTAAGCGTGACAGGAGCATGCGTGTGGCCGCCGAGGCCATGCACGTCGGCCATTGGACTGCCGTCGAAACATCAAACGTCCCGGCGGCACAATAATGGCCGCCGCCAAGGACTTCCATGGTCTACCCTAAGTCTCCGCCAAAAGGGTCGGCCAAAAGGATCTGTGGCACTGGTCTGTCGCATTTGTGCGGCAAAGATAGCCTAAACCCACTCGGTCTGCCATCGGGGTCTGACCAGAGTTCTCCAGGCTGGTTTGTTGGTTCGGTCTTCTCGTCTGGACTGGCATGGTGTACTCTTCTCTTCTCCTACTCTGCCCATCTGGTCTGCCCTCTATCTGCAGTGTGTCCCCACCCGTTTCACCATTTCAATGGTCCCCCGGCTGGGTCTCTGCATCCCCGCACTGTCATGGTAACACTTGGAAGGTCCACTGGTTCGTTGCACAAAAAATTCCGCCACACATGCCCATTTCGTCCTGCATCGATGGGTCCACCTGCAAACAACATCCAAGAGACGGAACTTGGGAGGAAATCGGAAATTTATACAGCCAGCCATGCACATATGCTTCCGCTATTTTTGCAATGCCATTCCACACATGCTATATGGAGGACAAGCCTCGAACAAGACAATGTGACAAGGGAAAGGCGGATTCTCAATTGATGTCCGCTAAAATGAGTCGTACTTGTTAGTAAAGATCTAAATACTTCCATTCAAGTCTGCACTGTAAACTCAATGTAACTCACTTCCCCACGCTCAAACAATCCCACGAATAGGCGAACAACAAAGCAAAAATAGTAGAAGCATATGAACAAAAGAGGTTGTGGCTTGAAACGATGGACTCCGACGTTGCCAGAGAGTCCATGGAGTCATGCAAAGGGATTCTTCACAACCGGCAAGTCTGTTGGTTCTAAACAGTCAAACAACAAACAACAGCAAGCAACACCGACAACAGAGAAAAAAAAACAAAAACAAAGGGGGTCTGAGGAGATCGGCAAGTGCCATGGCATGCCCTAAATCCAGACGATCTGGATAAAACTGGATCTGGACGGGCAGATGCGCGCCACGTAGGTCTGGGTCTGCTGTGCCGGTCTGGGGTGGTCTGCCAGACGACTTGCGCCAGCAGCGGGCAGACCGAGCTTGGGCAAACCCACTGGGGACCCGATGGCGGGCGGACCTAGCGGCGAGGGCGGGCGGGCTGGGCGGCTGCGGGGTTGGCGACCGCGCTGCACGGCTGGCAGGTGGGGGTGGGCGGGGCGGGGGAGGGCGACCCCGCGTCCGTGCGGGCGTGCGCGCCTTGTCCCACACACGCGACATAAACTCCCAATTATTCAAAAATGAGAGGCATTTTGGGGGCCCCAATTTGCTCTAGTGAACCAAGGCTCCTAAAAATGTCTAGAATGTTTTTTTGGTATCCAAATTCTTACGGTCAGTCTAAGCTTTGCCCCAGTGTAAAGTACATTGTCAAAAAAAATTCTGACAAAGAGCAAATTTCTAGGTTGGATGGGCCATTTTTTGAAACACCTTCGAGCCTGCCACGTGGGCGGTTGACCTACGTGGACACCCCTTGGGCTGCCACGTAAGTGGTCAACCTGCTTGGACATCACCCAAATCTGGTACCGTGTAGGGCATTTATGGTTTTCCTCTGGCATTGGTTGGAGCAGGTAGAGGACAAGGGCGCATAAATTTTTCATTCAGAATTCATGTTCATTCAACTTCATCCACATCAGTTACGACGTTAATTTTTCACACCATGCGACCCGATTGAGGGCGCATGGTCGTTTGAGGGTTCACTTGTTTGAGGGTCTGCATATCCAGCACCTCTTTGATCCACAGCAGCTAGATCACAGACATTAGCAATCTAGTTTATGCCAATGCAACACATGGCAATGGTTGCTCTCTTTGTCATACTTTGGTTGACAAAGGGCAGCGTTTCCAAATGTTTGCCTTGTTGTTTGCCAAGTACCATACTTCTACTACGTCTTATATGCACACACTTGACATGTGTGTGGGACCCACGTCGCGGGGTTTTCCCCTACCCGCGGCCTGACCGCGCAGCCCTCCGGCGCGGGTCCCCCCAGCCGGTTGCTCTGCCGTCCTCCTCCATGGTCCTCCCCTTGGTCTGCTGACCTGGGTCGCTCCCCAACCTCGGGTCTGCTGACATATGTCTTTCAAGGTCTCCTGGGTAGGGTCTTCCATTTAGACCAATATTTCCTTTGACTCCCCATGTGACACATCGCAGCCGTCAGAAAGTTAGCGCAACACATCCAAAGGTCTATGCATGTCATATAAAAAGCCGTTGTCTTTGTCATAGCCTGTGACCTGAGATCCTTTGCGGCGCCACATTCTTCGCACGACTCTTTGCAGGGTTGTGCAATGTCTTTCTCAAATCATGAATGACAAAGATGATGTTAAAACTTACGACCCCCTTGTAGAACGCTTGCGTGAAGCTCTACAAACACCCAAAGAAGGTCCCTTTAATTCCCAAAACCTACAATGGGCAGCTGACAAACAGTATGGAGGAAATGGAGTTTGTGTCAATGTTGAGAAGGCAATCATACCTTGGGAGAGGGTGGAAGACTTTGTTCTTGGAGAGGAGTGTAGAGAAGATGCTCCAACTCAATTTTACGTTCAGTTTCAAGAAGACGTTGCTCCTAGAACACGCAAAAGTCCGAGATCCAATACATTCTTGACCAAGATCATGTTTGTAGCTACCTCCACCTCTTTTCAGTTGGTTCTTGTGTTGTGGTTTTTCATGTTTGTGTTGTTGGAAGTTTTGAGTGTTTTGTATGGTGTAAGTTGGGCCTAAATAGGGTATCATGTTGTACTACCATGCTCTCACCACTTGACCTTCAAACAACATGCTTAGGTATCACTGTTGCTATGCCCCGGATGACAAGCGCACCGAGAAATTGCCACCTGTGAATGATCCCAAAGAAAAAGTTGTTCATCATCATCATAAAGGCCCTAGGAGGAATAAATCTGGATACGGCGAATCACACAGGCGTGGTTGTCTATGTTCTTTCCAAGTCCAACAATCATACCTAGCACCTGATATTGGTATCATCACATATTACGACAAGAAGTTGCATGTTGATATACTTGGAAAACCTTGTCATGGGACCATAACAGAGTTCCAAAACACTCGGTATGCCTTTGCTCCACATATTAGCCAGGCAATGTTTGTGTCAAGGTTTCTCTGTGGCGCAAATCATGGCGGAGCACAAGGATCATGTCATGAAAAATGCAAGCTTGGGGCAAGCATGGACTTGCGATGATTTTTGTGCGAATCCTTGCAATCTCATCATTGATAGCTTGTGTTTACTCCGAGTTTTCCAAGCATCCACAGCTTGTCAAATGCTAGGATCCTCCAAATAGTATCCCTGAAATGTCAATAGAAGATATCAATAGACCAACCACTGGAACAAAATAGTAGATCATCCACTAGAATAGACCCAACATGCAAAGTAATAGACCACTGCAACAGACCCAAAGCAATAGACCCAAGAGAACATAACCACTGCAACCGGCCACTGCAACAAACCTCTGCAACAGACCTAGATCAATAGACCTTTGTAATAGACCCAAAGCAATAGAACCACAAGAATATAACCATATAACACAAATGAAAAGACCACCACCCACTGGAACTACTACAATAGACCTTTCATGAACAGACCATTGCAAAAGACTCCCTGAAATGAAGATGAAGAGGGAACTTCAATATATTCAGTTTCTCCTTCTTGCATATGGTATTGCAACCATCGCTTCTTGGCTGATTTGGCTCTCTTATGCATGTGCCCACTAGATTGCACATAATTAGATATGTACTCAAATAATTGTGGGTCCCCTTCAAGTGGACAAATCTCTAGAAAAAGCCCATGAGCAAGCAAAATGAGTGAACCAGGTCTTTCATGTGTCACTTTGTCTAGTTCTCTCACATGTGTCTGTTCATGTTGATTATCCTCTTGGTCCATTCCTTGAAAATTCTTTGTTTCCTGTGGAAGACGGTTGTCATGACTAGAAGCACATTTGCGATGCATAGGTGCCTGTTGTTGGGCAAGTTGATCTTGAGGCACTTTTCGTTTTTTCGAACCACAACAAAATCCTCCGAGGCCTCCAAGGCCATATTTATTCGTCTTGGAGAGCTTCATGTCCGTTTGATTGTAAAGTACTTTCTTACCACTTCTTCCATGGACTTCGGACTAGTAGATGCTCCCCTAACCTTTTGTGCTACCTCAGCAACGTATGTGGCCGATACAGCTATAGGTCAAGGCTTAAAGTTTTTTGGGATGTTCGCTTTGCACCCCACATCAACACAATGACGGTTCAAAGTTACATTGTCTTTGAAAATAACACTACAAAATGGACATCGTATTCGGTCCTTAAGCCAATCTCCTTCCTTTTTGTCAACTTGGAGGTCTACAAATGCTTCTGTGACTTTGTCTTCAAACTCATTTGGAAACTGGTGCATACCAATACCTTTGTTTCTGCTTACACCTGTTGGTGTGCACATACGCCTTCCAGTTTTCTCCACCTTTACTACATGCATATTCTATCTCCTCCGACATCATGATGTCGTACAAAGCAACAAATTTAGGTCACAGATGCTAATTATGTACAGATTGTGAATGAACACAATAAGAACAAAGGAAGGAAGATAGAATGGGAAGATCATCTAGTTTGAAGTGGTCACATCCCTGCAAACCCTCGCCATCGCCATGAGAGAACAACGATAAGGGTTACGACCGGCACCATGGAAACAAACATGAGAAATACTCCACACGAATGAAATGTTGCTTCAGCTTAAAGCTTGGGGGGCACATTTATTAGGGTCTTTTCAGGGTCTACTGGGCGTCACATAACATTAGCTAACTAAGGTCTGTTTAGGGTCTAATGCTGGTCTCTAGAACAAAGGTACAATCAAAAGATCTACTGCAAGTGTGTATTATTGGGTGGACAACAATGGGGGTTTATTCAAGGTTTGCTAATACTGGGTCTATTCTAAGTGTATTACATGGGGGCCTATTAGAAGGCCTTTGACAACATAAACTGAAAATACCTGTTCCAGGAGCAATGAAAGTCTGGGGATTAGGCACCCATTTCTTGTCTTGGATAGAAATCCTGCTCTCTTCGACTTCCAGTAGGGTAATGATTAATGGTGCCACTTTGTCAAAATCATTCCCTCTCTATAAATCTGTAAGGCAAGGCTGCCCCTTAGCCCCGTTTCTATTTCTTATTGCCGCAAATGGGTTAGGGCATTTGCTGGATAAAAAGAATGACTCTCTCGGTCTTGTCATCCCTCACTCCCCTTCCTTAAACCCCTCCGACTCCATTCGCTCCTCCCTCTATGCTGATGATACCACTCTGTTTATAGATAACAGCTCCCAAGCCAACGTTAACTCTACCCTCAAGTCCCTTAATTGTTTCTGTGAAGCTTCTGGCTTAAAGATAAAGTGGGAGAAATCAGTGGGGCTGCTGAGTATCCTGCCAGAGGGTTCGTCTTCTGTCCACTGTGACCCTTGGGAGTTATGGCTTAAATGGCTTGAAGAAGGGCAAATGCATGAGTTACTTGGACACCAAATTGGCCACGGAATTTCAGACGACTGTCAATTCGCTGCTGTCCTTTCCATGATTAAGCGAAAGCTGGCATACTGGAGCTCTCTGCACTTAACAGTTTGGGGGAGAGTGCTGATTGCCAACCAGGTTATACTGGCCTCCTCTTGGTTTTCAGCTGCAGTATGGTCTCCCGGAGCTTCTATCATCAAGCACATCAAAGCGATGGTCCGTAACTTTATCTGGAGTGCTACATCTGCTTCGGCAAATAAGAGAGCCCTGGTGAGTTGGGCTCAACTCTGTCAAAAAAAAGATGGGAGATTGTTTTCTTCCTGTCCTTTCTTGGAGTCCCTTAGAGGGATAGTGCTATGGCATAAAGGAGTCTTAGAAAGGGGAAATCAAAGACACAGTTATCTTTTGAGGCCGCGATGAGAAAGAGGGGCAGTATGTAGATTCTTCTTATAGGATCCAGTTGTTGTCTCCTGACTGCATAGTTTGAGGAATGGGTGCTCTAGCTCTATGTTCTCTTCAGAAGTAGGTTGGTACTTATATAAGTTCAAGCCTGTTTTTCATCAAGGCTACTCCGGAGGTTGCATGTACATCTGGTGCAGTGCTTTTGTTCAATCCTTCAACATGTGCCTTCAGACCGTCCATTGGGCCCTCGATGGCCTGTGTGTTGAGCAGTAGGCTCTGTAAATTCACTGGATGTTAAAGAAACTTTATCTTTATCTTTATCTCCTGCGTGTTGAGCAATAGGCTCTGTAAATTCACTGGACGTTAAAGAAAATTTATCTTATGTTCTCTCCTCTCCCTTATGGCTTCTGTAAGGTTATTTTTTCCTTACCCCAGTTAATAAAATTCCCAGGGCTCCAATCCCCCTGTTTAAAAAAAAGAAAAAAAGAGAAAAAAAAGATACAAATTTATATTTGATGCTCATGAATATCAAGAGAAACGGTAGCTAGTGAAGGTATATCTGCTTAGGGTGCTTTCCGGTGAAGGTACATGGGGAACTTCTCCCGCTGTGCGCGCACCCATGCGTGGTCTCCTCTTGAGGGAGGAGCTTATTGTTGTGTGTGCGCCGAGGGTTTTGCAGTGTCTGTGGAAGTGTTGTGCAGGGAGGGTCTGAGTGTGAGGTGGTCGTGCAGGGGATATGGCCATGGGGCGGGCTGCGGGATCTGCTGCCCGGATTCTTCATCTCGCACCTGCTTCTCTTCGGAGCTCTCCGAGCCAGCGATCTTCATCTCGCACCTTCGCATCAGGTAATGGAACCGTGAGGTGATTTCAACTTTTCATAAACTGCAATGTGGTAACTTTGCAGCATACTTTTTGCAAATAGTCTAACTCGGTTGCTCAATGTTCACAGCCTCTGAAGTTACCCGTGTCACAAGTGTTGATGTGCCTGTGCTGCTGTGTGAAAGTACAGGCGGGCATGGGCCGGAAAGAGTGCCTATCTGGCAAGATCCGCTGAGCCCCTCCAAGTGGAAGGAAGAACATGTATGGTTTTCCGAAGTCCTGGCTGTCCCCTCCGTTTCTGTCTGTTTGTCTGTCTGTTTGTACAGTTCTCTTCTCTCTGTCTCTTTCACACTAGCAGGGAAACAAGACAAGAAGCTGTATATTGCCAAAAGTTATCAACCTTAGAAAGCTCAAGCTGAAACCACTGGCACATCTGTGTGAGGTAGATTGCTACTGTAGCCATGCTGAAATCGGCATCCCGCTTTCTCTTTGGCTCTGACATAGATATGTGTTCTCAATGCCAGTTCTAAAATGAGGAGTCAATTATTTGAGAGTTGGTTGCTTTCCTGCTTTAGTCTGAAAGGGCAGGAAAGTGGGGCAGAGAGGTGATGCAGATTTTTTGTTAGCAAGTCTGGACATTCCTCTAAACTCTCTTCCACTTGAATGTGATTTCCAGAATGCAATGAAACTGAGGCAAGGTTGATTGTTGTATGGTTGGCAGTTTGTGTTCGTATCACTAGCTGGCTGGGGACTGTTGTTCTATGGTGGCTACAAGCTCTTCACAGGTGGCCCAAAGAAAGAGCCTAAATCGAAATTAGAAGCTGCTCATCATTGAGGTAGAAGCAGGTCTTCACACTTGCTATCGCTGTCCAACATGCAGATCTAAGCAAGTGAAAGATTGCAAGAGTAATAGGAAAGGTGTGACATTGCACAGAACCTTCAAACAGGCAGACCGGTCTGCGATGTTGTGCATATCAGTTTACGCAAGCAGTAATTGCAAAGAGGAAACATCATACTCTGCTTTTGTGCAGGAAAATGAATCAGCTGCAAAGGTTTTGGACCAGGAGTATCTCCAAGACAGGACAGTGCTCAAACTTCAAACCACCTTATTAATTCGTAATCGGACCTACATCTATGCCCGTCTGTTGCAGGTGCAGTAGTCTATCAACTTTAAAATGGAAAACCTGTTCTCTTCAGAGGTCATTAAGCTACAGGTTCAAAACATTGGTTCCATTCCTTTTACGATGAGTCACACTGACTTTTTTTGCAATCCGCATCTTTGCCGCCAACCTTGGCTGCTTAGTGCCACCAGGTCTAAGTCATGCTTGCTGTACCAAGGCTTTGTGAGGGTATGCTTGGTTAGTATTTGTCCATGTTCAGCTTTCTTTACCGGGCACAAAATCTGCATGGAAGTACCATTTCATTTCAATTGGCACAAAATCTGGTAGTTCTCACTGCTGTACATGTTGCCATGAAGCCAATGCACATTATTTAGACAAGGTTTTATGTGATCTGATCCAGCAGGTGGATGTGCAGCTTGCAATCTTAGGAACATTCACTGGGACTCTATTTCAGTATTTCAGTATCTCACCCACATTTTCAGCAAGTATTTTAATGTTTCAGCTAGTTCTTCGACAAGTATTTCAATATTACAGTTAGTATTCGAACAAGCATTATAATATTTTAGTAAGTAGTAAATCCGAAGGTTCTGGAAAAACCAATGGAGTTTAATGGAGTTCAGCCTCCCCTGACCCGATATTAACTGGAAGCATCTCAAGAAGTGCTCTCAATCTAGATTGATCTTCCATAGATAGGATCTTCTGCTGGTTATCGCATCCTCTCTTGCTGCTCTGGCTATCTGGCTGCCTTTTTCCTTGGCTCAGCCCTACTCTAGGGCTTCTCTTTTCATGTCTCTCCTCTACTGTTCGGGTTTACTCTCTGATTAGTTCTCTTTCTTGATCACTATTGATTCTCTGCCCTCTTCGACTGCATGTTGGGTCTTGGCCACTTTCATTTTGCACCGTTCCCGGGATTCTAGGTAACCAATATATTGTGAATCATCTCAGGATCAGTAGAACCTCAAATGAGGTCCTCAACCTGTTTGTCTGATATATGTTGCTTGAATAAGCAAATACTGCCCAGACTACCACAAAATGCTGCAGAACTCTTGGCAGACATATTTAGTAGGTTCTGCACGGTTTAGTGATTGCTAAGTCGGTGTATCAAATGTTGCAACGATTGGGTGGCAGGCAAGTGAGAGGGGGCTGTCATCATTCAGTGTAAGTTCAAGCGTTGTTTCTGTTGCCATCTTCCTGTACCTCCTTCATCCATCTCCAGGTAGGTGTGAGGAGTGCACATCCTGTATGGTTTGTCCATCTGATTCAACAGCTTTTTGTACCCAGTCATTTCTCTCTATACCTCTCACATACACACCCAAACCTCTCTCAAGCATTAACGTGGAGCGAGGCTGGAGCTCATGGGGTGTTCCGTAAGTCATCTCCAACAATTCTCAAATCTGATGCTTCATGTCAGCAGCCTAAGATTGTAGCCCCTGTAATCCCAAAGCATGTGAGAGCCTAGTAAACTATTGACTCACATTTGAGAGGTAGCCAACATTGAAATATAGCCACATCCAAGGTAAAGAAGAGCACTTGAGATACACTCAATCCAAGGGGACAACACAATCAACTACATCTTCTCAACAGTGACCAGCTGTTGTAACTCTACATATATCAGTTTCAGACAGAGGAGCAGATGCACCGAGTTTGTGTGTCAAACAGACATAGTTTAGCATTTGAATCATGGAGAAAGCCATATGTAAGAGGTCTTCGCTCACACTTCTGGGTGCTTGGGGTGGGTAGTGGGGTTTGTTAGAAACCCTCCAAAACAACACCTTTCTTCATAGTGACGGACATTATAGTGAACAATCTTCATATTCACTGGATTGTTACACTGGGATTTCCAGAAAAGCGGACACGTCGGAACTTCGATGGAGCGCTGCATGCATACTGGCCACCTGGTCCGTGGCCCCGCCTTTCTTCCTCCAATCTTTCCAACCTAGGTGAACCCATCTATGTAACCGCCTGCAACCGGGATCCTTCCACTAAGGTAGGCTCTATTCGCAACGTGCGCTTCATCAATATCACTGCCACATCAGAGAATGACATCTTCCTTGCAGGCTCTAATGACAGCCATTTGCAAGGGCTTGAATTCACTAACATAAGCATAAAACTTGTGAGATCGACAAACTATACAGGTGGACTCCATGATCACAGGCCTGGCTGTCAGGGCCTAGTTGAGCATCGGATGTCAGGACTTTTCATGGAGTACATTGAGAACATGTCGATGGAAGATGTCGAGTTGAGCTGGATTCAGAATGCATTGGCAGACTGGGGGTTGCCACTGGATTTCACCTCATCCACTGTCTATTCTCTGGATTTAGAAGACTTTCAATCCTCCTACCCCAGCTGAGCTGCATCCACGGGGTGATGGCTTCAATTTTTGGAGACCTTGTAACATTAATGCCTGTTTTACTCTATCAATGTGGAGGTTGGGCCTTTAGAGCTTTCATGCTATTTTATCACAGAACAGTCTATCCATGCAATCTGAGACTTCTGAATTACAGCATAGCTGACATGGGTTCAGCAACCAGTGGGAATAGACTAGACCAGTTGAGGGAAATATGGTTAGTGAGGCAATCAGGTATCCATGTCGATGTCCCTGCATAGCTTGGGGGAAAGCAGAACAGATTTTAGGGTGTGCTTTGATGAAAGTAGCTCTGTTGTTGAGCTCACTCAGGTGACCATACCTCGAAACTGCGGTGTGGCTCTATATCTGATCTGGGTGGTTGGGGGCAGACAATGTGACAGTAGAAGAGGTGCCAGAAGAGGAGGTGCTGGCGGTGGTGGATGTACCGAATGGGAAAATGGGGCACATTATTGGGAAAAAAGGCTCTTCAATCCAGTCAATCATGCAATCCTGCCGGTAGTTCTCCCTCTGAAATGATTTTCTAGTGCATTCGTCACTTGTATGCATTGGTCCACATTGTTTCATTCCTCCCGATACTAACAGGATCGCTCTGTGGATTGATTTTCAGGGCTAACATCTTCATGGGAGGCACTAAAGGCCCTCCAGACAAGGTAAGCTGTACTGTGTGTTTGCTGCTCCATTCCTGATGTTCTTGTTGCAACCAACTAGTGGTTTAAGTTGAACCCAACACATTCAGCTTTCGCTTCTTAATTCAAAGGATATAAGAATCCCACAGCCTAAGTGCTACAAGCCAAGACAAGTGTCAAGAACTTCCCCTTTTCCAGTAGCTGATGGGGTTTGTATTTGCCTATACTCTTGCATTCACTAACGGAGCAAATACTCACCCACCAGATATTATTTGTGATTGGAGCAATCAAAGAAATTCGGAAAGCTGAGGCAATACTACGGGGAAGAATGCTGTGACCAGGGAACATGTGAGATCAGAGTTTGCTAAGCTCACAGAAAACCCCAAAGCTCTAAAGCCGTCATTCATCTGTTTGGGCTGATTTTCTGTCCATTTCTTGAATTGACTTGCTTCTCCCTAAGACATTGATTGGGAAGGCTGGCGCATGTGCATGGTTTCAATCTTGACATGAGAAGACACTGTACTTTGGTGCAGGAAACCTTACAGTAAATCTTTTGAATTGTATAAGTTCCAAGGAGTCTAGCAAAACATTTTGAAATGTTCATTTTCAAGCAAGTTTCTGGTTTCAATATTGACATGCACATGTAAGGGGGCTGAGTAGCTCCCTGTTTGTGTCAACAAATGAGCTATTTCTTCCCTATGACTGCTTAGGGAACTCGACCAACACAATGAAGGCAAGGTTGTGCTTAAACCTTGCTGGCCGCAGCCCCGTTGAAAATCTCTTGAAGGCAAAGCTCGGTGAGCGTTGTGCCTGACACTTAACCTGTAGTTTCAGATAGCCTCCATTCGTACTCAAACAACTTTTGTAAATGAGTACTAAATTGCAGGATAAGGGTTTCTGAAACCCCAAAACTTAAACCAAGGCGTGTGCACTCAATAAATCCCACAAGGCCCTAGCCAAGGAATGAATTTTGTACTTGTCAGTTTCAGGACATCCATAGGAAAGAAAACACTTAAATCCACCTGAAATATTCTACTGAAGGTTAGAGAGAGAGAGGGGGAGAGAGAGAGATTTTCTCCAAAGCATAAATCTGGATTCCTCAATGATACCCAGATCAATTAGGCACTGCTAAAGATCAAGTTTGAGCAGCAATAGATGAGACAGTCAGAAGCTGGTAATGTTCTCAATATTTCATGGTTCTTTCCCACAGGTCAAGTAATGAGCAAAGAAGGGCTCTGGAAGGAGTTCCTCTCAGATCCTACACACGGCTGGGTCAACAGGTTTGAGAAGGTGAGGCTAGTAAGTTTGTGAAGAAGGGCTTGTCCTTGAAGCTGGATTGTATTTTCAGTTGCTGGATTAATGGCACTTTCTCTTGGGTGAGAAAAGCAGGAATAACAGTTCTTTTTGTCACCATCAGTTAGTTGTTCAAAAGTAAGTTTTCGGAGTTATCTGAAATATTCGTGGGGTTTGATTGCTGTAGCCTGCTGTAGCCTGCTATATGGTTGAAGCTCACCTGCCCCCTGGTGGTTCTACAGAAAAGAGCAAGATCGTCAGACTTCAGATATAAGCGCACAACCAATAGCCTTTGGATTAAGATTTGGTCAAATTCTTCTTGGCTGAAAGCAGAGCTACATGCCCGAGACAAGGTCGTGTACAATCTCTGATGATGGTCCATTGTAATGTTTAGGTGTCTTGTGCAACATCTCTAATTGTTCATATTATGGTGTCTTTCATGGGACAGGATAAGAGGTAACAACAAATTGACTGCTTCTTGTGTTGTCGCAGTTCATGCGCATAGGTCAAGAAATGTGCAAAGAACTGCTCTGGCAGGAGTGCTTCTCCGATCGTTCACAGTGGTGGGACGACAGGTTTGATAAGGTTGGCTATCTCGATTCGCTTGTGAAAGGCTTGCAAGTGAAGCTGGCATGCTGGATTTTATGTCCAATGCTTTGTATTAATTATGATTTTGCTCTTGGTTGTGAAAAGGCAATATTGCCGTTCCCCTCAGCAGGTTATTCGTTTTGAGCAGGACATGAATGTAGTTGGCTTATTTGGAAGATGCTTGGTGCTTGGCTAGTTCTGGCCAAGGTCTCTGCAAGCTGTAGTCAAAGTAGCAGTTGCTCAGCTGGCCACCAGTGGTACTCACAGAAAAGTCCAAGATCACCAGACTTCAGCCACAAGTGCACAAAGGAGGGCCTTTGGATTGAGGGTTGGTCAAACCCTCCGTGGGTGAAAGCAGAATTAGCTGCCATGATACAAGGCTCAGAAACCGATGATGGTCCAAAGTATGATCAAAAGGACACTGGTGAAACACGGGCTGTGGACAAATCTTTGTACAATCGACATTCAGCCTGCCTTGAAGGACCAACAGAGGGAGTCAACAAGAACACTTCTGGCACATGTGGGGAGGTGAGGACACTATGTAAGGCAGGGCAACTGAAAGAGGCGCTGCATATTTTGAACCAACCAGGCATTGAGGCAGACTTGAATACCTATGTGTGTGTCTTGGAGGAGTGTATCAAGATGCAACGCCTACCAGAGGGAAGGCAAGTGCACACCCACATAAATCAAAGTGGATTCAAGCCAACCATCTTTCTACTCAATACCCTTTTGAACATGTATGCCAAGTGTGGAAGTGTGTTAGATGCATGCCAGTTATTTGGCAAAATGCCTGAACGAAATGTGTGCACTTGGAATATAATGATAGCTGCGTATGCCAAGCATGGGTATGGTAGGGAAGCTTTTGAAACCTATGAGCAGATGAGACGGGATGGGGTGATGCCCAACAGGGTCACATTCATATGCATTCTGAAGGCATGTGCCAGCCTTGTAGCACTGGAAAAGGGCATGGAGGTCCATGCTGACATCATTAAGGCTGGAATTGCTACAGATATCAAATTGGAGAATACCCTTGTTGACATGTATGCTAAATGCCGGAGCCTTAAATATGCACGACAAGTCTTCGACAATATGACTAAACGAGATGTGGTGTCATGGAACGCCATGATAGCAGGGTATGCCCAGCATGGGAATGGTGGGGAGGCTTTTGAGATATATGAGCAAATGATACACGAAGGGGTGACACCCAACAGGGTCACCTTCATTTGCATTCTCAAGGCGTGTGCAAGTGTGGAAGCCCTGGAAAAGGGCAGAGAGGTCCATTCTGACATGATGAAAGCTGAAATTGCTCCAGACATTATTCTGGAGAATACACTTCTTGACATGTATGCCAAATGTGGGAATCTAATGGATGCTCTGCAAATCTTCGACAATATGGTTAAACGAGATGTGGTCTCATGGAATGCCATGATTGCAGGGTATGCCCAGCGGAGGTGTGGTATGGAGGCTTTAGAGATCTATGAGCAAATGTTACAGGCAGGAGTGACACCCAGTGAGATCACATACGCTCGTGTTCTCAATGCCTGTGCCAGCCTAGGAGCCCTGGAGAAGGGCATAGAAGTCCATAATGACATCATTAAAGCAGGAATTGGGCCAAATATAATCCTGGATAACACCCTCGTTGACATGTATGCCAAATGCAGAAGCATGAAGGATGCACATTTGGTGTTCAACAATATGACTAAACGGAATGTGGTCTCATGGAATGCCATTATAGCAGGATATGCACACGATGGGTGTGGTAGCAAGGGTTTGGAGCTCTATGAGCAAATGATCTGTGAAGGTATACCACCAAACAATATCACGTTCACTTGTGTTCTCAAGGCGTGTGCCAGTATGGGAGTCCTGGACAAGGGCGTAGAGGTCCATGTTGACATCATCAAATCTGGAACTATGCCAGATTTCATTCTGGAGAATGCCCTTCTTGACATGTATGCGAAATGTGGAAGCTTAAGGGATGCACGCCAAGTGTTTGACGAAATGCCTAAACAAGATGTCGTGTCATGGAATGCCATGATCACCGGATATGCTGAGCATGGTTATTGTAGGGAGGCTTTTAAGATCTATGAGCAAATGCTATGGGAAGGGGTGACACCTGATGGGGTCACATTCACTTGCATCCTCAAGGCGTGTGCCAGCATGGCAACCCTGGAAAAGGGCATGGAGGTCCACGCAGACATCCTCAAAGCTGGAATTGCATCAAACATCATCCTGGAGAATGCTCTAGTTGACATGTATTCCAAATGTGCAAGCATAAAGGATGCACGCCAAATGTTTGATAATATGGCTAACCGGGATGTGGTCTCATGGAGTGCCATGATAGCAGGATATGCACAGCATGGGTGTGGTACAGAGGCTTTCGAGATCTATGATCAAATGATGCGGGAAGAGGTGGCACCGAACAGGGTAACATTCATTTGCATTCTCAAGGCGTGTGCTAGCTTGGCATCCCTGGAAAAGGGCAGAGAGGTCCATTCTGACATCATCAAAGCTGGTATTGTGAAAGATATCATTCTGGAGACTGCCCTTGTGGATATGTATGTGAAATGCGGAAACATGAATGATGCCCATCAAGTTTTCGACAAAATGGCTCAACGAAATGTTGTCTCATGGAGTGCAATCATAGCAGGATGTGGTCAGCATGGGTGTGGAAGGGAAGCCCTCCAACTATTTGAACAAATGCAACAGGAAGGTTTTAAGCCGAACGGTATCACCTTCATGTGTGTTCTTTCTGCGTGCAGCCATGTGGGCCTCGTAGATGAAGGCAGGCACTACTTTGATTCCATGAATCGAGATCATGGACTCACTCCCACATGGGAGCATTTTGGCTGCATGGCAGACCTTCTAGGCCGTGCAGGGCAATTGGAGGAGGCAGAGGACTTAATAAACAATATGCCAATCGATCCAGATGCTTCAGTGTGGGGCACCTTGCTTGGTGCCTGCAAAATGCATGGAGATGTGGAGATAGCAGAACGTGCAGCAAATTGCCTCTTCAAGTGCAATCCACAGGGTGCTTCAACTTAGCCGGGCTGGTGTGATAGTGGGTCTCTTTTTCAGCATTTTGGTGTGAGCGTAGCATGGGAAGGAAGTAAGGAGGGAAGTGAGAGAGAGGTGTGAGGTGTAGAGAAGCATGTAAGTGATTAGGGCTATGGAGGCATCTTTGGGAGAATGATGATGTATTGGAGGTGACAGCGTATGAATGGAGAAGCCTGCAGCCATTTTGGGGCATCTATGTATGTGTATTCGCTGGGTTTAGCTCAGCTGCATTCTCTGCAAATTTGCAGCATTCATGGGGATCTTGCCAATCTTTGGGGTGTAGCAGCTCTGCTCTTCTGTTTGCTATTTCCCTGCAGTGGGTGGTCTCTTAGCATGGGTGATACACACTGATTTAGTTCAGCATGCTAACCTACTCCTTTCTGGGTTAGTTTTTCCGTGCTGGGTTTCTTTATTTAATGTAGGCCCTGCACAATGGGCATCCTTTGATTTCAGGGTATCATCTTTTGGGTTTAGCTCTAGGGAAAGAGGGTGGTGTCATGCATCAATTAGTAAGTCTATCCTGCTGTCAGCAATTTAGGAAGATAAGCTTCACCATCTGAAGAGTTCTTTGCTTTGTTGATTCCCTATGCAGAAAGGGTTTAGATAAAGTTCAGAGATTTCTGGTTGGGGTAATGAAATGAGTGTTATCCACTGCGTTGGCATTTCTATTTCTTGCATGGTAGCTGCATCTGCAAAACATTTATAGCTCGTCCTTCCTACATCAGTTCATTTCTGCTGTTGATATGATTTAGGGTTCATATCCCTTGCTACTCTTTTTTATTGCTTAGTCTGGTTTGGTGTAGTGGGTATTATTCTCTCTGATAACATCATGTAGACCTTTGTCACCCTTTCCTTTTAGATCCCTGCTGCATTAGGTCTTGTCAGTGTGTACTCCATGCTAGGGCAGGGGTTGTGGCATTGATCAGCTAAAAGGATGATTTATGAACTGTGAACTGCAGGCATAGGGCCAGAGTTCCATGTCCAGCTCTTAGTGCGAGAAAAGATTGGGAAGAGGGAAAGTGAGGATCTGTCATTGGGGCCACATGGGTGGTCATTAATCGTAGCAAGGTGTTTTGATGATTGAACTATCATGCAAATGTTAGTAGGTGAATTAACCCCAAAGGCCCAGCCCTTCCTAAATTGTTGAGCTGCTTTCAGGGAACCTGCTTACATATGCAACCACCATTAAGACCTGGCATCGACACGAGTTAAGGCATCACCTGCATCTGTGTTTTCTCTTCCGCTGCAGCACAGATGTAGAATGACGAACGTCACTCTGATTACTAAGGGTAATTTAGGGTACATTGTGTAGGTTTCGCTCTACAATGCAACATACAAACTCAATTCGAGTTGGAATGTGAATGCAGAGTGCGAGGGTAGGGACGCGTTTCAAAAGCATGGACAGAACTGCTATACGAGGAAATGCACGATGAGGGTAGCAAGACCCTTGATTGGGGTGGCAGTGTATGTGAATGATTTGGGAAAGAAAGCGTATGGATACCGAGGCATGGGTGCAATGGCGTATGGGTGACGACAGGATGCATGTGGGCGGGATGGGGATACGGGCAGGATGTATAGGGAATGCGTGCCCTGGGCATGGTTGACGATGGCATATATGGGAGGCGGGTGGGGATGCGGGAGAGGGCATGTCTCATCTATTATTTGGCGAAGGTGTGGATGGTGCCCAAACCATCCCCAATGCAAAGATGCTCACTGGAGGGAGTTCCAAGTCGTCTTCATCCTCAGCTCCGTCTCGCTGGTCTTTTCTTTCGTGGACTGTCAGTGTGGACCAGTGAGATTTGAGAAGGAGGCGACGGACACGTGGGAACTTCGATGGGCATACTGGCCACCTAGTCTGTAGGCCTGTCAACCTTCGGGCTCCACGTTGAAAAGTGAGCAAGCTTGGAAAAGCGAAGAGAAGTACCCATGTTCATCTACAGTCATGCGTTGTCAAGCGGGAGCTTGCACCTTCGAAGCTAACGCTTCGGAGGGGTCAAGTACCTCAAGTTTTCCATTACCATCTTCTACACAGAACCCAAGTAGACGGGGGCAAAGCGAAGCCCAAAATGTCTGCAATTTCAGACTGCAGAGAAGAGATGACTTTCCAACTCCAAATGGGTTTTCCAAGCTTTACATCTTTCACTGACTATGTGTGTTCGTGAGAGAAGAGAGAGAGAGAGAGAGAGAGACAGCTCTCCAGCTGCATCAACACCTCAAGTCGAGTGGTCAATTTTGAATTAGATTCATAAATGGAAACGAATGTCACGGAGGATGGTAGAGATATCGGAGAGCAACTCGGGCACGCCCACCAGATTGTGCAGGATGGCATCACCAAACCAACTGAGCTCTCCCCAACACCTTCCATGGATAGCTCTGAGCCCCGGCTCTATCAGTTTGCCCCTCCGAATTCAACTACCATATCGGACATTCTGATAGTGTTTTTCTACCATATGATTCCATTCACACCGCTGCCTAGTATTGTGCTTTGGGTATCGCTCGCGTGGGTTTACAAGCGATGGGGATGGTTACCCGTGTCGGCTTTCATTTCATTCCTATTGCTCTTGCTTTTGATCCCTCCATATTACCGACCAAAGCTTCGGAGAAAATTACGTGTGTTGTATGAGGCACTTGCCAGATATGTGCCTAGTGCGCAGTTCATAGTGCCCAAGGTTCCCTTTCCAGAGCACAAGGCCTACATATTTGCGTTCCATCCGCATGGTCGAATGTTCTACTCAGCTTCAATGTTTTCTCTGTTGCATGAGATTTGGAGGGAGCCCATCAAGCTCAAGCAAGGTAGAGCAGCTTAACTTTTGCAGACCTAAGGTGGTTACAGTTACGCAGCTAGATTACACATGGATAGAGGTGATCTACATCCCGGCGGGAGGAAGGAGGCGTTGATGTCTAGATGATATGCTTCGTAAAATTGCTTTAATACAGATCGATGACAGTCTGACAAAATGAACACATGAATGTTTGTGCTTTTACTTGCGACTACCATTCAGTTGCTCAAGAGTGGATCGTTTCGGTGAGGAGAGTAGTAATATAATTAGTCTTCTGATCATTCTATTAGCATTTTGGAAAAAACAGAGCATTTACGATTTTTGCATTCAAACGCTGTCAGAACTTGAAGAGGTACAATCGTACCCATGAGTTTCGATTCTGATAAACAGCCTTGGTGTAAGAGATTCGAATGAGATTTCAGGGCTTTATGAATCGTAGAGAACTTTAGCAGCAGAACGAGAACATTTTTCAGAAGCCCAAGTGTAAATCATTGAAGGCGTATTAAGCCCGGATACTCTTCATTAATGCAGGGGACTTGTTCCAGACTGCAGCCGGGGGCTTCTTCCAGGTGCCTTTACTCAGAAACTGGTTCTATATCATTGGCTCCATACCCGTTGACAAGCGCTCCATTGTGACAAAGTTGCGGCAAAAAAACCATGTGAGTCCTTGTGATCTGTCTCTGAACTTGAATATCTTTGACTGCAATGCAACATTTTTCGTTAAAAAAAGGAAGCACTTGTGCACGCATCTGCAATTTTTCTTGGGCCCCAACCAGTGTATCAACGGATGGCACCTCGATGGATGCGTAGGATCAATGACTGATGCTGACAAGAAGTAGGTCCTTACTTCTGTGCCCATGGATATTGTGACCCACATCAACGCAATGGAAGTGCTTAACGCCACTCCACTCGATTTGTTGTGGAAGATTGCTGCCGGGCTTGTCAATGGAACATGCGAGTAGCCAAGTCGAAAGTGCTATGGGGTTTAAAAGGAGGAGGCAGATGTTATCATCTGAATTTGGGCCCTGTGTTTTGGGAATGGGTGAAGGTCACAATTGCAGTTGGAGGTGTTAAGGAAGTGTGCTTGGGCACCCGAGATGATGTTGATATGCTTTACCTCAAAAGACGGTACACTCATAACCCTACCTTGACAGAAATCTCTGCGCTTATTAAGAATTGAGTATGCGAAAAGGGCTTGCGTTTCATTCCTGCATTTTCACTTGGTTACATTGTTGAGAGAACCGTGTCTTGCAATGCATCTGATCATCATGTCAGTTGCAATGTCCACACATGATGAAAGTAGGAATCTGGAACACTACAGTCCAGCATGGCTAAGCAAGAGATGCGGAATTAAGGAATTAACTGCTGAAAAAAGAGCCTAGGGGATTAGAGGCCCTGAGGGAGGCAAGAAGGATTGTGGAGCTACACTTTATTTGGTTGAGTGCAGTGGAATTATCTATTCTCGTTGAATGCGGTGTTTGATTGTAAAATACGGTCGATGTAACATTGTTGATGTTCTGAATAGCAAATAATGGTTTCTGATGTCTTGTATTTTGATTGTGCAGGAGCGGTTTTCTAAAGACAGCTATGGAAGAGAACGCCGGCGTGGTGCCCGTGTATGCTTTCAACGAGAATCAGGTTCAATAATCTAGTCTGCCTGTCTGGATGTTTGAACAAAAAAATACTGTTTGTTGCCTGTGACTTGTAAGACCCTGTAAACTAACGTTGTGGCCTAATCTTGCAGCTTTTCAGCCATGATTCTAAAGGATTTTTGAAGTTCTGGGAGGTAGTGAACCGCTACTGCAGGATTGGGGTGCCATTCATGCGGGGCTACTACAATCTGCCCATGCCCTACCGCAAGTAAGTCTCCTCCGGCTCCCTCTTCCTTTTGCAACTTGAAATCATAAAATCCAGTTGTTAGTGGTGGGGTAAATTTGTATTTCAAATCACACAACCAGTTTAGCTGACCAGTAAATTGTTTCATTTTCCTCTTGTTTTTGCGAACAGGAAGCTTCTAGTTGTCATTGGTGATCCGTTGTTTGCTAAAGAAGGCGAAAGTCTTGCCGAGTTTCATGAACGCTACATCGAGGCTGTGAAGGGGCTATTCCAGCGCAATGTCAGCTTGTCTCCTAGGCCAAGCCAGAAATTGGTCATCAAGTAACCCACCTACATTGCAAAATGAAATCTCAGACCAAAGGGACCCAAGAAGTTCCATCAATCTGATGGGACACCGTCTTCAAGCTTGATCAGGAAATTTGTCTCCTGCGACTTCAATTCACGAATAATGAACAATTTTTGTGGAGCATAAACACATGCATTGAATGTGCAATGGAATTAGAAATGAGGGAGAAATGCCATCATCCTGCAAGACTTCTCTTGCGCTCTCAAACGTCTCATTGCTTTCGTTTCTATTGAGCATGATGCATACCTGTAAGATGGCTTGAGATATCCAGCAGCATAAGTGGATGATGATGAAGATGATATGGAGTTGGGCTTGGAGTTGCATGATACTGGGGAGAGATGCACATTGATGAGGAAAAGCACTCGAAGCACGAAACACGTCGAATGAGACATGTGCATCATTTGTACTTACAAATGTTTGAAAATGTGAGGAAATATTTCAAAAAAATTGGTTTGCACCTTTCATTTAGCTTCTCATTTTAAGATTGAGTGGCTTCAATGCGCGCTTGAGGCCCCGGCGGGCCCCGCGCACGGACGTGGGGCTCCCCCAACCTGTTGGTGTGCGCAGTCGCCCAACCGTGTCGGCTCTCCCGGCGCTAAAGCAACCGCGGCCCTGTCCACTCTGCCAGTCCGCTGAGTCAGTCCGCTGAGTCAGTCCGCTGGCCTCCAGTCCGCCCTCCAGTCCGCTACGCCGGTCCGTCGCCCTCCAGTCCGTGCTGTGTCGGTCCGCTGCCCGCCATTCTGCCAGTCTACTGACGGCAGAGGATCTGGACCGTCCATTCTGAGAAACCCATCCGAACCATCCATTTTTAGGGCATGGAAAACCGCAAAATCCTGCCACCAAATCGGGGTCTCATTCATTCTTGTTGTCTCTTGTTCTGGTTCTTGCGGCTCTCTATCATATGTAATTAGAAATGATATTAATTTTTATTCATATTTATCAGTCTTCACCTAATATTGAAATGATTGACTAGAACCGCTCACACAACCAAGACAATGGTATGGTATTTCAGTATCATTATCAAATGTTTGTGTACTTGGTTTACATAGGTTGTACTTATGAGAAAATTGGACCACTAGTTTACTATAACCTATGACACGGCTAGGACAAGGCCGGTATGCTATCTCACTATCACTATCAAATGTTTGTTTACGTAGTTTTTTGGTTCTTCTAGACAATGACACGTATATATATATAATTCACAATGACGGTGAGTCTTGGACTATACACGATGCATATGTGGCTAAGTGTTATTTGCAGATGTAAAAAAAACAACATACCTCAGGCATTGAAGAAAAGTGATATCTGCAGGCTAAGTGTTATCTGCAGATGTAATGGTCTCAACTTTCCATATAAAAGCAACCTATACACAATTGTCTAAATTTGCACTAAATCTACTAGTATGCAAGTTGAGCTCCGAGCGCCGGTCATCAATCGCATTCAACCTAAAACTATCTGCCCTTAGAAATGGCAAAGCCCCCAAGTGGGACTTGAACCCACTAACATGCCCAACCACGTGTGGCTTGCATATGGGGCAAAGATGTGGTATGGGGCAAACTGCAAGTATTATAGCATGCTGCTCAAAAAGACCAGAATACTTGCCCGCCCCCCCCCCCCCCCCCCCCCCTTCTTGCATGCATATGGATGCAATGAAATGCAAGTGAGAGAGCAAATGAATGCAATGCCGGTCTGCAAAGCCTTCATGTCCCCTGCCGCATACCGACGACCCCCGCTGCCCGCCGACGCAAAGGAGGGGCTAACATCAAGGGGGCCTGGAGTCCGGCGACGAGGGGGGTTAGGCCCAAGAACCGCCCACCCGTAAGTGTGTCACTAGTATTGACAGCGCAATCGATGGAAGATTTCCTCCCGCTACCTAAACTCCTAACAAACGCAAGGTCCAACTCCCACGCTCACGGGCCAAACGTTTGTTAACCTACGAAAAACTATTCCTAGCTAATTTCTTTTTAAGTCTTTTTATTGAGGTAACACGGCTTCACCCCGGAGCCTATCAGGTGTCTCGGGAGGTCCCTCCGCTCGGAGCGCATACTTCCGGAAAGCTCTCTGAGACGTTTAGGACAAGCCGCTTAGGTTGGAAATGCTTCACATTCATGCTTCACAAGATCGCACATGTGTGCCGAGGGGTCATCTATGTTCCCGCTATCCTGAGGGGGAGCAAACCTTAGCCTAGCAAGAAAATACCTCTACCCAATAATATCATATTTTCCCCCATATTTTATAAGGCCATTTGCTCATATAAAAGTAGATTTTTTAAGGAAAATTAGAAAAAATACGCCTCTCATTTTACAATAATTGGGACGTTATGACGCACACGCGAGCTGATCGGTGGGCCCCGCGCACGGACGCCCGGCTACCCCGCCCGTCGCTGCGCGCGGTCGCCCACCTGCTGCCGCGGCCCCACCAGCCGCGCCCCCAGTCCGGCGCGGCTAGTCCGCCCGCCAGTCCGCTGCCCGTGAGTCCAGTTCCTCTCAGTCCGTCAAACCGCCAGTCTGCCGGCCAGTCTGCTGTGCACGCCAGTCCCTGCAAGTCCACCCAACAGTCCGCTGTGCCCGTCTGGTGCCCCCCTGTCTGCCAGTCCGCGCGCGGCCGAAGGATCTGGATCGTCCATTCTGAGAAACCCATCTGCGCCATCCATGTTTAGGGCATGGAAGATCGTAACACCCTGCCATGAACTTGCCCACTCGTTCTTGTTGTCTCGTTCTTGCGGCTCTTTGTTGTCCAATGTTGCGGAGGTGACTTTGCACGCATGCGGCTGTTGTTCTTTTTTATGGCGATTTTAATGACGATGAATACATCACTCAAACACTCAACCCGGGAATGACAAACTATATTAAGGTGTCGTCAACGATGCCTTAATCTGCCTGATTCATTCTGCTTCAAAAACCCCCTCACTTTGCCGACCAGTAAGCCTGTTCGTCTCTGTTTCGAAGAAACCCTGGGAATAGCAGAGCCCTAAACCCTAAACCCTGCATTCTTCATGCTGCTTCAGAGTCCAGTCATACAGCGGAAACTTGTGCTTTAATCATGATCCTCTACTGGGCCTCTTTACCGCCGTCGCTGCATTTATTGCGTCCAGCAGACTTAAACCTAATGACATAACGGCCAAACAGACCCACTGCAAACAAACTTGCGCAACAACAGACTCGTATGCCACTGCAGGGACAGTCTAGCCGACGGAAGGTTCAACAAACTGACGAAGAGACTGGCGCAGAGTAATTTGCGCGACAACAGACTAATATCCCAAAAGACAAAGTATCCCCTAGGCGGCCGGGTGATACGGGAATAAACCGTAAACCGTGTCCAGCAGACTTACACGTGATAATAATCACGGCTCAACAGACCTAGCGCAAACAAACTTGCGCCACAGTAGACTGACTTTGTGACAGTCCAGCTGATTGATATCAGAAAAGACGGACAGACCAACAGTCCGACGGCTCAGCAGACTCACGACAATGCGGATAATTAAAAGGTAGTAGTTAAACGGACTCATATCCGAAGAGACGGACTTCCATCTGACCAACGGTTCAACAGACTGACGAGATAAGACACTTCGGAATTCGGCAGGCAGTGACGGCCCAGTAGTCCAGTGAAGAACAGACTCACGCCACACCAGATTTGTATCCTTACAGATCAACAGTCCAGCAGACCAGACTGGTATCCCATCAGAACCACGCTTGGCGTCGCCGTCATGCCGTGGTTGCATTTCATCCGTCCAGCAGACTTGCATATGCCCATACTCATGACACAACACACTGCTTAGAGAAAGTACTGACAAAGACGCAGTCGAAGAGCTTGTTGATCCACGCGCATTTGCAGTCGTAAGGACCTCGAACATCCACAAGCAACGTGAATCCACATCTCTCAGGCTACGTCTCCTTTCCCATTGTCCAGTTTTCAAGGAGACGGTAGTGGTTGAGATGTGATGTTTCAGGAGGTGCATCTGGATGTTTGAGGACCTTTGGACAGGATCCTGTTCCGTTCACACTCTCCGCAGTTCCCAGACATGTGGTGGCAGAGACGTCCTCCCCTGAACAGTCTCATCGGTGGACATAAATTCTACAATGTATACACACCCCCACGTGCATATGCTTCCGCGATTTCCGCTATCGTGTTACCAATGGTTTCGTGCTCCATACGAAGGAGCTCGGACTCGGAGACACACCACAAACCGTAAACGCATGCAATTTTTCCACATATCGTCCTAAAAAATAAGCACGTCAGCACAAAACGAAGGTGAAAATAGTGGAAGCATATGCACGATGGTGGCTGTAGAGCCCCGCCACCCCTCTCATGTTCAGGCACACTTTGATGCAGAGAGGAACACATTCGCTGGCTGTTTTTTTCTGAAACATGGAGGACGATTAAGGCATCGTTGACGATGCCTTAATCTGGCCTGTAAAATGTACGTAGAGGCATAGTTTGAGGCAGAGATGAATAGGTTTAGGGGTGGATAGTCTGACTAGTGAGGGGACGTTCGAAACCACAAATATGAGTGGTATTAAGGCATCGTTGATGATACCTTAATCTAGAGTGAAACCTAGTTTTCAGTGGACTTTCAAGCAGAGATTAACAGTATCCAGGGTGGAGAGTATCAAAACTCAGTAGCTGCTTTAAACATAAATAAGGAGGCAGATTAAGGCATCGTTGACGACACCTTAATCTGGTGTGTCAAAAACACTTTCCAGGGATACCTTGAAGCAAATATGAACTGGATTAGTTGTGGGTAGTCTGCACCTTGACGGATGTCTTGGACATAAATGAAGATGCGAATTAAGGCATCGTTGACAATACCTTAATCTGGAGTGGAAATGTAGTTTCCGGGGATACTATGAAACAGAGAGGAACACGATCAGGGGTGGAGAATATGATCATAGAAGGGCTGTTTAAAATACAGACATGGAGGCAGATTAAGGCATCGTTGACGACACCTTAATCAGGCCTGTCAAAAACACTTTCATGGCATACTTTGAAGCAGATATGAACAGGATTAGTGGTGGGTAGTCTGCACTTTGAGGGATGTCTAGGACATAAACGAAGGAGGCAGATTAAGGCATCATTGACGATACCTTAATCTGGAGTGTAAAAGCAATTTCTGGGGATACTATGAAACAAAGAGGAACACGATCAGGGTGAAAAACCAACTCATAGAAGGGCTGTTTAAAGCAAAAATAAGGAGGCACATTAAGGCATCGTTGACGACACCTTAATCAGGCCTGTCAAAAACACTTTCATGGCATACTTTGAAGCAGATATAAACAGGATTAGTGGTGGGTAGTCTGCACTTTGAGGGATGTCTAGGACATAAAAGAAGGAGGAAGATTAAGGCATCGTTGATGATACCTTAATCTGGAGTGTAAAAGCAGTTCTCGGGGATACAATGAAACAGAGAGGAACTGATCAGGGGTGGGGAATATTCTCATAGAAGGGCTGTTTTAAATAGAAATAAGGAGGCAGATTAAGGCATCGTTGACGACACCTTAATCTGGCCTATCAAAAACACTTTCCAGGCATACTTTGAAGCAGATATAAACAAGATTAGTGGTGGGTAGTCTGCACTTTAAGGGATGTCTAGTACATAAAAGAATGAGACAGATTAAGGCATCGTTGACGTTACCTTAATCTGGAGTGTAAAAGCAGTTCCTGGGGACACTATGAAAAAAAGAGGAATACGATCAGGGGTGGGGAATCTGCTCATAGAAGGGCTGTTTCAAACAAAAATAAGGAGGCAGATTAAGGCATCGTTGACGACACCTTAATCTGCCCTGTAAAAACACTTTTCAAGCATACTTTGAAGCAGATATAAACTGGATTGGTGGTGGGTAGGGCTATTCTAAATACAAACATGGAGGCAGATTAAGGCATCGTTGACGATACCTTAATCTGGAGTGTACAAAGTGGACTTCGATGCATAGAGGAGGAAGAGGATCGGATGTCGAGAGTAGTCATATTGAATGAGTGTTTAAATCTGAAATAAGGAGGCAGATTAAGGCATCATTGATGACACCTTATTGTGTTCTGTCAAGTAGACACTGATGTTGTGGGAAAACACAAATGAATGCAGAAAAAAAAAAAAAAAGGCGGGGGAAAGCCAGCCTGCACAAGAGACATTTGCTCCTGATACTCAAGATGAAGACCCATCTGACAATTACGAAGATAAAGTGCATTCACTGATGTACACCTCCAAGGTAAACTCCAGGAAGGTCATAAATTCCATGGAAGTTTGGGACGACACTCTTATGATTCCCCTATGCAGGATGATTTCCATGCCTGCCGTTCGTCCAGCCCTGCATCATGATATCAAGAAGCTTCAGGGTGATTTCGTCCACGGGTACTTGAAGGGCTCCGCAGTTTTTTACGTTTCAGTGACAAATATCCAGGGATTGGAGAAAATGGTTGACGAAGAGATTATGGCCGGTTGGGATCCGCTTTGGAATGAGGTGAATTCGGAGTTTGAGGCAGAGCTTTCCTATAACCCATCTCACAGGCAGTATATGGGGAAGATGTTCTTCGTATGGGATGGTAATCACCGTTTGGTTGCCTGGATGGAATATATCACGAGAATGTATGCCAACAACAAAGACTGGCATCACCGAGTAGTGTCAATGGTTTTGGATCCACAAGGCAGAATAACACCGCTTCTGACTGCCATGCACGATGTCAACAAGTAAGTCTTGTTTCGTTTCCTTTTATGAACTACATGAAGTCCCTCGCTTCAAGATTCTTGTACTCATTTGCTTTCAATGCAGGGGCACGGAGACATCACACGTCACCATGAACATAGTGCATACAATGTTTCGGATGCAAAGTATAGGAGTCATGCCGTTGGAAACATTTGCCAGCGTCTTGTCTGCAGAGACACTGAAGAAATGCCAAACAATCAAGAAGTCTGAAACTTGGTACAATTTGACGAGGGAAGCTTTCCTCGAGTACTTATACGCGGTAAGACTAGTTCCTTTTCAATCTTGAGTTTTCTTTCATTTTTGGATTGAAGATGTAATAATAGGCCAACGTTCTTGTGTCACAGCAAGAAATTGCGGATGCTGGAGAGCGAGCGAAGCTGGAGTATTATGCCACTACTCCAGAGGAAGAGAGAACAGCGAACGGGGTGGAAACCAAAATGAAAGATGAGATGGATACGGCGAGGAAAAACCTCAAAAGTGCGTTTGACAAGCACATACGAATTGCTGACCCTAGGCTAGGAAAGGGGTTTCTGGAGCAGATTCGGATACACTGGAACAAGCCCACCAAGCCTGAGATGACACATGAAAAGATCCACCGTCTGTCGATTTCCATGGTTGAGCCGGCTCAAAAAGTGAGGTGGCTCGAAATCTGGAACTCGGATCCAATCGTCCGGGACACCAACAATTTCCCAAAACTGCATAGGGACCCTGAGACAGGAGTGGTGACACCTGTGAGCGACCGTGCATTTGAGACATGGTTGCATAAAGCTACCTTCTGGAACCAGGTAAGAATTTTCAAACGTTCCACATTGTTCGCAATGATTTCACTGGTTTTTGGGTTTAACCACTGAGGGTACATCGTTGTTTTTGCAGCTGGAGATGCGGGCCATTGAAACATAAGAGAAGTCACTACTAGACTACAAAATCACCATGACATCTCCCAGCATCAAGTTTGAGTCCTACGTTCGTAAATGGAGAAGGGAGCTCTGGAAGTATGCATTTTTCTGGGAGTTCGAGAAGGAGGGAGGGATTCTTCGATCTAAAGATTTCGATCATCAGTACAATGGCGAGGAGGCAATGAAACGTCTACTGTACAGGTGTGTGCACTAACTCAATTCTTTTTCTGTGAGGGGGAAATTAAGGTGTCGTCAACGACACCTTAATTTGCGCAATATTGTTAGGCCCATTCCTGCTTATACTGGACCTTCTAGGACTTTCATCCTGTAAGGGGGTTCAATTTAAGGTGGCCTCAATGTCTCCACCTCTGTCCCTATTTTCAATTGTAAAGCAGTCTTGTGGTGTTATGTATTGTGTCATTGTTTTTTTTATTGCTATTTGAGAATGGGAATTAAGGTGTCGTTGACGATACCTTAAATCCATGCTCTCTTGGGATGAGTGAGCATATGAAGGGGGATCTTACATGGTCTGATTTGTGGGAAAATTGCCAACATCAGTTGTGGAGTCCTGCCTCTTAGTGCCTGGATTAAGATGTCGTTGACGACACCTTAATCCTCAAAGTGAAATGTAGCCATTTATAGCAGTTCTATGGCCATTTCTGTTGTGTTCAAGGAAACTCTCTAAGCGGGATGGTCTTCTTCTCTGCAGGTACTTTCGCTTTGTTCTTATTCCGGAGAACACCCTGAGTGAGGATCCAGACTTCATTCGTGGATAGGCGAACCCAAACGATGAAACCACAATGTACACTGCTTGGCATTGTGAAGGACTGGGGTTGGGCACATTACCATGACTGTGGGTGGTACGTGGACTGCCCGAGAGCTTCGACTCGCTGGGAGGAGAATGTCATGAGGAATCAGAACAAAAACGCAGATTCACTAGCCCCCCGGACAGATGAGGAGTTGCACCAAAGAGCCTTGGCGCTACTGAATAAGAAAGAGCCTACAAAACCGGCCACCCCTTCTGACGGCAAGAAGAAAAAGAAGGGGAAATAGACAGTGGAGGCTACAGCGGCTGATGCGGGTACTGGGGCTGCTGGGGAAGCAGTGGCAGACCATCCTGACACTACTGGGCCAGCTAGGGCTTTTGTTCATTTGGCTGTGCAACCTGCCCAGAAACAGCAGACACAGGTCGCCAACACATCCACCGCTGTAGATCGGCGCAGTACACACATAACAAAGAAACACCCTTACGAAGCACGGCTGTGTGTGTCCAGGGTTGTGGGCCCGCACTTCCAGCGTAAAACGGCCAATGTGAGTTTCCTCCGTATGATGGAGTCAAGAAAGTCCATTTTTGTGGGTGTGAAGTCACCTACATGGGACCATCTGTGCTCTTTCCTCACCCTGGTGAGCCCGCCGCATCTATCATACTCTGGTCATTTTTTATGCATTGTTGGGGGAGCGTAGGTGGTGCATTAAGATGTCGTCAACGACATCTTAATATGGGAGGTGCAACGATCATTGGTTCGGGTGTCTCCACTGCAATTTGTCTATCTCATACGATTGCCTGTCCTCATTTAAGGTGACCAGGACGCCATGTTGGGTGAATGGAGTGCAGCAGCCCTACGCGACAGATCTTGTCATCCTTGACATCCCAGATGGACTTCCAGTGCCTGATATCATTCCCACAGATGTGACTCCAGCCTGGAATGCTCATAATCCACTTTACTGGCAGTGGGCCTTCTCTTTCAGCAACAAGTTTCTGTCTGACGCTGGGTCGCTTTTGATTTTCCAGGGTGAGGACATGGCATCCCGCCGGTTGCTTCACAACTACATGAAGTCGTCGGGGTTCAAAATCCGCAAAATTTGGACCAGAAGTCACCCGCTTTCATGCAGACTTTGATTGAGACATGCAGCCGGCATGGTGGGAAACTGGTGGACCTGTCCATGGGTACAGGTTGGTACCCAATCAGATTCCATTGCTTGGGTGCACTTCTTTGCCTTCACATTCTGCTTCTTACTTTGTTTCGTGGATCCATTTGCACTGTTGCAGGGGCTTCCTTCCATGCATGCAAGTATGCGGGAAGGCATTTTTTTGGGATGGAGGGGGACGAGCATCTCTACTCTCAAGTCATCACACCTCTGTCTAGGGGTTCATCGCATTCGACCCAGACTGAGAACATTGTTGTGGAGCAGGATCTGCAAGAGCCCGATGCTCTAGATGTTGATTCCGATTTCTCATGTGAGTAAGTGCTAGTTCAGTTGTGGCACTTCACTGACACGACGGCGCATCCTTCCATTTCCATCTTTCCTGCACAAGTTGGGCCAGCCGCCCGCAATTTTTCCCAAGTCCGAAAGCAGATTTTAAATTGACATGTTATGCGGAGGCTGCAGCTTCGGAACTTAGTCTCCTCTCTTCTCCCCCTAGTTTGCTTTTGAACAGAAAGGGTTTTGTGCAAAGTAGGGCTAGTGTCTTCATAGACAGTTCTGCCATCGTTTTGGACGCCGACTCCAGTAGCACGAATATTCTTTGTCGGAATGAATCTTCAGTTATTAAAAAATTAAGTTTGAAGCACCAAATGGCCTCTCCACCTTCTTTGCAACTGTGTGTCAGCAACTATGTTGAGTTCTGATTGCTGGTGAAAGGACAATCACAACCCCTCACCAGTGGGCAGAAGTTCACTCTAGAGCTGGGGGGATTTAGCAACCACTACTCAAAAATGCATCTTAGTTTTGCATTCATCTACAAACGACATTCATCCATGTATCATTCGTCGAACATCCTTTCATCCCCCATTCATCCATCGTTCATCCATAACGATGAATGACGTGTGCATGATAAACTTGACACAACCCGCAGTAATAGGTCCTCTAGGCCGAATAGGTGTCCGCGGTTATAGGTGAGCACATGCAGATCCGTGAGCAGAATTCTGCTCATGGAATCTGCTCACGGTTTAGCAATCCCCAAGCTCAACTTGATTTGGTGCAAATTTAGACCATTTTGTATCGGTTGCTTTTACATGGAAACTTAAGACCATTACATTCTGCAGATAACACTTCTTTGAATCAATGTCTGAGGTATGTTCTCTTTTTACATCTGCAAATAACACTTAGCCATATATGCATTGTGTCTTGTCCAAGACTCACTGTCGGTAGTGAATTATATTTATATATACAACTCGCCTTGTCCTAGCTGTATCATAGGTTATAGTAAACTATTTCATTATTAGTGGTCCAAATTTTTCACATGACATACAAAAAAATAAAAAATAAAAAATATGACGCCTCCCGAAAGAAGCGTAACTTATGGAGTTTCTTCACCCTGAAGGGCTACTGCCTTCCGCTAGGAAGGTGGACACCTTTGTGACACCAAGGGTGGATTGAACCCACAACCACTCCGAGGTGGTATGTGCCCATTACCGCTAGGCTACAACTTGGTTGTCTCATAGGTACAGTTGTCAGTGACAACGTGTCCTATATAAACCAACAAGTACACAAACATTTGATAATGATAGTGAATTATAGTGAATTATATATTATGATTATATGCTACCATCTCGGGAGCAGAGCTCACGAAAGATGAGTATGACAATATAGTTAAAATAACTTAATTGCCGTGCACTCCAAATCGGAAAGGCAATAAATTATATCCTTCATTTGGATGCATTTGCCGACATATCTTTAACCTTTTTCATATCGATACAATTATGCAAAAGACATTTAACAATGTCGCATACAACTATGGAGAATTTCAGTGGTTTATGTTTACGTTTCACGAATGTTTATACTTCTTTTTGCATCCGTAGCCTACATAATGAAAAATATCTCATGTAATCTAGATACCCTCGAAACCGTCATAAGATATGATCAACCACATGTGATTGAATATGTAAAAACAATACTGGGACTTTTGTCAAATTCTTCATTCGATGAACATGGTAGTAGTTTGAGGGCCAGCCGAAGCCGGCGTAACTTTAAGAGCCACTTCGCCTTGGGCTACTGCCCCTTTTCAGGGGTGGGCCCTATATATATATATATATATATATAGATCAGCTCTCTCTCTGGCTATATAAGCCCCCCTCTCAGGAGTGGCCTTAGTCGATTGTCAATATTATGGTGGACACATGCCAATACAAATGCAGGGATATCCTTGATACTTGTAGCTGATTACTCGGAAGTAAGGAGAGGAGTTCATGAAGTAAGTCTCTATCTTTCTTATAAGCATACACATATGTGTACAATTGAGATTGAGAAGTTTTGGGTCTATTTATTCATAAGTATTGAGATATGATGTGTGCACAAAATTATGTAAAAGTTATGATTTATACGTATAATCATATTAATGTTGTTTAGCCTACAATGATGCATACTAATCTCAAATTGTAATGGTTATCTTACAAAGTGCAGGTCAATGCGGCAAGTCATTTAAACGCACTCGCCAAATTTTGAACAATTCTTATATGGAGTGTCAAATGAGGACCATATTGTTACAACGGTGCTTTATGCAGGCATATCTATGTGCGTTACTACTACTAACTTGGCAATGTACAAGTAAGGTATTAGGAGCTAGTGATCAAGATGTTTTGCAAATCGTTGTGGAAACTCTACAAGAATTAGAAGTGTCAAAGAGTGGGACTACCGATATACACGACCCACATCGATTCACCAACGAAGGCTCACTTGCCAAGGGGGGGTATTGGAGTGTTGTACCAAAAAACTCAACAAGTGCAGTATGTACGAGGGTCCATGATGGAAGTACAAAAATTCTTGCCTCTGTCACTGCATATGGTAAAACGGGCCTACATACTCTTCAGGTGTACATCCATAACCATATAGTCTATCCCATTGTTATACTAAAACACCCATAGTACTTATCTCCCAAATTACCAAATGGCAAACGGATTACATTAGTTATGATTTTGTTATGCATCGTATTTATATAACAAAAACCCAATCTTTCTTCTCATTTATGGTGTATACCTCTTGGATAGCTGCATGCATTAAAAGAAGATGTTACAGGAGAACTATTGTTTATATAGCTAAATTGTTCTTTGTATCTAAAGTATGCATGAATCATGATAGTTAGAATTGTGGGTGTACAATTGAATTGAAAAGTATACGGACTTCTTTTTGCTGTGGTGCTATCGTAACTCTTGCATTGAATGACGAAATTGTTATTTTAAGTTCAATTATTTTTTTAAATATACAAATTAATAAGAATTGAGACTATTTAAAAGGCCAAATTTTACATTTTGAATAATGTTGATGAATACAACTCTTTGGTTTGGATAATATATTTTACAAAAGTAACAATCAAAATTTATATTTTTAAATACATATTTTTGTAACTCGGCGATGGACTAAAAGAAGTTCTCCATATATTTTTTCTACATTTCAGCTACAAACCACAATATATCATGCAAACTGATATGATTTTAGTTTCTTCTATGCACGTGCAGGTTACATCTATTAACGGTTGTAGTGCATCAAATGCAACACAGGGAGTGGATATTCTCTTATCGGATGAAGGACATATGAATTTTGTATGGTATCTAAATTTTTGAGACACAACAACATGCATCAATCTACATCATATCTAGCAATCATTCTCATCTCTCTTTTTATATTTAATCCATTTTGTTCTCTCTATTAAATCTAATCACTCTCTAAACTTATTCTTTGAATATTAGTCTCAATTGTCTCTTTACTTAGAATTTCCTCCAAAGGCTTGTGTATTGCAATTGAGGATTGTTCATACCTTTATAATGATAAGGGCTATCTCCTACAAATGTTAAACAACTTCTTATATTTGTGAATACTATAACATATTGAAAAATTGACCCATCTAAATGTTTACCTTCTATTTCAACTTACTCGCTTCAATTTTGATTTAAATAATCACATTGATAATAACAAAGCATTCATGATTTTCTTCGTTTTTATTTTTTTTCATTTGTCGACAGGCCGTGAAATGCGAGCCCTCGCTTAGACACGTTTGTGCGCATCCAAACTTTGTTGGTGTAGTAATGAAAGGAGGAGGTACTTGCCATAATCCAGGAGGTAGTTGTTTCCCAGGTATGTATCTTAACAAGTCTCATGTTAGTTTAAAGCATAGATTAATCTAGAAAATGATTGTTGAACATTTTCATTGTCCAAACTTGATGCTATTACTGGTCGAGTATGTGTCCCAAGACAAGTGGTACGGTGAATGTACAAGTAACATATAAAAATGAAATGAAATATATATATATATATACATTATTTCCTATTTCATTGTCTCATTTGTTATATATTCAATGTGGTTGCTTATCATTGATATATGACTTCCACACTCAAACATTAGGATTGTGAGTTATTTCATTTGCGAACTGTCTTAGCTGTGAATATGCATTGACATACCAAAAGGCAATCACCCTTCGGGGTCAAGAGACACCATATTTTACGCTTCCTTCAGGAGGCGTGATATATTACATTATTATTACCATGCATGTTGTTTTACAGGAGATGCCCTCGTCACTCTCCCAACTGGCATACAAAAGCCAATGTCAGAACTCTCCATTGGAGATAAAGTATATTGTGTTACCCAACCATCAACCAATACACTACTCATTAAGATGTGTCATTTCAATATCTGAGCTTTGTAATTTGACCAATATATATGTGAACAACCATTTTTTGTTATGCTGATATATGATAAAATTGATATTACAACAAACATTTTATTTCAGGTGGCTATGATGAATGCGGATGGACAAATCGCATTTGACGAAGTTTATGCGTTTGGTCACGATGATGTTGGTGCCATAAGCTCATTTGTGAAGCTCACTTTGCAACCAACTATCATTAGTGATAATGATTTTTTAGTGAAAACTCTTGAGCTCACTCCCCACCATTTTGCTCCAGTATCATCAGGTATTTTTTGTGGGGACATTGTAATGTTGTTTCAACTATATGTTTACATATACATATGGAAGATTTTTTGTAATCCATACAAACAATGAACTTTTGATGTACTTTTTAATTTGAAATTATTCTCATTTATATATTTGTTGTGTGGTGTTAGGCATGAATGATAACATGACATACAAACGAGCTAAGAATATACATGTGGGTGACTTGATGTGGATCAATACAAATAAGATCAACAATACTATCGAGCAGTTTATTGTGACAGGAGAGATGACATCCTATTTTTTATTTATTTTTAATATATGCATATTTATAGTACCAAGCTTTACTACTATGTGGGCTACTCATCACTCCACTGGCCGGGACCTTGTTGACTATGATTCTACATAATTTGATAGAAATTTCCAGTATATGGTTGATAGTACAAATCTCATGCTTAAAAAGTTGTGAGGTGAATTGACACTAAATAAGCCGGTTCACTTAAAGTTGTCTTTTTCCTTAACCATTGACGTTTAACAATAATTCAAACATTGAATTGTGGCAGATGCAACGGTGATTGTTAATGTTGGGTTGTACAACCCCTACACTCTAAGTGGAAATATTGTCGTAGATGATGTGGTGGCATCTGTGCATAGTGATTGGTTTCTCGATGATTTATTTGACGCTATCACAATCACACATTGGCTTCCTACAACTTATCAGGTACTTCCAAAGCGTCACATGTTCAAGTTATTTATGTTATTGATATTCCAACACTAGGATTTAATATTATCATTAATATTGTGGTTTTGTTCGCATAATATGACAGATGGTGCTAGCTCCGTTGCGGATGCTTTATTATTTCTTGGGCAAAAACACATATGCTAGACTCTATCACTTTGTGGAGTCATATATGGATGTACCTCATTTTCTCCATCTCCATGGCGGCAAATGTGCAACTGTTGGTGGTATGGTTGCTACATTTATATTAGTCTCTCTTCCGACGCGATTGAACTCAAAATTTTGAGTGAAGAGTGATGACATAAGTTGGTCAATGGAGAAACAAATGGTTATGTGATGGCACAGGAAATTGACAACAGGTGATATCCAACATATATCTACATGTGGCTTTAAAGTTAAACCTATTATTACTTATGGATGACCTTATGCCCCTGATAACCAAGCCATCTATTGGATACTATGTAATAGTAAGGCTAACTCTACGATATTGTGAGTCATAAGACAACTAGGTGCATCTTGATGTTTTCATTGCACCAATGATAATCGTAAAACAGAAACATTATATTTGGCTAAAGTGAAGAACATGGTTGAAAAGTGGATGAAGCCACTTTGTGGGATTTTCAAAATATATTCAGAGAGTATATATGTGTGTGTGTATGTGTGTGTTTTTATGCTCAGATCATTTTGAAAGAGCTGTGTGATCAAAACCCTCGAGGCTCATATAGTCGTAAAACTTGTCCTTGTTGTTGGTCGTGGCTCTTTTCTTCCAAAACACACCTCTATGGGAGCCCCAACGTCAATCCTTGGCAGCCCTTGCTTTGGCACCATTGTTGGAGTCATGGAAAAGTTGACATTTTTTGCAAGATTGTGCCACAGCGGCCTCCACCCATTGGTTGATAGAGCAATCGTAAACTCCATAGTCAATTGAGCCATGTTTGATTGTCAGTGTTTTGGGCACTTTCTTTGCAAGTTAGCCAACTTCCCACAATTGAAACATGTTTGTTAGATATCGTTTGTAGAGGCTCACCATGCCTCCCCACATGCGTCTTGTCATTTGATCCTTCAGTCATCGACTTCAGATGGCTCCCAAGATCCAGTCTTGTGACGTACCTATCCCACTCCTTCTCTAGATGGATATATATATCGTCATTCTCCATGTTTTCTTTAAAGTCTTTGGCAACATCTCTTCTAGCTTTCGTTTGGCCCATAATGTTGATCGCGCTCCACAATGTTGAAAACTACTTCTGGTTTGGCCGTATTCTAAACTTTAAACAATAGGAAATTGAAAGCTTGAACATTTGCTCGGAAATACTCATCCAGCTCTAAGAGCCAGGCGTTCAATGCTCTCCAATTATGGACGCTCTAAAATGTGTCGAGCTCTTTTGGCTTCACTACATTACAATACACCATGGTTTTCACGACTATCCCACCATCACTACAGGTCTCACTATTGGCATCTCTCACTGTATTTGTCATACATTGTTGAAAAGTGCCACCATGGCATGTGAGTACTGACGCATTACATTACCACTAGAAAACATTTCACTACATAGTTAGGTACTTGTCTAACACCGGCCTAATGCAAACTCTATTATATGTAATTAGAAACGATATTAATTTTTATTCATATTTATCAGTCTTTACCTAATAGTGAAATGATTGACTATAACCGCTGACACAACCAAGACAATGGTATGGTATTTCACTATCATTATCAAATGTTTGTGTACTTGGTTTATATAGGTTATACTTATGAGAAAATAGGACCACTAGTAGGGAGATAGTTTACTATAACCTATGACACGGCTAGGACAAGGCCGACATGCTATCTCACTATCACTATCAAATGTTTGTTTACGTAGTTTTTTTGTTCTTCTAGACAGTGACACGTATATATATATGACGGCGAGTCTTGGACAATACACGATGCATATGTGGCTAAGTGTTATTTGCAGATGTAAAAAAACAACATACCTCAAGCATTGAAGAAAAGTGATATCTGCAGGCTAAGTGTTATCTGCAGATGTAATGGTCTTAATTTTCCATATAAAAGCAACCTATACACAATTGTCTAAATTTGCACTAAATCTACTAGTATGCAAGTTGAGCTCCGAGCGCCGGTCATCAATTGCATTCAACCCAAAACTGTCTATCCTTAGAAATGGCAAAGCCCCAAGTGGGACTTGAACCCACTAACATGCCCAACCATGTGTGGCTTGCATGTGGGGCAAAGATGTGGTATGGGGCAAACTGCAAGTATTATGGCATGCTGCTCAGACAGGCCAGAATACTTGCCCCCCCTTTGCATGCATATGGATGCAATGAAATGCAAGTGAGAGAGCAAATGAAAGCAATGCAAGTCTGCAAAGCCTCCATGTCCCCTACACAAACTGATGAGCCCCGCTGCATGCCGACGCGAAGGAGGGGCTAACATCGAGGACCTGGAGTCCAGCGACGAGGTGGGTTAGGCTCAAGAACGGCCCACCCATAAGTATGTCACTAGTCTTGACAGCGGGTCAGCAATCGATGGAAGATTTCCTCTCGCTACCTAATTCCCAGCAAACGCAGGGTTCAACTCCCATGCTCTCATGGGGCAAACATTTGTTAACCTACGAAATACTACTCCTAGCTAATTTCTCTTTAAGTTTTTTTATTGAGATAACACGGTTTCACCCGGAGCCTGTCAGATTTCTCGGGAGGTCCCTCCGCTTGGAGCGCATACTTCCGGAAAGCTTTTCTGAAACGTTTAGGGCAAGCCGTTTAGATTGGGAATGTTTCACATTCATGCTTTACAAGATGACATGTGTGTGCCGATGGGCCATCTATGTTCCCGCTTTCCCGAGGGATAGCAAACCTAGCCTAACAAGAAAATACCTCTATCCAATAATATCACATTTTTCCTCATATTTTCTAAGGCCATTTGCTCATATATAAATAGATTTTTAAAAGAAAATTAGAAAAAATATTATCTACGTATATAAATCCATTTAAATCAATTAATAATACCAAAAAAATCACTAATTTTATTTAAAAAAAACATAGGTAAGGGGTCATTTTAGCTTTCAAATGATACATGATGTAGATGCATATATTGGTACAAATTTCTTTTCAAATCGTTTTTGATCTTAAGGCAGACAGTTTATGCATTGTACGGCCAAAGCAAGGCAGTTTGCGAGTTATCTGGGAATCATTGGTAAAGCATGTATGAATGTAGATCATGTCTGCGATGACCATGGAGAGAAGCTCTGGCGTCAAAATGACCGTAGGATGCTGCATCGACAGCGAATTAGGCTATCAATTCGGTACCAGTAACGATAACATGCACCTATTCGAAACAACACAAGATAACTGTTCCAGTCCCGGATTGCGATCTCTCTATTCTCCCGCCTTTCAAGTCCAGTAGGAGCACATGTCGAGGTGTCTTGACAATTAGAGGAAACAATCTGTGTAGCGATGAAATATCGCGATAAAACAAGTATTGCATCGGAGCAAACAACGGGTGAAGAAACTTCCCGGCGAAGTTTTGAACTCCTCAGCATGCAAAGTGAGTAGGAGGGAACTCTAGAAGATCTGTGACCAAGTGGCAGGGCCAAAGACCCCCTGGGGCACCACCAGTATTTTAACTACCAGGAAGCGACAGACTGCCTATATGACAAAACCATGGAAACCAACAAAATGATTGGTTTTTCTTCCCCGATTCCCCTAAAAATGTACGGGCAGCTACGGGGCATCTAATTATAAATTTTCACCAAGTTTGGTGAATTATGGAGGTGATGAAAGACGACATTAAATTATCAAGCCGGAGGCACTTGCGAATGGCGATTAAATGGAATTATAGCTCATCCAATGGATGAAAAAAAGAATTTCGACCTGAAAGCTAGATGGATGAGAAGACAACCTAGTGCCAACTGATCATCCATTGGATGGATGAAAAAACCGCATTTATCATTATCTCCAAGGTTTTCCATCCAAGTTTATTAGTTTATTGTGTTCTATCGTTTTTAAATTATAGACTCATGTAGGAAATAATAGTTTAAGACTATCCTTCACTAGTTTCAGAGGCCCCAAAAACACAATAAAAGAAGAGCAAGCTCCTCTTGTTCTTCATCTAGACTAATTTCTTTGTTTTGGCCTCTTGCTTGTGTAGTTAGTTTTGAGCTTGAGGGAGCTAGATCCTAGAGGGTTGAGCTTGTGGCTCTCTAGTAATAGAAGCAAGCATACTAAGAGCGGGATAGTCCTAGCTCAAGGCTTTGTGGCCATGTGAGGCAAGAAGTAGAGGAAGCGCTCCATGAAGTGGGAGACTTGAGGACGAGTAGGAGGCCGGAGGAGGACTGGATTTAAGTACCATTCTACCGAGCGATTTAGTGCATCCCGAGCTCCAGCACTTGTTTGAGAGGGTGACTAACCACATTATCTTGACCTCTGAATTCAATTGTTTCATGTGTTATTTAAGCTTTCCCAAGAAAGGACCTTATAGCATTGTTTGCTAAAAATTGATAAAACTAACCCTCTTTCAAAGAAGATGTGTGTGAAGCCTTGTGTGCATGTGTGATGAGCACAGGTGAGAAGAAGACATAGGGCCTTTAGGAATCTAACCCAATGACGTCAGAAAGTGAGGGGAGATGTCCATTATTAAGTTTAAGGAAAGGGCAAGCTTGTATGAAGTGACGAAGCTCTTGTCAAAGTTTTATTTCTAGCTTAGTGGTAACGGTCATATTGCATGAGACGGCGAAGCTATCGCCAAAATTTCCATATTATTAAGTTCATTTACAAGTTCATAAGCCCCCTGGCCATGGAGGACCATGGGAAGCATGACTAACTAGCTTTATAAGTGGTTAAGCTATTTTGTAGAGAGCTGTAAAAAAAGGCAGAGCCCAGCACTAAAGTGTAGGCGCCTCTAGGCTAGAGGTCAACTAAAGAGGTTGCCTAGAATCGCCATGGAAAGACGTATCTAACACGGGTGGCACGGCCTTCCCCCGTGGGGGGAGTTGACCCTAGAGCAAAGTACAGGTTGCTGGTATACTGCGTGGTAGCACCAGGCGCCATAGCCGGGCCCGCGCAGGTATGACACGAGCGGCAAGGGACGATGGGAGCCTGCTATTACCCACTGGACCCGCGTTGGCGGCGAACCGATAACGCCGTACCGCGTGGTGCTGGCCGCAGGGTATTGGTTTTAACCGCTGGATATCGCGACGAACTCCACCAGGGATGCTGGTCCCTGGTATGGGTCTTTAAGGGGGGTTTTCTCCTTATGCCTTTGATTTCTTGTGCACTATTCATGGTATTGTTCTTGCATGGGAATGAAGGCGTGTTTTAGCAAATGATAAGAAATGGTTGGTACCATTGGATAGGCCCGGTTGAAGCCATCAGTTTGATATGTATCCCAGGGCTTGTGAAAGCACGGCTCGCGGGTGGATGCCATAGGCAGAGAGAGAGAGCCCAACAGGGAGGAAAGAATGCTTGATAAGGGTTTCAGAAGGTAGAAGATGACATGTTTCAAATTCGTTCTAGGCTAGTTGTTTGTATAAATTAATCAGACTATATAGGAAGTAGGTGGAAGAGGCGTAGGGAAAGAGCCACAGGGAATGGACCCTGGGACCCACTGAATGTTTAATCATTGTTTAAACACCATGATGACAATCGGATGAGAAATTGATAAGAGGCGAATTTCATTCATCTTGGCCCGGTGATTGCTTAAGTTGCTAATGCACTATTGATTGGGTTTGGTGTAGGAATTTAGGGGCATTCCCAAGGTGAAGAGCGGTTCCCCAATGCTCCCAAAACAAGGGGCGTTCCCAGGGCATTCCCCTGGTACCTTGAAGGTAATTCGGGTAGTTCCAGGATCCTATGAGGGTTCTCTATTTCTACGGATTTCATGCATTTGTAGGAAGGTTTTAATTATTTATTATTTATTATTCAGCAGGGTGCATTCGCCTTGAACAAGGGGTTTTATCCGGACCCCCTTAACTTCAAAATGGAAGTTTTAAGGGAAGTATTGCCCCCTTCTGCCGGGGTATTTGTATATTTGAAGACAAATACCTGGCCGTTGGAGGAGCCTTGGGCCAAGGAACGGCCATTCGTTTTATTAGATATCGGGAATCACCTAGAGGTTTGAATTGCTATCATTCACCCGATGGACTGACCATTGAGGTTGAAACTTTGGATCGCTCCAAGTGGGGGAGACCGACTTGGGAAAGCGGATCCGGTCCCTTCCTCGGAGGTAAGAAACTAATCCACCTTAGGGTTTTGGAGGGGCCATTGGGCGGGAGATAGATGATCCCCGTCTCCCTGAGCTCGGGATTCGCTTTGTGAAGAGATTTGAAGGTTCGTCCCGGCTATAAGCTCGTTGGGAGCTCAGGCAAGTAGGAAATAGTAATAAACAAAGACTTGGAAGGCAGTTACGATTGAAAAACCATAAACAAAACGTGGAACTAGGAAACGCAAATCGCGTGAAGTGGAGTTGTGAAGCTTTGCTTTGCCGGTAGGATCCACCCATAGCTGCCGCGGACCCCTGCACTTACCGCAGTCGGGTAGGCGGTTCGTTGAGCCCAACCTACACCGCAACTTACCACAACCCCATAGGCTAGTATGTCCTCACCCTGGCAGCGCGCGACCAGGGCTCGTCACATGGCTCAAGCGTTATATAATTCAACAGCCCCTCCTAAGTGCCTTAAACCTCAAACAATAAATGGAAATCGTAGGGAATTTGTCCCATTGGGCCAAATTACCCTCCTACACCTCTACATGATTGGTCCTAGCCCCTAGGTCTTAGGTTCAAAACCCTCCCGAGCCGGCTTGCGATTTCATCCATCGGATGATAATTTGTCTTTTTCATCCATAATTCATTAATAAAAAAATCCACGTCATCGACTAAGGACAAGTGTCGGTCAGCCGGTCATCTCTCTCATTTGGACCCCAAACATCCCTTCTTCAAGGATTTTTGTCCCTCTAATGGTTTGCAAGGTGTCTTGTGTTATACAAAAGAGCCGCCTCGGCCTGTATAAGTTTTCTATGACTCTAAACAACGGCCCCGGGATTACCTTAGCAGCCCTGTAAACTGAGAATCAGCCACTAAGATTACCCCTAATTGCACCATCCACATACCTCATGCCAAATGAATCCCCCAAAGGATTTAAATGATCACCCCCCAATTTAGGGACCACTGGGTAATAGAAAGATGTTATGGACCAGAGGTCGCCTGCCCTGCCAACCGCATGGTGGCATGGCACGATTTGGCCCTAGCGCGGGCCCCGCGGGAAAACACCACAGTCTGTTCCGCTGGTCTGAGGCTGCGACTACGTTCCGAACCTTGGTTTGGAAATCATCACATTTCCTAAGTACTGCTGTGCAATCCACCCCCCACGCTGGTCCTGTGACAGTCAACGCTCTTTCCAGCCTCGGACCAGCGGAACGGACCGTTGGGTTGTCCCACGGAGCCCGCGCCAGGGCCAATTGTGCCAATCCCGGACCGCGAGGGTGGCAGGGCAGGCGACCTCCGGTCCATAGCATCTTTCTATTACCTAGTGGTCCTTAAATTAGGGGGAGTGACCATTTAAATCCCTCTGGGGGGATTAATTTAGCATAGATGGTGCAATTAGCGGTAATATCTTAGTGGCTGATTCTGAGTTTAGAGGGCTGCTAAGGTCATCCAGGGGCCGTCGTTTAGAGTCATAGAAAACTTATACAGGCCGAGGCGGCTCTTTAGACACCTTGCAAACCATTAGAGGGACAAAAATCCTTATTTTTGAAGAAGGGATGCTTCTGGGGGTGGGGGGCACTTGGGGTTCCAAATGAGAGAGATGACGACACTTGTCCTTAGTCGATGAGGCGGATTTTTTATGAATGAACTGTGGAAGAAAAAAGATAAATTACCATCCAATGGATGAAATCACAGGCCAGCTTGGGAGGGTTTTGAACATAAGACCTCGGGGCCAGGACAAGTCGTAGGAGGGTGATTTGACCGATTGGGACAACTTCCCTACGATTTTCATTTGCAGTTTGAGATTTTAGAAACTTAGGAGGGCCGTTGATTATCTAGAGCTCGAGCCATGGATCATTTGAAAGCTAGGATCACCCCCTACCTATGCCTATTTTTCTAGAATTAGTGATTTTCTTGCATTATTAATTGATTTAAACGGATTTATATGCTTAGAAATTTGCCAGAAAAATTAAATAAGTATTATTTAATTTTTTAATCCATATTTCTATTTTCCTATTAGAAAATCCTACCTATATAGTATCCTAATTTTCCTTAAAACATCTATTTCTAAATGAACAAATGACCTTAGAAAATAGGGAGGAAATATGATATTATTGGATAGAGGTATTTTCTTGCTAGGCTAGGGTTTGTTGTACCTCATGATAGCGGGAACATAGATGGCCCCTCGGCATACACATGTGATCTTGTGAAGCGTGAATGTGAAGCATTCCCAACCTAAGCGGCTTGCACCACACCACACACACACCACACACACACACAACGATATATGTGTCGTTGTCTAGAAGACCAAAAAAAAGTAGACAAACATTTGATAGTGACAATGAAATAACATACTGGCCTTGTCCTAGCTGTATCATAGGTTGTAGTAAACTATTTCATTATTAGTGGTCCAAATTTTTCATAGGTACAGAAAATAAAAAATAAAAAATATGACGCCTCCCGAAGCAAGTGTAATTTATGGAGTCTCTTCACCCCGAAGGGCTACTGCCTTCCGCTAGGAAGGTGCATACCTTTGTGACACCAGGGGTGGATTGAACCCACAACCACTAGGCTACAACTTGGTTGTCTCAATATAGGTACAGTTGTCAATGACAGCGTGTCCTATATAAACCAAGTACACAAACATTTGATAATGATAGTGAATTATAGTGAATTATATATTATGATTACTAGGGCTTCGCATTGCTCCGCACTACTAGCGACGAATTATGAGAACTACATTCAAGTTCCACAAAAAAGGCTGCATCTCTAAGTTGACATGCCACAGTTACTCAACAAATACGACACTTTTTCCGGATTTTCATGGGTTCGTGATACATCCAAACTATATTTGTGTCATAGTGTTATGCATTATAACCACAATCATGATATCATCATGATTTTAACAATTATTATACCAAAAATAATGCGATTGGCGTGTATACCGTGATGGACACCATCACACACAATTTTCTGTTGGCACATTCGTGCAATCTGGGCTTGCATATTCACATGATAACATCATTGAAAATGAATTCTCGGCCTGTTCATGGTATTTGTGCTAAAATTGATATAGTTGTGACTACAAAGTACATGTTAATTTCGTGTGGCACTTGGCTAACATTATATTGGTGTGCACTTCTGAAGTACTATTACCATAGCTTTAGGTGTAGATTGTTGATAAATTTGAATTGGTAAATAATCCATATAATTTATTTACTAATAGGTCAAATAAATTAAAATAAAAGATAATTCAAAGTCACCTACCCCATATACATCTTTCAGAACTTTTGCCACCACTCTTACGGGGGATTGCTAGTCCGTGAGCGGCTCACGTGAGCGGGAAGATGTCAATCCGTGAGCGGAAAGATGTTCACGCCAGAGGGTGCACGGGCCTACGACCGTGGACGGTGCAGACCCAGGGGACCTATTCCCGTGGGAACGAGTGGAAATGTAATGCGTACCTGGATGTGAAATTGGATGAATGTTGATTGGATGTTGGATGCATGATGGCCGAGTGTGGGGCGAATGATGGATGATATATGCTGGAACACTGGATGAATGACGGAGGAACAAATTTGGAATGGTAGAATGGCTGATAGTTGAAGAATGGACATATTATGTTTTGGATGCATAAACAATTTACGTGCGTATCTTTAAAGACTAGAAGTATTGTGGACCCACACAGAATGTATGAATGGACTTGCAAGTGAAGATGAAAATTATATGTCCAGGAAATGTCTTATGGAGACAATGTTGGAAAGGGAGGCACACACTGGACGGCGGAATGCTAGAGTGTGAGCCTAGCCAGGCGAGCCCAAGAGCCTGACGTAAACCCAGTCCACGTGGCACGAGAATGGGGGAAGGTGCAAGGTGTATTTCCGTGGATGAGCACCCATTACCGCGGAAACACGGCAAACACAGCAAATCGGCAAACATGGCAAACCCTAACCCTAACCCTTAGCGAACTGTCATATTCGTGAAGGGAAACAGGCTGGGAATTAAGGTAACGGCATTACCGCGGAAACACGGCAAACCGGGGAAGCACTGCAAATCGTAACCCCAAACCCTAACCGTAACCCTTAGCGAACTGCCATGTTCGTGGAGGGAAACAGGGCTGGGAATTAAGGGGGCGTCAGCACATGAGAATTCAAAAAATAAATAAATAATAAGATTTTTATTTTATTTATTTATTTTATTTTTATTTTTTTCCGGCATTTGGATAGATGTCGTCGATGATCATCGTGAAATCATGATCATGAAGAAATTGAGTCGTTGACGCACTCAGTTGTACGCGGGGGGAGGGGAGGGGAGGGGAGGGGGGCAAAATAATAATAATAATAATTGTTTTTTTTCGTCCCCCTCCCCCCCCGGTGGACAACTGAGTGCGTCAACGCACTCAATTTCTTCATGATCGACAGTGTTGTGCGGGTCCGGATTTTCACCTTGGGTACCCGGGGGGTTGGGGGCGAAGAAAAAAAATAAAAAATCTTGTTTTTTTTTTGTCCCCCCACCCCCCCCGCAGAGAATTGAGTGCGTCAACGCACTCAATTTCTTCATGATCATAATTTCAGGATGATCATCGACAACATCAACGACAGTGTTATGCGGGTTCGGATTTTCACCCCGGGTACCCGGCGGGATGGGGAGGGGGGGAGCAGGGGAAAAAATAATAATAATAATAATTTTGTCAACGCAAGGTTGTTTTGTGAGCTTCAAACGTTCAAAAAAGCAGAAAACAATGACACTGCACTCAAGCTCAAATCAACCTTGCAAAGAGAGACATTGACAGGACTCCCAAAACAACCTTGCGTCAACGCAAGGTTTTTTTGTGAGCTTCAAACGTTCAAAAAACAGTAAACAACGACACTGAACTCGGGCCCAGATCAACCTTGCGTTGACGTAAGGTCGATTCTTGGGCTTGCAAGTGTGGCAACGGCAGCAAAAACAGGCAGTGACATGATTCCCAAACAACCTTGCGTCAACGCAAGGTTGTTTTGCGGGCTTCAATACTTAGTGACAAACATTCCAAGGGCACTCGATTCCACCTTGCGTTGACGCAAGGTTGTGCAAGGTCTGCCCAAAACCGTTGTGGAGGTTTCTTCCATGCTACAAGAGTTCGTTTTGGGTATCTGTATCTCTCACCTGAATCAACCTTGCGTTGATGCAAGGTTGATTGAGGGGTTGCACATGACAGCCGTATTCGTGACCGTCCTTCAGAACTCGGGCATTCACGCTAGCAGCAAATCAACTTTGCGTTGACGCAAGGTTGATTGGGATCTACCACACAGACTCAAGCACTGTTGTCTTTGAAAAACTAAGGCAAATGGAACGACAAGCATACCTCTGCTTTCTTCTTCGCAGCGCTCGAAGATGCATCTCCCGCATGAGTCCTCTCCTTGAATTCGTGTGGGAGGGCAGGTCCCAGAAGATCAGACTGGTGGGTTACAAAACCACAAACTCCGTCCAGCGGTGGCTCTTCCATGATGCGGACTACTTGACTGATCTTGGAGGCAGGTCTAGGCGTCCTCCTCTCCACCCTCAAAAGATTGTAGCTCGCTGGGCTCCTCCTCCACCGCGGCTAAACCCTCTGGAGACTGCCGCGCAACAGCTTCTCCCGCCTCCTCCTCTCCCTCTCTGGTGCCCTCCCCCAACATGAGTCCCCTTCGGATCTTTTTCATTCTCTCCTTCGCCCGTAACCTTTGTTTGTTAGATGTGAAGTATAGAGTTCGGCGGCGCCTTCTTCTAGCTCGAGAGGGAGTCTCGCTATCGGCAGGATCCATGATTGCAACGGGCGAGGAAAAAAAGTGGTGCGAGAAAGAGGGAGTGCACTTGCCTCTCCGCCGCCCCTACATCGCCAAGATGCCTGCTTCGTGGAGAAGTGGTGGCCTGGCGTGGAGCATCTGCATGCACGACACGTCCTCCCTGGGCCGTTCAGTGTCGCGCCAAAATAAGGTTGTATAAAATTGGCGTATGCGCCAACTTTCATCAAATGTGAATATGTAGAATTTTTGGTTACGACTTCTGAGGTGGTGTCTTCTCCACGTCCCCTAATCATTCAAAATTTTGATGGGTCCTACAATTTTATCCTACACTGCTTTTCATCTTCAGTTATGACACATCAAATCTAGGAATAGAATGTACGGGTGGTTGAACGGCTGGTGTCTTAAAAAACCATTGGATTCAGGCAGTTAATGGTTACATAGGATACCATGTCAGTCAGGTAATGTAGATGGATGAGGATAGATGGCTTGGTGCACAGTGAAATGAAAACTGCTCATCCTGCCTGTCGTGCATCGGCGGAGACATTTCTGCCTGGGCCCTCCGCGCATGTTGTTTGATGCTATCCACAGTGGTACGGATCGCTTCTCCACTGCTGGCACTCTTTGTTTGACACTATACCCGTAATCATTTCTGCTTTACGAATGGCTCTCACAGGTGAGTTGGCAAAATTCTACTGTGCTTTCAAATCGCTCCCCCTTACCAAAGTGCCTGACAACAATGGGCTGGCAACCGTGAGGGAGGATGTCCTCTGTAGAAGCTTGGATTTGCAAGCTGGAACTGTGCATGTGGAGAAAGAAGTACATGACTCCGCCGGCAGAGTCGACTGTATGATGATTCTGGAGCCATTCGTGTGCGATGACCGTATTAGACAATGGAGAGTTTCGGCGGGCACGTATCGCGTGCACGGGGATCAACGACGATCGTCTGCAGGTTCAACACTCACACCAGAAACTGCTGCTTCGGTGGCTCCGGCCTTTACACCTGCTCCAATTAAAAGAGAGGACACCAGTACTTCAACAACGTTTGTCGATCTCTCCAAAAGCTCGGATGACGACGACATCTCCGAGATTCCACCACCCTCCAACACACCTATCTTCTGTTGACGAGCTAGATGTGCAAGAAATAGGCAGTGTCATTCCTAAGTTGCAGTCTATGAAAGGCGCTTGCCAAACTGCAGAAGTGACGTGCGTGGCATTGCATGGGGGACAATTAATATTGTAAGAGCAAAATACGTTCCTGCAGAATTTGATGGAGATGTGGTTTTTGAGCTGCCACCTCCGACGTCATGTGGAGGTTTGGCGAGACTCATGCAAGGGATGGACAAGAAGCACGATGGACACCCTTGGTGTCGAACTAAGACAACCAACATACATAACCCTCATGGCTTGTCTTTCCGTAGATCGGTCTGCATTGGGCACCTCCGTTGTGGAAATGAAGTCTACAACTGCCTGACGTTGAGAGGTTCCCCAAACGAGACAGAGGGGGAGGGTTGCGCGGATAACCCATTTGAAGTGGGATGCCCACCTCCTAGAAACACGACACTGCTCTGCAAATATTGTAAAATGACCCCGACATGCATTGGCACATGCAAGGCCGGCATGTACTATGTGCTCCACCGTTCTCGCAACTTGACCCGAGCTTGTGTTCGTCTCAGCAATCATGCCCACCCCGTATCGAAAGGGGATTGCAGGGAAAGTCTTGAAACAATTCGGGATTGCAAGATGGTATGTCCGTCATTTCCTCAATGGACATGTTCTGCAAAGTGCAGAACCACACTTCAAAACAGTGAACAGAAAACAACATAAAGAAAGCGAGGACACAATAAAATGGAAAGCAAATGTATGAAAAAACAATAAATATAAGCCTCGTACCAATGGCATGGCTGCTCCCCACTGTCTATACCGGAAGTGCCAAAACGCCAGCCAATCTTCCAATGCTCTCATACTCTCAAGTGATGCAGCTCCAGAAGAGAACCACCAGGCACGAATTGTCTGGAACAAAGTGTCCGCCTCCTTCATTGTTCTAGCATCTTTGTACTCTTTGCACAATTTACGGTGCTGAATCTGCATCTCTGGTTTGATGTCCGACTTTGTATGTTTTTCTAGAGATTGTGTCCAATGGAATAGACATGTACGCTCTCTTCCTCGCATTGGAACTTTTGGGTCGCCCAATCCGAAGACAATACGAACAGCATTGAAATTTGCTTGAGCACTATCCGCCATGAAACCTGCGAAATTTGGAGATGGCAGCCCATGGCAGCCCATGACACGTATCAGGGAATTCCACATGAGCTTCTGGGATTCCGTATCCTCGGATTGCATGTCACAAACTGCAATTGTCATAACTCGTTGGTACACTGGATCGTAGACATGACAAGCCATTGTTGTCCAATCCTTCACTCCTTTCACAGGATCAAACATAAGAAAACAGTTATGCAAGTCCCCAGTCTTCTGCATCCGCTTCATGAGGCTAACCCCACTGCCCTCCCCAACAGTCGACATTTTGAAAAGAAAAACTTTGATGACACCTTGACCTGGGAATACATTGTCCTGGATGTAATCGTACTTGCTCACTCGTTTCAATTCCAAAATATTGTCTATGTAGCCTCTGATCCCAGAGCCCATTCTCAATGCATTGATCTGATGCCGAATGTTCGGTGAACTTAAAGTGGAGAAATGATCCATGACCAAGTCCAATGCTGCACCGTCAAGTTTAGTCCCCACAGAATCCCCGTCACTCAAAATATGGCTTTCCAAGAAGGACTTGTTTGCGCCAAGAGCAATTGCAGATGTTGTTACGGATGGGTTTATCCCGAACTCCTGTTTAATCAACCTCGATACTGTCTCAACACTCTCCCTGTAATCCCCCTTCGAGACAGGATGGTTATGGAATCCGAAATGCACACAAGCTCTTGTCATTGTTTTCAAACGGTGGACAACATAGTACATTCTTGCTCCGCAGAGCGCCAAGCAGGATGACACAAGTTTGCAGAATTTGCAGACGAAAGTGTTTGCCGGTGGAGGGGCAGTCCCAGGCTGAAATGGATTTTCCGCCAGACCCTCCCATTCGCTTTGATTATGAACCCCAGATTGAAGAAAGTGTCTGCAATTCAAATTATCACACCTAAGGTGTCCATTGCAAACTGTCATCCTGAAAACAAGCTTGTCATCATTCTGAATATTGGATGTTTTTGTTCTGCACCACGGGTGCCCGTCGTGTTTCTTGTCCATTCCATGCATCATGATTGTTACACCTCCAACTCGCGGAGGAGGAGGCAACTCGAATAGGATATCGCCATCAAAAGTCTCCGGCAAGAACTTCACAGGCACCTGCTTCAAAGATTCCCAATCAATTCCCCGCAACTCACTTTTGAATCCAGCCATTCATCCCATCGCCCGCAATTTTGGAATGACACTACAAATCTCTTCTTCATCAGCTTCTCCAATCACAGTAGGAAGGACTGGATTTGGAATTTCACTTATGTCATCATTGGAAGAATCCGAAAGCTCAACGATTGGAGTGGAGGACGTCTGTTCTTTTTTCACCACCACCTCCCTCTTGTCTTCAACGACCGAAGCAGCAGTCCCGGGCGTCACATATGACCCAAGGGACTTTCGTCAAGGCTCTCCAAGTACTCTGTATCGACCAGGACGCACTCTCCACTGGCTGATATGAGCCGTCTCATCACGGTTTTGGAAAGAGTATTTCAACAACTTCCCTTTAAGATCGTACACCTCTTTCTCCAAAAAGATGGAGCCATTCTGCAGCTGAAAACGGGTAGCCAAGACATGTTCCAGAACAATTGCAAATCCATTGTCAAGGACTTCCTGGGAGAACGGCACTGGTTTGTCGTCAGAGAAGAACTCCGCTTCAGAGGAAGCCATCTTCCTTCCTCGCGTACGTTTGTACCTTGCTATCGCAGATCTAGTGTAAATCGGTTTACTGATGTCTCCAGAACACAGTTGAAGAATGAGCAGAGAATATGGCGGAGGAAGCTCAGACAACGACTGTGCATATTATGTTATTCTTTCCAGATATGCAGCCGTCCATTTTAATTACTTTTCTTGTGGGCCCAGTGGTCAGAGTATCCCTAGGAGCAGTGTCGGCAGCTGTTAAATCGCTAACCAGAACCTCATCAATAAACCCAATAACAAAGCCGACTTCTTGGAAGCATGCCACAGGATCTGAGGATGGGATTGCAGATTAAGTAAATGTATCTTTATACTACTACCAATGATCATGCGCACCTGGAAAGTTCCAAATGTGAAACGAATGTGGGGTTTGGCTAACAAGGATGACCGTGTATGATATTCCAAGATTTGTCATCAAACTCTCGTTCATTTACATTTATTTGTGTAAGACTGTGCGCTAAGATTTCTGGGATTCGCTGTTATTTTTAAATATTGAAACCGTTCTAATAAAGAACACGCCGTTTATTTTGGGCGACACACGTCAGACATCCATAACTGAATACGAACAGCTGTACACCAATTGCTGGCATGTGCACTAATAAGGGAACGACTATGTGTAACGGTCACGCGAGAGGGAATCCAATGCTTCTAGAGACACGCAAGAACGCAGGCAATCCCGCAAGAAATTGGGAGTCACTGCGTTTTTCTACTTTTCGCGCTGAGAGAGAGAGTGGTAGTCAAGCTGGAGAGGGTTCCTTCTACAATACAAAAGAGAAGAAAGTCTCTTTATTTTACTTCCCTTAGAGAGAGATGCAGAGCAAGAGAGCAAATGACGAGGCGTCGTTTGTTGGAAAACAGAGGGCCAAGGCAGCACGTGAACGCGGAGACTGATTCAGAAGAGCAGACGGAGACTGAGGCAGCAGCTGTGACACAGTCGGTGATAAGAGTGCGCGAGCCTGTGGAGGCAGAGATGATTCGTAGGGACACTGAAGGAGGTGGAAGCACGCGGAACGCGGAACCGGGAGAAGGTCCAGAAACCCTAGAGCAGACAGAAATTCCAGCAGATGTGAGAGGGAAGAGGAAAGCTGCAGAAGGGGATCCAATTTCAAAACCTAAGAAGGCGCCAGTAAGTTTTATCTAACTTACATTTCATTGTTGAAGATATGCGTAGAGATTGAGTGGAATGTCCCAGACAGGGATTGTCGCTACCGACCATCACAAAGGTGATTTGCTTTCTACTCCTCTGCTAAGGGTTTACCGCACAATGAGTGGGTGACTATCGGTACAGTCATTCACTGTTGTTCAGATCATACAGTCTGTCTGATTGCCTTTCAAGGAGTCCTTCCTCTTCCCTTCTTTAGCAGGAACTACTGAATTGCGAGCGTCGTTAACGCCATTCGATTCTCCTCATGAGATTTATGTACCTATGTGTTTGAAGAGAGAGTGAGGGTCGGCATACCGTCAATCATCGTTGTTCAGACCATACAGTCTGTCTGATTGCCTTTCAAGCAGTCCTTCCTCTTCCCATGCTGGCGATGGTAATCACAGTGGAGTCAATCTAAATAATCTGCACTTCCTTTAAAGTCTGATCCAGCACAATGACGGCGCGCTTTTCGAGCTGCAAATAGTATATTTGTCAGAATTGCAAATAAGATACTCATCACATACTTGAAGAGAAGAAAACGGCATGTTTGAATACACACCTGACTCCAAAATGTAGCCAGTTATCAAACACCAAATCACTGATTCCTTCCACCTTTGTGCCAGGCTGTATGGTGCTCTTTGGGAACTGATTCAAGTCCTTTACTGTTTGATCTGAGTTCCATATCTCCAGCCACCTTATTTTTGTTTGTGGGTCGACCATCGATATGGCCAGCCGGTGCAATTTCTCCTGCTGCATCTCCGGATGCACATGCTTGTCATAGTGTGTTTTGATCTGCTGAAGGAACTCAGGACCAAGTCCAGGATCTACTATTCTAAGCTGCTTTCCGAAGGCGGACATCAATTTGGTTCTTCGCATTTCAAACTCTTTCTTTATTGCAGCTTCCACACCCTTTGATGTCCTTAGTTCCTCTGGTGTAGTGCGGTAATATTCGGATTTTCCCTTCTCAGCTGCCTCTGCCAGTTCTTGCTGCATTGATTCAAGTAGTGATTAGCTCCGAAGGGACTACAAACATGTATTCGAAAAGTAAATAGAGTACAGACTCGGGTTTACCGCATACATGTACTCCAGAAACGCCTCTCGTGTCAAAGAATACCAAGTGCCTGCAGCTCTTCCTGTTTCGCACTTCTTGATGATATTGGGTGGTAGTACTGTCCAAAAATTATCCAGCTTCATCAGACCAATCCTCTGAATTCGGAATAGTGTGTGAACCAAGCTTGTTGTCACATGCGATTTCTCTATCGTCTGCAAAAACATTGGAAACATTGCATTCCTTAACACTGTTTTTTGAGGATTAATAAGACACTACAGAGGGAATGAAATCTCCTGGATGACTTACTTGTTCACGTCGTGCATAGCTGTAAGAAGCCTAGCGATGTCGTTTCCAGGATCCAAAACCGTTGCCTCCAGAGCAACATGCTTGTCTTTGTCTTTCGCATGGTGTTTCTGAATGTATCCCATCCATGCCAGCAATCGGTGGTTGCCGTCCCAGACGTAGAACATGTGGTTGCAGAATTGTTGGGTGTTCTTTCCCATCATGAGGCCCAGCTCGAACTCCTCATTGGCATCTTTCCAGCACTCATCCCAGTTATCACTGATCTCTGGAGACACTAATGTGCTTTTCCCATTTATATCCGTCAGTGACACATAAAAAACTTGTGCACCAAGTCTATATCCATGCACAAAATCACTCTCCAATTTTGTTATGTCATGGGAAAGAGGTGGACGCACAACAGGCATTGATATCATCCGGCACAGAGGGATGTCCAGACGCCCTCCAGATACGAGCATGTCCCTTATAACCTCCTGAGAGTTTACCTTCTGGAATGACATGAGTTCTTTCACCTTGTCAAGGTAGTGCACTTCAGATTCATCTGCTTCATCTGTATTCTCTGAGCTTTTTGCGGACTCGTCCCCATCTCCATATCCTTTCCCCTCTGATCCTGTAGGCTTCGACCTCACAGTTTTCTGCACGATGCCATTCAGTTCTGACTGAGTAATTTGCAAATAGTGAATGGCGGTAACGACCATCACTCTATCTCAAAGAAACTCACTATGAATGGTGTGAAACAATTCAGCACAATCTACACAAGCAAAGCTGATACTACCGTATTCAAAACAAAAGCGAGAGCGATAGCGAACGGCGTTAACGACAATCACAAAAGATAGCGACCTGCTGGATCGGTGTTGTGTAATGACATCTATGTGCAAGTGATTGGCGGCAACAACATTCAGTATAGTTTAGGGCGGACAGACCTGAACATTTCGATTGTTTCCCCTCTCCAAATGTCATTGGAGGCATACATAAGGAAGTGGAGAGGTCTCACCTGGAGATATTGTTTTTTCCGGGAGTTCTCCAAAGATGGTAACATTTTACGGTCCAACGACTTTGACAGTCAAGTTGGAGGAGAGTGGGCCATGATGCGAGTTGTGTACAGGTGCAATGTCATACTTGAAACTCTACTGCTTTTTTTGGGAAAAAATGTGGCTTCATAAGGATTGCAATCATAGATCCAGATTGAATGTCGTTGACGACATTCACTTCTTTGTCTGAGTCATTCTTAAGCGAGTATATGAATTCACCTGGTTAGGATCTAAGGGTGTAATTATAGTGTCCCTCATTAGAATTGATAATGTCCTTGAATGGCGTTGACGACATTCACATCCGGAGTTGTTGAGAGGTCCTCAGAGTTATGTAAATTTTGTAATGTCCATAGAGGTTACAGTGAGGGTTCCTCACTTCATATTGCTGAATGTCAATGCAGACATTCAGTTGTTCTGCATTGTTTTTGCCTCTTGCGAGGAATCTGGAGGCTTGATAAGCTGTGTTATGAGAAATCCAAAGTGAATGTCGTTGATGACATTCACTTCTGTGTCTGTATTATTAGCGACAATTTGAATTTACATGGATTGGGAGCCAAGTAATTGGTTCCTTGTTGGTATTTTTGTGAATGGCGTTGACGCCATTCACATACAGTGTTGTTGTGAGGTCCTCAGTGATATGTTCGTTATGAATGTGCATTGAGTTTTCCTGGAGGGTTCCTTACTCGAGTTTATGATTTCCATCCTGTGATTTTGCGTCATTTGATGAATAATTAGGCTTGATTAGTGAATGTCGTTGACGACATTCACTTCTATGTCTGTGTCATTCCAAAACGATAGTTTGCATTCACCTGGATTAGGGTGTATTTACAATATCATTGAATGGAATGTTTTGAATGGTGTTGACGACATTCACATCTGGAGCATTCGTGTGGTCCTGAAAGGTCCTTGGAGCAGTTCTCAGAGCCATTTCAATCTATGTTTTTTTCATTCTGTTCTACTTGCATCTTACTCACTGAGTGCTTTTGTGGGTTGGGATTTATCTTTTTTTTTCAGGTACACGAAATATGTGCTTATGGAAGGAAATCACCTGAGCGGAATTCCAGACTATCTTGACATGTGGTCGGACCCTGCAAACGATCCAACCATGTATACTGCAGGGATATTGAAGGACTGGAGTCCTTCTCACTTCAGAGACTGTGGGTGGTACCTTGACTGCCCACCGGAGCACACGACCTTTCAAGAACAGCATATGAAATACTTGAACAATAACGCTGAGATGTTGGCGCCTTTGACTGACAAAGAGTACCAACGAAACATAGCAACATTGGCTGCCAAGGAGCCTGATGCTCAAGGAACGCCGCAGAAGGGAAAGAAGGCGGGCCGCAAACCAAAAGACAAGGCTGTTGATGTCATAGCCATCTCACCAGCAAAGCCAAAAGGACAAAGACAAGTCCAAAGAGAAGGAAAATGACAAGGGGAAGGAGAAAGAAAAGGAGATGGAGAGTGGGCAGGACTTTACTGCTGGAAGATATACCCGCACTGTTCAGTGCGTGTTCGATGCCAAGCCACACCCTTCCCGTTCTGATTCGGCAGGAGAGATGAAAATTGTTAATGAGGGTTGGCTGTCGATGATGCAGAGTCGAAAGAGAGGATACACTGGGGTGCCATCGCCTACCTGGGACAATATAATCTCATTCCTCAATCTGGTGAGAATTCCAGTTTCTTTCCTTTTTCGCTGAAAGTTTCGTTGGCAGTATTTCAGTCTCGTTCTTTGAAAACATTCTTGCTTTCGTTCTTATAAAAAACATGTCTGTTGCAGGTGAGCACAGGTCCCACCTTCGTGTGCAGTGTGCAGAAAACTTATGCACCGACATTGTCATTCTCTGGATGGCCAGGCTGTGCCAGAAGTTCTTCCAAAAGGCAAGACGCCAGGCTGGAACAAATTCGAGGACAACTACTGGAGTTGGGTGTTCGGGTTCTGTAATAACTTCCTCTCTGATGCAGGGACACTTCTGCTTTCTCAGTCATGTGACAATGATAGTCGTCGAACATTGGCATCATACCTCAAGTCTTCAGGGTTTGAAGTTTTGCGCACATGGAATTGTGTGAACAGCCTCTACCTTGTGAAAGGGGGTTTCCCTGGTCAGCTGGTATGCCGTCTCCCTTCTGCTTGTGCTTTCATGATGAGTTTCAATGTTCTCTGCAACTCCACTCTAGTAGAATCTGTTATGATCGACAACGATCATCACCGATTCGTGATAAAAATGATTTTTTTGTGTCTGAGTTCTGAATAGCCGATGTACACACTTCCACTATAGATTGTGTTTACCACACTAACCTGCTATCTTTGGCAGACGAGGATGTTCGAGGCGATCTGCCTGCGGAGGATTCGCACCTCAAAGACACCATCCTCCATCCGCAGCTTTGAGATTTCTGACCAGGGTTGTTTCGTCAACCCCCCCTATGAGCCCCATGTCGATGACATTTTGTACAACTTCATGCAGTCCAGTCAGACTCTGAAGAGACCAGATGGCACTCCCTGGAGAGGTGCAAAGGAAAAGTCCCCAGCGTTTATGCAAATACTGCTGGAGTCATGCAGCCACCGCTCTGCACGGGTGGTCAATCTTTCTGTGTCCACAGGTTCGTTCTTTCCCTTCCGAATTGGTATTCTTTCAACAGTTTCATCTGCTTAAATCCCCCCCACCAAACTGTTCATGTCCTCCTGTGTGGTGCAGGAGCAACTTACTATGCATGCAAGGCAGGCGGAAGAAGCCTTTTTGGCATGGAGGGTGATTCTGACCTCTACAACACAGTGCTCCTCCCCCTTTTGTCTGGCTCCACTTCAGGCACACAGACTGATCGGATTCAAATTCAAAATGATGACGATCCCGAAGATAAGCAGGCCGACAACGACTTTTCATGTGAGTAAGTGCTAAACCCTCTTTGGGAGCCATACTCAATTTCTCAATAACATCAAAGTTACAGTAATAACTTTTTCAGGTTGTCTTTCAGGAAAAGCAGCGGTGGATCTTCAGGAGATACAGTCATTTCTGGCGAGTCTGTTTTCGACAGCCCCCTTTCCAATTTTCTGCTTCCTGTTTATGCCGAAGCAATGACACTTCACGCGGCCGAGTCCCTATCCCCTGACTTTTTAGTGGCCAGCAGTAGGTGTATCCAGCGTGGATCCGGTGTTCTAAAATACATAGACTTAGATGCAGAGGAAGCGGGGATACATTGTACTGACTCTGAGTCAGACTGAATTGTATTATTTTAATATTCATTTTCATACTATCTAGAAAACGTTGAATCCCCTTCCTCCACCGTAGTTGTTCCTTTAGAACAAATAATAATCACAGAATCAACTTTCATTTAAATTGCAATATGTATGAATCCATCTCACAAACCTCCCTGACTCTTCTCATATCCATTGTGCATTCATCTACAGTGCATTCATGCGTGCTCCATTCATGAATTTTTTCCTTTGTTCAACATCCATTGTACATTCATCCTCTGTACTCTTTAATCCACCCCACAAACCTTCCACACTCATTTCATATACGTTGTGCATTCGTCAAAAGTTTTGGTCATGCATCTTCATGTCATGAATTTTTGTCATTGCTCAACATCCATTATACATTCATCCATTTTACTCTTATCCATCCCTCATTCATCCATCTACATTCATTTTTCACACTCATCCATCTGTTTATCATCCAACTGTACATTCATCCATCCTTTATTCAATGCCTTTTATTATGTCGTCCAGCTTGTTTCCGCGGTAAAGGGTGCCAATCCGCGGGAATACACTCCACTTCTTTCTGGGCGCGTGGTGACGCGGCCTTCACGTGTGATGACGTGGAGTGAGCCCCGTGACGTGGCATTTGCGCAAAGTGACGTGGCATTAGCGCAGTTGCGCTCACGCGCTCACGTGACCAGGCTCACGCCGAGGCATCCCTGCTTAGGAATAGCCATTTCCCCCTCATAGAATAGTTCATTTCCCCCCTGGGTTTAGCCATTTCCCCCTAAGCTTTAGCCACTTCCCCCTCTATTTGCTTGAGGTTTAGCCTTACCAAGCTAGGGTTTGTGCTCCTTGGGGCTCTATGCTTAATCCCCTCAAGCATCCATGAATTCTATGGGGTACCAAGGCAAATTCCCTTGATCTTCTTCACCTTAAATTACTCAAGTTTGTCTCCAACTCAACTAGCAATGCATTGGCCACACAACAAGCTCAATTTCTCATTGGAACTCAAAATCAAGCTTGTACCTCCTTAGGCAAGCCACCAAGCCTTTCTCCTCTCGAGCCTTGGTCATTCAAGCTCCCTTCACTTGCTAGCTCAAGAGCCACTCCTCTCAAGCTTGAAATTGCAAAGCTCAAGCCAAAAGCATGCTCCACACATGCATCACCTCATACACAAGGGAATCAACTTGCTCCTTTCACCTTCTAGCTCTCTTCAAGCTTGAAGTTGGAAGCCACACTTGGGAAGCATGCTCCACATAAGCATCACTTGCTTGATCAACCATCCACCACAGAACTTAAGCCAAAAGGGAATGAATACATGAGCTTCACCTTCCCCTTCCTTGTCTTGTCACCTGCTAATGTATGGTTGAAGTTGCTATGCATGCCTTGAGCCACAATCTCTTTTCTTCATGAAGACCACCTCCAATGATCTTATACATGTGCTCCAAGCTCTTTAATGCTTTAGGCTTGGTTTCACATCATCATGGATAGAATTTTCACCCATATGCTTCCCTTCAAACCTTTTGAGCTTCATAATGCTCTCCAAGTGCTTGCCTTTGTTGTCTTTAAGCCCAAGCCTATGTAGCTCATTGGCTTCTCTTCCACAACATCCACAATTGACCTTGCTTAACCCTAGATTGATAGTGAAATGAGCACTAACAATCCTTTAGTTGCTCTCCACACACACAAGACTTCCCTCTTGCAAACCTTGCAAATCTTGTGGCAAACAAGCTCCTTCTTGAGCTCCCCAACACCTTGGTGTAACACCACAAGTACCTTTCCTTGCAACCTTTGTGATCTACAAGAGCTCCATCTTTGAGCTCTCCACCTCCTTAGGGCAAAGCAATATCTCTCAAAGCCCTAACACCACAAGGATTTTCCTTTGCAATATATGCAACACCTTGCAACACAAGAGCTATCTTCCCAAGCTCTTCAACACACAAGTGCTAAACTAACCCTTACACTCCGCACTCACAAGCATAAGGTCATCTTCTTGTAGTGATAATGAAAGTGAACACAAGGGAAACACTCCACTCATGAATCTACTCAATCACATAAACTAAGTCAAGCCAAGGGCACATTTGCTAAGGGAATCCACCCTACAAAGCCCTCACCACACTTCTTCTCAATACCTAGAGCTATGGAGGTGAGAGAGGCTCATGGAGACTCAACTACAAGAAGATGAGCCCTCCTCAACACTCACAAGGGGAAAATCCATCCCCATGTCCCAAGTGAGGTTTGACACCTCACTTGGCATGTGAGACCAAATGAAGTCCCAACACACAAAATTATAAATATCCAAAATAGTTAACTAGAAGTAGGTAATTCTAGTTAACCATGACTAAAACCATGACAGGACTGAGGACGTGCAGGCCTGATTCACTGGCGCCTCCTTGCCACGTAGTTGCATTTAATAGGTCCAGCAAACTTACACGTGATGACAACGACGGCCCGACAGACCCATTGCAACCAGACTTGCGCTACAATAGCTTGATTTCGAACAGACTGATATCCCAAGAGACAAACTGTCCATTAAACGGACGGGTGAATAGACACAAAGAGACTGAAGCGAAAACCGGACTTTCCAACGGGCTGAGGATGTGGTGCGAGATTACTGGCGCCCCTTGCCGCCGTCGTTGCATTTAATCGGTCCAGCAGACTTACACGTCATCACAATGACGGCCCAACAGACCCACTGCAAAGAGACTTGCGCTACAACAGGCTGATTTCATGACAGTTTAGCTGACCGATATCCCAAGAGACCGACGGCTCAGCAGACTCACGGGAAAAACAATGTGAATAAAAGGGCGGTCCAGATGATAGAAGAGAACTCGACTGCCCAACAGACCCACTGCGAACGGACTCGCGGCGCAATTGACTAGTAAAGTAACAGTGCATATCCCAAGAGACGGACTTCCACCAGACTGATGGCTCAACAGATTGACGAGATAAGAGACTTCGCATAAAAATAGAATTCGGAAGGTAGTGACGGCCCAGTAGTCCTGTGACAAACAGACTCGCACCATAACAGACTGATATCCCAAGAGACCAACAGTCCACCAGACTAGCAGACTGATATCCCAAAAGACCCACTAACCGACACTCCAACAACCTGATATACGGTGACGAGACTGTTGACGGTGCTTGGCACGTTGCGTTTCTGCTGTTGTTGCATTTCATATGTCCACCAAACTTACATATGTCTAGACTCATGGCACAACAGACTGATTAGTATTAGTGAAAATACTAACAAAGACACGGTCCAAGAGCATGTTGATCCACAAGCATTTGCAGTCGTAAGGACCTTAAATATCCACAAGCAAGCTCAATCCACATGTCTCAGGCTACGTCTCATTGTCATCGGCACATTGTCCAATTTGCAAGGCGACGGTAGTGACTGAGATATGATGTGGATGTTTGAGGACCTTCCAACTCTATCCTGTTTCGTTGACCCGATCCGCAGTTGACAGACATGTCGTGATATAAATTCTGCAATGTACACACGCCCCCATGTGCATATGCTTTCGCGAATTTCATTATCATGTTATCCATGGTTTACTGTGCAGTACGAAGAGGGTCGCGGCACGAAGGGGTTAAGAGGATGACAATATAGGGGATAGGTAAGGCATTTTGCATATTTATGACATACAACCATACCTAAAAGGTTTACTAAAGCCCTAATTCGTAGCATAAGCCTAGATTCAGGGGCTGTTGCATTCCAAAGAGTCTTCGGAACACAATCGGCACAACGTCCCGTCCACACACCACAAACCCTAAACGCCCATGTTGCATGCATTTTTTCCAGATTTCTTTGTTAAAAAGGACCTCGTTAGCACAATCCGAAGGCGAAAATAGCGGAAGCATATGCACGATGATGGTTGTAGAGCCCCGCCAGTCCTGTCATGTTGAGGCACACCCTTCATCATCATGAACATTGCCCTAACCAAGAAGAACAGCCGCGTACGTGGAAAGTCAGCTCCGCAACATTGGACAACAAAGAGACCACTTGTGCACCATAATGTAGCACCAAATCTTTCACACCAAACCCTCCAGACAGAATGTTCAGAATGTTCACGAACTGGGAAACGTCACCATGAAGAATGAGAAGCATATAGGGGTTCCAATTGACACCAAAGCTCCTTAATTCTCTATACCAGCCGCATGAGTACTATGAACGAAAGTCTGGATTGAAATTTCGGGCGCACTTCTTTCTATACTAAACTGAAATTTGGACAAGCGAGAAAGCCCACAGCCGGATCGCTCATTGTGTACAATTAAGGCTAGCGCAGTGGTCTGATGTTAGTGGGCTGAGGCCAAGCCTTCCATCGCCTTACACCTGGGGCCCATTGTCTCCGTCAAAAATCACGCCCAAGGAACACAGACGGGCTAGCAAAAACTCCAATGCATACATGTATGATGATATCTATCGATTTTTGTGCACAACCCATGAGAAGGCCAAGCTAAGTAGAAACTTCGTAACAAACAACCTCTACAACGTCCAAGAATAGGCGATCATCCTTGATGCAACGTCACTCGTCTCTTATGTCATAATTCCTATCACTCTGACTCTACGACCCATCCACCATCCAATACCCAATTCAGACCAATCGCCTCACAGTTCCGTTATCTGATGCGAAGGTGCGAGCCGAAGATCGCTGGCTCGGAGAGCTCCCAAGAGAAGCAGGTGCGCGATGAAGAATCCGGGCAGCACATCGCGCAGGCCGCCCCATGGCCATCTCCCCTGCACCACCACCTCACACTCCAATCCTCCTTGCACAACACTTCCACAGCCATGCACTGCAATACACTCGGCGCACACACAGCAAAGGGCCCCGTTTGACATGTCATGCTGACGTGGCCCACCTTTGGGCAACTACTAGAACCTTCCCCCATCATCTACTATGGCATGCACTCCACGTGGGCCGGCATGCAATAGCCACATTTGCTAGTTTAATTTTTTGGGGAACTGGGGATACACGTTTTTTTTTTTTTTTTTGCCACATATTGAATTGTCAGAGAGAGGGTGGCCTCAAGACTTGTCCCTCTTGTCCCTCTTGTCCCTCTTGTCCCTCCCATTCTTCCCGTGAATGATGTCAGGAGGACATTCAAAGGTCACCATTTCAAGGGATGCGATACTCGATGTTTTGAAATCTGCAGGTTCATGGTACCATGGCCAACTTTGATTCAGAATGAGACATGTGCTACCTCTTCTTCCCCTCTGGTGAGGGATTTTGTGATGCAATGATAGGAGTTGTGTTTGTAAAGTATCAGAAACAGATACAGAACTGCAACCTCTCAGAATCGTTACCAGCCTATCATACCCAGCAAGTTATAGAGTATGTAATCACGCCCATGCCAGTAACAGTAAAAGTCTTCATGCCCTCAGGCCTAATACATAAGTCACATGTAAGCCTCTTTATTGAACAGGAGGGCGACCTTTGGCAACCTGCCTCATATGATTCGAAGTTGCTGGCCAACTAACCTAAATCCTGTAAGTAAAGGGTTCTACTTGTTCTGGGTTGGGGACGACAGATACAAGCGCTTGTATGGCACAATCTCTTGACAATACAGACTGTAATTTGCTTTCCGCATTGAAACAAGTCAGAGTAATCGTAACTGTCAGTGTCTCACCAAGTGCAGATGTCCTCAATACAATGAGAGAGAGAGAGAGAGTCAGAGAGAGATAGAGAGAGCATAGTTGGCCTTAGAATCCGCTCTCAATAGGAGAGAGAGAAAGTGGGAAGGGGGAGAGATTGATTGATAAGAGAGCAGCACGGGGCTACTGGTGAAGGAGACAGACTCAAGAACAAATCACATCACCGTATGTTCTAAGGTAGGGTTTTCACAAGAAGGTTTCTCTAAGACATAGCACAACAACCTTAGGAGCTTGACGTTGCAGGCAGTGAGCTCTCTTCGACACTAGATCCATGTCTTGAATTGGAAGGCCACTTTTCTTGGGGCAATGGCAATGACGGCAAAGATGTCCCTCCGCCCCCTCGGATGCGTGCATCAGGAGTGCCTGTGAGGGTCTCGCCCCGCAATGCAGCGGCATAGCGATCCTCAATGTTCTCCTTGCGCTCTATCTCTCCTAGCAGCTGCTGCAGCCTCTCCTTGTTCACCCTCCCCATCGCGACAGAATCGTCCCTGCCCCGCTGGAGGAGGTCACGGTTGAGCTTTGGCTGGGAGCGGTTGGTGGTGCTCATCACTGCTTGTCCCAGCATCAGAGGACCGAGCACACATATGCTGGCAAACGCAACGTAGAAGGTCTTGGACGACCGACTTGAGGACACAATCCACCGCCATGTAGCACTCTTCTCAAATAGGAACGACATCCTGCTCTTCTCGGCAGGATTGCTGCAAACAGAAAAGACCCTCCTTCACCCATGAACCCAATCAATCCCCGCCCTCTTGTGTCCAAGATCCCAGAGATAAAACCCGATCCCCCACATCCTAACACAAGGTGCAGGTCGCGCTCTAGCGATTCCGAGGTCGGTGCCTCCCATAAAAACGCTTCATGTGCCAGATAGAGCTTGCAACTTGCAACCCCACATAGCCTCCCCTCCTCTCTTTATGATGGGAACACCTTCGGGAACAAGGGGGCTTCACTGGGAATTTCGTATCTTGCTTCTCTCAGTTGTCTTTGGCCCTGCCCTTTGTAACACGGAGCAATTCGCATCTGACTATGTCACGAAAAGGGAACACCTCATTGTTCAGCTCCAGTCCTGGGGACAGTAGAGTTCCCAGGATGTGGCGGATTGGGTTTTTACCTCTGGGGATTTCTTCCATGTCTTCAGTTCCAGTCCTGGGGATAGGACAGTCAAGAGAGTGAGCAGCATGTTGCTTCAGTTGTGAACTGCCTCCAAAATTTCAGGAAAAGAAGTTCATGGAATTCAGAATGTATTGGAGGCGACAAAGACAAGATTATGTGCAGATGTACTTACAAAGTGCACGATGAAATAGCTTTGAACATTGCTGATCAGTAATACAACCTGTCAAGACATCTTTAGACACAGCAACACATAAATAAGCATCGACCACATATCCATATCCATAGCCACAACTTCGTTCATGTTCGTCTGCCAGTAGTATGTTAGATTCTTAGATTGGAATCTTTCCTTCAGTTCCAAACAGAGGTAGATGTACTGACGACGTAGCCAAGACAGTTTTTCGTACTAAATCAACGACAGTTCAACAGAGAGGAAGAAAGAGACGAGGGAGGGAGAGAGAGACATGACAAGTGCGTTGAAAAAAGCTCCCAATTTGAACATAACAAGTCTCTTGTTGATCATTTGGACTCATCCCCTTTGAAGAAAATACGAACTGATCTCCTTACCCATTTGTATAATGGCATTTCAGCCTTTGGTGTACACATTCATACCCTGTATCTCAAATCCACTTAAATAACACGAACATTTGAAAGACGACAACTCCTCAAGAGCTGCCAAGACCCAAAAACCTGTAGAACTGGCTTATGGTGGTACCATACTTAGCCAAACATACTTCTCCAAAATGTTGGACTCTATACGATGCGTCCTTACCATTTGAATATCACCACATTTGGAAGGTAACCAAATAAAAGTGTGCTATCTCGGCAACAACCTTCTCACTGACTTCGTCAGCTCCTGACAGTGGATCTCGATTGTTATACAATGCTCATAAACATGACCAAATGTATCCTTGTATTCAGTATCTGTTCGTGCTCCAGGCGTGATGCAAAAAATCGGCCAAGATGTTGGCCAGCCCTCAAGACGCAGAGAACTCCAACCTCCCCTCAACACTCCAAATCACTGTAAGACTACTGCGCAAACCAATTTTACAGCTTGTCATCTTATCGCAATGCAGATGGAGTTGGGAGAGAAGGACCGGTAGAACCCGAGTTTCTGTGCGCTATAAAGGAAAGAGTAGGAGTGAAACTCACTTTTCCTAGGATCAGTCATCCCAGGTCTATGGTCTCGAGACCTACTCCAGCATCACACCCACTCCTAGTGAGTCTGCTTGCAAGTCAAATCCACAGCAAAGGACTGGCTCACAGCCCTACCACACCAGCTGCAAGTCAGTAGTGGAAAATTGATTCGATGCCATGGTCGGACATAGACTTCCAAGTCAAATCCTTGTACCACACAAGAGGCAGAGGCTTCACCGTTCAGTCTGCTGGACGAAAAGCACTGCTGCAAATGACAGGGTCACTTCACACAAGGGGCTGGTGGATAGACAACTTCCATCCCTAAAGGAGACATTCTGCTTGGATTTCCAGGAGAGCGCCACTGGAAGATAGTCCCTTCCAAATCTTCCCAAGCCTACCACACAGCTCCACATCCCTCCCACTGTCTTTCCCCTCTTGTGTGATAACCGGAGCTCTGATGTCAATGTATTGGTGCAAGACAAATCAGATCGTCCAGCCCTGATTGCCTTTCATAAGTCAATGCTCTCAGTCGGGTCCTTGGTAAACTTGATTACCCAAGAGATTACCCTGTTTTCGTGTCTGGTTGAAGCAGCTGTGTAGGAGACCACAAGACGTCGAGTCGATGCACCTCCCTCAAGGCCTGCAGTAATCATCCCAACAGCCAGATAACTTTGAGAGCCAACCTGCTAGATCCAATAGATGCTGTAGTACACTTGCAATTCCAGAATTCATTCCATGTGTCAAGTTACAGAACTTAAGACCCCTTTATTGCAACAGAGGAGATGATCTATAAAATTCTGCCTCCCAGGACAGACACAGACTCTTACCTACTCACACTAGAAGGGAAAAAGCAACCTGCCAGGGTTCACAACACAAATATACAATGCTACTGTTTCCTGGCGGGGCTGCTTGGGTGGTATCCCCTGTGATGTTATTTTTGTTTCCCACCTTAAGGATTCAATTGCCTCTGGCCTTGGCTTCTCTGCCGCAAGGTCTGGAGCTCTTTCCCCTATTGGTCTTATGTCTACTCACTCCAAGTGTCTCTTCCTTATCAGGGTGGTAGATTGCTCCTCAAGTAAACTGACCCCTTCACCTCTGGGCTCTGGTTCTCTTGCTCAATGGGTGCCGCGCTGCCCTTCCTCTGGCTCCTCAAATTGCTCGTTTCTCAACTCCCCTGGGACCCTGCTGACTGGTACAAAGATAAGCCCGCCACTTAATGCCAAAATAGGTTACAATCTGCTGCTACCTCAATACTCCATGGAAGCTAAGATGGGCGTTAAATGGGCCCATTTGTCTCTTCCTAGGGGCACTTGGCCTATTATCTGGTCTGACATCTGACATACGAATCACGCGGCGAAACTCAGTGCTTTTTTATGGAGGCTCTCTCATCGCTGGTAGTTTGCAGGTTGTCCCACTGGATATCTGCACTCTGTGCAACTCTCAGCTGCCTGAGTCTCTGGAACACAGTCTTTTGTCTTGCAGCTTTGCTCGGCAGGTTTGGAGGAACATTCGGTCTTTCTTTCTCCCATGGAAATCCCTTGATCTCTTTGACCAATCTATTCTCCTTAATGTTTCAAATGGGGTCCCTTGGCTATCTTGTCAACTGTGGATGTATGATGGTAAAACCCCCTGCCCTTTTGCCACTCTTGCTCGGCTACACTTTGAACTGACTGTGCAAGGCCGAAAATTGCGGGATTTGTTGGTCAAAGCTCTGCGCAGATGTGCTGAAGACCAGCCCGTCGCCTTACTCAGTGCCTTTGACAGCACGTGGGCCCTTCGAGGCATCCTCTGCTCCTGGAATGGAAATTGTCCCAGTTGGGACAATAGACCACCTGATGACTAACGACTCTCTCAGCCCGTGGCCTTCCCCAGCAGACAGAGATGAATTGGAAGAAATCAATTGGCGCCACCGAAAGAATAGGGACTCCAAAGTCAAGGCTCACCTCAACTTCCAGTCCCTTTGTAGGAGACATTAGATAGTCTGGTGCCTCCCTCAGGCACTTTGACAATTCTTTTGTTGGTTCCACAGGTGCTGGTAGTTGGGCTGTAGTTCCCTTAGCATTAGCTAGGCTGTGACATGTTGTTATCCCTCTTTTGTTGCAGAGTTGTTTGTCTACTCCCTTCCTGGGGTTCATTTAGTTCAGGACTTTGGCTGCTGGACTCCCATTTTTGGTTCCTCATATTGCTGCACTTTCACTGGTGGGCTGATCTCCCCCCTGCTGGAAACCCAAAGCCCTCTGCTCCTGGTTCCCCCCCCCATCTCTTATATGGCAGTCTTTCATAGCTTGTTCTGAAATTCTTTCAGAACAGTGAAACCCAGCCTTAATAGAGCTTCCCCCTAGGTGGACTGGTACTGGGTATTACCCAATCACTATGTGATGTAAGCCTTCATGGCCTCCTCTCAATATTATGTTTTCCATGAATTCTTAATGTGATTTAAAGAACTTCCTCCCCTTTTCTTTAAAAAAAAAACGAATGAAAGAAGTGGAGGGATGGAGCCTCCAAATCATATTGGAGCAAGGAAAAAATAACCTCATGAGGAGTTTTACACGTGAGCCGGGCCATCTACCTAGGATAAATTTAAATTAAAACAAAAGCCAGATGGTTCATTTCATTCCTAGTTTATTAACCAATCGTGGTGCACCCAGCCTAAAAATCCTCCAGCACATTCCAAAGTGGTGATGCTTCTACCGTACACCAGGGGTTCAGTCACTCTAGCTTATCTTATCAGCCTGAGACAGCAGGCGGCCATGTTTTTGGACCTCGCCCCGCTCGCTGAAGCGGTCCACCAGAAACTGCGAATGACCCCTTAGCAAGACAGTGAACTTGTACAGCTCCTCTGCCACATCCACCACACGCCCACGGTAGCTGCTAGCCTTCATGCGCCCGTTGCCATCAAACTCAGTCCAAGCCTTAGGCACCGAAGACTGATTTGGTATTGTGACCATGCGCATCCATCTGCCCAAAGTTCTCAAATGGTTCACCACATTGAAAGACTGCGACCCCCCATTCACCTGCACAGATTGTGGGTCAGTGTCAGGACTTTGCGTAGGTAGCAGACATGAAAATGACACTCATGATTCAGTCTCAAAGCTGTCCACAATGCTGGAACACTGAAACCAACCATTGAATCCGCTTCAGCATGGGCAGTCTGATGCCACCCACTGCAAAATGATGAAAACTTTTGCCTCGTTAGATGCTTGTGTGAGAAGCATCCGCTTGTGTTGCATGACAGGAGACCACTGGAATTGACCCCACAGATCTCCTCCGAGGGTTAGAATCAATGCGTGCAACATAGAGAGAGCTACATGACTACCTCCTTGTCATATGCGCTGTTGGATGCAAAACTGCAGGATGCGCGTTGTAATTTGATCATGTGATAGTTCACCACTGTGGCACACATGTGACATTGTGCTGCTGTTTCAACTCGAGATGCTATGCAATGGCATGGTACAAATATACAACTTTTAAAAACTTGACTTGAGCAAGCACGGACAGTATTGCAGTAGACAGCACTATGCTGTCACAATGATGACACAAGTCTATCAGAGACTTCGACAGGGGCAGCAAGATTTTTTGCTCGTGCTATTGTGCAGTCCGACAGCTGCAATGACATGTCACATAAAATTTGCTTATCCATGCTAACTGAAATTGCAAGCATCGCATGTGCTGAACACTGCAGGCTGCATGACTTGATGAGGGTTTTTACCTGTGCAACAGCCAACACACGGCCTTGTGTGGGCCGCACTGAGCCCAACGACAGGGGGATCCAGTCGATCTGATTCTTGAACACCCCCGTGATGGTCCCGTGCTGCTCAGGGCAGCACCATACTTGTGCCTCCGACCACGTGCTTAGGTTTCGTAGCTCCACCACTTTCTCATGATTCTCTGATGCCTCATCCTTAAGTGGCAGACCAGTGGGGTTGAACACCCGCACCTCTGCCCGCAGGAAGTCAAGAATGCGGGCAAACTCATATGCCAGAAGCCTTGAGTATGAGCGTGCTCGGAGAGAGCCATAGAGCACCAGAATTTTAGGGGGATGGTCTGATGCCAATTGTCTTGCGCCATTTAGCTCCAAGGAGTGTATCCAGTCAATCTCTTGGTGACCGGTCTCCGTATGAGGTCTGTAGGACATCTGCAGCACAGAAGGACTTGTTTGCACCCACCTGCCAGAAGCAAGCAAAGCCGGGCTGGTCCTGCTTGTGGGTGGAGCTTGACAATTGAAAACCTGTGCAATAGCATAGAGATCAACCAACACTGCTGAAGAAGATCCCCAGATCCAGATATTTTAGTCAAGGTTGTTCAATTGTAGTATACATGGACAAGCGCCTGGACCTCTTATTGACCATACCTCGGAGTTCCTGCGGAGATGATGCTTGCCCGAGAAGCTTCGTTGCGCGAAGATCTGTGGGGCAGCCGTCTGGCCATACAAGACCCTTGGCAGCATCACTGTACCTCCCGGGCCCGTTGTCTCTACCTCCACCCTCAAAACCCTGGCCCGACCTCTTTCGTTTCGCGAGTAAGGGAGTTCAATTCGACAGGAAGTTGCCCTCTGTAGGAACCTATAATCCTGTATTTGTCAGCTTTGTGCAGTCAAGTTTCCCAGTTGTATGTAGGCCCCACTTCTCTTACTCTGCCTCCCCCTCACCTTCGGGAACAAGGGGGCTGCACTAGGAATTTTGTATCTTGCTTCTCTCAGTTGTCTTTGGTGCCCTTTGTAACACGGAGCAATTCTCATCTGACCATGTGACAAAAAGGGAACACCTCATTGTTCAGCTCCAGTCCTGGGGATAGTAGAGTTAAGAAAGTGAGCTAGACGTTGCTGCAGTTGTCAACTGCCTCCAAAGTTTCAGGAAAGAAGTTCATGGAATTCAGAATGTATTGGAGGCAACATAGAACAGATTATGTGCAGATGTCCTTACAAAGTGCACAATCAAATAGCTTTTGGTGAACACTACTGATCATTAATATATTGAGGAATACTAAATATATAAGCATCAACTACATATCCATAGCCATGCACAACTTCGTCCAGGATCAGCTGCTTGTAGCATGTTAGATTCTTAGAATTGGAATTTTCCTTCAGTCCCAAACAGAGGGTGCAGATGTAATGAGTGTGTCAAACACCGGAAGTCCTAGCCAAGACAGTTTTTGCACTCAAATCAACCACACTTCAAACACACAGGAAGAAAGAGAGGAGGGAGACAGAGACATGACATAGCTGACATCAAGTGGGTTGAAAAAAACTCCTAACTTAACACATAACAAGTCTCTTGTTGATCATTTTGATGTATACACCAAGGGCTGAAATGCCATATACAAATGGGTAAGGAGAACAGTTCATATTTTCTTCAAAAGGGATACAAATTCATACCCTGTATCTCAAATCCATTTAACAGGAACATTTGAAAGACAACTCCTCAAGAGCTGCAAAGTCCCAAAAACCTGTAGAACTGGCTTGTGGTGGAGCCAAATCATACTTCTCCAAATGTTGGAATCTCTCCGATGCATCCTTACCATTTGAATACCACCACATTTGGAAGGTAACCAAATGAAAGTGTGCCATCTCTGCAACAACCTTCTCACTGACATCGTCAGCTCCTGACGGTGGATCTCGAGAATGCTCATAAACATGACCAAATGTATCCCTGTACTCAGTATCTGTTCGTGTCCCAGGCGTGATGCAAAAAATCGGCCAAGATGTTGGCCAGCCCTCAAGACACAGAGAACTCCAACCTCCCTTCAACACTCCAAATCACTGTAAGACTACTGCGCAAACCAATTTTAAAGCTTTTCATCCTAATCGCAATGCAGATGGAGTTGGGAGAGAAGGACCGGTAGATCTGTGCAAAATATCGCTACGAAGGAAAGAGTAGGAGTGAAACTCACTTTTCCTAGGATCAGTCATCATAGGTCTATGGTCTCGAGACCTACTCCAGCATCACACGCACCCCTAGTGAGTCTGCTTGCGGATATGGATGGGTGCCAACAAGGCATCCATCCATTGGGAGCAGCAAAGGACTGGCTCACAGCCCTACCACAACAGCTGCAAGTCAGTAGTGGAAAATTGACTCGATGCCATGGTCGGACATAGCCTTCCAAGTCAAATGCTTACACAAGAGGAAGAGGCTTCACTGTTGAGTCTGCTGGAGGAAAGCACTGCTGCAAAATGACAGGCTCACTTCACGCAAGAGGAGCTGCTGGTGGGTAGACAACTTGCCATCCCTAAAAAGGGACATTCTGCTTGGATTTCCAGGAGAGCGCCACGTGAAGATAGTCCCCTTCCAAATCTTCACAAGCCTGCCCCCACACAGCTCCACATAATCCCATTGTCTTTCCTCTTGTGTGGTAGGAGGAGCTCTGATGTCAATGAATTGGAGCAAGACAAATGAGATCGTCCAGCCCTGATTGCCTTTCGTAAGTCAATGCTCCCAGTCGGGTCCTTGGTAAACTTGATTACCCAAGTGATTAGCCCATTTTTGTGTCTGGGTGAAGCAGCTGGGTAAGAGACCACAAGACGTCAAGTCGATGCACCTCCTTCAAGGCCTGCAGCAATCATCCCAACAGCAAGATAACTTTGAGAGCCAACCTGCTAGATCCAATATTGATAGATATTCTGTAGTACACTTGCAATTCCAAAATTCATCTCATGTGTCAAGTTACAGAACTTAAGACCCCTTTATTGCAACAGAGGAGATGATCTATAAAATTCTGCCTTCCCAGGACACACACAGAGTCTTATCGACTCACACTAGAAGGGAAAAAGCATCCTGCCAGGTTCACAACACAAATATACAATGCTACTATTTTCCACCTATGACAACCAGAGTCTCGCCAGTAACAACAAGCCCTGGAAGAAAGGCAAACATCCTTTATTTGAAAAACTTGAAGCAGTGACCTAGTTGCAGGATAGCAGGTGTGAAAGCAGGTTGGTGTTCAAAACTCAGAAAATAATCAGTGGCACGGAAGTTGGTGCTAGAGGCAGTAAAATATGCGACTACCCACACAAGCCTTGGGAACTAAGCAACTATGGACACCAAACTGTAACTTGGCTTACCGGCAGAGTAAGAGAAGTGGGGCCTACATACTACTGGGAAACTTGACTGCACAAACCTGACAAATATAGGATTATAGGTTCCTACATAGGGCAACTTCCTGTCGCATTGAACTCCCTTACTGGCATGATTGAGAAGCTCTGAAGTGGTAAATTAATCTCTTGGTCCACAACCCAGCTGATGAAATCATGACGTGCATTCGGTCTACTTACAAGGGCTAACAGACAGAAGAGTACTTGTCAGAAGCGGGATACCTCAACCATGAAGCGAGCCCAAATCTTGTCATTGCGTGCCTTCATGATACCCTTCAGAATGGTGAGGCCCAGCCCCCGAATGTTGTCTGCTATCTCTAAAAAGAGCTCGTTCTCCTCACACAGCATCTGGAACACAGTTCATTTCATTAGAAACTTTTCTTTCCCACTCGGGAAGCTTCTTAAGAGAGAATAAAATCCATTAGCTGAAGTTCAGTATCAATACTCCAGTCTAGATGTACAAACCGGTTATAATTGAACTACATGTCATTGACCATGCACATAAAGGAGGTAGGCTGCCAGCCCACTTTCAGCAGCCTCCTTTTCATCACCATACTAATGTGAGTACAGTATTCATGAGTAAAGCCGTATTCACCATCAACTCTTTTGCATACGCATACAACTCACCCACCCATGCCCAGCTATCAGAAGAATCATGACAACAACTTTTCCTGAACTGCACTTCCCTGAGAGTCATTCTTCTCTTCAATGTAGGGAACCAACTCACAGCTCCCTTGACCACAGCCAAGATCTGGCCATATATCCAATTTCCCAACACGGCTGTTCCCACGTCCCCTTTTCGGGACAAACTAACTTTGAACCAGTTGTCTGCAACTTGTAAAACCACATAAAGTATCTCCAATCCTGGCCACAAGCATACCCTATCTTGGTGCACTGGATTGGTTTTCAGGACTGAACCAGAGCCCACACAGCAACATGCCCAACTTCTATACTGCCTGTTAGGTGCTGTGATCATTGCCTAACAATGCAGCCGAATATTCGTCCAAGTGCAAGTAATAGGGAGTAAGTAACCTCAACAAGAAATTGGTGAGGCTGACTTAGATTCTCCACAATGATTGGGCAGCCAATTCCCTGCCCACCTACTTCCAGCGCCCAACTGGCACCACTCTCTAAATCATTTTGGGTCGTCACAAGGTTGCTCTCCATATCATGCCCCTGTCAAGACCACATGCATCAAAGCGAGATTCGGTCCAGTTGAAGTTGTCCAATAACTCATTGACTCCTGCTGCAAGTATGGCACTAGAGAGACGTGGAGCACCTGCCGTGTCTCCTTCTGTTGTGACCATGTAAGTTCCTAGATGTTTTTGTGGTGTTCTTTAACATATCGAGTACAGTAGGATAACTCACAGTAATAGGGTAAACTCCCTATTACTCACCGTAATAGGGAGGGGAACTCCAAAACAAAAGAGTTAAATGAAATGAAGGAGGATACAGAGTAAGTAAAGAGAACAGTGAAAGACAGTACGGTTCTAAGAGGATGTGAGATGGTTTTGTGACAGTGAACAAATTGTGAAATCATCTTCAATTCAAGAAAAGTTGGGAGAGAAGAAGAAGCGCAAGACTAAAGAATGGCCCCCAGGCTTCTAGGTGAGTCACTTTATCAAATGCTTTGTTATGCCCTCTCTTCTTCTTTCATTGCTGAGCTAGTATTCTGTCGTGGACAACCACTAACCACCAACAGAAATTACTGGAGACATGGCTAGAAAATTTGATGAAGAACATGTGTATTTGGAATGGACCTCATAGGAAAAGTAAGGGAGAATCACCTTGAACTCCCCAGCCTGTTTCCACTTGTGACCCTGCTGTGTCACACTCTGCAAAAAGTGCATGTGTTTGATGGTCCTCTCCAACAACGCATCTATGCTACACTGCTCCATTCAGGCCAGACCCAACACCGAACACAGGTACATGAAGTCATCAGGCCTAGCCAAACACCAGTGCATAATCCTTGCCTAAAGTATTATCAAGAAAAGTGGGGAGTCAAGAAAGGATAAAGAGAGAATATCCAAAGAAAGAGAGAAAACATACACCTACAGCTAGCTTGTCAAAGCTTCTGACATTTATATGTCCCACTCAACAGGCAGGGAAGTTGGGACAGAAAAAAGGGACACCTTGGTAACATTTGGCACAATCTCACGAAGCTCCTGAACACGATCTTGTATCTGCTGCCTGTCTTTAGGGCGCGGTCTGGGGTTCTCCCCAGATCTAGCCCTTTTCCTACCCAATTTTCCAACCTCCTCCTGCATCTTTGCCCCAGAGGACTCAGTAGTACTTCCTTCCTCATCTTTGTCCTTGAGACTGTCTGTACACTGAGCACTAACCCCAGCCTTTAACAAAGAGTGAGTCTCAAACCATTTCATGGACCCTTCATTGTGACAGTTGCTGGCCAGAATCTTGCTCTGGTGCAGCTGTCCTGCACGTGGCCACATGCGTTCCGCCCCTTCCGAATGGGTAACCTGTGGCTGATCAAATAGCCTGGTCTCATCTTGCATCGGCAAACTTAGCAATGCACTCGGTCGATGCAAAATCTCAGTACTTAACCTTGACAGTTGCATTGGGTTTGAGTCACAGTCATCCAAATTCAGCCTGGACGTGCTTTGCACCTCCAAGTTCACCTGATGACCTGTCTTACAGTGTGGTTGCAATTGATTCCAACAGTGGCTGTCAATATTGTAGCACATTGATGAAGTGGGAATGTTTGTTATGCCAGACACAGACACAGCCACAGCCAATGTGGCATCCTGGATAGGTTTGGATTCTACTTCATCCAAACTCGGAACATTTGGACCACTGTTCTCCTGCATCTCATCTCTAAGACCAGAGCCACACCTTACTCGGTCCAGTAATAGGCGGCTGTCAAAAGGTGCCGGGAGACCATCAAGTGATGTTCCAAACTTCTCCGTGCCATCTCTTGCCAGTGAGTTTTCCAAGATCCTCTCTGTGCCCCTCTTGAGAGATGGGCATAGGGCCATCGACAGCTCGTCACTAATTGCAAACTGTGAAAGTCGTGATGTCTGGTCCTGCTGCTGGCAATGGGCCAAAGTTAATGATGCTATGTATGCTTTCAGATCATCAGTGCCTAACTGAGGAGAGCCAACCATGGCCCCACAGAGGTCACCACCAAAGGTTAGTTCAGGATATTTGGTGTTGCCTGTTAAGGGCAACAACCCATCAGCAGTAACCACCTCGGTTGGTTTACCCCATTTCCGCACTAATTGTTCCTCATGTCCCATAGCATCCAAACATACCCCAAGTGGTGGAAGTCTAACACTGTCTGGGGTGTCCAAGGTGGGAAAATCAAAGCCTCTGGCTGGCCCATTGTATTGCAAGCTTGAAGTTAACGACAAGCCCTTTGACTTGGGCACATCACTGTGCTCAGGCAACATGGAAAGTAAGTCATATGGTGTAGTTGGTGGTAGACCTCTGCTTGGACTAAAGTGGCCACTTGACAGCTGGCTCACTGGGAGAGAAGAAAGCCCCTGTTTCTCTGATGGTAAGACCCGTTCTTCATCCCTCTTGTTTGGTACCCCCACCATGGTCCACGGATGTAAAACAGAGTCCCTTGGATTAACCACTGCTGTGTCCATACTTCCAAGACTTTCAGGAAACAAAAGGGACTCCCCACTCCTGAGGACTGGGAGGTTGACTGGCACCTGGCCAACAAAATTCCCTTTTTCTTCCATGTGGCTTGCTTGTTGGATCCTAACAGGTCTATTGAAGTTCGGTTGCAACTCTCTGAACTCACTGTGAAGTTTCTCTGCAATAGATTGCAACTGACCTTGTGATTTGGCCTCATTCTGCTCTGCAAGGTTCAATCCTGTGCCCTCATAACAAGCCCACGCTGTAGGATGCACGCTTGTATTTATACCCGTCATTGCACAAAGCTCCACCAAGGAGGAAGCCACACTAGTGTTCTCCCCAGAGACAGGACCAAAATTTCTCCATGGATGACACTCGTGTGGAGGGGTAGGTACAAAACCAGAGGTCCCAAGGTGAGATCCCCCAGACATGGCGACCTGCCAAGAGTGTGACTGACCCAACAGTGGTGAAGCCTGCTGTTGCTGTGGTACATGTACTGTACCATTGGTGTGGAAGCTGGAGTCAGACGACGAGTTTTGGTACTGGGAGTGCATGTGCATCTGTTTAAGTGACGAAATAGGACTAATCCCTGTCAGTGCAGATGGGCCATTCTTCATTTTGACTGAGTTTTGCATCGCAAGCGGGCTACTTCCCACAGGGCCCATAGCCACCCTTGACAAACTGTTTACTTGGCCAGCCTGTACCTGAAGCATGCTTGTGGTGCTCATTTTGCTAGTATGATGCATGGGCATCCCCAGCGGATACACACCCTGCACCTGTCCAGCTTGCAGTTCAGGAACATAATCTGACAAAAACGCCCCAGGAACACTTTGAAGGGCTCCAAACAAAGCCCTCACGTGTGCCACCAAGCTTAGATCCTCCTTAATCTGTATGCAGAGACACATAGAGCCCAGAGAACTGCTGCAGAATTAAAACCGATCCTAAACTGCTAGTCACAAAAGCAACATGAAGACTTCTCCTTTTGGTGTGTAACTTTCCTCAGTTGAGTGCACTTTCCATGTCTTTTCACGAGTGTACTGACTTGACTGAACGCGACTTATTACCCATGATCCATCATCATATAATCAACCATAAAATATGATATAAAACACACACAATCAAAACAAATTGCATCAAATACTAGGAAAATTGATCCAGTTGATCCAGTGGAATGCAGGTAAGCGTCTTTGTGCATTTTTACAAAGAGTTTACACACAAACATCAATACTGGAGTAAAATCGGACTTCGAGAATCTGTAACGACAAGTTTTATACAACTATTGATATGCAGAGACTTAAGCATGCATGTCAAAAACTGATCAATGCCTACTCGCCAGGGTAAACTCATACGATCAAAGAGGTCCCTACCAAAATCCTAGACATTGCCCATTATGTCCCACTCCAACTGCCCAGAACATACTGCACACCATTTTCCCTAAATACACATAAGGCATTTGAGACACACCAATTGTGTGGAGCCAAGCTGTACAACACCCTGGGGAACTGCAACCACCGCAATTGTCTGCACCAAGTCCTCATTGTCATCCAAAGCTTAAGCCCATCATGCAAAAATGTGGAAGTGATTGACTGAGCACATAGACAAGACAGAAGAGCATCAACAGCACAATTATATTCCATCAAGGAATTCTAGGCAATTTGCTGTATGTCAGTGCCAAAATGACTGACGTGATTATAAAAGCAGTCCATTCCAGACTTGTTTAGCTAGTGACTTACAGTACACATCCCAACTTCTGTATGTGTGATTAGACCAGACAAACAGTACACCAGCAGAAGGGACATTCCACAATAGTAGAGCTTCATAACCTATCAGAGAGAAAAATAACCGAGTTACCCAGAGGGAAGTGTCATGGCCAGACTTACCTTGACTCCAGCTGAAAATTGATGTTGCCATCCAGCCGGATACTACAATCCCAACATGATAGAAGCCTTAGTACAACTCAAGTGGGTGCTTGCTTTATAAGAGTTAATCCACTTATCCTCGAAAGGGGTATCAAAGGCACATCAGTGCTGATATTCCATCTGCTTGGTACATAAGTGTGGGTGACCAATCCCCATGTGGCTTATTTACACTCAAAGTGTAAATACGGTACACCTATAGAGCAAGTGAACCAGCAAGAAAGAGAAAGTAGTGGTCTATGGATAGATCAAAGATCACAACCTCTTGGCATCACCAACAGATTACCACAGGCAAATCTTTTTGCCGTGAGGGGACCCCCCTCATGTACGCAGGCAACCACAAAGAGCAAAGCGGCCTGCTTTCCAACAAGGCCCAATTGTTGTTTTCAAGTGTAAATACAGCGAGAGCTGAGACAGAGTCTGAAGAGTAGGGCTGTCAGAGTGTTAACCTTCTCAAGTATTGGCCGGCTGCTTGTGCGACTGCCTGTGGTACCATCACCACACCCAGGCTTCTCTGCATTCCCAAATATCCACTGATGCTTGTGTGTGAATGCCACCCGTCCGATAATTCTGCATGACGGAGGGGTTCAATGAAAGGCATGGTCTCTGCAGGAATTAGGTCTTGATGCGAGAATGCTTCTGATCTCAATTCCATGATTTCTGATCATACCTTCACACAACAACTGCTGATAATCTCCTGTAGACTAAAGCCAAAGTAGCGGCTAGCAAATTTACATGATTTTATGCATTGACTGCTACAACTCAAATTCCTTTGTCATCGCTTTAGGAGTCTCTGCATCACTGCATGTGGGTAAGTATCTTGCTTAAACTGTTGTGTTAATAAAATAAATGACACTATTAAGAACAAACCGTCATTGTGAGAGCCTAGTACACTATGAACACAATTGAGATATAACGAAAGATAATGAGATAGCCACATCCAAGGTAAAGAAGAGCGTTTCAAGATGAAAACATAGGAACCAGGACAAAAATAAAGTTTGATAGAAGAAAACTGTAAGCTGCCCTAGACAAACAATGCTTGCTAGGGGAACATGAAGCAACCCATACCCTTCCCCCAAAGAGTAGACATGATACGACATCTTGGCGACAGCTAGGCCAATGCGATCTTCTGCTGCAGCTGCCCCTCCCATGAGATGATCTGCACCTTCCCCTGGAGGATATTGGCCACCTGGAAGCAGGGCATGGGATCCTTCCAAGAGGGGTGACGACTCCATTACAGGCAACTTTGGATACTCGTAATATCCATCCTCCCAAGTCAGCACCCTGAGACAGTCAGAAGAAAGTAATTGTCATAGGCAAAAGGACGGAGACTTTAGTAATTCCTGCTAGCCTACCTACCATGCAGCTGCTTGGGACAACTGAGACCATTGATAGACATCACAAAGCGGTGATTACCTGACAACCAAGAGCTTCTTTAAATGGTTCAGCTAAGCAAAACTTGAACCATGATACTTCTCGCTATGTTTTTGTGATCTTTTTGTGATCTTTTGTGATGTACAATGCACAAGCTGACTGCAATGAAGCTACCTCACACACGGGTATCACCAATAAAAAAAAAGAAATCAGATAACACATCTGGCTTTCAGAGATATCCAATAACAAACACTATAAGTAATTGCACAAGACCTTCCTTACATCAAACCAAAACAGGAAGGCTCGGAGTTTATGCCAAGAGAGAGCTTGTACAAAAGAGAGATTTTAGATTTGACTAGAGGTACCTTCTCGGAACTCAGATAGCTTTTAGGGACACTGTAATGTCAACTGAAAGCCTTTAATTTGAAAACAACTGATATCCACATATTGCCAAGAAGACCTGAATTGTTCTCTTGTATGGACCGCAGTATTGAACGAGGGAGTGCTGTCCGGGACTCTCATGACTGAGATAGAAGTGGTCCAGCTACCCTTCTTCTATGGAAACCATCGTTGTAAGAGAGTCTCTCAACATTCCTTCCCAAACTTTCCAAGGGACAACAACAATGGACTGCCAAAATGGGCGTTGCCCACCCAACACCGGGCTGCTACAAACAATCCTTCCCAAATGCTGGATTGAGACGGTTACACCCTGCTGTTCGTGGATACCAGCTAAACAGAAAATGGAACCCAACCAATACTCAGCTGCGAGAGTCCAATAAGCTCGACCCTATCCAGAAAAGCTACGCGATGCCTCGCCATTCCAGCAAGTCCATCCAACCAGCACTTACCGCCCCGTCACTGAAACAAATCAACTTGTCCTCAGCTCGTCCTGTGCCTGAATAACCTACATGTCCCCACAACCTCGGAGCAAAGAACCTGCGTCGCACTTAGCGAGAATGACACTGGAAACCTCCTAGGGAACAAAGAGGCGATACATGAACTCGCCAAACAAAAGGACTTCACAACAAAAATGCAACGAGACCAGCACAGGCAGCAGGCAGCTTCATGTGCATAAATCTGGAAAACAAACACCCAGACCGGGAGGAAAAGCCCCAAGTAGGAGGAACCCACATGCGATTTCGACGCTTCAGTTTCCAAAACACAGCGTATGTCCATCCTGTCTTGAAACACAGCCCTCGCAAGGTCCGGTGCAGCACCATGGCCATCCGTCTGCTTCCCCCTCCCTTGCCAAGTCACCTCGCCCGCTTTCTTGGGGACTCTTCCTTGGCAGTCTGTCATCCAGTCGGAGCTTCATACATCCTAAAGTCAGCCTATATTCATCTACACGTGCACTGATAGCTCAGTGATTCATCCCACAAATGCTGTGGGGTGGGGCCTCTTCACCTTACAACTACCTGCCTTCCTCTGCCACTTGCCTTCCTTTCCTCATCTGTTGGTGCTTCCTCACAATCTCTCCACAGTCATGGCGCAGCAATTATGGAGAAGGAGCCACAAGCTGCTTTGCCCTCATGGGTTTCAAGCCGCGTCTTCTTCCGCTGCCTCTCTGACCCCCATTTCCAGCATTTGGCAAAGAGCCTTTAGTTCGGATTCTATCACAATTGAGGTGCCTGTCCCCTTTAAGGCACACAAGTGTGACCCTCCTTCTTTGTCAGTGCAGACATCGTCCAAGGAGCTGATGAATTTCTTCCGGTCAATGTTCGTCATGCGACGCATGGAGATTGCGGCTGACTCTCTCTATAAGTCCAAATTCATTCGAGGGTTCTGTCATCTGTATGATGGGCAGGAGGCGGTGTGCGTGGGGATGGAGGCGGCATTGAACAAAAAGGACTGCATTATTACGGCTTACAGGGACCACTGTACGCACTTGGGGAGAGGGGGCACAGTGCTGGAGGTTTTCTCAGAGCTTATGGGCCGCAAGGGTGGCTGCTCTCAAGGAAAAGGAGGGTCAATGCACATGTATAATAAGAAGAATGGGTTTTTCGGGGGTAATGGTATTGTTGGTGCGCAGACGCCCTTGGGTGCGGGTCTTGCATTTGCTCAGAAGTACTTGAAGGTGGAAGGTGTAACAATGTCTTTGTATGGAGATGGTGCTGCCAATCAGGGCCAATTATTTGAGGCCATGAATATAGCGGCTCTTTGGAGCTTGCCGGTGATCTACGTTTGTGAGAATAATCACTGTGAGTATCAGGGGTCCCAACGTGACCCCCATTTTATCTTGTTCGCACATACATGCCACATTCTTGGCTGATTCTTATTAGCTTGAATTAGAATTCAGCCCCTTGAAGATACCTCCATGAAGTTTCCATATTCTTGATAAAGTAATGCTATGATTTTAGACAACTTTCATTCGAACCTGTGCCACAGTTGTTTGGAAAGTCTGTGTGAAGAGGGAGAGGATTCCGGGATTGGGGCTGAAAGAGAGGTTGAGAGGTTCCACCCTTTTCTCCCTCCGTCCTCCTGTCACATACTTAGATACTTCTATAGGTCACAGCCTTCATAGTGGTTGGCACAGTAATTGTTTTGGCTTCATGGGTGATGGTGGTAGTGTACCAGACAATTGAACTGCAAACCACTCTCCAGTTAAGTTGTATGTGATGACAATGTAGGATTTGGCACTTAGTGTCTTCTGTGATTGCTGTGCAACATGTCTCAAGAGGTTTCCGCATGTTCTGGGGAATTCTTTGACCCAACCCCAAAGACTGTGACGTGGTGATGTGATGCAGATGGAATGGGTACAGCTGAGTGGCGGTCAGCTAAGAGCCCTGAATATTACACGCGTGGAGACTACGTGCCTGGCCTTAAGGTTCTACCTATCCATAATTACTGCACACAACTTTGCATTGATTGTTTTCGATTGATTACCCAAGGCCAATTTAATGTCTTCATTCATTATAGGGCTGAGTTTGACCTTCCTTTCCCATATAACTTGTTGCTATCCTTTTTCTTTATTTTACCCCTCTCCCTACTATCTTCTCCCCTTTTGTGCCCTGTCAAAGCTGGTAGTTTTGTCCAAGGCCCCCGCACTACTGGACAGTTTGTTGGTCTTGCTGTAGCACTCTCATTCAATAATGTGTTTCGATAACCCTGTACCTAAATAGAGCTGTTTAACATGTGTCCTTAGTGCAGCCGCTGTTTTGTTCCAGTGCTAGTGATATTTGCTGCAGTGTGTTCTCAGTGACTGCAAAATGGTCCTTTGGTGGTTATGGCATGGGTTGATGGAGCAGGTGGATGGCATGGACTGCTTGGCAGTGAAGCAAGCTGTTTCGTATGCTAAGAAGTATGCTCTGAAGAATGGTCCTTTTGTGAGCCACTTCTCCCTGTATTCTTTCCCACCTCATCTTCGACTGGAAACAGAAGCCACCAATGGCATCTCTTAGCTCTCATTGTAAGGCTGTGTCTTCATTGCTAAGACAAACCTCAACAAGTGCTTGTCTTCAGATTAAGATGGAACCTTGATTAATTCCTGTATGGTGGGATATTTGCTGTTGTATTCTATTTTATAGTACTTTATTCATTTCATGGTCCTGAATTTTATCATTCTGAATGCTGTATGCTGTTTAGTTATGGACCAAATTTGAGTGTGAAGGTGCTGGAGTTTGATACATATCGTTACCATGGGCACTCCATGTCTGATCCAGGCAGCACCTATCGAACCCGTGATGAGATCTCTGGCGTTCGGCAGGTCTGTCTAAAAACTCATATTTTTGCCTCTTTGTGGATTTTGACTCACAGGCTTTGTTATTGAATACAACAGGGTCTGGTGTTGGCAGTGGGCTTGAGAGTTTCTTCCTGGTTTTTCTAAATGCTAAGTTTAGAAATATGCTTAAGATTGTCCGTGGTGGCTGTCAGTTGAGTAGCTGGCAGCCCTGATAGTACTGACCTGCCCCAGTCTCTTCTACACCCTTTCAGTTTTGTGAGATCCCTTAGAGGGCCCCACCTTCTTTCTCTTTTGAGACCTGAATTATTGTTTGTGTGATGAACAGGAACGGGATCCAATTGAGAGAATAAGGAAATTGTTGGTGCACCACAAGATTGCCACAGTTGCAGAGCTTAAGGTTTACTTCCATTCTGTTTCATTATTCCTTTCTTTACATGGCTTGCCTATGGTGCTGTCTGAACATGTTGTCTTAAACAAAATGCTGTTCCATGGTGCTGTTCCACGAGAGGGTTTGAATTCAGGCTTTCGGGCTTATGGATTACATACCAGTATTCCCTTGACAATCTATTCCCAACATGGTAAACAAGTGAATGTCGCTGTTAGGATGAACATGAAATGGAGGGATGGTTGCCCAATATTAAACAGGTATCTATTATGGGGTGGCAGAATATCGAGAAAGAAGCCAAGAAGGAAGTGGATGACGCACTGGTGAAAGCCAAGGTCTGGCTCCTCATCTCTCATTGGCTTGTGCCACCAAAAAGGAAATGTAAGAGAAGAGATTATAAGAATTCTATCTTGTAAAGTATGTCTTAACAGTGTTGCCTATGCTGCTGTGCAGGAGAGCCCACAACCCGATCCATCGGAGCTCTACAGTAATGTCTGGGTGAAAGGTCTTGGCGCTGAGGTGCCTTTTTATCCAATTCCTGTGGTTTTAGCATGTCAACATTGTGGGTGGCGTTAAGAGTGATCGTCTATTACTGGATCTTTTTCCTTCTCTCAACTGCAAATGTTTAAAGGTTTCATGTCAGTGAATTGGGCATACCAGTGAGAGGGCTTGCTACAGATGAACACACGGAAGATTTTTATGGTAGCATACTACATTCTTAAAGACAAACTGCAGGCTGCAGTTCTTTTATGCTACAACCTTCATTGCGTCACTGCAAGTTAGTAGTAGGGTTCGAGGCTTTCACTGATCGCTATGTGGGGTTTGACTGCAGTCATTTGGACCAGATCGCAAGCACACCATAGTCAAGTTGCCAGGTTGACAAATAAGCAATGTGGGTGGATGCATGGGAAGAGACAATATTGAAATTGCCATGTCTGGTGTGGCTCTAGAGCCAAAGGACACAGCATTGTTGATAGTCTAATGTGTGGCCATATGCTATCAGCTGATATGCAGTATTTGGTAGGATATCTGATGCCTTACTTATTTCCATGTCATGATATCCCATTGTTTTCGTAAGGCAGTGTTATACTTTCACCTCTTACACAATTAAAGGCACTGGCTTCATGCTTCTTCCATCTTCATGCACCATCTTGCATGATCTGTAGTATAATCCATCTCTTCAAACGATGGCCCCAATTGTGGGAAACTGTAGCCATGAATCTTGAGGGTACTCAGCCATGTGTTTTGTGTTGTTAGAAGTCTTGCCTATGACTTGGCACTGAAGCACCTTCGGACCTGGCCCCATCATAATTTTGATTTTCAAGACCTGCTTGCTGGTAGTGTGCTTCTTACCTTCTACCCTCGCAGAGTTTTGATCATAAAGTCCTGGAATTCCATTCCAGACCTGCAGCTCCTTACAGAGACTCAAATAAGCCATGTCATTGCATGTAATGCTTGCTCATTCATTTGCAATGCTATGATACCTTCAGGTTGGCTGTTTTTTTAGGAAGGCGACTTATTCAAAAACTAGATTCTAAAACAGTAACCTTTATGGTCCAGCAAGTAGCCTAGCATGACAGTTTTAAATATTTTTTCATGGCCTAAACCTGGTCATGATACACCTTGCTAGGTGTAGAGATATTCTTACTTAGATAAAACTAAGCAAGAAAGACACTTGTTGCTTGAAGGGCTTGGTTCTGGAGATTATCTCCAGACCTGCAATCTGGTTTCTGAAATGAAGGTGCAATCTGCAAGTATAGGGGAATTTTTTATTAAACCATGGTGCTTTCATGATATGATTGACCTGGAATTCTGAGTTATTTGTTTTTTACCCTAGCAGAGCTGTTTATGAGGCCCTGGAATACCAATCCAGGCTTGCATATGCCTGAAAAAACTCAGCCCCGTTTCTACTTTATGAATCTTGCATGTGTCTTGGCACTGATAGATCGGTTTCAAGCCAACACAAGATGCCTTTTTAGGAAGATGAATGGCTCAAGAACTGGATTATGTAAGGCTTGACCCATGTCAACAAAAAATGAGGAATCATTATGTCAACAGGCAAATGCTTAAGACATGTATGGCTTGCTATTTCAATTGCAATTTAAAGTACTATGTGCTTGGCTCTCGAGATTTATCTCCAGACCTGCAATCTGGTTTTTGAAATGATGTTACAATCGGCAAGTATGGTGGTGATCGTTGTATGTCAAACTATGGTGCTTTCATAATATGATTGACCAAGAATCCCACCCTCCCACCCTGTTTTTTCAGATACCCTGAAATGTAATGGGATATTCAAATGAGATGGTAAACATGGAAGTGGTTGTTAGATGGCGCCCTGTAAAGGGCTGCTTTGTCTTTCAATGACAATGACCTTAGTGGTCTTTGTCCATGTCTTGACATGACATGTATATCTTCCCTCTCTTTATCTGATTAGTGTACTTAGTGGTTTTTGTACACACCATCTACCCTTCTCCTTTCATGTTTCACCTTCTCATTCTGATGTACTGACAATATTTTTTGAGGAGCCTTGGCAGATAGGCAACAAACACATTCCAAACTGGAATGATGAACTGAAAGCCTTGGGGTATGAATCCCCCTTGGCCAGGTATGATCTTCTCCAACAATAGTATGGTTGATTGATTGGGTATGAAAAGTAAGGCATCCTTGATGATACCTGAAATAAGCATAGAGCATCTAAAGGACTTTTGAATGCCGATATTATGAGCTAAGCCCTGGTAAGACAGCTTACGGGAGTATGTGTACACCTTATACATGATCCGGTCGATGCACACTACTTTTGTTAGCTAGTCTCTTGTAGCCGATGCCTTATATCAGAATCAGATACCTTATGATTGAGTGACTACCAAGTCCTTTGATCAAGTGCTTCTATACTTCTCTTAGATATGGCTTCGCTCCTTGTGGCACCATAAAAAAATACCCAACTCTAATCTGTTGCTAGAAGATGTTTTGTCCATATCATAGGCATGGTACTACAGACCTGAGCTACTGTTGTATCTTGACAAGGTTCCTTGAACGAGGTTCCTTCCCTAGCCTGTTCTTCCCTGTGCGAGAGCTTATTGAGAAACTGAAAGGTATTTTCTAAAAACTTGTACCTATCCAGAGCTAAGTATACCACTGGGATTTAGCATCTGCACTGCACTTTCAAGTCAAGAACTGGGAGTTTACTTCAATCAGTCTGGTAAAGAGGACATTGACAACTGTTAAGCTGTTTTCTGTGAAAGATGATCCCTGCCAGTTGAGTTCCTATGACATTGCGGTCAGTGTATTTAATAATACCTCTACAGAGGAATATAGTCCAAACATTACCTCCATAGAAATTCACGAATCACACTGTTGATTTCTTGCAAGACAAGTATGACAGTCATTTTCACAGGTAAGTCATTTAGTCCATCTCATAATTCAGTTTTGGGCGTGACTGATGAAGACAATCCAGGACATTAAGCCGAGACACAAATTCATGAAATCTTCTGCTTGGAGAACAAGTGTGGTCCTAGATGAATTCGAATTTCACTAAAAACATTCGAAAGGTGGAGACGAAGTACATGTTCTGGGTCCTCGCTACTTTCACGCTTTCACCTGCACTGCAACAAACTACTCTGGGGCTGAACACTGAAAGTTACATACATTGAAGAACGAGGAATTCAATGAAATCTGTTTAAAACGCTGCCCAACCTGCGGTACCACTGCCAATTGTGCTTGACCCCGCCTTTGACGTGGCCGGCAAACTCAACTGTTTAGATATCCAAAACATGCATGGACCACACACATACATTAGACAGAGAACATGAGAAAGAAAGAAAATATAACATACAGCCATTTACACATAGCCCATCAACCAATAGGTGGAAGAAAGATGGGGAATCTCTAAATGAAATCTGCTCCTCCGACTTCTTTCTCTTGTTTCAACATAGCATCAGAATAGATCCACGACACTTCTTTGCCATTCACCTCACAGCAGGACAGAGAGAGACTGTACTCATAAGACTTGGTTTGCGTAGCCTTGTGGCTGTAGCCCCCCCGCACAGTTGGGACTGATCATAAGGAATAGGCACTACCTTTAAGAGGGGCTCACTCCACTAGTGTGACTTACCTTGTTTAAACAATCAATTCGGGCTTTCCAAATATCCTCTAGAAAGCCTTCACACAAGCACTCAATCTGCTGTGAGTGAGCAGCCCAAAAGTTAGACCCCAACAGGACCAGGGGTTTAGGCTCAGCCTCAAGATTTTCAAAGTTGGTGAACAGAGGCGCAGGAACCATGTTCTCGATATTCCTGAAGAGATTCACTGTCTGGTGATAATACCCGGGACAATGTATCGAAAATGGATTTTGTCTTCAGGATGCCCATACTGAATCATTTTCTACGTTCCATGTTAAACTCCTTAGGCTAGTTCAACATACCATAGAAATTTATCCAAAAACTATAGAATTGCGCTCCACCACCAAAGAGGAGAACATATGTCATTTCCTGGGAACATTGGCTATGACACAACAGGAAAGTTTCCATTCCATACTAACTGTCCTGGAGCCAGTCTTGGATTTTCTGTCAGCCAGGCAAGTATGGAACGCAAAACAGTCATGAAGTAATGCACAGCCTACCATAAATAACCCTGTTACCAGGAATCACATGTTCAACACAAAGTTGACCACTTCTGATCGTGATCGAATTTGTGTTCATTTGTGTAATTCTGTAAGTTTTTCTTGTGCTGAGACTCGGGCGTAGTTTCTCAACAATGCCAGGCTTAAGACACAAGCAAAGGCCGCAACACTCCACACCCTTCAGCTATACTGATTCTGCATAAGTATTGCTGGACTTACCTCAAGCTGAGACAAATCCGTAAAAGCATCATTGGAAGCCCTTCCAAAATCCAGTGTCCTGTCCGACACCCATGTTGACGGTGTGTTGGATGGAGGAGCGTCAGTCCTGACAGGAGGGGCGTGTTGTGGGTTTGATGCAGCAGTGCGAATATGTCTGGCATCATTGGGTGGAGGTGGCAGTGGGGAGCGGATCCGGCCCCCACCTGGAGGAGGTGCCAGTGGGGCCACCATACGACCAGTGCTACCAGTAACGCTGCCGGTTCCTGTCACACTTGATAGCATTCCTGTGCCTGACACTGATTTTGTCTTAACATTTATTCGGATTGTTTCCCCTTCCTGCTTACACAGCCAAACCACATCTATTAAATGAGATAAGAAATGGAGAGGATGGCCTGGAGATATTACATGCGTCTTATCAGATTAACTGCACACACAATTGACATCACAGAGACTCTCACTTTTGTGACTCACAGGACTCTCAAATCTTCAGAGACCATTGCAGTTGATGTATTTGCACCATAATTATCACTCCAACTGTTAGAGCCATTCATGGTTAGCAAACCAACACTGGAAGCAGTCACCACTTTTTGGCGAAAATATGCCCATTCCATTGATGGTGGCCAGCAGACAGACAGAAAGACAGAGACAAATCCATGACTGTTCCCTGACGTAGGCTGGCCCCAGTAGGATATCAACTTCCCCAGCCATTGTGTGGTTCCCTTGCCCTTGCACACAGCCAACAACAATCCGATTACAGCGAATGGAGTGCTGAAGTCAGGGCTAGTTTCGACATTATCTAGATCCAGTACTCCCCCTCTGGCTCCCAATCTGACAATGTGACATTTATGCCTAATCATTACACCACCAGTCATCAGAGATTGGGAAAGGAGAGAGGGAGAGCGTACCTGACGCGAGCATATTTTTAGCCAACAACAGTCCACTTGGCTATGTTTACAACAATCAAGTGTATGTAGGACACAAACCCGAGCCCCAAGCTTCATAACAGTATGAAACCCTACTAGGGATCATCGATGTGCATACACAGAAGCCAAATTGAGGAAGAGAGGGTGGAAGTATCATGACTACACATAACCCAAACTTGGAGACAATGATTCACGTACTGTAGTAAAACCAAGTGCCAGCTGCTACGAAACAGAAACCCCAACATAACACAGACAGTTCTTTGGGAGAATTCTAGGTCACAAGTTGCCAATTATGTAGCAGTGTTGTAAGCAGACAAAAGAATGCAGTTGGCATTCTGAAGATGGACACAACAGCAGCAAATGTATCAAATTGTTTGTGGAATGCAGTCAACCATGTACAGTTGTCACCATTACACATGTAAGCTCCTTCAGATCTCACAAACCATCGAGGAGTGGTTCAGAGAGGAGACAGAGAAAGGATAGAGTAGGTTACATCAGAGTAAACTAGGTGCAGCGTTAGTTTCTACCTTCAACCGCAAATCCACCGAAGGAGACAGGGTGCCGCGGGTATCACCAAGGCCACCTTCCTCCTTTTCTGTCTCCCTTTTCACATACTTCTCATGGTCTGAGAGTGCAACATTGAAATCAAAGGCTTCGTTTCTCTCACTAAAGCCAAGGCCGATGAACGCATGCTTCCCCCTCCCATCATCAATTCGAAGTACAAAGTAGCGAGAGGAGTCCGTCACATTCTCCACTGTCACGTCTCTCTTCCCAGGCAGAACAGGACAAGCTGCAAAAAGCTCCCCTGTGCTGGGATCCTCCAATCGGACCTCGCATTTCTCCTTCAGAGAGATGACCTTCAGCCTCCCTGTCCAAATCTTGTCCGATTGAAGCCACTCCGCACACTTGAAGCCACCGCTCGAGCTTCGCGGCGGGATCTTGTATACTGACACTTCCCTCACAATGAGTAGTGTGTGCTCCATGGACTCCTCATCTTCGAATGACATCGTGACCTAGGCTCAGATGGTAACCCCAAGTACTTAGAGATTAAACTGGCAGCTCGTGCTTGCTGGATTCCAAATCCCCAGAGCTGATCCTAGAAAGAAAACGACGTGTTTTGATACTAGCAAATGCTGCGAAATCCAGCTCTGAGGTTCCGTGATAGAGTGATTGCTCAAAAAGAAACAGCGACAAAGCGATCAAAAAGTAATCGATCCGAGTATCACGCCCAACCAAGAGCTTAAGAGTTTAGCAAATACTCCTGATGATGTGTTGACATAACAATACTCAGCACGTTGACATTGAAATCAAAAATGGACGGACCTGCAGTGATAGTGCAAAGCAGCCATGAGGAGATGATCAGTCGATGGGTAGGTGAGAAGCAGGAAGATCAGATTGAAGCTCAAGATCGAGGGAAAGAATGAGGGGTGCAATACAGACATAGTCCGAATTGTCGAGTGAACGAACAGATGTAGATGTAGGAAATCACTGATGCGCTTGAAGCAACTGACAGTGACATACACACACACTCAAATAACGGGTTTAGAATGCTCAAATCTGGATTTATAAGAATGCAATTAGAACACCCATTCTGCCAAAGCGGAAGAAGACGCATTGGGACGAGCAGGACATATAGAAACAACCTGAGATTCAAGATTTCCGGAGAAAAGCTAAGATCCGAGAAGGAGACAGCGGTGGAGGAAGTGGGCCCGTCTCATTATCGCCTTGTCACTACTGTTGTCACACCTCCATTGTTGTCTGCGTGGCACATTCTGGCACCATCACTGGCCCCACACGCCGCGCTTCGTGCTCTCAAGCCCAGAGGGCACTCTCAAGCGCTTCCATTGGATCTCGTCTTTCCACAATCTATGCAGCCACTATCAGCCCCTATTTCTTTCTGCATCATGCCCACTCTCCTAATAATCGAGATAGATGACATGGATTTTGTGTGTTATTTTGGTTTCTGTGGTGGAAGGAAACAGGAAACCCCATCTCTTCTCAGTATCCATACCGCACTAAGAAGCACTTAGAAGCATTCAAGCTAGTATGAGCGCAAATTCACATGCAATAGGCTTTGAACTCGGGGTTCACTCATGAACATCCCCACTCCGATCAACAGTGCCTTGTGATATTTTAGGAAGGAGAGTGTCCATATGATGCAATGGCGATGGTGGGTGGATCAGAGGGTGAGTTGAGCAGATGGGTCATCCTTCTTGTTGGAGTCTGTAGAGCTGGTGCATTGAATGTGGGAGGTTCATTTGGGTGAGGTCACGTATGAGCAGCAAGGTGCGACGGTCTTTATAGTGAGACATGGGTGCCCTCAATGGAAGTAGGCAGCTGTAGAAATGGCCAGCTCTATGATGCCTCACAACGCGGGGGGTGGGTGGGAGTGGCCATTCAGAAAGCGGAGGATCGATAGAACAACTGGTCTTTTAGTCCTGACAGGCATACAGCTCGCTGTTCCAGGTTTCTAGCGAGTCTCGCTCGCTCGGAGTGATTCAATCTTCCCGAACTTTAACGGTTCTCCGCTGTTCCACGAGCATTTCAAGAGGTGGATCTATTTTCGGAAGTCAAACTCAGGCCACCTTTGGAGGATCTGGAGCACTGTAACGTATCCCGCATCCAGACTTGTGATGATCTTTGCTGGGTGAAGCTTAGCTTAGAACGGCTTGCAGACATCACAGCTTGACATGTCGTGAAAGAACAAAGGCCGGAGGTCACATCGATCCCTCGGTCCGAGTCCGAGGAATCTTCACGCAGTGTGGCTACTTTGTGCAGTTACATTTTTAGTATAAAGACGTGCCTCAGGCCCGGATCGCTTCAGATTGCTCGGCGATCTGCCATAGCTGGATGTGCGTATTCCTTGTATACTAGACGAAGTCTTTAGTCCCCAGCGACTGAATTGAAATTACGTCTAAGACTGCCTTCCCTACCATCACCTACTTGGACTGAACTTGTGGAGATTTGTCATGCCAGGAAGCCTGAGGTGCAACTGGTGTCAGTCTGTTACCAAACGTTCTTCCTTTAGGCTAGTTGAACTGTGGGTGAGACGATGAAGAAAAAGTCTAGCAAGTCTTGAGTTGATGCTGCTCTTTCGCAGCCTCAACTCACTAATTAGTCTTATTCTTCATCGTCTCACCCAGATGCTAGCCAGTGCTCAAAAGTGTGTGCGAGATGGGTCGAAAACATCTCATGTGCACATGTATCGAGACTTTCCCCTTACTTTCAATAATTGGTACACATGTTACAGTCCCTTTGCAAGAACATTGACAGAGAACAGGTTCTGGATCCACAGCAAGATCAATTGGTATCTCTACGTTGAGCAAGGTACATAGCGAAGGGACAATTTCAGAAACAATGCACCAATCTGGGACGATTTCAGAATCTAGCATGGGTGAAACTGAGCCCAAACCTGATGTATATGAATTGATCTCAGTTGACAGCAGTGAATTTATCACCTCATGCAGTCTTTTATGCCCGTCAATTCAGCTTGGTGCAGGCCATGGTCCATGGGAAAGGACCCACCCGCCTTGACAAGAAGCGGCCAGCACTCGTCCGCAATGAGTTTGAATACAATTTCTAAGTCTTCAAGTTCGGATTGTACTGTCAAGTGACGAAAATGCCCACGGGTGCTAATCTATTGAAGTTCATCTCCTCCTTTTGGACCAGCTTCACTTCACTTTTTCCATTCGAAGACCAGAGTGCTCATACAACTTTGCGACATGTGTTCCAAGTTGGAATCTAGAATGGCTTACAGGTGGAATCTGATAACAACACAAAATTTTTGCCTTCCATTGAAACAAACCAGCTCCAGGATCTGGCCGAACATACTTAACATTAGCACATATAATTTTAGGATTTGGTTTCTGGCGCCGCTCCCTTCAGCAGGGATCGATGTTGCAGCCTCGTCGTCAATCTGAATTTTACGCCTCGATAACTCCTTTTCCAAACTTGCTGTCAAGACGCTGACCAGTATGTCTAGCCTCGATAATGTACATGAAATATATATGCAGCTCCCCAAAATCAATGCCTTCAAAGAGATTTGATGGTACATAGTAAGCTGAAATACCGACATTCTATATGCACATTTGAATGCATACTGTAGTTACGTAATAAGGAATGATTTCCACCCCGAACTCGGGAATGTCCCTCACGTATTTCGTAAGTCTCCTTTGATCAGACCAGAAATCGTTGGAGAGCAACAAGTCTGAAGAAAGTGCCCCGAAAGTGCTCGACATCAACTTATGGAACACACAGGAGGACAGGTCAAAGTAACACGTAAATTAAACTAGGCGATCCCACTTGTACACAAAGTACGCCGAGCTAGAGTCTGAGGAATCACATATTGCTCAATTACGTGGGGCCCAATCTTTGATCTCCATCTCTATTCCTCCCTTTCACTTTAGTTCAAGAAATCCAAACAAAAGGGAGAGAGAGAGAGAGATCTAGTGAGAGGATGACATTGAGGTCAGGAACAGCCTAAAGAGAGTCGAGAGAGTGAAACGAAGTCAACAACCGGGGAAACTCCCCACCCACAACCCACCACCATGTAAACTCGCATTGGTAGGTTAGACTGTAGTACGTACGAGCAGTTCCTAGCTCGTGGGTGAAAGAGCGCTGATCCCACCGAAAAAGTGTCTAAGTCCAGACACCCCATGGTTCTGACCTCTGACGTTACAGCCCACAGAACGACAAATGGTACCCATCGAAATTTTTGTCTTCTTCTCTTCATGAGGAATCCGTGATTTACATTGTGCCTGAGGTGGCCCTTTCGTTCTATTCCTTTTGGGAATGGGCAAGTGCTGCTTCTGTCCAATTGGCCCTATTCCATATGGAAAGATGGTTTCTGTCAACATGACGTCCACTCCTTTGGCTAGTCCTAGACTGGTCACTCATCTAGAACAGGACTCTCCATCGCCATCACACTATAATCAGGCCATGCAAACACAAAACAAAAGATCTAGCACCAGGATGTACTGAGGAGCCTTTCAAGCCAATAATATGCAATAATAGGCCCGTACTGTAGAGGCTGCATAGGGGCGACACATTAATTAATGGCACAGACTACGAGTTCATAGGTAGCAAAAAGGAAACACCTGAAAACAAAAAGCAGAGACAGGTAAACAAGGTGGGTTCAGTTTTTAGCCCCGAGAACAGGCAGGTTGCTAGCAATAACATGATAAAGTGACACTACCAGTGTACTGAATTCCAGCTCCCATCTTGCAAAAACTTGGTTGTTCACAATCTACAAAACCATCCGCAGTAAGAGAAGCCTTAGTGCACTCTCCCGTTGCAAGGAATCATGCAGGTGGGATGAGTCGCATGATTTGCAGAGTGAGTAGCGGAAGATAGTCTGAGGAGGATTGTACAGGTGAGGAGAGTTCTGCATTGGAGTGTGAGATCGGGGTGAGATCTTGAGCGGCTATGCTGTTGCTACAGGAGATCGCCTTGGTGCAAGGCAGCTCTGCTGGAATTGCAGCTTGCACCTGTCTGCAGGGGGTGCATCGAAGTGATGTCAAAGCTCCAATTCCCGCGAAGGTGACCCTCCACCGCCGATCCACATATGTTGGGGACTGGCTGAGTGGTGAGAGAGGACCGAGGTGGGAGAGCAAGCCCAGATGTAGAACTCTCAAGTTGCCGATGGCTTCAGGGAGTGAGAAGAAACTGTCTAGTACTGCGGAGAAGGTGGTTCAGGAGACCGAATCAACGCAGCTGGCGAGAAGGTGGAGAGAGGTACACGGGGCGAATGGCTGGAAGGGTCTACTCGATCCCATGGACAAGGACTTGCGGGAAGAGGTGATCCGGTATGGTGAGTTTTCACAGGCTTGCTATGATGCTTTCGATAATGATACCTACTCAAAGTACTGTGGGAGCTGCAGATATGCCAAGCAGAGATTGCTGGAGAAAGTGGGTCTTCCAGACACGGGCTACGAAGTCACCAAGTACCTCTTCGCCACTACCGACATTAAATTGGGTTTCAACCTGAAGAACCAAGCCAACGACGCCTGGAGCACAAGCTCAAACTGGATAGGCTTCATAGCAGTGGCCACTGACGAGAAAGTGATCAAGGAGATGGGTCGTCGGGACATCGTGATCGCTTGGCGAGGTACGGTGACCAAGCTAGAGTGGACAGCGAATCTGGCCTTCTCATTGAAGCCCTCGGCCCTTGACGCAAGAAACACTAGCAGCAAACGGTGGCTGACGCTGAGATTGGAGGAAGGGTTTCTTAGCCTCTACACAACGAAAAATGTAAATACCCGATACAACAAGAGGAGCGCACGTGAGCAGGTCCTGAGTGAGGTGAAGAGGTTGCTGAAACTGTACGAGGGCGAGGAACTGAGCATCACGGTTACAGGCCACAGCTTGGGTGCAGCACTGGCTTTGATCTGTGCCTACGATCTTGCAGAGTCCGGCGTTAATCAACACAGCGACAATGCCAGTGTTCCCGAACAGTGGAATGAACTCACTACCGCCACACCCACCTCATCCCCAGCCACCGCCAAAGATGGGCTCATCCCTGTCACGGTGTTCTCTTTTGCAGGACCCCGTGTGGGCAACACCGCATTCGCCGACAGGGTTGATGAGCTCGGCGTGAAGGTGCTGCGTGTTGTGAATGTGCACGACTTTGTGCCCCGAGTTCCTGGCTTGATCTTGAATGAGGATTTGAGGGCTATAAACAATCTGTTTGACTCTTTTCCGTGGACCTACAGCCATGTTGGAGTCGAGTTGCAGGTTGATCATCTACTCTCTCCCTACCTCAGACCCAACGCAAGCGCATCCGACATCCACAACCTGGAGGCATACTTGCATCTGATTGCTGGTTACCAAAGTCCAGGCAACCCCTTCTCCTTTGGAACACGCCGTGATATTGCGCTAGTCAACAAAGCCTCGAATTTCCTGGTATCGCATAAATACATTCCTCAACAGTGGTGGCAGCTAGAGAACAAGGGCTTGATTCGGAACGAGGATGGAGTATGGATTCAGATGGAGAGAGACGTGCGAGATATCCCTTCCACAGAGAATTGAACTTGTAGCGAACAAACAGGCTCATCCACGAAGCTCTGTGCAGGCCATCTACGCGCTCGTTGGGTAGCATTCATAGAGCTCCATGTACAACTCTCCCTCGTCTCTCCCGTTTGAGGCAGCTCCACACTCAACCAATCTGCAAAGGAAATTTAGAGGTTGTAAACGCAGCTGTTAGTAAAACAGGGAACCTGCAATTTTTATCGCCTCTCATTTTTTAATATTAGCTCCACTTGCTCCAACCTTCTAGGGGACTGGCGAGCGGACCCACTTGTGGCCAGGATTGGCAATTGGGCGGATTGGACAGGCGACCTTCACTCCAACCAGTCTGCCACCTTGACTCAACCGGACTGGCAGACCCTGACTCCAACCAATCTGCCACCTTGACTCAACCGGACTGGCAGACCCTCCTTAGAGGATGTGTCCCTACTTACTATTAGGACACATTACTGCCACAGTATCACCAGGCAGGATTTGAACACCAAACCACATGCTTATCGTAAGTTGCTTTTTACCACAACACTACCTGCTACTTTCTACAACACCTCCAAAACATTAATGTTTTATGATGTGTTTATGGCCCCCGCACGCTCAGCTAAGCACACCGAGGATGGGACCCCCTCTCCCACATGCGGGGCCGCCGCAACCACACGTGTCTGCATTGAAGTCGCTAATATCAAAGAGTGAGAAGCATTTTTATCTCACAATAAGTTACCAAGCTTGAAATATAGTATGAATAGCCAGAAAAGTTGCTTACTGTAATTTGGCAGTAATAAACCAGCACTTACAGTGAGTAGTTAGCTTCATGGTTTTCAGTTTCAGTTTAGGTTAGTAGTAATAGAACACCGGTACTTGGAGAGACACATATTAACCGGTGTGAACCAGGTCCTTCAAAGTACTGGATTAATACATTAGTATTAAAGTACTGGATTAACAAGAAGCTAGCAGGTCCAAGAGTGGGTGTGGGCAACCAAGAATCTTTCAGAGGGGCTTGAAGTAGTGAAAAAAGTAGAAGACAATAGGTAGCAGTGAAAGAGGGAGAGAGGGAAAGAAGAGTGGCAGAGCAGTAATGAAGTAGAGAGGGTTGAGGGCGGCCGTGGGAGGGGATTGGTATGGCATGAGCACAAAAAAAACGGCTCGTAAGAAGGATCCACGGTTATGGGGTGATTATGGATGTCAGCGGAAATACATATAATAGACGATTCGCCGGAGTAAATCCAAGTTTCATTGGCAAAAACCCCAAGATGCATTTTGCGTTTCGCTGACGAAATCCATTTTTGGGGTGGTTCTTGGGGATGTTCTACACACAATGTGTTACCAAATGCCACATTGTTTACGTTCGCTGACCTTTCAGTTCTGGCAGATATAGTTGTGGGTCTTTGTGCTCACGTGAGGTAAGCTTTGGACGATTGATTTCATAAATTATTTCGCGTAAGCACGGTTTTCAAATAGTTTTGTTTTTTTTTTTTTTTTCCGCGTGAGCACATTCTTGTTTCGCTAACGCACATTCTCCGGATTCTTGGAGAATATACGTAATATGCATTTGTGCTCGCGTGCCCAGTTCCATTGAAATATCACCAATTAAGTCAAGCCCCATTAGTTTTCATCTTTTGCAAAAATGTTTTGAGCAAGTTTCATTCAAAAGGGTCGATGTGTCAATTAGAGATTACCTAATGTGAGGTACGTAAAGATTTTCAAGTTCTTAGGAGAGGTCCGGGCACAGTATTGTTCCCGGGGGAATCACTCTCTATCACTTGTATAGGGCACGTGAGATAAATGGGTATTTTGTAGGGGGTATTACTTTTACTTTGGGTATTTTTTAGTACTCTATAATTACATAATTTTGTAATATGGTGATTTTTTGGCATGCTATTTTAATTATAATTTTTTGTTTCAAACAAATATAAGGCACCCTATATTAATAATACAATAAAAGAATGTTTTTTACAAAACAAATGAATTTATTATTTGGTTGAAATAAATTCATTTAAAGCATTTGCATCATCCGCATTCAAAGTACAAACGTTTTGCGCTCTATCGAAAGTCATAGTGACTTAACTAATAATTGAATCTACATCTACCCACTTGTTGTCGGTATGATCATATTTGAATTTAAATTGTCCTCTAGATTTTGAGAAGTAGTTTAATAACACCATAACTGGTGTGGTTGGTCTATTTAGGAGATCAATAGACTGTCGCGATATCCCCCACCTGCTCCTTGCCTTCCTTCTCATTTTTTGAACTTTTCTAGCCACTATTTTTTTGTAAGTATTAAGTTTTCCCCTAAGAGCATGTATATGTTTTTGGAATTTTTCATAGATATTTATCTCAACCCTATATTAGTTTTAAGAAAAAATTAAAATCAGTCATTATTTTAATTTAAATTCACTGATCACAATATAATGTACCCTTTATTACTTTTACAAAAATTCTAATTTTTATCTTTTGTGAATAAATTGCACCCTATATTTTTTTGCACGTCGGTTGGAAACTTTTGGAAGTGACCTCCCCGGGGTATTGTTGTTACGGTATGGCCATCAAAAAGTGGAAGGCTAGTCCTTCAAGGTGAAGTGACATCATAATTTACGCTTGATTAATGCATAACAGAAATGTTGCAAGAATTGAAGGTTTTCATCTCGACAATAGTTGTCAGGGGTAGTGTCCCCTTTCTCTACCTTTGGTGGGGTTGTTTCCTTTCTCTAACTTCATGGTTTCCTTTCAAGGTTATATTTTCGTTGTTATCCCCTGATTTTAACAAGGGGCTCGTCCCAACATGGCTCCTCCTAGTTAATGAGATATGTTGATAGCAAAGCTGGAAGGCAATAGGCCTTCGGGGTCAACAGACACCATAATTTACGCTTCCTTCGGGAGGCGTTATATATGTATAGTTGGTTGCAAAGAATATAATGTCAAAGTAATAAATGCAGATTTCTAGTCCGTCTAATATGTTAGATATGATATTTATAAGTGTGAATTGTAGTTGCATGCGAAAAAAAGTCACAAGTATTTATAATTATTTTATTGGTATGATAAAATACCTACATTAAAATCTCATAATATTTGTTGGATAAGAATAAAGATAAAAATTGTTTTGTTTTGTTCTGTTTTTTGGAAAAACAAGGGGATCTTGGAATTCAATTACTTTAAAAATGAATTATAACAGAAAAAAATAACATTGGTAATCAACTGTAGAGGATGTGCCTCCATCCGATCCCATGATGAGGCAACGAAATCATGGATAAGAGTTGCTGGCCTACATTCCAGAGTTGAGAAGGCTTGCAAAGAATAAGGGCGAAAGTCTAAGCTAGAAAGTCAATCTAGCATGCTAAACGAAGGGTCTCATTCTAGATAGCCATTTGCAATAGACTCTAGACTTTTCATCCATCCATTGTTATCCATCCATTCAGGCCCTTGTAGAGAAGGAAAGTTTAACCTCCTTTTCATATAAGCCATTGGGCATATATCACAAGAACAAACGTCACCCCCAAATCGATAGGCCACGAAACAAATCATACACACAAGACAAAGTAGCAGGAATTGAATCCCGAAGCTACCAAGCCGCAAGAGAGATTTAGGTTTAAGCTAGGCTGCACAAAATTGCTCGCATTACGACTACGCTGTTGACAGCTGATTCGTTGCACAAACGTGAATATATATATATATATATATATGACGCCAGCCGAAACCAGCGTAAATAAGAGCCTCTTCCCCGTGTGGGTACTGCTCCCTTTCGGGGGTGGGCTCTATGGTAACAGAAACCAGTTACTAAGCAGCAAGCTGGCCACTTTCAATCTTTCTTTTGTTGAGGATAATGGCTGTTAGTGAAGTGATGGCCGTGAGGTGTAATGATCGTAATAGGGGGGTGGTATATTTATGAGGTAGTTTAAGGTTTTCTTTTAGGATTAGATTGTTGTGACAATGAGCTCCCCCTCTGACACGAGCGGTGATAATTGTCAGAGGGGCAGTGTTCGCTCCATATCGACGGAGAACTAGGGGTTTGTATTTTTCACGTTTGAACATAAATGGATTGGTCGGGATCTCTGTCATGACAGAAGGCAAATTCAATGATGTGAATAGTGAGGGAGGGGAGTGGACCTGTTGGTTTTGCCGACGAGACGGGGAGTCATTGGAGAAAAAGAATATTTGGGCATAATCTTGCCAGACAGAGGCATGGGTGATTAGCGCATATACATGGTAGCAACCATGAAGGTATTGTGTGGTCCGGTGGCCTACCTTGGAATATGCCTGCATTAATGAGGTTGTACCATCTAGTTTTAGGGTGTGTGAGAAGAAGTTTATGGAGTTGCCAAACTCCTTGATTATGTCGAGTAATGTGAAGTCCATGGATAATGGGATGTTTACAGTGGAGACAAGGTGGTCGTGGGGTGGCCATATTCCATGGTTTGTCTTGGTTGATGCGAGGGTAGATGTGGGGCACTTGTTGCGGTTCATAGACTATGGCAGTAGTGCCAAACAACTGGTTTAATATTTATTTTAATTATGAAAAAAAAAAACATGGTATTTGTGGGCTGCCTGAATGGTGTACATAAACTAGTTTAGTTAGGGATGGCTCTGGATATTTCATATACTTTGGTAATGGTGGGTTGATTCATAGATGATTGTATGTGGGTCAAATATAGCAAATGTGAACATTCCGGGGGGGCTAGCCAATATAGGGTGATCAGTGTTATTGTGATTATTGTGCGGGATGTACAATACGGTAAAAGCTTCTGTGAATATATGGGCATCTATTCTTGCCCAATGGATTGCTTCGGTAGCTGTACTAGAGTCCGGGGGGTGCGCAAATCCTCTACCTTGCCAGTGATGAGATCTGGCCAAGCCTAGAGAGCCAAAACACTGGTCTGCGTTATACAAGCTGGAGTAACTCTTCATCCCTATGGGGCATGTGAGAGGGTTAGAGTAGTATGAGTGAGTGAGTTTAAGTTCTGTTGTAAGAAAGTCTAGGAGGGCCATGGGTAAGGTTGAGTGAGAACGTGCGAGAGAGAGCTTGTTGGTTGTGGTTGGACACTTGGGGGGCAAATCTTGAGCATAGCGCTGGAGGAGTGTGGAAATTTTTGTCTCAAATGTTGTCGGGATCTGGGGTTGCAAGCTAGGTAGGGGTTTAAATTGGACATATTCCATAGCCAGTTCAATCTAGCAAGCGATATGCTTCCAATGTAGCAGCCTAGTGGTCTATATATGTAGGCAAGACCAGCGTGGGTCTGGATCTTTGGGTGGGTGCAGAGAATATCGATGTCTGGGTTGCACTCGTCTTGAGAAATATGTAGGTTGGACACATTTCGTGGTGGGCTAATGAAACGTTTGTCATAAGTTTGCAGTTCCGTAATATGCTGATTATGAATATGCGCCAAATAGTTAATGTTGGTTTTGCGGTAATAATCAGCTATCATTTGGATATTGTGTTGTAATTGTTGTATTGATAGGTGATTAAAGAGGGTGTCATTATGTCCCCAAGTGGCTTTCTTGTCGGGGTCACATTTCCATTTACACAGGTACATAGTATCAGCGCACGAGGCTCCATATTGGTCCACTCGCATTTTCTTAACGATACCTTGTATTTCTTGAAGCTCATAGTGGGGTTCCAGTAGGGTTTGTACTAACTGGGTTGTGTCAGGTTGTTGTGGATCCGTTGTTTGGGCAGTTATAGGTTGAGCGGCGCTTGGATGAGATATGGGGGCAAACAGTCTAGCGAGTGGGGGGCGTGTAGGTTGGGAGCGGTACTGAGGTAGAAGCTCTCATGGATGATGGGGTGAAGTCGCACAGTTTATGGGGCAATTATTTTGGCAGGCGGTTGTGGGGTAGCAGAAAATGGTTTGTAGGTGACCTAAGTGGATATGTTGGGAACGCGTTAATGGTCTAGGGTATTTTAGACGAAAACCGTGTGGGTTGATAAGCTTGGTTCCAGTTGCATCTGTTAGTTGCAAAATTGTAGATATATTGTACTGCATAAAGAATTTCAAGGTGGTTTGTTTGTGGGGTCTACTATTTGGGTCAAAGATGCATTGTTGTGGACTTGTATCCCATGCTATTTCTAGGGGTGAAGTGTGGAGTTGAATATTAGGTAGTGATGTATTAATAATAATATGCATGTGTTTGAGGATGTGCAAGGTTCTAAGGAGCGGCGAGTGGATACATGCAAGCGAGGGACCCGAGTAAATGGTGGTGCTCTCTGTATATATATTGCCAACGAGCATGACTGCATCTGTCGGGTATCCGAGATCGAACATGACAGAAAGCATGCGGGCATGGTCAATGGAGCCAAACGCATTTTTAAAGTCAATGTATAATAAGTATATATCTTGATGTGTATATCGTGCATCCTCAAGGGCAGAGATAATGAGTTGGATTTGTCTAGTTGTACTTCTTGCAGTCCTAAATCCCTCTTGTGCGTCACTGAGGATATGGTGCTGCTCTCCATAGGACGTGAGGAGGTTGGTTAGGGTACTGGTGAATAACTTATATATGGTATTAGCGAGGGCTATGGGTCTATAGTTACCAAGTTGAGTGGGGTCATCTTTTTTATAAATCAGTATTGTTCTGCTCTTTTTCCAAGGTTTGGGTATTTGATGTAGCTGATAGCATAGTAGAAAGAATCGAAAGATTAATCGATGTAAATATGGGTCCAATGCTTTGAGAATATCATTAGGTATATTATCTGGTTGGATAACGATCTAAGACATGTGTGATAGATTTCGGGGGTGAGGGATGCACTCAGGTCTATGTTCAGAGGGCCTCTTCGTTCTAATTTGAATCCATCGATGTCGTGCCATGGATAATGGCGAGCTTGGCATACACAGTGTTATATATGAGAGGAGGGCTGGAAGCATGCATGGGTTTATGGTTGGTACATGGATGAGGCCTGTTGGTAAATGGTTTTATTTATTGAATTTGAGGAAGTGTGTAGGATTCCAGCTGTGTCCCGGATCGCTAGTCAAGGGAGAGAGGGGGAAGAGTTGAAGATTGATTTATGAATGACACGAGGCTTGTCTTGCAACATTTTACAATAGGTTTGGATAAATTTCTTTTGATTATGCCGAGCTTGCTCTTTGGTAATATTATAAGCAGTTTTTTTGGCGTCTCGGCCAATTTTGGGGATTGATTTAATCCATGTTTGAATGTCATCATCATCCTGAGGTACCGGGAAAGTTATGTAACATGTAGGGATTGTACAGAGGGCTGTGATATGCAGGGCGTTTCTCCATGGGGGTCTCGTGGAGTGGTTGAGAGTACTGTAATAGTTTTTCAGATTGTATGATGTGTGTTTAGTTCATTTTGCCACTGTCTTTGTTGTGTTCTAGTTAGGTATCCTCCATTTATTTTGGATCTTCCAGTCGGGGGGGAGGTGTGAGCCATTATACATGTGTCAAACGTGCATTCTGTGATTTGAGTAAAAATTTGTTGCAGTTTAGAGCTCGCCTCATTCCAGATCTGAGAGGGGGGGGTTCAACGAGCATCGGTCTAGTATAGTTTGTAGTTCCGAGATGGTTGTGGAGGATATGGATCTAAATTTAGTCTGGAAAGCCAGGATGGACAAGGGGTGAGATAGGAGTAGGTATTCGAGGTCTTGTATCCAAGGAGAGGTCGTTCAAGATTGGACTTATTGGTATAATATGTGATGGAATGCGGAGGAGAACTGGGGAGTGGTCAAAGTTATATATGGGGTCATATAGTATTGTGTTGTGTAATTGTGTACGGTTGTTGTTAGGTGTTTTGAGATAATAGCCATCAATGATACTATATGAGGTATAGTCCAGTCCTCCTTGCCTCGAGAAAGGTTGGTTTGAGGGGATGTACTGGAATCCAAGATTTTGGGTGTAAGATGTCAACTCTATATCTTTTAACGAGGGAGGGGAATGTACTCCGTTATACAATCTGTCATGTAGGGTTAGGTCTCTATTGAAGTATACACTCACCCCTTCACAAATTACTCACTATTTAGCTGTACGGTTCAAACGCATATCCAAAGTGGCCAAAACAAGATATGACATATACTTTTACCCCTCCACAATTATGCTAAAATTACAGTATAAACATCTTCTCGATATCTTTGACCCGTTCCTACCTAAACCACAATACATTCTTGACCCAGACAATCCGGATGCACCTCCAAATGGTATAACCACATCTGAGCACCAATTTCTCACTCATAATAGTTACAAACTCAGATGCTATCCTAAAGACCATGTATTTTTTACATATATTATATGTATATCACCAAAACCAAAAAGATGTGACATCCTACTCTCTGAAAAACTGGAGAAACGCATACTATCCACACTATCAAAACTCCAAACACTCCCTGAACACCCATCACAATATAAAGCCCCGCCACACCCCCTCAACTGTCTTCACAACTCTCTTGATCTCCTCCAAGCTCCACCTGGTCAAATTCACCAACTACTCACAACGTATCTGTTATCTCTCCCACCCACATCTTGCCATATCCTACAACATATCACCATGAAGTTTTCTTTCATATCACCGGAGATCCTCTCTGCCACACTAAACACCCTCAATGTCTACCTGGTTTTTGCACATCCAAACATACACCACAACCAACCACGTCAGTTAATCTTGCTGACATCATACTAAACGCACCACAAGCTATACCCCTGCCTCCAAACAACCCTCTTCCTGATGAGCAAGACTGTCTACTAGATCAGCCCCTCATGGAACGTCGGCTCCATCGCCTCTAGTGTCCCCACCCTATCACTTATACTCCAAGAGCCGAATCCCCCACACATTATACTACTGCAAGAAACCAAACTCCAATCCCATACGTCTAATACGTACATAAATAAGATATTACATAAATATCATTTGATATACGGTAGCCCTCCCTCACCAGAAAAATACACCAGTAGACGCGCCTTACCGTATCAACTAGCTCGGGGAGGGGTAGCAATTGGAATACACAAATCCATGCACTCGCAAGATACAACCTCCAAGATTACTATCCCATCTCACCTCAAAACCCACCTACAAATAGTGCAAATACACATCGGTCCCTATCCAAAATTCAGTATTATCCATCTATATATGCCCTCACATCCAGATGATGCACCTCTTACCCAAGATATACTACAACAAATTGCAGATTTCTCAAATAACCCAATTAACTCCTCCTCTGTAATCCTTCACATATGGTTGGTTGTGGTATTATTTGGCGTGGTTCTAGCTTTAGAGTAATTGCGGTAGGGCAGAAGTCTGAGGTGTATCTATCTTTTGTCGTCTTTGGGGGATGATTGACCATATTTTGTATTGGGGTTGGTACGCTAGGTTTCGTATGACAGCGGATGTTTTGGGGGCTTGGTATTATCAAGTATATACGAGGCGCTTGTAATATATTTGGGTGTAATACTGTATGTATATATGCAATATTGTTGGGTTTCAGTTTATGTGTCATGAACATACGGAGTCCAAATATATGAGAATTATTTTTATTACTTCTATTTTTAATTATTGTATTATTTTTATTATAATTTTCTATTTCGTGTCTTGGTGTGAATGGGGATGAAAGGGATAGTGCAAAAGAGTCATTACCCCTTGGATGAATGTGGAGTGTGTTATTTGGATGATATCCATGGGTTTGAAAGTTGGGCATTCTGTAGAGACAAGTATGTGATGGAAATAGCTGAGAGCCTTGGTGCAAGGACAATTGAGCAGTGGTGCACTGGGCATTTACAGTAAAGCATAACATAAGTTGAAATAAAACATATATGATGTATGAGAGACAACATGAACTGCATTGTCTGGCAACCTTATTATGCGAAGTACTATGAAAAGAAAAACTTCATGTTTCAGTTATTAACCTGTCTCTTCCATGCAAGGTTAGTAGATATGGTCTGGTTCAGGATTTCAACTAGTTGCAAAACAACATATCTACATGGGAGGTAACAAGAGTTGCATCTTCTGGTAACTATATTATGCAGAGCACTATGAGAAGAGAACCTTCATACTTCAATCATTAACCTGTCTCTTCCGTGCCAGGTTAGTAGGTATCGGCTGCAGGAGTTCAGTGATCATAGGGGTCGACTGATCAGAGCCCTGAGTGGGCATTGCATCAAGCTGAGTAAGTGGCGGAATGTAGTTAAAGAGAGCCTGAGGCTGTGTGGGCGACATCGTGGATGTGGTCGGATCGCCCGCTGCAATCTGAAGCCTCGATAGAGCGAAAGCAGGGAGTTTGGACATCATGGAGTTGAACTGGGTTTGATATGATGACATATTGAGCGCAATTTCACCTGAAATAGTAGCCTTGAGATTGGTCATGTATACTTTGGTTTGATCCTCAATCCCATGTACCACACACTTGCCTGGAATTTCGAGAGCTCCGGCTTGTGCTCAATGTGTTTGTCCTCAATACAAGACAAAAGATCTTGTTTAAGCTGAGTGAACTTCGGGGTTGCACGGATCTGAATTGTTTCAACAATATTTGCAAATGCCTTGTTGATATCATCGATTTGAAGCCTCTGCAGTGTTTCAGGTGCAACTGCAATTGAACCATTGAGACTGCGAGGGTGGGGGATGATATCTACATACCTTCCCATGAACGGAAGATATGACTTATTTTTCCACAGATTGTATACAGTTGCATTTTTGCATGTAACATGCAATGTACCTGCATGTAAGATTGCCTCGCCTGGGAGTGTGTTACTGAAGTATGTGCCGAGAATGTTGTCGATACCAATGAGGCGCTGGATGGAAGCGAGGACGTCTGCCTGGGGAATCATGATGTGGATCTTCTTGACAAGAACTATGAGAGCATCTCATTCAGCATTTCGCTCTTTGGTGGAAACTGTCGCTCCATTGATACTAGGCGTTCGAATTAGCACTTTCAAAATCTCGTTGTTGTGTCTAACCATGTGTTTCAGGGTTTTGGCACGCGAATCCTCAGATGTTGTATGGAGGAAAACGAAGTTTGAAGATGGACTGGGCTTACCAACGTAGAGGAGCTCTAGTTCGTCTCCAGCATGATATGCATCGTAGATGATTGTCGTTGTGATCTGTGTGGCAAGCTGTCCTTCCAAAGTCTCTCCCTTGATGTATAGTGTAAGGTAGTCACCTAATGTCTAGCTCAAATCTTTTCTCCACTTTCCCTTGAACTTTATATCCAGTGGGCATTTCCAGAACAAATGCCCTGTCTCCTTTCAGAAGAGCCATGGCATCTATCTCCGGATATTGAAGACAGACCTTGATTAAACCAGACCAGGTGGTAATGTCTTGTTTTTGCCCAAAGATAGAGATTGGGTGGAGGACCGTTGTGCCCAACTGGATCTTCATGCTGGTGAATCGGGATTTTGTCATTGCCAAGACATCCTTGCAAGCCATTTTGTGACTTTTTTCAAAACGAATTAGAATTTGGTATCCATCGGAAAGACCAGTGAGGAGGTCAATTTCGGTACCTTTGGGAATCTGAGTGAAGTGAAGAAATTGCCCTGGCTTGTCATCTGGCCTACGCGAAGGGTAGAGCGATTGAGGAATGTGCGGGAAAGCTTTGGGACTTGTAACAATCTCCCCATTCTTCTTGTGGGACACCAAGCTGGAGTAACTGGTCGATTGACCGAGTGTCTTCAATGATAGGGGTGTCTAGCGCAATCGCCAAGCTCTCCATGGTCTGAAAGCCCATCCATAAGTAGTACATCGTGGGTTCCAATGGTGTACGTTGGGGGAGATGTTCACTGCGGCCTCTTTTGTTTGGCGTAGTGGCCTGAGTAGAGTGAGTGCTATCAGTATTGTTGGTGGCTCTCTTGGCAAGTAGAGTTTGTGTGACATCTGAGAAATGAGTATCGCCAAGCTTCAACTCCTCCAAGGTGTATCGAAATGCAGAGGAGCGTGAAGGAGTTGGACTTTGCTCCAAAGGAACGTCGAGTTGCATTGTATTAAGTAGAGCTGCGTCAAATGGGTCGAGTGACGATAGTGTAGCAGCAAGACCTGTAAGCTGTATCATTCGGGCACAAGCAGAGGCTGGAAGAGAGGTGGTCATTGTACCGAGTGTAGTTTGAAGAGAGGCTGCACTGTACTTGTACTTAGATGTTCGTGTAGTGTAATGTACAGTCTTACCGTTGCGGCAGGGTGTGGCATAACAGCTAGTTGTATTAGGTGCAGTAAATGGGATGAGGTGACTGGGTTTGCAAACTGCTGGGCCCAGGTCAAAATGATCGCGAAGTTTGTGGTGGCGAGTGATATGGAGGCTAGAGGTTGTGCTGAATTTATTGACCTGCTGGGACGTGTGCGCAAGGGATATGAAGTTCAACGTTGGGGGTTGTGGGTACAGCTGATGGGGTGAGGTTGTATTCGTGATATTATTAGTGACTTGATTGAAGGTGTTAATGTCACAGTTAGTATCTATTCTTGGATAACTGCTGGCATAAGAGTGACTTGGTGGTGTCCATGTGTCCTCTGTGTTGGTTGTCTCGAAGAGGTAATGCATACAAGAGTTGGAGCAAATTCCCTGTAGTCTGCTAAGTGTAGAATCTATGAGGTGGTTGAGTTCCAGTAGGTGCAGACTATAGGTAATTCTTTGAAGTCATATGTCATGGTTTGCATTATTTTTTGGGGCCCTGCCTGTGCAGAGGCCCCTAGGTACTAATAAGTAGTGAGAATATATAGTAAGATGCACGGGAGAGAGCCAGGCTCTCTTTATATACCCTAGGGGGGCAGTGGGACCCTTCTAGAAGGCCGCCGCGTTGGACCTTCTAGAAGGCTGCCTTGACACACGTCACTCCTAGAAACCACTGCGCCTGCTTACCCCAATCTAACCATGAACCATCCCCTATTTAATAGGACTTACCTTCCTGCCTCCCCCCCCCCCCCTTACATGACAGTTATTAATTGAACTCCTGATGTAGCTTACTATAACTCCCGCTTCATAATTCCTGGACCACTCTCTAATCCCCACACCCCCGTTCAAACCTGGGCCCCTTATTGTTCTGGACTTCAATATTGATTAAAGGTACTAACTACTAACACATTGTTTGTGAATATTTAGTATTGGTCATCGTTTAAATACGTAAAAACAATTCAAGAAAAAAAACATAATGAACACCTCACCTACTGATACAATGTTTGATACGATGGTTACTAGTGCTAGACAACAATGTGTGATATTCTGAAGAGCGATGCAATTGTTTTACCATTGATTCAGCACTGAAAGAGTCCAAAATTTGAGATGTCCAAAATTTGCAATTTTTTTAATGTGAGCACAATTTATTTATGCCATTACACATTGTAGGAGAGAGAAGACGGCAGCCGGGCTGCAGTAACTAAGAGGGGAGGGACAGGGTATATTCTTGGAATATGTAAGATATCCCCTTGAGAATTCTCACATTTTTTCATGTTGGCCTCTCCAAAAATTAATTGGACCTTCAAAACTCCAATCATGTCACTCCAAACCACCTTTCACAGGTGCCATCCACCACCAATAGAAAGCATTCATCAGTTCAGGCCTACAATAGGGTAAATAGGCCGATGACCGTTATAGTGCCTATGTCCGGTCACCTAATAACTGCTTGGGTCAGGCCCTATGAGGGCCCAAGATTGCTCATTTTTGCCACTCTGCAAACAGTTGTTTGATAGAACCCCCAAAGAATGTGATTGGTCATAGGGCTCAAGGTTCACACAAGCATTCAGATTGGTTCAACTTTGAAACCCCACAACTTTGTGTGGACTCCATGAATTCAAGCACTTCCAAGTGTGTTGAGATGCCCCAGATGTGGGGCATCTTATCACTTTTACATTGGGTTAAAACGACAAAAATTCGCCGTTAGAGTTTAGTATAGTAGCATTACACTTCCACATTGTTTATGAGCTCGTGGGATTCTCAGGTCTTTCAAAATTTCCAAGGACAAGCACAACATGTCTCTATGTTATTTGGTTTTAGTGAGTACAGCAGCTTCATTTGTATGGACCCGCTTGGGCTGGAATGGGTTGTCCTGCAGTGTGTAGTCATCTGGCCAGTTTGCCCAAGGGCGAAGGTGAGAAGTCGGCGGGGTCCCCAAGTTCCTGACTTGGAGAATGGAAAGTTGGGGTTTATCATGTGAAATTTATCAGTATCCTGATTTGTAAAACCCTGTCACACTCACATCTACATCCACACAAATGCACGGGGCAGTCAATTGTATTGCAAAACAAGATCAATTCCTGTTTTATAAATTTGAAAAAGGTGTGGAGACCTGTAATTCACATTAGAAGATAGCCAAGGAAAGATAACCCTGGGGAAATGAAGGTACATCTGAGAATGAGGACACAGCCCTGAAGCAGAGGCTGAGGTCAACAACAGGTGTGAAGGCTAGCTGAGAACCTTGTCAATGATTAGAACCCCGCAAAGCAAGCAGCATGTAAACACAAGATCAAAGGAGCTACCGCCTAAAAAAGCCTGCTAAGCTAAGCAAGGAAGAAGCTAAGAGCAAGAGATGCTAGCAATAAAACAGGAATGATCTTGCATATGTCCCGAAGCAGCTCGAAACTGAAGTGTCCAGATATGAAATTGTTCTCTCAACTTATCCACAGTGGATCAGTCCACTCTGCAAAATATAAAGGGAAGGGAATCCACCCTATCCTTCCATCATTAATTTTTATCTTTATTTCCTAAAACAAGACTTGTTCCTTGAACGTTCTTGAATATTCAAGAGATCTCTCGGAAGCAATCCTGCCTCCTTTGCATGTAAGGGATTCAACAATTCAGAAGCTTGAACAAAGAATTGGTACACTTCATCAATCTGAATGTGCTCTAGTGTGAGGAGGCATGGCATTAAAGTTTGTACACAGGTCATTTCACAGAACTAACAGAACATGTAAGTCCATACTACACCTCACATAAGTGATCACCAGCTCATCTCCCCACAAACCACTTTACATCACTTTTGGTTTAAATTATCTTCATGGCATTGAATTGAGATCTTCAGCCAAGCGAACTGCTCACGGCCATGATACATTCTGAAAATATGAACAGTTCAATCCTCTCATATGTACAGATTGCAGCAGCCTAATTCAGATTGTATGTGAGAAACATTTGTATTCTCCTCAGCCAGAAATTTGCTCATTTGGACCAGACCTTATTCTGAAATGTGTATGAGTCTGCATGGACAGCTTCCCCGTCCTGATTTCGGTGCCAGGTCCACAAAGCATGGGTACGGTTCAGGATGTCAAAGATACCATGCCCAAAGCTAGCTTCCCGGAAGGCTGAGTATTGTGGCTGCGGCTCCGTAAATCTACACCACAACCACCACCCATTCCCTTGTCAGCATATTACACACATGCAAATCCACGAGGATTTCCTGGCAATGTACATGAAGAAAATGAGAAAGCAAACATTTATGGAAAATTCCTCAAGTGTAGCTCAATGGGCCTCCCGCACCCTGAACATTTCCTTGAGGTACCATCTGGTCACTACTTTGAAAGAAAGCTTAGAAAGAAGCTTACAATCCGGCAAGGCCTTCAATATTGCCACCATCTCCAATTGTTATGTAAACAGGGGCTTTAGGGTTCAGTTGAGGTGTACAAATGCCATTTGTGATGTTGTAAACAATGTTCGAGACTGGATGCTGCACCAAACCCACACCAAACCATTAGACATTCCATTTCACCTTATCTGAAACCATACTCCCCTGGTTTGGTGCATTACTGTCTCTTCAGGCAGTGTATGTAGATGAAATTTTGGATACAATGATACTTTTCTGACAAGAAGACATTCTTTCGCTTCTTCAATACTGCCAAACTATTCAAGCAAAGGGGCCATAAAAAAACCTGAACTTGCGCCAAAGGCATTCCAGATTTGAATCCAGACTTCTGTTTTGCATAGCATAACAACTCATTGAATGATGACGCTCAAAGGCAGAGTGACTTACACTTCGTTCATATGAATGCACATGGCCCGCAAACACAACGTCAACTTGGGCTTGCACTAGCCAGGATTCAAATTGAACACGCATGGTCTCGCCTTCCATATAGTGGTAAGTGTTGCTGTTGTACCATGGTGAGTGCAACAGCACAATAAGCCATGGAGTAGCTTTCCTATCAACCCTCTGCAACTCAGCTTGTAGCCACACATATTGTGGTGTGTATTTGCCTGTATCATTACATTACCCAGATCCCTTGAGGGAGAAAACTGGAGAGTAGGACGAGCAGTTTACATAGAGAAATATATGCATCTACTAGAACTGAACAGGCTTGTCAATAATTTTGCTTAACTTCACCAGTTAAGCCAGATATTGTGTGAGCATATCCTTTCACCAAAATGGTTTAATAACCACCAGGAAGCACTTTGGAGGCAAGGTCAACCGAAGGAGCAGTCATGGTTTGAACCCAACTGAAGTCAAATAGACAACCTGGTTTGACTCACAGAGTGGTTGGCCTACAAGATCAAACCCAAACCAACCAGGAGACAATTACCAAGAGAGTATGTGTTCGCAACCCTGAGGAGGCCACTAAGAACTCACCATATGCTGCATAAGAAGACAGGACAATTATATGAGCCGGTCCCCGCCTGATTGAGTAAAAAAGTGGTGATGTACTCTTGGACGATTTGTAGGGAGTGTGAAAACGATGCGTAAAAGGCTTGAATGGCACATCTTCACCCTGCAAGACCAAACACCCTCTTCAAGCCCCTCATCTTGCCCTTCTCTGTCAATCTGTGGTCCCTCCAACCTGATCCAGCAAATATCCACAAAGCTGATAGACAACCCCGCATGCCCCCCCCCCACCCCGCCCTTCCTCCTCACTCCCCAATTTGTTATAAGGGGACCTATGAAGACAACAGCGACTTCTCTGCCCTCATGATCCATGGACCTGGTGCTACACCTACCCATCCCAGATAATACTGGTGGGAAAAACCCCAACAGTCTTAACTTTTCAGCAAGCACATGGAGCAATGAACTGTACAGTTTTATACCTTAAACCATGTGAGGTAATCAGCCAAGGGCCTTTCAAACTAAACTATGCAAATGTAAGTCACCACCTACCAACTCTGGCCGGAATTCAAGTTCGTGGTTGCCAGCAGTCCAGATCCAGGGCTGATAGGCTGTGCTGCGCTCAACTAAGCGCCCCCAAGTGTCCCAGCGCACATTGTCGTCAAAAGGGTAGTCATCCGCGTAGGACAGATCTCCCACCATCAATAGTGTATGGGCCTTGCTCTGCATGTAATGTTCCAGTGTAGCTGCTGAATCGTATGTCTGGCCCAGGTCCCCTGCCATATATCACCCAACTATGATCAACGTATCTTTATTCAGGCCTGGAGTTGATATTGGCTGCTTAGCTAAGTCAGCAGTAAGTTCACCCAACAGTAGCAAAACAGGGCCAAGTCAATTATCTTTGAGGCACTTCACAATCAAGGGTTGCCCCTTCCCATGCCATGAAGACAAGTCCTACTACAATTTTCAAGACTGTCTACGCTAGAGTCTCTCGCAGCAGCAGCAGCAGATTGATGCTTGTGGAAAGGGATTTCTAGAGGATATCTGGAAAACTTGGATCAATTGTCTGTTCCAAGGTTAAGTCATCCTACCGGTGTCAGCACCTGACAAAGGTAGTTTCTGTGCCTTTCTGTTCCACTCAAACTGGGCGCGGGTCAACGGCCACAAGGCTACGGAAAACAACGTCTTATGAGTACATTCTCTCACACACACACTTTCACTTTGAAATTCAGAGAGGGTTGGAAGCTGACCAATAAGACCAAAAGTGTAGGCAGCATTTGGACCAACTTTTGGTGGAGTCACAAACCAGAACTCACGAGCGGAGCTCCCTAACCCAAGCTTGTAAAAGTACTGTGTTTCATGCTGTACCAGCAACAAAAGGTAGAGCACTCTCAGGCATTAGCCTCATTAAGTGCCTCAAGTGGCATGGAAGCTCAAAGCAAGACAACTGCAATGCCTCAGGGAAATTCATAAAACTCTTGGTTACCCTCCACACACAGAACCTGGTGATTTTACCAGTGGGCTCATGGCCTAACATGCATTTGAATAAGCAAAACAATTTCTGATGCATTCTAAACCCAACACTGCTACAGCAGTATAAGAGCGGACCTTCAAACTGTGAATAGTTGCATGGTGGATGAAGCCAGAGGTGTAGTTGTAGAATCTGTATCGGGTCACCACACCCAGGGCCTCATATGGGTAGGAGCCATTCTTAGTGCCATAAAGTACTACAGGATCTGACATCTTGGGTGTGATCCAGGACACGATGACAGCAAGCCCATCATAATCTCCTTGAGTAAGATGCACCTGTGTAAACAAACACATTTGCAAATGTTGTCAGAATTTGAGCTGACCTAGTCTGGCTCCCTAATCGACATCCATAGCCATGGAAATGCCTAATGTTACAACAGTGAAAACAGCAAGTTAAGACCTGTCTTTCTTGACTCACCAATCTGCTCATTCAATCTGAATCAAACCCAATCACCATCAGCTAAAAACAAATGCTTTTTGTCACCTGCTGCCCAAACTCAGGTGCAGAATTGAGGAGCCAGGGCATCCTTCCACCTCCTATTTGCTGGAAGGAGCTTGTCCTAGACTGTTTAGGCTTCCCATTTCAGTTTCTGCTGGATCGCTCTACTGACTACCCACAAAACCAGATTGATCTATTATTGAGATGATCTTAATTCCTACCCATCACCCAAACATACTCAAAATCTCGAATGTCCAAGGGTATTCATGGGTAAGGGCAAGAGCTTTGCTCTCTATATGGAAGAGAGGGTGAACGATTGACCCACCTGCTGGGGAGCATTGTCGCCTTGGGGAGCAGCAAAGTGAGGGCTGTCCAGGGGCAAGTCGATACTTTCCTGCAGCCTACGCACGTACCTGCTGGTGTATCCAGCCTCCCCCAATCCAGAGGCCGCAAGCAGTAGGAGCAGGACCAGCCCCATCCAACTAGCCATCCCCCTGGTCTGGCCCTTCCTAATACCATATGCATGCCAACAGTAAGTGTATCTCGTCAGTTCGTGGAGGGCACAGACTGCACCTCTGGAAGTGTCCGGAATGAGAGCCTGGCGGGGGCTGAACTAATTTATGCCTTGCTCACCGGACAAAGTCATCCATCGGTAGATAAAATCAAGAGGCTGTTCCCGTAGATGGCCACGTCCCGATGTTAACCCCAGCAAAGGCACTGCCCAGGCGCCAAATTGAATTGACAAATATTGAAATCCAGGATGGTGGGCATCACATATGGACCGATGCAATTGGAGGGTATGCATGCCAAAACAATCGCCCAATGCAGACAGGACGTGAAGGAAAAGGACATTACTGAAGAAGAGAATAGACTCACACTATCATACCTGCATCTCTGTGAACGCACCGGACAAACAATCACCCAAGGCATCAAGAGAACAGACCCACAGTCTCTGTACAAAGACAAACAGTCACGCAAGGCAGATTGTTACCGTTGATCAACGAGAAGCGAAGCCATTGATGAAGTGTGGCCAGCAAAACGGCCTCCAAAGATTTATTCCTGTGAGCTCAGCGGCAGCGGTCGGTACTTCAAAGTTGGGTTCCCCAAATTCCGCACCCCCTCAGCTCTTCAGCACGCCACCTGTGGATATCCGAGCCCCAATCATCAAGCATCTCCTCGGAACCTCCACAACATCAGACTGGATCCCAGATCAAGCTTCTTCATTGGATGGAAAAACTTGCCTCTGACCGTCATCGGGAATATCCCAAGCATCCTCAGCGTCCCAGAGTTGACTGCTGCAGTTGCGGCCACCAACAACCCCGCTTCCACACACGCTTGTCCCATTCTCCACCTCCCTCCTTCTTCTTCTTCTTCTTCTTCGTGGTCCTCTGCTTCGTCTCCAAGCTACTTACCCCACCACCACGCCAGACTCTCCTCTTTTGTTTTTTACTTTTGTTCTTTTCGTTTTCTGGTTCTACTTAACATATTCCCTTTTCTTTTGCCCTCGCCGGCCGACGACGGCCATCACAATGTGTGCTCCGTTCATCATCCACCATTTGTCATCCAACTTATTCTCAGCCAAATAATTAATATATATATAATAATATGTGCCGCCCAGGTAAATCTGGGTTCAAACTTGTCCGGCGTGGTGCTCATATGAATTTTCCCTCCATGAGTCCCTTTTATTTTTTCTTTCTTCCTTAAAGGGAATTTTTTCTTTAAAAAAAAGAGGAAATTCGGGAGGGAACGACTGCTGACAAATCAGGGCCTTTAATTATAGTGAGAGGAGAAAATAACCAGTGTTGTGCGAGTCCGGGTTTTGAAGCCCGGTACCGGGCGGGTTAGGATCCAGGTTACCCGAACCTTTACCCGAACCTGCACCCGGACCCGTTCTATCACAAAAAACCCGCCTGCTGGGTCCAGAACCCGTTACACCCGCTACCCGCGGGCCAATGTAGCGGGTCAGGGTCCAGGTCTTAATTTGAGATGGGGCATGGGGGTCAGAACTGGTAGGTTTTGTCATATGTGTGGAGGGGACCAGCAGCAATAGGCCACTGCAGCAGCCTGCCCCACCCACGTTGTAGCCAAGTGGTAATGCCCACATACCACCTCAAAAGCAGTTGTGGGTTCAATCCACGGAGTGGTGTCACAAAGTTGTGCCCTATGGGACCATAATTTACACCTCCCAAAGGGCACGTCATATATTATTATTCGGCCAGATCCCACACATCCATGCTATAGTGAGGCATATTACTATTCTTAACGTGTTTAAAGAATTGATATTGAAAAATAGAAAATGGAACTCAAACTTCTATTTTAATTCTTATTCATGGTATACATATTCATATTCATGGTATATTTTGAATGAATGTCTCTTAAAATAAAATTCATTATTAAGATTTAAAGTTTTTCCAACCAAAATAATTTTATCTCTAATTAATTTTTTCTAATTTATTTAATCAATAAATTAGGACCCGGAACTGAACCCATGAACCCGCTAATATTTCCCAACAACTACCCGGACCCCAACTACCCGGACCCTAACCCCAGTCCGTGTTGACAAACCCGGACCCGGATTTTCCAAATTTCAAAAACCTGGATCCGGACCCGGACTTGGCTCCGAAAAAAAACCCGCACCCAGACCCCGCGGGTTCCTTAAAAAGGCAGAACCCGCACAACACTGAAAATAACCTCTTGCAGAGTAACCGCGGCAAGGGGGAGAAGATCATCACCCCAGCCAACCAGGTAGCAGGATTTGAACCAAGGATCGCCTGGGTGGCAATCAGTACCCTATCCACCGACTGGTGGTCCTCTACATATAATGTTGTCCGGCCAGGTTTTCCTTTAAAAATGGAATAAGAAATACTTAAAGATTCTCTTATTAGTTACTTAGCAGGCAAACATTCCATATATCACAACAAGGCTGTGTCAGTGTGTGGCATCTTTGTTCACAGTGTGTAATAATAGACTCCATTGTGGGCTGTCGCTCCCACGTTCTTTTTTGGGGGGGAAAGGGGAGGAAGCCCTTGGAAGCTTTATTTTTTTTAAAGCTTTATTTTATGTTATTGGAGGAAAAAAAATTAAATCCCTTATAAGAATGCCATGTGGCCTTCCCAGGTTTCCTTTTCAAAAACAAAAGACTACCTAATATTATTCAGACTATACTTAGATCTAATGACCAACTTGTCCGCCGGGAATCACATAGAGGCTCAGTGCAGATGTTGCAAAAAGGGAGTAGTCCTTTGGGGTCAAGTGACACCATAATTTTAAGCTGCCTTGGGGCGGTGTCATAAAATTATTATTATGATTATTGCGAGATCTTGGGTTCGGTTCTTCAATGCTGCAGGCTGTTTCTCTCTTGCTTACGTTTTGCTTTGTGGGGGGCTTATTTCATCTTTTGCTCTACTTCTATTAATTTATTATGTCATGGTTTGTGTTTTGTTTTTTGTTTTTTTTTTTTTGCTAGCCCCTAGGTACTAGTAACTAGTAAGTGAGTAAGTAGTAAGTGAGAGGGAAAGAGAGCCCCCTCTCTTTATATACCCTCACACCCTTCTAGAAGCCCGCGGAGCCCTCGGCTTGTACCCTTCTAGAAGGTTACGTCCGCCACCTACACTTCAACATTCGGCTGCTGGTCCCACTGCCGCACCATCCATGTATTAATGTCCTTGGGACGGGGTCCGCAGTTTTCTGGGCCCTCTCGGAGGCCTCTTCTTACCCTTAATACAGGCTTTTCCGTTCCTGTGGGCCCTAGTTAATTCTTGGACCACTCTCTAATCCCCACACCCCCTTTCAAACCTGGGCCCTTATTGTGTGAGCACAACCCACGGTCATGGGGGTTTTATGTTTTTAACCTCCATATGAGTTACATGTGACATATCTATACACTCATAAACATTTTTTTTTAACTTGAACATTGAAATACACTCCAAATAATCACTTGTAAATCAGAACATATTAAATACTTAAATAATCAAATTTTATTGTGGCTCACCTTCAACGAAGAACAAACGACACCATATATAAACTTTAATTCAACCAGGGTTTCCCAAGGCCAAATCTTGAGTAGTATGGTCAGCAACCCTGAACCTACAGCGACGGCGGTGGCCAAGGGGGGGGGGGGGAGGGGTTTGCATTGAGAAACATTTGGTGATATGCCCACAAACCTAAGCAGCGGTGGGTTTCGCACTAAAAAACCCTTAGTGATATAGCTTGAATCCAAACTTTCTATACGAAAATCCCAACACCCAAGAATCCCACATCCAAAATTAGGTTGTCAATGCCCAAAATAAGGGGTAGTCTTAGCATAATAAACCTGTTTTGATATTTATGTTCACTATCATGAGAGAGAATAAGATTGATGATATATGTTCCGATATATTTCTATGGCAAATGGAGATCTCTCCACATATATGCAATTAATATTGTAATATTTGACGCCGCCTCCCGAAGGAAGCGTAAATTATGGTGTCATTATGGTGCCTTTTTTTAAGAAAAAATTAATAAGGGGACGGAGGCCCTTTTAAATTCATGAAAAAATTAACCATGATGTCTCTTCACCCCGAAGGATTACTGCCTTCCGCTAGGAAGGTGGACACCTTTGTGACACCAAGGGTGGATTGAACCCAAATCACTTCCCAGTTGGTATGTGCCAATTACCATTGAGCTACAACTTGGTTGTCGATATAATGCAAAAGTAGTTTCAAGGGCCAAGAGTTTAGCCGTGCAACCAATGTTGATACCGGTGCGAGGACCTTAATGTGACATGAAGTCTCACCGCCCACTCTCGCACCTATTATGAAAAGGGTACGGTATTGTGTGAGCACAACGTGAGAAAAATCCACGCCTTATAGGGTAACATGTTTGGCTCTCTTGTAGAGAGAGACTTTGCGGAGAGATGCAAGTCAATGGAGAAAATGTGGTCAAAGTACCTTACACCATGGACCAAGGCGTTGATTGGTGTGTTGAGTCATGCTCCGTAGTCTTGCCTTTCCTCTTATGTTGTGCCAAAGCAAAGCAAGACAGCCAATTGTTGTTTGAGGCTTATTCTTTATGTGTTGTAACTAGTGCTCAAGTGAACATACACTAGAAATAGTTTCGCATGTTTATGAGAGGTTTATGAGTTTCTCAAAATTATTGTTTTGCTGTAGAATATTCTCCATGTACGGGGGGAGTTCGCCCTCGTGCTCACATGCTACCCAACCTCTCCTCTGCGAAGCATGGTTCACCTTTGTAAGCTTTTACGGCATTATGTAAGAGTATCTCCATTGGGGGTCTCTAAATTCCCCGGCAGAGGCAAAGGAGCCCCCCGGCCTTGGTATCCGTGCCCCGTACTTTCTTGCAGGATATAGGCCCGCCGGACCCGGCCGGTATCTAATGGAGCGACTAAAAACATGATTGCGTGCATTTATGGCGTGAGGGTAAGGCGGCGTCAGTCCAAGTGGTCCCTCTGGAGCAAGGCACGTCAGCCGAAAAGACATGTGCAGGGCAGTTTGATGGGGTTGCCGCTGGGGGAGGGGAGTGTTGGAGGCCTCAGGAGGTTACCGTTGCAGGGTTGTTTGGTGTACCCCCGGTGGAGATGCTCTAAGCACCTTCTCAATGCATTTACCGGGTCCATCCTATTTTCCCAAGAAAGGGAAAAAATGACAACTTCTTCTTAATAACTTTAGCTCTTTATTCTTATTCATATGATTATTTTAGTCATTGCGATAATTAAACTGTTCAGTCAGATGGGTCATAGAACTGGATTTGCATAAATTGGGGGTCAATGACAGTGGGCCCTCTACTGCCAACTGGTAGCATATCCACAAATCCATTCCATCAAGGTTATTATCAAATTTGGATAGTCCTCCTTCATAATGGCATTCATATTCAATCATTCTTCCAAGCATATGCTTCGCATATCCACGTAGTCATCAGCACACCCATTTATATCTAATCCATCCGTCCTTCTATATTTTTTTCTTTTTTTTTGTGCCGCAGAAAGCATGTCATTTTATATAGTCAAACAAAAATATATTAAACTTTTATTAGGGACAGAAATCAAGGACATGACCCAGGAACGTGAAATTTCATGTTCTCTTACATTAGTCTTTTGTGTGCCATATTGTCGTGAGGATGGTTGGATGAAAGTACATAGTTTCCATATGGATGAATTACTCAACATAGGGATGGAATCCGTAATAAGAGAGATTGTAACAGACGAAATCAATTGTGCACTAATGAGAATATGGGTTTTGTGGGCTCATTTGATATTGTTCTAGATCATATTTTAACCCCTAAATGCCTGAGCGGCCATGGCCTCATGGTTTTACTTCAACACGGAGTTTTCGATGGATTCTCAACAAAATCTAAAGCTACAACATGCAACATCTACAATAAGGTCTGCTTTGCCAGAGTGTCTACTCCGATGCAAACGGTTGTTTGGCAAGTGAGAGAGATGAGCACAAGAAGGGCAAAGTGGATTGGGGTTTCTTGCATGGAATGGGGTGGCCCTTTGCATAAGCCTTCATAAATAATGGATTACTACATCAAATCCTATTCGAGGGGAGTATTTACATGGATGGAATCAATCAATTTCTTTTTGAGGACTTTCCAAACTTGATTGAAAACATTGGGACCCTTCTATTCTAAACAACAAACCCAAATTATTCTGTAAATAAGAAAGATTGGCACAATGCTAAAAATGCAATGTACTGTCCTGCACAACCGTTTAGGCATTTTTGCGCCTAATAATAAATTCAATCAATCAGCAAATTAGGCACGTTTTGAAAACCATTTCTCACATTAGGCATCTTCATGCTATAATTTTTTACAATTAGGCACATGAGAAGAGAAAACATTTATTTTCTTAAGAATAAAATTACAAAATAGACACCCAATGCCCATGGGCCCTTCCAGGCTGGACCAGCTACCTTTCATTTCCTTTGAAACCCTAAGATGATGACATTGTGGAGTCCATGCAAGGGCCTTCTAAGTTACATGGAGCTCTCGCAAATAGATTTCGATTTGTAGGAAGTTATTTCCGCACGCATATAATTTGTATTGATTTTTGTTCAATGAAATTTTGATCTTATTACAAACAAATGAGAAGAGGCTTGCCAGTTTTTTGCTGGAATTTTTGGGCATTAGGCACTTTGGTCCCATAGTTTCCGAACAATTAGGCCAAAATCTGAAAAATTCAAAGAATTGGTTAGGCACTTTCATTTTGAATTAATTATCGCCTAAACGGTTGTCCAGGGACGGTATTGACTCCCCTCCGGATCATTCCAAATCCAAATATGGTTCAAAAAATCTAAACAATTAGAAGAAGCTGCCCAACATCATGAGATACATTTCTACGGAAATTGGGTTCAACCATTCAGGAATTTCGATAAGATTTGTGATTTTATTTTTCTGCAAACTAGGTTGCAAAAAACATTCATGCTCACAAAATGATTACAATATTCCAATTTTTACTAAAGGAAATCATGAAATTAAATGTGGAAGTAAGCGATATAGTTAGGAACATGCTCGATTAACCATCAAGTTGTTTAGATCTTAGGACAGTCTCAGTAATGAATAGAAAGGTGGCCAGGGATGCAGATGACATGACCTGAACGGGTCAGGAGAATTTGGACATGAGCGAGTGGTCGGAACGGGCTGATGGAGGGGTGTCAAGATCAATATTGCCCCGCTACAAACCCAGTTTTAGCATATCTACACTTGTACCAAAAACTTCTACTTATAAACGCGGATATATCTATATACTCAAGTTCACACAATTTATATGAACTGTGTTTAAACTGCACAAATTCATAGCGTTTCAGAAAACCAGGAAAAACACCATGAACTTCATGTACATCTTGGACAAGCAATAATGTTTGTCAAATACTATAGTTGATTGAGCGGTCTCCACCCTCTAAGTTTCAGCATTTTTTATTTTTTTTGCATATTTAATATTCATGAGGTACTATCTCTTGTATATTAATCACGTAGAACTCTAGAGGTTCAAATCATTTCCTCTATCCCATGCTAAACCCCTGGAAATAGAGCTGTAAATAGATAATTGGGCCTCAAGATTCTATTGTCACAATCATCATAGTCATAGTTTGACACTAATAATATATCTATGGTTTATTTTGCATTTTCTAAGGGGCCATGTGAGTTACGAAGATGTTGGTTTTATTTGTTTGGTTCTACAGAGCAAGTGGGGTTTTGCAGGTCAAGCCTCGTAGTCAGAATTATAAGGGATCCTTCTTATACTATCAGATTTAAATCTCCGGTTATTCCCACAAGAAACCGTGAGAGCCCTCCGGCCTTATTTGGTTCCGGAGATGCTTTATAAGTTTCCAACAGAACCGCACAGCTGACCCCACTAAGTAGTAAGTAAAATAATTATGTAAAGATAAAGTTTCTTTAACGTCCAGTGAATTTACAGAGCCTACTGCTCAACACACAGATGTAGATACTAGAGTAGTAAGGAGGGGTGCATTCTCCTCCTTGATATACCATATGTGGGTGGCTGGCCTCACTACGTTAAGCGGCAGTAGAGTTCAGACCCCACACGGGTCAATTCCATGCCCCTCTCTCACTATCCATGTAATGTACCTTACATTTTGTCGTGGCCATTGTCCCGACCAATCAATCCATATCAAATGTGCAACTACGAATCATTTGTTGTAGCACTTGATAAACATGGATGGCTATTGAGCTAGTCTATAATTTTCTTGTGGTACCTGTTCCATTTTTTTGCTTTTTAGAAAGCCTTGGGTGTAGATTAGTGAGGAGTAATAAGTTGGAGCTGGAGAGGCCTAGACCCTTAGATTCCTTCTAGAAGGCTGGTTCACGCCAGGTGTGCACATTCCCACACCCTTTCTTGCATCATATTGGTCGCTCCAATCGTCTCTCTTTTTTTGACCTTCAAAATTTCCCATCACCATGTGAAACTGAAGACCCGGAGGTCAATTGATGCCATCGGAAGTTTTGTCAGTCAAAGATCAAAACCCACTTAGAGTTGGGTGCTGCTTAGTTGTGGTTCCTTTGTTGGTTCTCTGGTAGAGAGAGACTTTGCGGAGACATGCAAGTCAAAGGAGAAAATGTGGTCAAAGTACCTTACACCGTGTCAAGGGGCTGATTGGTGTGTTGTGCCCAGTCATGCTCCATAGTCTTACCTTCCTCTTATGTTGTGCCAAAGCAAAGCAAGAGAGCCAATTGTCTTTTGAGGCTTGTTTTTCTCAAGATTTCTATGGGTTTTTTTTTGTCTCTTTGCTCTCTTCAGTAGTGCCAGTTATGCTATCCCTTGGTCTTGACCAGTGTTGTGCGGGTACGGGTCCTGACCTTGGGTACCCAGCAGATAAGGATATATGTAACCCGGACCCGGACCCGAACCCACAATGTCACCAAATAGCCGGACCCGTGGTTCATTTCAAAAATGAACTCGGACCCACTTTGTGCATCCAAGACCCGCTATACGTGCTTCTTCTGGGGGCTGTGAAGCAGGTTGGGTATGGGTTTTAAGTTTAATAATATTATATATATATATATATATATAGGATTTTTTAGGCAAATTTTTCCGCTTTAGGAGACAAACTAAGAAGCAAAATATGCTTTGCCAGCATAATCATAGGCTCGATTTTGTACAGCCCATTACCATGTCTCGCCAATCAGAGGTTGCAGAGCTGCTCATTATGCTCTTAAAATGTTGCAAGTTTGACTTTGTAAAACCTCTTCTTGATATCCTTGGTCCTCTTGTTGCAATTCAAAAGCTCATTACTTGGTCCGCAGTTTGCAGCCTCTAATTGGCAGAATGGGTAGCAGTTTGCCCATTCCATAATACATAAAATTAAATGTGGCCTTTACCTCATACTCTTGCATGCCTCTCTTCCCTCATTTGAGCAGATAATGCTCTTCCTCCTCTCTCTCTCTCTCATTTGGTTTTTGGTTTGTTTAGGTGTGGTGTGCGGTTTTTTTGCTATATTAATGACCTACGAGGTTTTATTCTTTTTTCTTTTTGAGTAAAGGGGAAGAAGCCCATTAATTTATTAAAATTATTGAAGGGAAAAAAAATAAAAAAAATCGTACCATATTTAAGAATTGAAATTAACGACAACAGCACATCAATATTTATGTGTTAGTAAAGTCGGTCCTTGCAGTCAAAAGTCAATGATACGTCAAGTCAAAGTCAAATATTTGTGCATTCTGCACGGACTCCTAATCCAGTGACATGAACGACTTGATATCGACACCCCTCCTCACAACAGTGCAATATACCCTAACAGCTTCTCCACCACTCTTCCCTCCTACCCTCTCTAGCTCCCACAATGCAACCACAGAATGAGATGGCAGAAGTGCCGCTTTCCCTGATATCCCCGCTCCCCTTTGCTACCAATGTGCCTCAGCAGACAGACCAACAGATGTCCAACCTTACTCAGTCCTCCACCTTCCAAAGTCATCTAGAAGAGCTGCACATGGGGGATACACTAACAAAAGACACCGCTCAGTCCCTGATACTCAAATGAACGGCAAGTGACATTTGCGCGTCTCTTGAAGCCTGCTACTAGCAACAAAGAAGGCCGCAATAGTGACGATATCATGTCAAACCCGACGACATACACATATCAACGGTGGTTAGGATTTCCCACGATAGAGAGTATTGCGCAGAGCTATGAAACTCCACATGTACATGACCACAGACTACCCAAAGAGCTGTTGCAACTTAGCCTTACGCCAAATGAGTGTCTCGAGCTACTAGACTGTCCAAAAGCGTTCCCCCATGTGCCTCAGCTGCTGTACCCGTTTCAGAGATCGGACAACAAAGACGGCCAATTTCTGCACCTCACTCATTGACTGCCAAACAATGCCGAAACACACACTACAGGAAAAGGGGGGCCTTTGTGACGCCCGAGCCACGCCGCAGCGTCGGGAAAACGCTCTTTTCGGGCTGGGGGCAGGCGCAGAATTTGCGACGCCCGGCCGTCGCCCGGCAGTCGCATGGGCGATGCCAAAATGACGTCACAAAAATGCGACGTATGGGGGTAGCGAGCCCCCACCCCAACTCCCGTGACTGCCAGACGTTGCTTTTCAGACCGTCCGCGCCGATGGTAAGGGGCCTCCGTCGAGCGACGTCTCGCTGTCGCCGCCCTCCAGCCGACGGCGTTGGTGGGGGCACCGACGCGGCATCGCATTTATTTATTTATTTTTCTAACCTGCCCAGGAGTCCCATCATAAAACCCAAAAACACGTGGCGTAAGCCGGGTGGTACGCCAAGCGACTATTGGGCGTGGCAAAAAAAACAGTAGGAGCAGGAGTCGGGCTCCGCCATGCCCGGGCATGGGTTTTGGCGACGCTCTGGCGTCGTTTTTAAAAAAATATTTAATCCAAAAAAAAAGACGTGCGTAGGCAGGGTGGCGGGCTACGCGACGTCAGGGCGTGGCGGCTTGCGACCCCCGGACCAAAAAAACACGTCGCAGGGGGTGTCGGGGGTTGCCGCCCGCAAATGGGATTGGCGACGCCTGACTGTGGCGGCGTGCGACCCCCGCCCAAAAAACACGTCGCCATTGGCGACGTCCTACAGTCGCGAGGGCAGCCTGGTGGGGGGGGGGTTGATTTTGGGGGTGAATTGGGGGTGGTTTTTTGTTTTTTGCCTGGTTTTGTTTTTGGGGATGGGAGACCTTACAGTTCCATTTCTCTGATTTAGCAGGTACACAATTGAGCAAACATGAATCGAGGGTGAGGACGGTGCGACACATGAATAAGATGGAAATAAATTTACAGAAAATGAGCTGAAAAGCTCACAAGGGTTCAGTAGGCTGACCCTAGGACCTACATGGACTAGGACTAGTCATCCTCATCCTCATCCTCAGTGGAGGACTCAGAGCTATCTAATGAGCCTGATGACTACGCGCCCTTTGCCAGAGCACCTAAATGAGGCGGCGTTCCCCTAAGTCCCACAGAGCTATCATCCAATCCCTGACCATGACCCCCGACCTCATCCATATTAGTGCCCTGTAGTGCACTCATCCCGGCCATGTTCTTCATGAGGGATTGCCAACCATGCTCCTTGGCGTAGTTGTACTCTACTGGAGATGGCTTCCTCTCAAACGCACGTTGCTACACATGCCACAAATTAAAGTCAGTTCTTCGCGATGATGGTACAACTTACAAATCGCAAGATAAAACCCTTGGATCCGTCGGCGCCCCACTTGTGTGTGGATTCGTGCTTGTCAAGGCGGACTGTTGTTGCTTCGCGTGCCCGGTCAAATTTGGCCTTGTTTGCGGCATCAGTCTCTCCCGCAATGAGTGCATCCCACGATACCTATGCCTCCCCCCCCCCCCCCCCCCCACAACAATCAGTGAATTACACACATACGTTGCATTGAATCCACCTCATTAATGCACATGCGACAAATGGAAGGTGACATGATTCAGGATTTGCCAACCTGTGTAATTCCATAAGGTGGTTTGGGTATGGCCCCCTTTTCCATTGCCTCCGAATGATCTGTCTGGCACATTACCTCCTGTCCTTCAAGTTTCGCCCCACCATCTCCATCCCCTTGTGTCACTCCAATTGCCCGGAAACCGGCGGTCTAACTCACGGGCATACGCCCGCTTCGCGCCAAAGTGCTGATCAGCCCACTCGATGTGCAAAGGGAACCACCTCAATGCGAGTTCGAAGGCTGGCTTCTTCATAGCCTCCCAGAACGCACCGCAGGGATCACCGTGGCGATTCACCTCCACCGGTGGCACCACGATCTTTGCCAACTCCACGTCCTGTATCGCCAAGGGCATGTTCTTCTTCCCACCCTCTCCCTTCTTTGTAGCCTCCTTCCCCTGCTCATTTGTTACCCCACTGCCCTCCCCCGCATGCACACTCACCCCTTCCTCTCCATGGGACTTCTTCTTCTTCTTCTTCTTTTCCTTCCCCTTCTCCACGACCATCTCCTTCCCCTTCCCCGCTACTTCCTCTCTCTCCTTCTCCCTCTCCCTTCTTTCTCTCTCCTCGGCAGCCCTTTCATTGATGGTAAAAGGGATCTCGGGAGATCGAGGCCTCTTCTTCTTACATTTGGTGTTCGGGTCCTTCATGAACACCACGTGCTTTCCCTCATTGGCAACCCCACTGGACTGCACCAATGAGGCCAGCCATGTTGCTGCCTCCTGAAGACAAATAACCCCTCCAAATTCAAAAAATAAACAAACAACAAAGAAAATCATGCATGCAAAGGAAAGGATAAATCATGGAACAAGGTGCGACAGTTGTACCTTTGCAAGCTTGTCCGACTCGCCCCCGGTGTCACCCGATGCTGGCTGAGCCGGCCCCTGACGCATCCAAGATGTGGACAAGAGGGGGGGGGTATTGGCCTCGGGGGGCAGACGAGCCCTCCGGCTGCGGCTGTCGACGGGGCTGGTTAACCGTGAGACGCCCTGGCGCGTCACACGTGCCGGCAGAGCAAACGGATTGTCCGCCCCTTTCTTTGGGGCAGGGGACTTCTTCTCTTTCCCCATAAGCTGGCACCTGTCATGCAAACCCACAAGTTGGCCTCATTAGGAAACAACCTCTACATTCCAGATCAAAAACAAAAAAAAACTAAGCATGTCGGGTGCTAAGAGCAACAAGTGCTTGGGGTCTCGAGAGGGGGCAACAAAGAAAAAAGAAAAAGGTGGGGGGGGGGGAGTGACTGAGCACCACCACCAGCTGTTGAGCACCATGGGCTCAGTCACTCCCCCCCCCATTTTCTTTTTTTTTGGTTTCCTGATCTCTCCCTCTCTCTCCCTCTGGAAACTGGGTTTATGGAATTGTTGTCCCGACTTCCATCTTTGAAAAATTTGAAAAATTTGAAAAATTGGGTTGCAGGGAATTTTGGATTTTTTTCATCCTCTGAATGTATATCCTGATTATGACTGGTGTTCAATTAGTATTTTTACTTACTCTTTGGGTTATGAAGATTACTGACATGAACACATTATTGTGCATGGAGGTAATTCTGGATTTTCCAGCTTGATGATTGATGGATGGTGCCACTGAAAAGTGGCTGATATGTCTGATTATTCTTATTTTTCCTGACAACAACCCTAGGGGTCTTGTCCTTGTCTTGACATGACAAAAGTATCTTCCCTCTCCCTCTCTCTTTTTAACTTTTTCTGCAGAGGGGTCAACTCTGAGGTTAAGAAAACCATGCTTTGTCGCATTATTAGACTTGCCTTGGAGTACGGATCTGCAATATGGGTTGATAAATCTGACTTAGAGGCTGTAGTGTCCAAAGCCATGTCTGTTGCCATGAGATTGTCTGATGAAAATGAAGTTAGGCAGAAAACTTCCCTGAACTTGTTTCCAGTCAGTGACATGGGGGAGGACATCTTGGATGACCTCAAGGGTCTACCCACTCTCGGCACTAGACTGAAATTTAGCAATTGCCCGTTGTGTGGGCAATCTGAAGACAATACTCATTTTCTGATACACTGTCCGGGGTCCTCTCACCAAAGAGACGTTCTCTTCAAATAAATCAAGGGAATTGTGTATGTACCTCTGTTTACTAACTTTGAAAAAGTCGAGGCTGAGCCAAAAACCCAGCCCCTTCTGAGGCCTAGTTTTTGGGCAACTCACACACAGCAGATTGATGCTTGTGTGAAGGGATTTGTAGATGATATATGGAAAACCCGGATTAATTCTATATGTGAAGGTAAGTCTTACTACCAACGTCAGCCCCTGACAGAGGTAGGATCTGTCCCTTTTGTTTCCCCAAGAGAGGGGGCAACAAAGAAAAAAAAAAACCTTCTTTTCTTTTCTTTGTTGCCCCTTGATGTCTCCCTCTCACTCCCTCTCTTTGTCCCTCTCTCTCTCTCTCTCTTCTGTGCTGCTCTCTTTTAAGCTCCCGACAAGATAAATTCAAGGTCAGATGGTGGGTTCAACTGCAACATATGTCCAACACCAGATATCCTAAGTTAATCGACTCTATATCTTGGAAACAGGACTGCCCTGTCAAACAGGGTAAGCCCTGGGAGAAGAGAGTAGAAGAGATTCTCAAGGATCTGAATCTGGACCCACAAGTCTTGACCTTGCTGGATAAACCTGACTTAGAGAGTGTAGTGTCCAAAGCCATGTTTGTTACCAGAAAATTGTCCGATGAAAATGAAGTTAGGAAGAAAATTTTCCTGAACCTGTTTCCAGTCTGTGACATGGGGGAGGACATCATGGATGCGCTCAAGGGTCTATCCCACTCTTGGCACCAGACCTAAATTTAAACTTAGGGCAGGAAGACTACATTTGAATAGTAAACAAAAGCAAAGAGGAAAGGGAGAGTGCAATTTCCCTGACGTACCTCTGCTGCTGCGGCTGCTGGTACTGCTGGTGCTTGAAGCGAGCTGGCGCGGCGAGCTGCTGCGGTGCTGTCGCGGCTGCTAGCGGCGCGGGTCCCCGCCGCCGCAGGACGTCTCTCCCCCGCTCACCACGGCTCTCTCTCTCTTCAGCTCGTCAGATCGCGTCTCTGCGCAGCGTTCCTACCACACAGGGGAGAGAGACATCAGCCCGTGCTTAGGGCAAGAAAGCAAGAGAGAAAGTGAGGGAGGAGGCTGTGCTTACCTTGGGCGTTGGAGCGGCGTTGAGGCAAACTCCTTGGGGCCTTGCGACCACCTCGGGCTCAATAGCAAATGCATTTTTCCTCCACCCTAAACCCCACTCTCTGAACTACCTCTCTCCCAAAGAACAAACGAAAACGGGAGGGGAAAGAGATGCTTCAAGCACTTAGGGAAGAAAAAAAAGGCGCGGCGCCTACGTGCAACGCCCGGCCGTTGCACGCCTGCGCCCCGCTCTTTTTTTGAAATGTAAAAATGATATTTGCGACGGCCGGCCGTCGTTGCTTGCGACCCCCGACCCCATAAATTTAAAAAAAAACACGGCTTTTCGTCTTGGGGTGCGACCCCGGGTAAAAAATTGAAAAAAACTCATCGTCAAATGCGATGCGAGGGTGTCGCAGGAGGCGACGGCCGGCCTTTTTGGGTTTAGGGTTTAGGGCCTTTTGGGTTTCTTAGTTATTTTTTTTATTTTTATTTTTTTCATATGGTACTGGGTTAGGGTGTTTGCTTTTCTTTATGGTGCTGGATTTTGGATTGGCGGTTTTGGTTGTGGGTCTTGGGGTTAGAAGGATAAACGGTGTAATTAGGATTCACATACCCAAAATATGGTTCAATCTGATAATCGCAAAGCGCTGGGTCTCAACAAATTTTTCCATGGTGTGGGCATCCTGAAGATAGAACGAGAGGAAGGATTTATTGTCTTGGGTTCTAGCACCATAGGGATGTTCCGCCTTTGGTTATCAATTTTGAAAGCCCCGAGGCTGAGGCATAGGGTTTTTTTGCCAACGGTTTTTTAGAAATGAAAGTGTTGGTGGTGTGTGTTAATTAGGATGCGATGGTGAGGAAACATCGACCCATCTCCCTCGAGGATGGGGAGGTAGTACCACATATCAATTGTGGCCCTAGAGCGACCATTTTTTGTGGCGAGGAGCCACCCATTGCACCTGATCCAATACAGGCTGCCGGGCACAATCGTAGAAGGGACCGGGGCCAAATTTCAGGTGATGAGGAGGATGTTGACACTCCGGGATCGAGTCGGGCACGCCGCGGGTTGCCCCCTCGTGGGCCACCCCGTCCAACCACGTCCACCTTTGACCCCCCGACAGGATTGAGTGTTGGTGCACTAAGTGTTGGGAACGGATACCGCCGGGCGGCACCAGACCACCGAGGCGGCAACCGCATGTTGTCAAAAAACATTACAAGAAGAACAAGATTGCGGATGCGGCAAAGGTGAGTGTTTTTCCTACCCCTCTCATTAACATTCATTTAAGGTACATTTAGGTTTATATAATAATATAGTATGATTGATAAGCATACATGAATCAAAATTACGACATAAGTATTGATGCGTCGTTCACTACGCACATTACAGCCACGACTTGATGCCCAATCCTACAAAATGAATTACACGTCTTTATTCCATGATTATGTCACTCATCAATCTTGCATAGATCATAAGTTTAATGTAAAGTCTAAGGCAATAATAAACATGAAATGAGTACACTCACTTGGCACAATGGCAGCCAACATGATATGACATTTTTTAATTCAAAGATACGGAGGGATGTTGTAATTCATCATGGTCACCGGCCAAGTGGAATGACTACATGACTGGACAGAGAATGGGTTGACCCCATGCGAGGAGAAGCCGAGGTGGACATGTCGTGGGTTCTCCAAGAGAAAATGCCACATCTCTTCAATATGCCTCCATGCTTGTGAATCTTGTGCCCCACACATCTTTCCCAGGGGGCTCCGATGCGAGGCGTACCATCTCATGAGTCTGGCCAATTCGGGGCTTTGGTATTGTGCCCTCAATCGCGGGATGATCGAAAAGTAATGCATTTTCTAGGATGAAATATCCCACGCCTCCCACATGTAATCATCCCATTAGCACACATAATACAACACCCTTATGTCTTTCCCTTTCTGCAACATCTCCCTCATTTAGGTGTGAATGGTCAAAACCGAATGTCGCTCCTTCCATTCCTCACTCACTCCTTCCAAAACCACAATCAGATCTTGCATGAGTACTACTCTCTAAACCCTAAACTTTGTCGAATACACTTTATATACATTGAGAAGATTAAATAAAGTAATCTCCATGCGAGGGGGAATGACGCTTATACCTTGCGTGGTACTTTTTTCTCTTGGACATCGTCCCGATATCGATCTTTCTTGCACTTTGGGCACTTGGTGAGTTGCGAATCCTCTCCGTAGTATAGGGTTTTATCACATAGACATGCATGAAAAATCTTATACTTCATCCCCACATAGTCCAAGACTTCGCGCGCCTCTTTCCGCGACCGTGGCATCTTGGGTTTCGAGTGTGGAGCAAGGATATAGTCTGCAATAGTTCGCATTATAGCAGACATCCCAACATTACTTATGCCAAATCAAATTTGAAGATTGAGCAAAAGTAAGATTGTTGAAAGTCGACTCACTTTCGCCCCTTCGTACAAGGGAGTTCTCGCCTCCCTCTCCATGTCATTTGAGGGGGCCATTTCAGGATCATCGATTGGCCGGGTTCCCTCTTCATGGGATGCAGCGCCCACATGATGCATTAAGAGATCCTCCATGGCTTGCACATCCTCCTGGTTAATTCCATGCTCATTGTTGTTGTCATTGTCAATGTCACTGTCATTGTCATCATTGTCCGGTACCGTGGGGGCGGCGTCTCGCCCACAGCTCCCGCCTGAAGTAGGGATGGACAAAGTCCTGATACGAACAAATGAACATAGGGACATATATTATAATGTGTCCTTGCAACCATACACTTCATTATAAGCGAAATGCAAACAACAACCTTCAATGTGTGTGGGCATCAAATATGTCATTCAATAATTACATGTATGTGCGCAACGTACACGCATGCAAAGTTTCAAACCCAAACAAAATCATTTGCCCACCCCCCCCCCCCCCCCCCCCAATGACGCATTCACCCTATCAACCAATTTTTGTTTATTAATGTGAAAGAAAAACCTCTCATGCCATTGCACCCAATAAACGGATGTGGCTCAAGCTTCATTTTTTCCTACATGTGCTTAAATATGTGTGCAACACCTGTACAAAGATCCACAAGATAAAATTTATAAATTAAAAAAAATTTTAAAAAAAAAATGCCTCCCCAACGACGCACTCACCTTGCACCAATTTTGAATTAAATCGAATTTAAATGAATTTAAAATAAATATTTGCATTTAGAAAATATATTGCGGTTTTGAGGGGCATAATGATTTTATTTTTAGCTCTATTTTGTCCTGTGACATCAGGCTTTGCACCACTATATCCATGCCAAAAATGGGACAAAAAAAAAAAAGGAAAACAAATAAGTGTGTTTCTAGGGTCACTTTTTGCATAACTCTATATGAAAAGTGCATGAAGTTGAAGATAACTCAATTTTTGGAGTGCAAATGAGAGAACAAAATCTGGTTATGGGTCCAAATGACTTTTGTAAATCATCTGCATGCGAAACACAATTTTCCGTCTCTATGACACGTAGCTGCGTTCAACACTAGAATGACCCATTGAATCAACTTGGTTCAAGCTCATATTTGGTTCACATAAGTATGTTTAGATCACATATGCAAAGTTGCAACCCACACGAATAACAAGAATTTTTTTTACATCAATCGATTAATCGGATGTATACAAAGTACATCATGAGAAAATCTACAATGCCCCTCTACGCGATCCTTGTCTCAAAAGAACCCTATTTCTATCATACGCATCCCACTCACGCTGTAATCGGAGGTCCCAATCATCCCGGGAGAACTCGTATGATGCAAATAGTTTGCTGTCAGCCCTAATAGTCCTACTAGCACATGTCATCACAAACATGTGCATCCCCTCACAGTATACTGACGTATGACCTCATGCCCATCGCTTCGCTCGTCCCATACTACATTGGTTATCCTAGGATGACCAAAAAAAATATTGACCAGCCCATCAACATTGCCGAAGATGTCGGGGTCACCATCATAAAATCTGATCTCAATGGGAGACAACCCCCGTCTACGTACATCCTGTCCGTTGATACACAAAATGTAGGGTAAGATGTATGGGGCTTCGAGGCCCGCGAAGGTGTAGTATGGACCGTAGTAGGGAAACAAGTCCACCATGCTATTTCTCCAAGGAGGACCATTGACCGTGAATAAACCCGGACCCATAGCAGGGTCTGTAGCTGCTCTCACAACATACCGTCTCCCCCAATACTCGAACTCCACATTTTCTTGGATGGGGGTGGGAGGGTCGAGATGATTCCCCCAACAACGAGGCTGGACGGTCCTAAGTAACATAGTCCTATGCGCTTCCCATCGGGGGCGAGGATCCGGCTCAGGCCGCCCAAGCCGAAGGGGAGGAAACCTAGGGCGAAGCCGAACACTCCTAGGGGTTCGGGGGGCACATGCACGTAGAGGTGGAGGTGGAGGTGGAGGTGGAGGAGGTGGTGGTGGTGGTGGAGATGAGTACTGCTGGCGGAGGAGATGAAAGTGGAGGTGGTTGAGGATGTAATGTCGGAGGTGCAGCCGGGGGTACAACGTCCGGATCAGGCAAAGAAACAGACGGGGGGGGGGGGGGGGAGGCCACAATCAAGGGGACCGCCTGAGGAAACTGGAGCTCTGGGGGGGGGGGGGGGGGGGGGAGGGCGGTGGGCCTGCTCGTCGCCGGCCATAGCGCCTACGACACCTACGATACCCCTCGACCCTACACATCTCATCTACGTGTTGCTAGGGGAACCAACTGGTCACATCGGGCACATGCTCTGGCACAAATTCTGCAAGTAGACCGGCGCGAAATGCCTCCTGTGCAATGTGATTGCGAGCTTTGCATATTGGTGGAGCATTGAAACAATGATGTGAATGTCTCATAGGGAAAAAACAAGTGGCAAACATGGACACGTATTTGCAACCTCTTGTTGATGAACTTAAGGAGCTATGGAGGGGGGTCCCGGCATTGGATGCTTCACTTGACCCTGTGGCTGGACAATCTTTTCAGATGAGAGGCATCTTATTTTGTACAATGCATGATTATCCAGGTATATTATGTTCCCCATGAACAACCCGCGTACATTCACTTGTCAATGCCGGATAATATCGATGAGGATTGGGATTGATTGAAGTAGCGGCGACAATCTTGTGCACCGTAGTGGCGTAGATGGCATTATGGGCCATGCATATGACAACTTTTTGTTTTGGCTAATGTGGCGGGATGTGTAGTACAAGACTAACTGTTTGCTCGGGGCTAAGCACCAAAGGGTACTATGCATGCTTGCATTGTGGTGATGATCTTGATGCACATAGCTCCCGCCATCTTCACAAAATGATGTATCCCAATTACCGCAAATTTCTTCCTATGAGCCATCGATGGAGAAGAAGAGAGAAACACTTGTTTGATGGCAAAGAGGAAGTACGTCCCCCCCCCTATGACACCGTCCGGGCAGTTTTGGGAGGACCGATGGAAGGAGGCCCATGCGGGCACGGACGGTGAAGTGAACGTGCCTGACATGAAATGACTTTCAATCTTCTACGAGTTGCCATATTGGGCGGTACATATTCAACAAAAACACCGTCAATATCCCTATGCATGCATGTGATATTGCACATTTGGTATGCGTTGCATTGTCACTTTCACGTAAATTTTTTGTGTAAGTCTTTGTGTAGGACCTGAAGATTCGCCATCTTCTAGATCCCATGCATATTGAGAAGAATGTCCGCTCGTCTTTTTTTCGGGTTCTTCATGGCACGCCAGCAAAGAAGGGAGTGGCTGCAAAAGGAGATTCTCTCGGTGTTAGAAATGAGCTTGAGGAGCAGGGTCGCATGCGCCATCTATGGGCCAAACAAAATGGTGTGGACCCAAATGGTGTTGTATGGTGGAAGTATAGGCACGCACCTTGGCAATGGACAAAGGAGGAATACAATAAAGTGATAGCCACCATAAGTGTTGTCCGAACACCAATTGGTTATGGGTCATCCCAATCCCTACGTACGAAGTTCAGCGAAGAAGACGGGGTCCATGGTTTGAAGTCTCATGACTACCACAATATATTGCAAGACATCTTGCCCATTGCAGTACGTGGGACATTGACTCCTGAGGGAGGCCTGTTCCGGTGGATTTGCTCCAAAGAGTTGGAAGAAGCAGATTTTCCACGCATGAAGAAGGAGGCGGCGGAGGTAATGTGTATGTTGGAGATGCACCTTCCTCCCTCCTTCTTTGACATCCAAGTGCACTTGGTAGTGCACTTAGTGGAAGAGGCTTTGATTGCCGGCCCCGTTCATTCTCGGTGGATGTACTTCCTTGAGCGTTATATGAAGACTTTGAAAGGATTTGTAAGACAAATGGCGCACCCGGAGGGTAGCATGGCGGAGGGGTATACGTTGCAATAAGCTATGTTCTATTGCACGGAGTACATGGCAAGGGTGGATGAGGAAGCCCCTCGGATGTGGAAGGAAGATGAGGATGCACGAACCAAGGACATCGTTTTGCCCAAACAATCGAAGAGGGTAAAATTGCCGACCTTGGTGATTGAGCAAACGCATGACTTCATACTGAAGAACACCCCATCCATACATGAGTGGGAGGCAAGATACAATTATCTTGTTCAGCAACGAGATGAGGAGACGCTTGCATGGAGGCGGAACCATCCAAGGCCAGTTACTAGACGCCCACGACGAGGAGCGGGCCGCCGGAATGTTCATTCACAAATTTTTCCCATGGAATTACAGCCTCTAAGTTCATTCCAACAGTGGCTTCGGACTTCAGTTTATGACGCCGTTGCTCAAAGAGAGGTGGTTTCAGATTTGGTGCAAGACATTGCAAGGGGCCCCTCTCAATTCGCGACCTCATACACGGGGGTTTGGGTTCACGGTCGTCATTTCCGCATTCGTGCTCTTGACATGAAGCGCATAACAACCTTTGATTCTGGCTTGTATGCCACATATTGGCAAGACTCTGTGTGGGGCAAGGGAGATACACGACCTGCTATGAGCAAACTTGAGTACATTGGAGAGCTTGAGAGCATACTCCAACTTTAGTATACAAGGTACCGGCCTCTTCTCTTCAAGGGAAGCAGCCACATCTTGTGGAGCCCTCCGCAACACTAGTGCAAGATGATTGTGGTTTCATGTGCGTCAATGCAGATAGGCTCAACCCTACTCATCGTCCCTCCGATGAGTTTTTTTCACGGCCTTCAGACATGGAGCAAGTTTTCTTCTCCGATGACAAAACAAGAGGGGAGAATTGGAAGGTGATTGTGCATGCTCATCCAAGAGAAAGACGTATTTATCATGGTGTCAGATCTCCATGGGGTGAGGCAATTGCGGTGGACGGAGAGACTGGTCATAATGATGCTGATGATGGAAGTTGGGTAGAGGGGGTAGAAGAGGATGATGACGCCTCGGACAATGCATCATGGACCCTATATGATGAAGCTCTAGAAAATACGGATGTTGGAGAAAGAGACGAAGACACAACCATTGACAACGAGGTGAAGGATGATTCGGAGGTGCCTTTTGAGGACTGGGCCATTTATGACGATGACTCCGATGACTCCGATGACCAAGAAGACTTGCAGCTTGATGAGGATGAAGAAGCTCCGGATGATGATGTTCAAGTTGATTAGATTCAAAATCAAAGCTACATAATAATTCTCGCATCGAACTGGACCCATCCCTTCGATTGATTGTACATGTACATGCATATTGTACTTTATTTCTATGATTGATCAAATATGGCTGTGGCTGGTAGTCTTTCAAGAAAGAAGGCAGATGCAATGAATATGTTGGAGCAACACATACAGATGTGGTATCAAGAGAATTATCAAAATGAATGTCACAATCTACAAGAAGATCCACAACAACAAGCTAAACCATAAAGAAAAACAAACACCGTACCCCAGTACCATGTGAAAAAAAAAAAAAACTAAGAACCCCCAAAGGCCCTAAACCTAAACCTAAAAAGCCCTGCCGTCGCCGCCTGCAACCCCCACGCGTCGCCACCTGCGATGCGGTTTTTAGGATTTATGAGGCCGGGGGTCGTAAATGGCGACGGCCGACCGTCGTCAACTGCGACCTGTTTTTTTGAATGGATTTATGAGGCCTGGGGTCGCAAACGGCGACGGCCAGCCGTCGCAAACTGTGACCTGTTTTTTTGTTTTGCAAGAATAGGGCAGCCGGGCCGTTTGCGACGCCGGGCCGTCGCAGGGGCTTTTTGCCCTTCATGCCACCATGCGACGGTCTAGCGTCGCAAGAAGGGGTTGCGATGAAAAAAAGGGCAAGAAAGGGTTTTTTTTTTCGGCGTGCGACGACCGGCCGTCGCCAGAAAGGGCTGCCTTCTGCCCTTCGCTGGGGGGCGACGCACGGAAGGGCTGCCTTTTGCCCTTCATCAACCCGTGCGACGGCCAGGTGGCGACCCGCGGGGTTTGGCTGCGACGGCCCGGCGTCGCAAACACGCTCCGCGGGGTTGGCGTCGCATGGGGGCGCGGCTGGCGTCGCAAACCCCCCCTATTTGCTGTAGTGACACCCAGCTACGGGCCTCTCGGTGGGCTACCACGTACTCATCTGGTTTGAGAAGGAACGAGCCATCAAGTGCTCAGTAATTACAGCACAGACTAAGGCCCGTTTTGCCTCCATTTGCATTCATTTGGGGACAGAGGTACTACACCCGATATCGGTGTTTGGGGATAAGAAAGATCCCACAATATGGTCGGGGTTCATCAAAGTATGCCTCAAGCACTCGGAAAATGATGGCATAGACCTTCTACTCAACAACAGAGTGTTCATCCTTAACATATCAAATGGCACCCCAGTTCAAGGAAAGGTGGAAAAAAACTTTGAAATGGAGAGCCGCGGAGACCGTATCTCCCTCGACATGAAAGGCTCTACCATGGAAGGACTCCCAGGCACACAAATTGTTGCTAACATTGTCTATGAGGCTTATAATGCAGGGGAAGATCTCGAAATACTTTAAGTTGGCAAACCCACTACAGAAGCAAATTTTGGATATCTGTACACGGCAATAAAGGAAACCAGGGCTCGGGCCCTTGCTCATGGCCTAAAGGCACGAGATCGAGATCCTCTAGGTGCAAGAACAACTGTGCAACATCAGTGGGGCTACTATCCAGCCTAAACAACAAGTTGTAAAAAGAGAAGCACTTACGCTCATCGTTTGCCAACTCCGAATCACTGCAACATAGGACGAAATCTACAGGGCCATCTGGCACCTAATGGGGAAGGACAACGTGGCTAGTTACTTCTTCACCAATGCACTCAACAACGAAAAAGTGCTGCATGCTGGAACCATTCACGTCACATGCAAGAATGCAACTGTCTACAATCTTTGGCAAGGGAAAAAGAACATATGCATCATGGGCAAGAACGTGGATTTCCTTCCACACCCCGCGGCCTCAATGGTAAAACTGTAGTGGATCCGGACACACTTCAATGATTATAGATCACATACATCAACAAGGTGCTGATGTCAGTACAGTCGCATCGATTCAGCTGCAGTCTGGGTTCAACAATGGAATGTTAAGACATGAGCTGCTTTCCATGGTGACAACGCAACACGAAGAGCACAAACGGGACATAGTCGCCTTCAAAGATGGTGTAGTCTCAAAGATTGAAACACAAACATCTCAGTACATGGAATCTCTAAAGTCATCAGTATCAAAGGAGTTGGCCTACAACATGTCATCATGTCAAACCCAATTTAACACAATGATGACCAAGCTGCCAACGTTTGCTTTCACCAAACTGCAGCTGTAAAATCACACAACTACAATGACGCCCACTCAGCTGCAGCCGGTCTTCCATTACCAACCACCTGCAGTTAGCAAGTTTATGAGACAAATGCGCAACCAAATCACCCTGCTTGGGGTGGAGCAATTTGCCACCACAAAGTGAACATCGTTCTCCTGAAACAAACTAGCACCCAACTGTTAGTACCTCTATGAAACGACTAGGCAATGAGTAACACCCCTGGTAAAAAATACCTGCTTGAACATAGTAATCGTGCTAATACACATGCTGATTGGCAAAGCTCTACTTTCCCCGCTATGATATTTTTGGTATGTTCATAATGAATCATTCATTATGACATTTTTATAACCGTTAAGTCACCCTCCCTTCCGCCCCTTGATACATCCCCACAACGCTGGTGGGCATTTGCGCGTACCCGTTAAGTCCAGCAGACGCATCATCAAGAAAGGAACTCTCGCGAGCCTGTAGCAGCAGGCCCAAGGTGCGTACGTGTTAGCCTTATTTCAACGTGGGCCCCACCCATCCTCCCGGCCCTCTTAGTTCCACGCGAGGAATGCCAAAAGCCAAATACATGATGAAACGCGTTTTATGCTCATTAGGGTGCTATTTTGTCTCTATTTTTTTCCTTCGTGTTTGCTCGCATGCTCATTTGACATTTATGGCACTTCAGCCTGTCTTTTCATGTAATGTAACTGAATTGCGAGGATGTCTGATGCCAATGTGCCCAAATGAATTTTACATCACTTGATAGAATTCTCCAATAGCACAAACAAATTTGTGAAGTCAACCATAGTCAAGGTTGTGCATTATCACTGATCAGTTGCCGCTCAAGGCACATACCATTATTCTTGTTCCCTCTTTCCCAGGAAGAAGGACACCAGTGTCTACTAGACAAATTACAAAGATCAAAGGTGTGGTCACAGCTAGCACGAACTTTCAAAATCCTTCAAGCTTCAGATCTCTTTTACAGCATGCGACGATCCCAAAACAGTCTAGAGTGACACTACAAAATCAGTATTCCTCTTAATAATTATTCAACTGTAGGCCAAAAATATCATCAACTGAATCCTTTCTCAAACTCGAGCTGCAGTCGAACTTAAAAAAATCACTTCAACCCAAAGCAACAACTGATGCATGCCTGAAAGAGTCTCCTGTAAGTTCTAAATAGATTGCAAAAAGGCTAGCCTTTTAGACCCAACTAATTTAATTACGTTGCATTCCTGGGCAGAAGTCTATGTCACTCCTGCGCCAGTAAGTCTGACCTAATTCTATACATTGCTCGGCGCACACCCGAAATTGCTCTTGCACGGGGCTTATCAACAACTGAAGATCAAGCTGCCTCTCACATCACCCCACATTCATCCGAAATCCATCCCATGAAAATAGGGCGTAGTGTGAAAACGAGGAAAGGCAGGGCTGAAGAAGAGGGTGTGGGGGCAGGCGGAGCGATGGCAGCCCACTACGCCATTAGTCCCTCGGAGGACGATGCGGTCATCAGACAGCGGCTTCTGACGCGCACCACCACTACCAGAGGGGAGCCCCCTCTGAAGAAGCTCCTGAAAAAGTTTATTGCTTTTGCAACTGAGATAGAGAAGGAAGCTAACAACTACAGCGACTGCGAAAAGCTTTACAAGTCGTTCCTGCAAGAACTGGCCACGTTTGAACTGCCACTCCTCAAAACCAAAGCAGCCATCGATGCCAACAGACGAGAGCAGGAGAGCTTCAAAGGGTTGCACGTGGAACTAAACAAGCAAATTGCACAGGTCTGGGTCGTAACCGCATGTTCCCGCATTACATTTCTTTTACTGCAATTTTTTTGAGTAAAGTCTTCACACATATTGTGGTGTGGAACCATACTTGTGGTAGCAATCTGTGGATGATGAATCGGAGGGTTGGTCTAGGCACAAATTGACGTAGAGGATTTGAAGGTGCAACTGGAGGAGGCTAAGATTGAGCGGCAACACAAGGAAGAATGTGAAGCCATCAGGAGATTGATAGCTGCTCAGTCCCCACGATCTGAGACGCGGAGACAGCTGGATGAGCTAGAAAAAGAACTCGTAGTGATGGAAGCCGAGAATTTTGCGGCATCTCGCACTCTTGAGCTTCGAAAGAAGCAATTCGGGCTTCTCTTGCATGTGGTGAGTAGCACATACTTGGTCAGAGTGGGTGCATGCTACTGAACGGTTCTATTGGTTGGTTGTCGGTTGTAATCTTTCACTAGTGTATAATCAAGCGGAAACCGTTGGAACCCGTTATGACTATCTAAGCAAGCAAAGTCTGCCCAATGGTCGTTCGGATTGGAAGAAATCTGGTATCCATGTCTGCATTGTTTATTTTCTGTGTTGCAAGATAACCGTATTTCATGCTTCTGGGTCCATGGCTCAGACATTAACATAAAGTTGCTGTAAGTGGTAGCTGTTGATCTGGTCGTTGGTTGTTATGAAGAGCTGGCAACGTAATATTGTTCTTTGTAGCTCAGAGTTTTTGCCATTAACTAAGCGATCTGATAGCTGCCTGTGTTTTAAGACCCCAAAGTGTTGGTGCTTTAATTCTAATACTCACATGTGTACTGGCAAATGAGGAATTAATTGTATTGTCCAATTTGTCACAGGGGTACTAGTTAAAGCATGTGGGTGTTTGGGTTGGCAGGTGGATGAGTTACAAAGCACATTAGAGGAAGAACAGAAGAATCCAGTGGAGCATGACGTCGGGGGCTTGTCCACACCTGATGTAGCTGGTCTTTCAGATGCCATGGCTGTTGATGTGGTGCAGCTCTTTTCTTAAACCTTCTGCTGAGTTGGAAAAGGTGGCTTGCCCATTAATGTGCATGCATATATCAGGAACTTGACAAGGCCACTTGACATGAATCAGACAAACTACGCACATCAGAGGTATTCACTATCACCAGAAATGCCAGAATGCCACCTTGGTTCAAAATGTGCAGAGCCTTTTTCAGTTGTCCTGTATTACGTAGTGTCCTAACATCCCGCGTGCCAAAGGACTTCTTGTGAATCCCCTCTCTTCGTTTGGAGGTGTCTGATTGAAAAATTGTGCTACTCCTCCTTCCAACTGACCATCTATCCATGCAAGTTTCTTGTAGCTTTCAATCCACAGTGCCTCCTCAGTACCCTTATGCCTGAAATCTGGTCCTCTTGTATTGTTCTACACCCACACTCTCATTTTACATACTGTCCTCGCATCCCAAGAGCCAGAAGACTTCTTGTAACCTCCCTCTCTTCGTCTGGAGGCATCTGATTCAAACAACTGTGCTGCTCCTACTTTCAGTTGACCATTGACCCATGTAGGTTTCTTGTAGCCTTCAATCAACAGTGCCTCTTCCGTACCCTTGTGCCTGAAATCTAGTCCTATGGGATTGATCTGCACCACACTCCAGCCCCCCTTCACTCAGCTCTCCCTCCATCCACAGAATTGACAGGATAGAACCCCCCCCCCCCCCCCGCCCCACGTATTTGACAAGCCTTGTATCTCAGAGAATCCATCACAGAGGACAAGACAATCCAACCATCTTTTAGTGACGAGCTGCCAAGACTCCGTACAGGAAAAGAACCTCCGAAAACAATGAGTAAGAAACCATGAAGTGACCTAGACCTCTCCACTAGTCCTCTCACTTGCAAGAGATGTGGCACGTGCAAATGTGGTTGCACTGCCACAGTGTTGAGGAAAGACACAATTTTTTTGTGTCCATAGGAGATGTCAACACTCACTGTAGACAATAAAGCACAACCAGAGAAATTGATGAACAACTCAACCCCGATGAGAGAGGCAAGGGAGAGACCATGGACGACATCATACTAATTTGCAAGGAAGTTTTTCCGTTGATCGTGTCGGTTGCACACTGTAACATAGCAGGCTTTCACCTTACTGCCTCGATTGTCCCACCATTGTTTGGGGTTTCGAAAACAGTCATTCAAGAGCTTCTCCACTTCTGTATTTTGTTTCGTTTGATATTATTCTTTAACTCCCTAGCGTAAACTTATCAGAAACTTCAGATGGACTAGACAACTAAAGCCCGTGAAAAGTGGGAGACATGCTCTGTCAGCGATATGCACATGGAAACCTCAAAAGAAGAGGGGGGGAACAAAAAGGGGCAAATATTCACAGATATCACCTTCTCCATTTGATAGAGGAAGAAAGAAGGCCAAATATGCTTGCAGAAGGAAAAAATAAGTACATCCTGATCCTGGAAACGGACCAATGCATGCATGTCATGTGATCAAACGTAGGAACATTGTAGCAAGAAGTCTCCCAGTTTTCACCCCCTATATTCTATTTTCTACATGCTTCTCTCTCTCTCTCTCTCTTTATAAGAAACTTTATCTTTATCTTTATCTCTCATAATCCCAAAAAGGATACTTACCCCTAGGTGCCTCCAGCTTGTCATCCACCCACGGAGGTTTCTTATAGCCGGCAATCCATTGTGCCTCATTTATATGCTTGTGCTTGAAACCTGGTCCTCTACGATGGATCTGGCACGCACATTCACTCCCTGCCTCCTTGAGCTATCTCTGCCTCCAGAACAAAAAATCACAGATAATGACAACCCATAATTTACTGGCAAACTACCTACCAGGGCGACAAAGGGCTAGATCAATTTATCTTCTCCAGTACTCACCACTACAACACCATTCACCATCATCCAGTACTGTTCATTTATTTAGCTTTGATGATGGTGGAGTAAAACCTTTTCCAGAGGAGCTCCCAAACCCCATGCCCTTTTGGGCTATGGCTCCAAATATCCTAGGCCTGCAGGCTATAATATAGGTGTGCCATTTGAAGTCTTGGGAAGGGAACCTAAAGATGTGAGGGAAATTACCGATTGGTCCCAAACTTTTTTTGGGATCTTATATAGCTGTTCATGACACTTCAACCGGAATTGAACGGCTGAATTTGTTCATATAATTTTAGGAAGGGATATTTTGGCCTGCCCAAAGAAAATGGGATATTTTGACCCCCCAATTTGTCACTACAAAGGAGCCCACTTGAGAACATTTCAGAAAAAACTGAAAAATTATGAGGATGTGTGTTATCAGGTATGGTACAACATTCTTGAGACTCTCAAAAAAAGTGAAACTAAAACTGACGAGCAAAAAACTGCTTTTTCTGGCACCTATTTCTTAACTAAGAGTTTTTTTTGTCCCCACTCTACACTTTATAATCTTCTGATCTGGCGGTTGGAATTTGATGAAACTTTTTGTGGCAGGAGGTGGGGTAGGTGGGAAGTCATTCCAACGGTCAGTTTTACAGGGACATAGAGATTTTCCAGATAAAAATGTTTTTGTGGGCCAGGGTCATGTTTTTCCACGCGAGGGTGAAAATGAGTCTGGGCACTTAACGGTTAACTGGGGAATATTTCTTAAGTTTTTCTTGCCTTAGCCTTGTGGCCATTTCTATTTCAGAAAGAGAAATGGAAACAAAGTCTCATGTGTACAATCTATTTCAGAAAGAGAGACACTCTAGTTCCATATCCAAAGCCCAAATCAGGTGTTGCTTGAGTGGGAGTGAGAGCCCCTTGTCGGACTGGCTGAGCAATTGTAGGGCAGTAAACAATCACCTGTGATTCATCTTTCAGCCTATCCCCACACTAGTAAAAATATGAGGCTAGTGGTAGCCCTAAGAGAATCGAGTCAAGTACAAAGAAAAATGAATCTGCTGGGCCTCGGAGAGGGGGTGGAATAGATGAGAAACATTAACCCTTCACAGCCCTCTGAGGATGTTGCCTATGACATATATTGCCAGTGTGGCTCAGTCCACTGGCTACCAGACTTGCTTGACCAAGCCGGTTCAACCACAGGAGAGAGAGGGATAGAGGGAGAGAGAGAGAGAGAGAGAGACTTCATTAGGATAAGTGTAGGCTTGCCCGCATTTGCGAAGACAGTTGAGGCCCTCTTCCTCATATTCCTGTTTACTAATCCAAAATTCCGGCGTGTCCTGCAACAACCATTTAAAGCCCTGAATGAATCAGGAAGCCCCGCTTCAGGGGTACGACGGCTAAACTACTGATTGAGAGAACTAGGTCGAAGCAGCTGACTAACTGAAATCTGAATGATAACCAGAGCCAACTAAAAGCTCAGGCAAGCTGAACCAAGTCCTGCAGCAAAACAAAGGAACAACTAGCTGCTCATCTGCCTACATCCCTGAAGAAGAGGGATAGCAACTAGGAATCAGACCAGGGAGCCAAAATGAAAGCCCAACGATTCAGGCTCATAAAAAGCAGAAGTAGAATGAGCTGGAAGCATAAGAACCGAACTGCCTGCAGCATGGACCAGAAACAGAACAATCACAGAAAAAATAAGAGCTCAAAAGTTCAAGTGAGCTCTAGCATTAGAATTTTTGCTTCTGCGGTGACGCCAGTTGATCTCCCGTCCTCCACCTCCGCCGGAGAAGCCCAATGATTTGGTGATTCACCAGTTGATTGGAGGTCCGGATGCCCAGTGAACTCTGTCCCCCTGCCTTTGACAAAGAAGTCCCGATTTCCACTCGGCATCAAATTGCGAGAGAAGGGACGCTCCCCGCACCGAAGAGCATCTGTGAACTGTGATCATAAGCACATCCCACAATTTGCGACCCTCCACAAGTAAGTCGAAAAAAATAGAGGCAAGGCATGATTTGACACATAAGGGTTTATGGTCAAAAATGAAAGCACAGCGAGCTTTCCAGATGTTCCAAAGGCCCAGACCCCAGACCACGTAGGGCCACCAAGACCTGGCAAGAATGTGTAAAATAAAAATCAGAAACCACTATCATTTAAAACAATTTTACTGTAGTTTTCGGGGGTTGTTTTCGTGAGTCCACAAACACGAGCAGTTTTCACACATAGGCTCTTTTATGAAGATAGGTCTATCAACCTTGTTATTTTCAGACAGACATTTGAAAAATGCTGAAAATTATGAAAATTGCAATCCATTTGGTGAACCAAGGGTGCAATCAATTGTAGATAAAATTTCAGCTCAAGAAAGTCATTTCTTAGGTCTTTTTTCCACCCATTAATTCACTTGTTCAGGATTTGTTGATACAACTACTCTCCTAAACAAATGCATGCAGCTGGCTGCCCACAGTGTCCTGGCTCCTTTTTGACATATCTGTCCATCATTTTCCTAACCTTTGCTTGATCATCCCATCAGCCAGCTGCCGCATACACGTCCGATAGCAATACATAAGTTGCGGCGTCCTGTGGATCCCGCTTGAAAAGGCATTTTGCTACACGTTCAGCTACCTCCACATTGCCATGAGTTCTGCATGCACCAAGCAAAGCCCCCAACACGGAAGCATCCGGTTGGATTGGCATTTTGTTAATGAAGTCCTCTGCCTCAACAAACTGCTGTGCACGCCCAAGCAGGTCGACTATGCAGCCAAAATGCTCCACTGTAGGACTGAGGCCAAGATCTCGAGTCATGGAATCAAAGTAGTGACAGCCTTCGTCGACCAGCCCAACATGGCTACATGCAGAGAGAAGACATGTAAAGGTGATACCATTTGGCGTGAGGCCTTCCTGTTGCATTTGTTCAAACAGCTGGACAGAGACCCTACCACAACCATTCTCACCATACCCAGCAATCATTGCCGTCCATGAGACCACATTTCGTTGAACCATACCATCAAACACTTGACGTGCATGTTTTACGCTCCCACATTTGGCATACATGTTAATAAGGGTATTCTCAATAACTATGTCTGGCACAATGCCAGCTTTGATGATGTCAGCATGAACCTCTTCACCCTTTTCCAAGGCTCCCATGCTGGCACACGCATTGAGAACACAGATGAACGTGACCTTGTTTGGTGTCACTCCTTCCCGTACCATTTGCTCATAGATCTCGAAAGCCTCACTACTACTCCCATGCCGAGTATATCCTGCAATCATTGCATTCCATGAGACCACATTTCGTTCAGCCATATTGTTGAACACTTGACGTGCATCCTTTACACTCCCACATTTGGCATACATAACAGCAAGGGCAGTCTCCAGAATGATATCTTGCGTAATGCCAGCTTTCATGATGTCAGCATGGACCTCTTTGCCCTTTTCCACGACTCCTAGGCTTGCACTTGCATTGAGAACACAGAGGAATGTGACCTTATCTGGCATCACTCCTTCGCGCAACATTTGCTCATAAAACCCAAAAGCCTCCCTACCACACCCATGCTCTGCATATCCTCCTATCATGGCATTCCAAGAGACCACATTTCGTTCAGTCATGTTGTTAAACACTTGTCCTGCGTCCATCATATTACCACATTTCGCATACATGTCGACAAGGGCAGTCTCCAGAATGATGTCATGAGCAATTCCAGCTTTGACAATGTCAGCATGGACCACTTTGCCCTTTTCCAGGTCTCCTAGACTGGCACATGCGTTGACAACTGAAATGAATGTGACCTTGTTGGGCATCATCCCCTCCTGTACCATTTGCTCATAGATGTCCAAAGCCTCCCTACCACACCCTTGCTGAGCATATCCTGCAACCAGTGCACTCCATGACACCACATCCTGTTGACACATATTGTTGAACACTTCCCGGGCATTCACCATGCTCCCACATTTGGCATACATGTTGACAAGAGCAGTCTCCAGAATGATATCTTGGGCAGTTGCAGCTTTGACGATGTCGGCATGGACCTCTTTGCCATTTTCCAGGGCTGCCAGACTAGCACACACATTGAGAACACAAATGAATGAAACCTTGTCCGGCATCACTCCTTCTCGTTTCATTTGCTCATAAATCTCGATAGCCTCCCCACCACACCCATTCTGAGCATATCCTGTGATCATAGCATTCCAAGAGACCACATTTCGTTGACACATTTTGTCAAACACTTCACGTGCATCCCTCACGCTCCCACATTTCAAGTACATGGCAGCAAGAGCAGTCTCTAGAATGGTATCTGGCCCAATTCCAGCTTTGCCGATATCAGCATGGACCTCTTTTCCTTTTTCAAGGCTGGCACATGCCTTGAGAATGCAAATGAAAGTGGCACTGTTAAGTGTCACTCCTTCTTGTAACATCATGTTGTAGATCTCAAAAGCTTCCCTACCATACCCATGCTGAGCATATCCTGCAATCATTGCATTCCATGAGACTACATTTCGTTCAGCCATATTGTCAAAGACTTTACGTGCATCCCTTAAGCTCCCACACTTGGCGTACATATTAGCAAGGGAAGTCTCCAGAGCAACATCTGGAGCAATTCCAGCTCTGATGATGTCAGCATGGACCTCTTTGCCCTTTTCCAGGGCACCTAGGCTTGCACATGCCTTGAGAACACAGATGAACGTGACATTGTTGGGCATCACCCGTTCCTGTCTCATTTGTTGATACATTTTGAAAGCCTCTCTACCATACCCATCCTTTGCATAGCCAGCCATCATTATAGTCCACGTAACCACATCTCGTTCAGGGATAATGTCAAACACTTGGCGTGCATAAAACACACTCCCACACTTGACGTACATGTTGACAAGGATGTTGAGAAGAGATAAGTTTGGCGTGAATCCACTTAGGATAATGTGGGCATGCACCTGCTTTCCCTCTGCTAGGCTTTTCATCTTGGTGCACTCCTGCAAGAGGGAGATATATGTGATGGAGTCTGCCAGAATGCCACCTTGGTTCAAAATGTGCAGAGCCTTTTTCAGTTGTCCTGTATTACATAGTGTCCTAACATCCCGCGTGCAAAAAGACTTCTTGTGAATCCCCTCTCTTCGTTTGGAGGTGTCTGATTGGAAAACTTGTGCTGCTCCTCCTTCCAGCTGACCATCTATCCATGCAGGTATCTTGTAGCTTTCAATCCACAGTGCCTCCTCAGTATCCTTATGCCTGAAATCTGGTCCTATGATATTGTTCCACACCCACACTCGCATTTTACATACTGTCCTGACATCCCAAGAGCCAGAAGACTTCTTGTAACCTCCCTCTCTCTGTCTGGAGGTATCTGATTCAAACAACCGGGCTGCTCCAACTTTCAGTTGACCAGTGACCCATGTAGGTTTCTTGTAGCCTTCAATCAACAGTGCCTCTTCCGTGCCCTTGTGCCTGAAATCTAGTCCTATGGGATTGATCTGCACCACACTCCAGCCCCCCCTCACTCAGCTCTCCCTCCATCCACAGAATTGACAGGATAGAACCCCGCTTCCCGGCCCCACGTATTTGACAAGCCTTGTATCTCAGAGAATCCATCACAGGGTACAAGACAATCCAATCATTTTTTAGTGACTAGCTGCCAAGACTCTGCACAGGAAAAAAACCTCTGAAAACAATGAGTAAGAAACCTGAACATAAAAACCATGAAGTGACCTACTAGTCCTCTCACTTGCAAGAGATGTGGCACGTGCAAATGTGGTTGCACTGCCAGTCACAGTGTTGAGGAAAGACACAATTTTTTTCTGTCCATAGGATATGCAACACTCATAGTAGACAATAAAGCAGAACCAGAGAAACTGATGAACAACTCAACCCCGATGCACAAAAACAGAGTGAGAGAGGCAAGGGAGAGACCATGGACGACATCACTAATTTGCGAGGAAGGTTTTCCGTTGATCTTGTCGTTTGCACACTGCTGTAACATAGCAGGCTTTCACCTTACTGATTGTCCCACCATTGTTTGGGGTTTCCAAAACAGTCATTCAAGAGCTTCTCCACTTCTGTATTTTGTTTCTTTTGATATTTTTCTGCAAATCCCTAGCATAAACTTATGAGAAACTTCAGATTGACTAGCCAACTAAAAGCCCATGAAAAGTGGGGTACATGCTATGTCAGCTATACACACACATGGAAACCTAAAGCAAAAGAAGAGGGGGGGGGACAAAAAGGGGCAATATTCACAGGTATCACCTTCTCCATCTGATAGAGGAAGAAAGAAGCCCAATATGCTGCTGCAGAAGGAAAAAAAAGTACATCCTGATCCTGGAAACAGAAGAATACCAGTAGAATCCGCTGGTCTTTGTAAGCCCTTGCATGTCATGTGATCAAACGTAGGATCATTGTAGCAAGAAGTCTCCCAGTTATCACCCCCTATCTTCTATTTTCTACATGCCTCTCTCTCTCTCAGAATCCATCCCAAAAAGGATACTTACCCCTGATAGGGCCCATCCCCGAAAGGGGCCAGTAGCTGCAAGGTGAAGTGGCTCTCAGTTACGCCGGCTTCGGCTGGAGTCTTCTCTCTCTACTTACCCCTAGGTGCCTCCAGGTTGTCATCCACCCACGGAGGTTTCTTGTAGCCGGCAATCCACTGTGCCTCGTTTATATGCTTGTGCTTGAAACCCGGTCCTCTACAATGGATCTGCACCCACATTCACTCCCTGCCTGCTTGAGCTATCCCTGCCTCCAGAACAAAAAATCATAGAGATTGACAACCCATAATTTACTGGCAAACTACCTACCAGGATCCAGAGCATATGCTGAATTTGTGCTTCAGAGAAGCTCCTTTTACACAGAGGTGTTTCAAAACTATAATCTCCAAATGCATCAAGACAAGTTATACAGGTAAGGTTCTCTGAGTTCTTGCAACTTGCGAGAGGTGCAACATATGTATATGGGGTTGTCCAGCCACAAGGAATTGTGAGAAAACAGACACCCACCTTATTGCCTCGAGTTTTACACCGTGGACTGGGGTTCGAAAAATACTCCTTCCAGAGCTCCATGCTTTCCATACCCTTGCCTATGCCAGCAACTCTCTTGCTGAAATTTGACCCCTGCTGGACGTAATTACTCATATTTCTCCACCTCCAGGTAGCCTCCTTGCTCATCACCCTTGTCCATAAACCTCGTCCTCCTCTACTGGTCCTCTGGACAATCTCCCACAATTGGCTTGAAACTAATCGACAAAAATCTGAGTGTAATGAAGTTCGTGAAATCGCGTCTTGAATCTTTCATTCCAGGATTGTGAGGGCACACCGATATCCCTGGAAAACGTGTGGAAGGCTGACATGCATGCTCAAGGGTAGGCAAAAAAATCCCGTACATGGAGCACCCGCGGCCCACATTAATTGCCGCTCTGTCGTAGAGACATTAGAGTTTCGTGGGCTTGAACGTAAACTCATCAAAGAACATATAATGTATGCACATTCGTCCAAGATTCTCCACAGCTTCCGCTCCGTGTGCGCGTGCACCCTTGAGAATCTCTCTGTTGCTTACGCCTACAGATCGCTTACAGTAAGTCTCCTAAATATTGTACTATATCACTCTCCACCCACTCCTAACTCCTAACCTACTCTGCGGCCATAAAAAGTGAGAGGCACTTGGGGACATGTATCTTCTCATGGAAATATCCAACCCGCTTTGAAATGTTTATACCGGGCTCGCCTTTATGGCTCACTAGGAGCCATAGTCGGCACATACTTGCGTATACAAATATAAACCTAAAGATCCAGGTTTTCCCTCACCGTATCGGTTGATCGCTTGGAAGTGCTGAATTTGCTCGACGTAGGTGTGCTGCTATCCACAACTGCGCTACAGGTGTTGTTTTGGTAATCTTCCTCACCAAGCTGCACTACACGTGGGCACTTGTCGGGAGGGAAATGAGAGAAAGCACCTTGAAATATCACCTTTTTGTCAAGGTTTCCAGTACAGAGGAACACATTTTGGGTCAGGCCGGCTCCCCCTGCATTTCAGATGTCCATGGAGCCAAATCTTCATCCCTACTCGTTCTGTTCTACACGGATGGAAGCGACCTAAGGTAGGCAGGAACGACATTATATTTTTCTGAAGAGTGTAGTGATGGCTTTTCCCTCATGATTGAATACTTCCTCTTGTCAGTCCAATCGGTTGATCGAGTATTCCACTGACCGATAGTCAAACAAGACATCGTTGGATTGAGGGATGAATCCTCTTTCCTGGTATAATAGATCTTTCTGGAATTCGTGACACTGCATCAAATTGAGGTAGATTTGTCAGTGTGTGTGAGCTGCTGGTGAAAAGTTCACCATAATGCTTCATTGAAGATGATTGTCTGGACTCTGGAAGGTCCAAGCATACAAGTCACATCCAAGTTACTGGCACTCACAAGTAGTTCTTCTAATTGTTAGAGGAAATTCTGCCTACTGGTAACAGTTTGCTATGTGGTCCCCAGTTCCTTCCTCCAGAAACAACAAGTTCTAAATCTCCTGACTTGTCATAGTCATCTCCCTATTCAGAGCAGATCAGAATTAATTTGCTGGCGGTCCAAAGCATCGATAATCATGTCCGCAGGGTACTCAGAGCAGAGCAAAGCAGGTAGGCCTAGCTTCAATCCCTAGCCCGACCACACACGCCAGCGGTTTTTTCTGACATGGTATCAGAGCTGCTGAGCGGCAGCAAGCAGCGCCACTAGCATTAGCTGAGGCGTAGTCATCATACTCAGCCTCCAGAAAGTGACGCTCTGCAGCGGCCATAGCAAGGATTCGAGGGTGGCGAAATTCCAACCGATGCGAGCCTGTGATTCGCCGCTCTCCGCTCAGTTCAATCGACATATTGTCCGTACGTTATAGCCGTGTGTCGCATATGCCAAGAAGAAGATGAGATTGGGAACCTAGAGACTCCATGTGCTTGCTCAGGAAGTGTGAAGTATGCACATCGCAAGTCAGCGCTAGTGCACTAGAAAGGCGAACCAGTCTGTGAAATTTTCCGTGGGGGTGCTGTATATCCGTATGGCTGGTGAGTCACGTACCAGCCATACCAAAGTGGATATATAGCACCCCCACCCTCACGGCAAATTTCGCAGACTGTATCGCCTTTCTCAGTGCACCAGCGACATACAGCACCCCCACGGCAAGGGAAACCGCATCGGCACAGAGGATGAGAGAGAGCAACTAGAGTACTGGGCTCGAGAAGAAATAAGAAAGAAGAAAAGCGCAGGGGCAAAGATGAGAAGATGAGATGAGAAGAGAGAGGGCAGCGTGTATGCAGATCCCCTACCACTGCAGCAGAGAGCCAACATACGAGACTTTACCTATATATATATATAGCTCTCAACAATCTGCGACAGTCTGCGACAGTGCGGATGGCGACGTGAGGCGACGGTCCAGATTCAAGCACGTCCTCCACGACGGCCTTCTCCAGCGTAATGCACATTCTGCCACGTGTAACATCCCGAGCCTGACCTGAGCCCTTACGCAGCACAAAACAATGTGAGCTAAGGATCAACGGTCTAGACAGAGAGGATATATCTATCCTGTTTGACTGGTAATCCAACGACCATGGAGGCATATCTGTATCGCCGGCTGCTGCTACCTCCCGAGAGACCTGCTGATCTCCTGCTAAACTACTTCTCAGCAGTCTGTGGGTGAGAGCCTGTCGGGGCCCCAAGTCGGTCTGCAGATTATTGATGTATGCCAGGACACAAATGCTCGGATCAGCAACATTCTAGTGGGCTTATATGGGATGTTCTCTTCGCCAATTTTGGTGGACCCAAATGTGTTCCGACGAGTATCTGCTGGTGTTTGTTTGGTTAACACTGGGCTACCCATGATGACAACTGCTCAAACCATACACTTTGAGTATGTCAGTACATTTTTTTATCCAATGCAAATAAACTCTGCCACAGTTGAGCTGTGAGTTTATTTGCATCTGTATACATGTTAACTGGTATTTTGTAAGGTGCGAGTTTATCTCAGATCTGTTGAGACCGCATGCTTGCAGTATGCAGTATGTCCGTACAGCTGTCAATGTAGATGCCTGTTTAGCTAGCCCCCTTTTCATCCTGCAGAGGCACCCCAGCCTGTCCCAGACTTTGCAAGGCTACCTTGCAACTGTGCACAAGTGTCTTCCTGACTTGACATGGCCACTTCCTCTTCTGCATTCACAGACAACTCACATGCAAACCAACCACCAATGAAAATTAAGTTAAATTCATGAGAATACGGTGGCAGGGAGCTATTCTAATTAGTGTGCAGCTGTCTTCTCTCTTCTCTCCCCGTATGTGCATGTCTCCATTGTCTGTAGCTGCCTCAATAACTCCCTATCCCATCTGCATCTGCCTACCTCCTCTATTCACTCAATGTAGCAAAGACTTCTTGTTCCCTGGATTGAGAGGAGCGGACCCAAATTGCAAACAGGCAGAAGGTCAGGGAGATGCCAAGAGGGTAGAGGTATAGGAAAGCACCGCAAGAACTGATAGATCCTCTGACATGGGCGCTGCGCCAGACGGCACAACGGATACCATCCTGAAGGTCCTCAACCAAACTGTGCACACATAGAGTCTGTGCCCCACCCACACATGCCCTTTGTTTTGTCAAAATCTCTCAACATCGTCATTGGAATTTCATTCCATGTCACTGGTGGGGTAAAGGATTTCGAACCGTATCCAAGCATTTGGTCATTTGGCGACCTATTCATGGACTCGTTCATCATCAGTTCTAACTACTGAAATCTCACCTGAATTTGAGAGACATGGTATCCCACTTTCCGAAGGTGTCCAATCAGATCCCCTTCTCCTTGCATGGCGTCGGAGAGAAAATCTGTCATTCAGATTTGAAATACAGATCAAAACAACCTTGTAACTCTTTGCAGCACATTTAACCAGTTTACTAAGGGACCAAGTTCCACAAATTCTTTGTTCTATGAGCTGGGCAGACGTTGCAAATTTTGTTAGGCATCGTTTGCTATGACTTTCCAGTGAAAGGATCTTACCACTGACGCTGATTGTGTGTAGGTCTATTGGAGGTTTGTATGGCAATGGATCATCTTCCATTCACCATCGATCTTTCAAAGTCTCAATTTATGAGATAACAGAAAGTAAAGAGACAGGATATTGCCTTGACCATATCAAAAACAATTTTGCTTAGCAGAGCTGAAACTAATTTTGGTTATCTTAATCATTGTGTAGTGCAACGAGCATTAAAATCTCACCAGCACTCAACTCTGAACCTTGCCAATGAGATACCATCCTGCGAAGCATGTGCCATGAACTGACCTGTTGGAGGCAAGGAACTTGGCAAGGGAACGTCTGCCAGGAAGTTCCGTTCTAGTAGGACTTCCAACAGGGCATACTCAGAACTTTGGCTTCCCTTGCTTACCCCTCCACAGTGATCACTTGTGGGCAGTGCAACCAAGAACTACAACCAGTCCGAGACGGAGCCATGAAGGATTGTAGTTCAACAGAACCTCCATGGCCTTTTGACGCAATGCCACATCTGTCAGAATTGCACAGTTGGCCTTCATCCTCACTCTGCCATCATCTATGTGCTGCACATGCATTGGACCAATAGAGCATTTTACTGCTCCACAATGGGACAAGGGGTATGATTCACAGTGAGATACACCACATTATTTGCAAATTTCTTCTGACTCGTGACTTTAGGCAGTTTGCGATGGTTGGTTCAAAGTATACCAACAGCAATCACCACACTAATGTACCGATTGGTAATGCCCTACCTTGGCCAGATGCATCATGGTTGAAACAAAGTGCCACCTTATGGGCCTCCAGGCATCAAGTCGAACCGCCAGTAAATCTGATGTGGTTGTTCTTCTCTCACTAAGTTTAAGACCACACTATATAAAAGTCACACCCAGTATAGAGTTCTTACTGATTGCTCCACCTCAACTACAAATTGGACACAAATACCTAAGTGGCCAAATCCCCCATAGCAAGCCGTGATAGCACAATCTTTGCACCGCTCCAGACACACTTGTCTACCTTTTCGTAGATGATGTTCCATTCTGCATCCACTATGGACTGGTACTGGGCCAGTCAGATAGCCTGGAGAGGTTCACAAAGAAACGGGTGCACATTTCAGTGATGGTTATTTAAAAAAAAGCACTTACGAACTGAAGCACTTACAAACAGAAGAGCCTGGAAAGCGACCATCCCTCTAATAAATGAGGCCCCAAGAGCACGGAGAGTTTTCCCCGCGGTTTTGTTTCACGGCTTTCTCCCGCGTCATGTAGGGCCATAGTGTTGTGCTATGTAGCTAGCTCGGACAGGGTTGACGATGGGCTGCATCCCTCACAATCCCTGACATTGTTTCAGATACGATATTATTTGCCCATTATTTGACAGACAGGCACATTGATAGCTTGAAATACACATGTGAAGTGTGTCTCTTTTCTCTTCTTGTTTTAAGTATTGCAAATTTCATTGCTTCCAAGAAGGGCAGTAACGCGAAATGGTTGGGTTCACAGCCCCCTTACTTAACATTACATGCGCTGTTCATGACGCAGCCATGGACATCTTTACGAGACATTGCGGAACCAGAACCATGCACGAATGTTGGAGCTGGGACTCGGCTCCGTAAGTCTCTTGTTGCTCCAGACTATATTTCTGTATAGGTAGTTGTTGCAAGATCGTGAAGCTGCAAAATCGTGGTGAAACTCGTGAAGCTCACACTTCACTTTTCACACTCCACCAGCTTTGCATGCCACTGTACAATACACGTGTCCAGTAATCTAAGCAAAAATATTCCATATCCAATATGTAAACCCAAGTTTCAATCAAGGAAAATCGGTGAGTGACTAGCTACGCACTGAGTGAAGTGGGGGGCTAGTGGAGAGGTAGGGGAAAGACACTGAGGGGCGAGAGAAAAAGGGAGCCGTCGAGCATACGGTGAGGGTGGGGGGCTGTCGAGCATACGGGTGGGGGTGGTGGGACACCTAATATGTAGAGCAGTTTCATTGGGGCCTGTTCATTCTACAGTGGTCCAGGAATTACTGTGGCCCAGGAATTAGAGTGGGGGCTTATGTAGTAAGGCCACGTATATTAAGGAATGAGATAAGGGGGTCCAAAAAAAGAATGGAGGAATGCGAGATGTATTAAATTGGGGGGGAGGGGGGAGGGAATGTTTTATTTATAGAAGGTAAGGAAATAGGCACACCATTGGAGCAGCCAATGGTGGGTTAGGATTAGAGATTTTGTACGGTTAGAATTAGTGAAAACGTGTCAAAGGGTGGACCGTCTCGGAAGTGTCTTCTGTCCAGAAGTCTCCGGCGCCGCCTCCCATGCCTATATAAGGGGCTGTGGATTGTTGGATGGTCCAGCATCAATCTTTATTAACAAGGCTCAAAAAATTTAAAAGTGCATAAGGGCATAGTTGTATAAATGAAAGTCAGAGTCAACTTGTTGGAGAAATGAAGGTGGCTATGTAAAGAGAGAAATGTGCATGGCTATAGATAGATGAAAGTGCCAAAACTTGCTATATAGGGAACCCACTAGTCACTAAAATGCATGGTGATTGTCAGTAAATCTATGAGCAAGTGGAATAAAGGGGACCTTGGTAGCTACAAGTTCACTCATTGGCATAAGTTTGGTCCCTTTTGAATCACAGAGTCAGATTGCACAGGTGAAGTGGCAAAATTATCAACTTCAGAAACAAGTTGTGCACAAAAGAGGTCCCGAAGTCGTGAAGAACCGGTCGAACACTCGTAAAAAATTCGAGCGATGTCCACCATTTCCAACTCGTATAGTTGCACCATTGTTTTCCAGATAGAACCAACTCTATGAAAATCCATCCCACTATTTCTATAGGGCACCACCGATGCAACTGCAAGGTAAAACTGACCGGATTTTAACATGCTGAGTAATACAGAAGGCAAATTATTGGCGAGTTGTCTGCGCATTTAGTATTTGCTCCACATTTGTACGCATTCCAACACATTCAGGTGTGTGAGGTATACACGATTCTTCGTCGATGACCCACCATATTTGATATACAGATCCACACCCTCCTACATTTGGTGTGCACTTACATTTCTGTATACAAATGTGAAACCTAGTTTATCGACATTTTTAAGAGAATACCCAACCATGCCTGTAAAGTATGAAGCTCTTTACCACGAAGAGCTTTACAGTGGACAATATGTCCAGGTGGTGCAAGCTTCGGGTTATCCCCCCAAGGTACTTTTTGATAAGCTTGTTTAACATGATAAAACTCGACACATACAACCTACAAACCATTTGCAAATGCCAATAGAACAAAGTGTCACCTCTTTCAAGTGCACATAAGGCAGAAATGCATCAGGTAGCTAGAAACTCTTCCATTTTTTGTAAACATTCGACGTCGATATCTGCTGCACCCACGCCCACTATAACACTTGCCTCTATGAACTTCTCTGCACCCTTTGCAACTTTGGCTCGCCCTCTTCCAGCCACTTTCATCCTACCTCCCATACTTGGGCCCACCCTCAAGATATAAAACAACTACTACCACTCAGTGAGATGACTATACCATATGGCTATACCTACCTGCAGATGGGGCCCACCGACTACATTCGTGGGTGAGATGGTGAGCCAGAGCGGAGGCTCCCATGTGGCACATATGCTCCCTTCTATCTGGCTTTGCTTGACACCTCACAAGCTAAATTACCCATACCCACACCCCTTTGCGTGCCACCTCATTCGTCGAACCTTCTATCTTTTTTTCTGGGACCTTCAAAATAATTCCTCTTGAATGAACTGCTTTACATATTCTCAATTTCTTTTTCAAATTTCAGTGAGTAGGCATAACTAGTTAAATATTTTATTATCCATAGTGATAGAATAGCTCACCTGGACAAGTGATATACTAGGATTGGTGAAATAATTTGTCACCCATTTATTGTGTCGGGTATATGTCTCGTTCCTCGTATTTTTCTTTCCATCTGTTTGTGCCAAGCACTTAGGCTAAAGACGAGCTAGCTGCGCATTCCTTGTGTTGTTCTTTTTTTGTTCATAGTTGCACTTGGGCTACTCACCCTGCAAGCCTTCCATCGACCCTACACTCTTACAAAGGAGTGGTCGCCTGAGAGCCATGGTGTCGGAGGGGAACATACTACTCGAGTCCTCTGACTCGGATAGTGAGAGCGCCAAAAGCATTCCAAGGAGGGACGCAAATTACAAACCCATTACTCAGGATGTTGCTTCGGAAGGAAGTAGCAGAGAAGCTACTCCAAAACGATCACGACCTGCATTTGCAACATTGGTTCTGTAGCCTAAACTGTACCCTCATTTTGTACATGTTATTTAAGGTGAATACTATGTAAGGTTCATGTACCGTCTATGTAGGATTTGGGGTCTACTTTTAGAGTATTCATAGGTCCATCACATTGTTTAGGATGCAAATGGCAAGACATGCATTGTAGAGAAGTAGCCTAGACCAGCCACACTGGGACGTGGACAACACAAGAAGCCCATCAAATTTTCATCTTTTACTTCCTCAAACACTCACAAGTTTTGGGTTAGATTTTGAAACACTTCCCTAAGTACTGTCGGTGACATCATTTAGTTTGTTTTAGTACAAAAGACGGAATGTTTCACTATAGATTATCTAAGTACCAGTGAGATATTGAGTGAAAGAATTTAGGTTTGAGGTAGACTCACTATAACAAAATGAGGTGAAATAGACTACTGCTAGTAATGGAAATTCAAGGAAAAATCTCGCTAGGTTTACTTCATTTATGTATGGAAGAGGGTATGTTTTATTGCAAATTAACTATGTACCAGTCAAGTAGTTAGTGAGATGACTTCATTCGCTATATATGTGGCTCGTATACCACTATTACATGTTTCACATTAGTTACAGATTTCACTCAGTGGTGTTTGTCACAACTAAAGGTCATTGTAGGTGGAAGACATTAGTGACCATACTCGACTATATAATTGAACTAATTTCACTGTTCAACGGGCATTAATGTTTTTGTGCAAATGGTCATTGTGCTACAGCCCAAAATGCTCGGACTTGTACTCAAAATTGCCCAAATGGCAACAACCATCAACACTACTCGTTGATTTATGCTACTGGCTGACATTCTACCGTTGCTAGTGATTGACACCATGGCTTGTATGCAACCACAACAGTTGAACACTGAGGAATGGTGTCAATTAATCAGTAGCAAAACTTCGAATCAGACAACAACGTTGGGCTAGTCAAGAATCTCAGCGAACACTGAACTTCAAAATGATGCATACAACACACCCACAGCCAGTACAGACTCTCCACCAAACTGAACTGTAGAACAACTGCAAAATGAGCTACAATCGTTCAGTGCCCTTGAGCCTTTTACAGCTTCATAACCGAGGTTTGGAGGCATTTTGCCTACGTGGCAGCGCTTAATTTGCCCTAGACAGGCCTGTTACCCGTCGTAGCCCACCACTGCCAGCGAATACTAGAAACCTTGGTTATGTCTGGTAGACGGGGAGGCCTGACCGGCTACGGGGTGTAGCCGGCACTAGGGAATCCCTCGACGCCACCGGTGTGGTGTAGCCGGTCTCGCCTCCCCGGCTACCTAGTCCATAACCGGCTGATGCTGCATCATGCTGTGATTGGCCGAGAGGAGCCCGGTTCCTCAGGATAACCTTTGATCTTCTCCTCATTTACGACCTACTGCGTCCTCATTGGTCCACGCATTCCCGTAACCCGTCTCCCTCTCCGTAACCTCACATCAGCAGCGGGGCGGGGCGGGAAAGGGAAAGGGGAAGGTAGAAACAGGTAGGTTCCTACACTAGCCTACTACAGCCGGTCGCCTGCATGTCGGTGTAGCATTAGCCGGTCATGTTCAAGTAGCCGGTGAGAAGGAGCTTGCTACGTAGTCCATAAAGCAATTTTTAAGTCCAGATTTGCTTTTAGGTTTCTTAAACTTTTTTTTGGCTTTTCGGGTAAAAGGGATTAAACTTTAAAATGCTTACCTTAAATCATCTAGATTTCTATTTCTTTTTCCTAGACTTTATGTTGTTGCTTTTGTTCAAAAGCTCTGTTTAGCTATGGAGCTATTTTTTTCAATATGGAGCTATTTTTAGAGATCTCCTAAAAAATCCAGTGACTATTTTGTTTTTTTTTGTTTCTCCTTGGAAACAGGGGACTGTTTTTCTTGTCATCTTAAGGACATACTCAGTAATCCTCACGACAATTCAAGTTGGTTTTCTTTTTCTTTTTCGTTTTGATAGAGCGGATGAAGCCCCAGTTGGTTCCGTTTGGAAAAAGGGGAAATAGAGGCCCCAAACTGCATTAACCCTTAATTTCCCAAGTGACCGGAATGGGGTCACTCTAAATTTCCACTTCCACCTAATTTCAGCATATCTCCTCTGATGGGGGCCACTCCTGAAGCTTTTATGACAAAGGACTTGTCTGGAACATGATGCAAAAAGAAAAATTAAGAAAAAACAAAAGCTACCACCTACAAAAAAATATCTAAGGTAATTATGTCAGATTTTTGGGGCTTATTGACTGCTGATGTGGCGGGAAACAGGCCCAAATTATAAAATCAATAAAGTTAGTAAAAATTAAAAAATTGTAAAAACCACTCCACCTTGTGGTGTGTGCGCATTACATACACACATCCACAGCTGGGTTTTAGAAATTTTGTAGAAAAAAAAGTACTTCATTTGGAGGCACATTCTTGTCAATTTTTTGATTTTAACCCCTATGTAATTATATACAAAGCAACCATAGGTGAAAAAATCTGTTGGACCTGCAATTTAGAGGGGTTGTAGCCATTCCACTGTGGATTTGGGAAAAGGTGGGTCTTGGGGCAAGCAAAATTGGATAAAGCTAGGTATTCGCTTGGTCCACTTCTCCTTTGAGACCTGAAATTTGAGGTTTGGGCCAATGTTATAATCTCAATTCCCATGGTGGAATTGGCTCTTTTTTGATATGTTGTGCATAAGTGGGCTGGGCCCACTTCTGTATGGCTGGAATCTATGGATGATTTTTGGTAGGTTTCTAGGGGCAATTTACTGCAGCTGGGTACCCAAAATTGTTAAAAACTCCAAAAAGGGCTTGGGAAATTAAGGGTTAAGAATGTGGAGAAACCAAACCACACAGGGTTTGCAAAGGGGGAACTCCCCCCAACAATAGAGACAAAAATCACAAGAGGCAGTAAGCCGCCGGGACGAAAGATTGAACATAATACTATTGGAAGGCAACTTCAGCAAATGACAATGGTGAGAAACAAAATATGAGTTTGTTTCCTTGGCATTGCATAAAGGGTTGACTATCACCCTCCTGAGCATAAAACTAATTCAAAATATCTTTGAGCTAATGGGTATCCTAATTCTTTGGCAAAACAAAAAATCCATTGCAGCAGTCAACAGGTGTGACTGAAACCAGCAACTAGCTAAATGTTCATGCTGTCTTAAACACATGAAATAAAAGTTAAAACAGCTCTAGACAAAATTATCCCCGACCCACAAAGCTGTGGAAAGGGGAATCCTAAGACTACTTCGAGGTGATCCTCACAGAACTTGAAGAGTTTATGACCCCGCGTTGGACAGATACTCCAACAAACAAGTGTGTGACTCATTATTGTGCAGATCTGTCACTCAGACAACCTTCCAGCCTGTTGGCATGACTTCAGTGAGTTTTGAATACAGCGGCTTCACCAACTTCCAAATGGGATCAGCTTTTTTTAAGAGCCATACAGTGAGCGGTGGGTTGAATTACACCTGGGCAGAACCAGCGGTGAATCCGGGGTCTTCACATCTTAATTTCCCATCAGGTCCAATACCAAATCCCCTAGGATCGGCAAAGTTCATTCTCCAACAGACTTCTTGAAGGAAACAATAGAATCCCTTGCAGCATAGTGTGCTTTTCCAGCTGTCAGCAACCAAATAGAGGACACCCCATTAGGATTCAAGATTGGCCCAGCCTTATCCCCACATTGTGTGATCCCTGATCCCTTCCACTTTTACTTTCTCTCTAACTAAACAAAAGTCGTCTTGTAAGAACCTATTTGCAGAGTGTACCTAGAACCACTTTCACTTGCCAAATTGTAGCAAATAGATGCTCTTTTCTCGCTGGATATTTCAAAAGATACTCAACGGTACTCACATGAACAGTCATCATAAGAAATTCCACTAATCCATTTGCATCAAAGTGTCTGTGTTTGAGCAAAGTTATTTAAGTGGTGCAGTGGAGAAATCTTCCGTCAACTTACAAGGGGCACGGAGTTCATCAGGGTCGGCGGGCGAGTGGCCCCTGAATCTGTATGTTTCACATTCGATGAGAGTAGGTCCATCACCTCTTCTAGCTCTTGCGATGGCCTCCTTAGCAACCTCCCTCACCTTCAACACATCCATGCCATCAATGTGGACTCCAGGCATGCCAAAAGCAGGTCCCTTCTTCCAGATTTCTGGATCTGAGGTGGATCTGTAGTGCGATATTCCTATAGCCCACAGATTGTTCTCCACCACAAAGATGATTGGTAGCTTCCAAACAGTTGCCATGTTTAGGCACTCAAAAAACTGGCCATTTTGGCTGTCCCATCCCCAAAGAAAGCAACTGACACTGCATCGGAATTGTCATCTTTCAAGACCTCCCTTTCGTATATCGAGGTAAAAGCTGCTCCAGTTGCAAGAGGGATTCCTTCTCCAATGAAGGCAAATCCACCCAGTAACCCATGTTCTTTGGAGAACAGGTGCATCAAACCTCCCTGTCTCCGGCAGCAGCCAGCGGTCTTTCCAAAGAGTTAACTCATCACTTGCCGAGCTGGGATGCCCTTGCTAAGTGCATGTACATGGTCTCTACCTGTAGGTGCTCGTGACATAATCCTCCTTTTTTAGCAGCTTGATGAAGCCTGTTGACACTGCTTCCTGGCCATTGTACAGATGCACAAATCCAAACATCTTTCCTCTGTAGTACATCTGGGCGCACATGTCCTCAAATGATCGTCCAAGCACCAGATCTTCATAAATCTCACGTCCCTCTTCCTTGGTGACCAACTGCAATTTCACCCTGGACCGAATCAATAAAATTAGCCATATGACAGTAATGCGTCACTGCTTCTACGGGGCAGGGCGCTATTTAGGAAGATAGTGTCAATTAAAGGAAAAGGGGGCAAGAATCTAAGGAGGACAAACATAGCAAACACTATCATAAGCTCCTGGAGACAATGGAGAAATGGAAGGAGATAGGTTGCCAGAAACGGCCATCTCCAGACTGAAAGCCAGCAACACCATGGAAGGAGATAACAGAACAGGAGAGCCCGTATTCAAGGGAAGATGATTGCTTTCATAAGACAATGAAAGTTTCTGGATCCATCTGAAGATCTCGAAGACCTCCCTGGACGTATAAGCGTACCAAGCAGGAAGTCTCACCAGCAAATTCTTTTGGCAAGATTCCACCCGTCAGTTTGCACATTTTCCCTCTTGCAGTGGATAGTGGAACGACAGTGGCCTCGGCGTCGGAGCTGGTGAAGGAGAACGCTAAATCCGCATCACAGGAGCTGGTGAGTTACCGTCTTTACATACATCCAGGAACAATGACTCAGAGACAGAGAGCTATGTTTTGTGAATGTCCCTGCGGTCTTCTTGGATCGCTTGAATGCTTGTGTCCTTGTTGCGTTATCGTAAACTTCTAGCCCAGTAAATGCAGATTTTCTGCACACCTATCATTATGTTGAGGACTCCAGGACACAGTTTTTCTGGTCTTCACACCACTGCTGTCCAATGATCATACTCAGCTGTGATCATTGCCAGGGGCAGCTAAAAAAGAGTGCAAAGTGCTGAATGCATTCATGCCATACACTCTTCCATTCACTTTGCGAGCTTTGAAATATATGACATATCCATCCTCACGTATCCAAGATGCTCCTATCACCAGTAATCCCCACAAGAACAAACTCCATCTTGGAAGTGGTGAAGGCGGTTGCCATCCCGTACAATTACTGATCGTCTCACAATCTTTGAGATGAACTTGGTGGTGGTGTGGCAGTCCCCACACACCCAAAGGTTTTTGAAAACACGGAGAGGCGTCCCAAGGGAGGTGCTGATGAGCCCAAAAGCAATGGCCAACATCTGATTGTGTTGGCAAAGGGAAAATTCTTTCCTCTCCACCGCATCATGCAGTACAAAGTACATTTCAGCCATATACGCTGTCTCCTTCATCTTCTCAGACAATCTAATCAGCTCGGCATGAATTTTCTCCATTTGAGGGTGTAATGCTTCTCCTTCATTGAATGTATGTACCTGGTTGTTGACCTCAGTCCAGCACTTCTCTTGCTCCTTTCTGACACCTCTGTCCTCCATTAGTTTTGTCACCTTTGCTTTATCGTCCAACCTGCCAGCCGCAGCATAAATGGTCGACAGCAGCATGTAAGTCGGAGCATGCTGAGGATCCCACTTGAGAAAGCAATGTGCTGCACGTTCTGCTCTATCTACATCCCCATAAATTCTACAAGCACCAAGCAAGGCCCCCCACACCCCGGCACCTGGTTCAATTGGCATTATGTTGATGAAGTCCTCTGCCTCCTCCAATTGCCCTGCACGGCCAAAAAGGTCCACCATGCAGCCAAAATGCTCCATTGTAGGAGTGAGGCCATGATCTTGATTCATGGAAAAAAAGTAGTGACGGCCCTCATCCAGTAGGCCCACATGGTTACATGCAGCGAGAACACATATAAAGGTGATACCATTAGGCTTCAAGCCTTCCTTTTGCATTTGTTCAAATAGCTGAAGGGCCTCCCTACCAGACCCATGCTGACCATATCCTGCTATCATGGCACTCCATGAGACCACATTTCGATGAGCCATATTGTCAAAAACTCGGCGAGCATTTGTCATGCTCCCGCACTTGGCATACATGTCTACGAGGGCAGTCTCCACAATGATATTCAGCGGGACTCCGGTTTTGGCGATGTCAACATGGATCTTTAAGCCCTTTTCCAGGGCTGCCAGGCTGGCACATGCACTGAGAACACAAGTGAATGTAACGTTGTTGGGCATCAACCGTTCAAATATCATTTGTTCATAAATCTCCAAAGCCTCCCTACCACAACCCTGCTGAGCATATCCTGCGATCATAGCATTCCATGAGACCACATTCCGCTGATCCATGTTGTCAAACACTCGACGTGCATCCTTCATGCTCCCACACTTAGCATACATGTCCACAAGGGTATTCTCCAAATTAATAAATGACTCAATTCCAGCCTTGATGATTTCAGAATGGACCTCCTTGCCCTTTTCCAGCGCTGCCAGACTGGCACATGCATTAAGAACGCAAGTGAATGTGACCTTGTCGGGCAGCAACCCTCCTCGGATCATTTGCTCATAGAACTCTAGAGACTCCCTACCACGCCCATGCTGAGCATATCCTGCAATCATGGTGTTCCATGAGACCACATCTCGGTGTGCCATATGGTCAAACACTTGACAAGCAAACTTCATGCTCCCACATTTGGCATACATGTCAATAAGGGTGTTCTCCAAATTAGTAGATGACACAATTCCAGCTTTCATCATATCAGCATGGACCTCTTTGCCCTTTTCCAGGGCTCCTAGGCTAGCACACGCCTTGAGAACGCAAATAAATGTCACCTTGTCGGGCACAACCCCTTCTTGCATCATTTGCTCGTAGCTCTCCAAAGCCTGCCAACCACATCCATGCTGAACATATCCTGCAATCATGACATTCCATGAGACCACATCTCGTTGCACCATTTTCTCAAACACTTGCTGCGCATCCTTTATGCTCCCGCATTTGGCATACATGTCAACAAGGGTATTCTCCAACTTAATATATGAGCCAATTCCAGCTTTGATGATCTCAGCATGAACCTCTTTGCCTTTTTCTAGTGCTGCTAGGGTGGCACACGCGTTAAGAACACAGACGAATGTGACCTTGTTAGGTATCACTCCCTCCTGTTGCATTTGCTCATAGATCTCGAAAGCCTCCCTACCACATCCATGTTTGGCATATCCTCCTATCATTGTGTTCCACGTAACCATGTCTCGTTCAGGCATTTTGTCAAACACTTGGCGTGCCTGCACCACACTCCCACACTTGGCATACATGTTGACAAGGGTGCTGAGTACAAAAATGTTTGGTTTGAACCCACTTCGGATGATGTGAGCATGCACCTGCTTTCCCTCGACTAGGCCTTTGATTTTGATGCATTGCTGCAGAAGACAGACATAAGCGTTCGAGTACTCCGAAATGCATCCTTGGTTCAAAATGTTTAGAGCCTCTTTCAGTTGTCCTGCCTTACAAAGTGTCCTTACGTCCACATAAGTGCTAGCAGAATTCTTGACGACTCCATATCTTGGTCCTCCTTCAAATGCAGTGGTCACCGTGCATGTATCTGATGCTAACAACTGGGCCTGATTCAAACCTGCCATTCTGCAAAAGTCTGAGTCGAGGCTGCATCGGAGGACACCTTTCTTTGACCCCAGATTCCTCCAACTCATACGTACCTGATTTTCGGAATGCCCCAGTCTCTTCTTATTGGAGATCTTTATTTGTAAAAGCTACTCTCTTTCGCTCAAAGCTTGTAGATTGCCCCCCTCAATGCCAGCCTTTTATTCAGCTCCCAGGCCAATCCTGCCGTCGTCGTTCACTGTTTTGAGATCGTGGTTCTCTCCTTCCCAATACAGGGCTCCCTGTGGTGCAGTCTCAGGAGTTTACCAAGGGGTCTTGGAACAACAGTTTCCGGCATGTCGAATCTTCCCCACCCCTCTATTGAGAGTGACATGGAACGTGTAAGCTCCGGTCAGGGTTACACCACGCGGTGTGTAACTCCACATGGGGTTACATGGGGTTACACGACGAGGTGTGTAACTCCACTCAGGGTTACATAGAATGGAGTGTAACTCCAGTCAGTGTAGCCCACACTTGGTCTCGAAATTTGACTAAGTCCAAATCTGGCTAAGTACAAAATGGACTAACTAGAGTTACATGAGAGACCGGGGTTACAGAGGGTTAAACAGAATGGAATACCAATATGCGGGTTACACTAGAAGAGCCTCCCCATCAATCATCGTACCGAGGTTAACTCCACATGGGGTTACATGGGGTTACACGACGGGTTACATAGAATGGAGTGTAACTCCAGTCAGTGTAACCCACACTTGGTCTCGAAATTTGACTAAGTCCAAATCTGACTAAGTCCAAATCTGGCTAAGTACAAAATGGACTAACTAGAGTTACATGAGAGACCGGGGTTACAGAGGGTTACACAGATTGGAATACCAATATGCGGGTTACACTAGGAGAGCCTCCCCATCAATCAAGGTACCCAGAACCTCGCCGCCTACAATGCTATTGCCTTACCATCAGGCTACCCACCACAACATGAAAACCACTTGGATTCTTAAGTATTTAATAGCGAAACTGAGGTAAGAGGGCGTGGGGAGGATTTGACAAGGGCCCAGCCCGAGGAGCCCAGGCTGCCGGAATCCGGCGAAAGTACCATCAGATCGCACGCGTCCATTAAGTTCTTATATTACTCCCTATTGTCTTCCCAGTAAAATCGACATCATTCTTTCGGACTCCAGTCCTTTCGGACTTCAGTTTGGCGACACCAACTCGTTGTTCGGCATTTGATTTATTCTTGAGCTTCTTGAAATACAGAAAATAGTTGGAAAAACACTCCTTCCCATCACTTTCACACTTGTGTCCTAATTTGGAAAGTCTCTAGTAACAGGCGCCAGAGTGGCAAATGTGAAACTCCTACACCCTTATCAAACCCTGCTACACCCTAAGAACATCAACTTTTCCGGAACAACTACGTTGTTAACAACCCACTTGTTCCGAACATCCTACCTCGTAACACCCACTTGTTCCCAACATAACGAGTACTTTTTTTTACCACCTCTACATCCCTAAGGTGTAGCAGGGTTTGATAAGGGTGTAGCAGGGACAAGCTAAGGCCGGGATAGGGACAGTGACAGTGAGTGACAGTGACAGGGTTTGTGGTCAAAAAGTATTCCATACCCATGTATTATTGAAGAAGACCCATCACATGCGCGTGGTCACCGCAGCGCTGGCGGCTGGACGCTATCTGAGGCTCATTTCCAAGTATAACTAAACTAGAATTTGGCTCCCTCTGGAAAGCAGTGGGTAGCCTACTGGTAGTACTACAGGCAGAAACCGCAAGTTGCAAGGTCAGATTCGCAATACATTAAAAGTTTGTCTTGCTACTTCAAAAAAATTCTAAGCCTTGAGATAGTCATATTTCAGTGGATGCCCATGTCATCCATGTATGGAAATATATAAGAGAGATATGTGGTCATGCATGTGGGGCTCGTAGGTTGAGGTGGATGCCCATAATCATCATGTATGAAAATCCATGAGAGATATATGGTCGTGCATGTGGGGTCACATGTTAAAGATTAGTAGCGAATTGATGTATGACATCAAATAGTAAATATTATAAGAATACATGAGAAATATATGGTCGTATAAGTAAAGGTTTGAACTTACGAGAGTTTCGAAAACTTGGCAAACCATTGAGTTCTGTTTGGCAATTTTATCATAATTAATATCTAGAAGTTCTGTAACATTTACCTACATTGAATAGGTGAGGAAACACAACCGGGGCTGTCGTTAGGTGGTAAGCTGCCTTCGGGTCGGGCCTCTGCTATTGTAATGCCTCCATCGCTCAGAAAGGGGGTTTATTTCGCCCCTTAAGGCCCAGTTGTTGGGGCTGGCGTTTCTTTCAAAAAAGAAAAATCAAAAGAAAGCAATTTAGAGCAAATAAGTTTGACCAAAATGATTTTCATAATTCAATTTTATTTTCAGGCAGATTGTAAAAATTACGACGTTGACATTGCACAATGACATCATATACTTGCTCTAAATTAAATTAAGTCTCCGTCGGACTCTCAGTCATCACCGGAATTTCAAAACCATCTCACCGATTCAAAGTGCAATGGGAAGTTTATATATGACTCCTCCCGAAGGAAGCGTAAATTATGGTGTCTCTTGACCCCAAAGGGCTATTGCCATCCAGCAGGAAGGTGGACACCTTTGTGACACTTGTCCGTGGAGTGAACACACAACCACTTCCGAGGTGGTGTATGCCCATTACCATTGGGCTACAACAGAGATTGTGAACACCAAAAGTGGAATGTGGGAGAGACGAGTAGGAATGCCGGAGATGGACCAAGCTTGATGAGTACCAAGAAGGGCCGCAAGGAGTATCATGCAACCGAGCTATTAGAATATCACAAGCACCATTGCACACTTAAGGGTGATTTCCACCTCACTTGTTTGATTTCATTTTCATTTTCATTCATATTTTTTATGCCAAACCATAGGCTTGTTGCTTATGTTTGCTTGAAGAAAACTAACCCTTTATATGTGTAGAGGAAGTATATGTGGTTTGTTGTGGAGAAGAATCCACCAAAGAAGGGGAAAGACCCAAGTCAAGGTGTTAAAGGGGCCAAGGGCCATTTGCTTTTAAGTTCATTGAATTTATGAAAGGTTTTTTTGTGGGGATTGCTAGTCCGTGAGCGGCTCACGTGAGCGTAAAGATGCGTGAGCGGGAAGATGCCAATCCGTGAGCGAAAAGATGCTCACGCAATAGGGTGCATGGGCCTACAATCAAGGATGAGGAAGCCCCGGGAGACCTATTTCCGCGGGAATGAGTGTACATATCATGCGTACTTGGATGACTGTTGGATGAATGATGGATGAATAATTCATGAATGGTTGAATGCGAGATGGCTGATGGATAGACATATGCTTCGCAATGCATGAACAATGGATGAGTGGATGGTTAAAGACTGGATGTATTATCGAGGGTCATCGCTCAGGTACTTCCCTGGAATGAGGATATGGTAGATGTACTTGAACCATACATTCAGAAAACACAGATGCAGCAGGTGCTTGTTAATTCCCATTAAACCCCCTTGTAATCAATGTCGCGTTGATGCAAGGTTGATCCTTGAACTTCCCAAAAGATTAGAAGATACGAAACACTAAGCAAGACGAAAATTTATTTCCCAAAAGAGGCTATTGAAATCCATAGCATAAACAAAGTTGCGTTAACGCAACCATGATTGTGTCCCATACAAAATGCAAAAAACAGTGCAAAAATGATGCTTTCATTTTTCAAATCAAGGTTGTGTCAACGCAAGGTTGATTTGCATCCTGCGACTTCAATTTTGTTTTTGGGAAAAAGTATGCTTTCATTTCTCAAATCAAGGTTGCGTGACAAGGTTGTTTTATATCCTGCGACTTCGATTTTTTTTATTTTTTTATTTTTTTGAAAAAAGTCTTAGATGGCCGGTTCAAGGTGGTCGTGGCAATCGCAAACCAGTGGGGGGTTCAGATGTCTGGCGGCATTTGGAATGCTTGGACTGTTCTTAGAGAGTTCTTTTACCAAACTTTTCCCTCATCTTGGGATGAGGCTTTTAGACAGCATTTGTTTTGCAACATGCAATTGAATAATGAGTCTTTGGCTTTGGCTTCGGCCTGCTGGGCTGCTTGGGAAGCAAGTGGTATCCAGCGAGTGCAAGACATTTGGACTCCTTTGGGATTTGTTGACCCGGCCTCTGGGCCCTTCCATCTTCATCGGAATAGTAGAGCCCATGGATGGCCCATCATCTCTCAGGCTGTCCAGGAGAGATGGGCTTCCACTCTACGGCTTGGTAGAAAGCATTGCCAGCTTCCTACGTGGAGAGGATGCATAGGTGGCCAGCCATGTGATGTCATGTATATTACTGAGGTGGGTGACCGGGGGGCTTTTGGGTTGGGCTTCAGTGCTACTGATGATGGTTCATTGACTTGTATTGGGCCTCTTCGAGGTAATTGAAACTGTTCCTATGTAGTTAGGATTATTGAGAGAAGTTCAGGGGTGGTGAATCCTACGTACAAGGTGCTGGCACACTAGGTCAATGAGGTTCAAGCATCTTTGTGTATTGGTTTCGGAGGTCTCCTATTTCTCAGCTTCAATGGGATCCTGGTGAGTGGAAGTGGTGTGTGAAGGATTATGTGAAAACCTTTCTTCTCGTATTCGGCTATGATGGGATACCAGATGCAGGCAATATCTTTGCCTATCAAGACTAAACTCTCCAGAAAATGGGTCCACCTCAATGTGCATCAAGATGCGTGGAGGCATGTTTGGGTTGATATTTGGCTTAAGCAACGGGCGGCCAAACACTCAGCTTTCCTTTGGAGGACCAGTAATAGAATTCTTTCTTTAGCTTTCTCTCAACCCCCACCTGATACCTATTGTCTATCTTGTGCTGGACAGTCAGTGGAAACGATGGAGCATTGTTTGGTCTCTTGTTCTTTTGCCAGACAGGTTTGGCTTAAATCTTGGTCCCTCTACAATCATTGGCGAAGGTTTGACTATTCGGATCCCCTTATTCTCTTGCTTAACTCTTCTAGCTCTCATTCCTGGAGCGATTGCCAAGTATAGAACTGCCTGCGGGCACTAACCCTCTGGCATATCTGGAAGGCCAGTTGTTCCTTGGTTTTTAATAAAAAAAACCAGTTGACATTTGGGCTATCTTGCAACACATTTATTATGACATTGTAATTGAAGGTAGTAAGATGTGGGGGGTGGTGATGGACTCAGCTCGCAGATGTTCTGAGAGCAAAAAGGCAGCCTTGCACACACAATTTGATGCAGAATGGGTTTACCTTGGAATATTGTGTGTTCACGAGGAAGACAGGGTCACCTGGTCACCTCGACCTCCAGTCAACTGGAGACCCCCTTAGCTTTAGGGGCTCCCCTGGATTTCCCGATGACAGCAATATCAACTGGAAGCATAAGAAAAAATTGAGATACCACAGTCCGCGCTCACCTCAATTTCGAGTCTCTCAGGCAGAAACGCTGAGGGTGCTCGTCCTAAGTGCCCTGTTGGAGTGTGCCACATGGTGGCATTTGGTGTTTAGGCTGATTACTCTCTAGGCTGTTGGTAGTTATGATGTTTCCTTGGCAGGATGGCTCAGATGCTGGCTGGCCTTCCCGTCGCTTTCTTTTATTGTTTTGGTTCAAGTTTTTGGCTAGACGACGTATGTTAGGTTCTTGGTGCTAGCTGCAGTGCTGCTGCGATCTCTCTTCTCCCATCTAGGAACATGGCTGGGCTCTATTTTTTGCTATTCACCAAGCCCTTTGCTATTGGATGAGGTAGGCTTCTGTTTTCTGGTCCTATCCAGAGGAACTTGCTGTTGCCCTTCTAGTCTGTAGTGTCTCTTTAGTTTCTCAATCAGTCTGGCTTATGGCTCGCTAGCCCACCAGTAAGCCGTTGACTGTGACTAGAGCTTAGCCCTAGGAGCGTGGTTTTGGGGAGCTTCCCAATCGCTTGCGATGCATGCCTCATGGCTTTCTGTCTTGGTTATTTTTTCCAAGACTTCTACCAATGTGACCTAAAGGGCCTCTGTCCATTTCCGTTAAAAATAAGCAAATAAATAATAAATAATACATCATATTAAAAGTGGATAAATAGTCATTGAGGCTTTTGATTAAATTGACCCGTCTAAAACCCAAAAAGTGAAGTTTTAAATGGATTTTGCCCTTCCTGCGGGATTGCTTGACCCTAAGCACCCAGGAATTGGAGGGGTAGTGGGAAGAGGTATCCCCTCTTCTTCCCTAAACTCGGTAGGTGCTTAATGAATGGACAAAAAAAAAAATGAAGTCCCAGCTATCAGTGCTTCGGGGGTTTAGGCTAGTATTAATTAGTAATTAGTAAACAAGACTTGGAAGGCAATTACAAGACTACAAACACATAAACATGTACGAAGAATGCAAATGCGCCCTGTCAAGGAGAACTTAAACCCTTCTTTGCCGGTAAGATTAGTAATTGTATAGAAACCATCACCCCAAGAAAATCACTCCTTATAAAATTTTGTTACCATCTGCAAACAAAGGATGTATAGTTGGGGGGTATTATTTGGTTTTTGTTTTTTGGTATGCTTGCACTACATAATTTTGTAATGGATTTTATGTAGACACCCTATTTTGAGTTATAAAAATTTGGTATTTTATTTCATCCATGAGATGAAAATCACAATTTCGCCCTGAAGGTTGTGTGGATGATAAACGACAATTAGTGCCAACTAGCCATCCAAGGGATGGATGAAAAAACATTTATCATTTGCCTCTAAGGTTTCCATCCAACATCTTAGTTTATTTCATTCTATGTTTTTTAAATTATAACTCCATCTAGATTATACTAATTTATTATTATTATTCCAATAGTTTTTTGAGCCAAAAAACGATATATAAAGAGGGCAATGCCTCCTTGTTTCTTCACCTAGTTCATTTGCTTGCTTTCATCTTGCTTGTTGTAGTCTAGCTTTGTGAGTGTGGCTAGATGGAGCCTATGTTCTAGAGAGTGGAGCTTGAGCTCTTTAGTATATGAAAGCATTTTAGAAGCTAACGAGAGAGGTCACAACTTGTACAGGCCTTGGAGCCATTTTGGAAGTTATAAAAGAAAGATTATTGCAAGTTGAATGTGAAGTGGAGACTTAGAGACGAGTAGGAAAGGCCGGGTTGGACGTAGTTGACGAGTGTCGAAGGAGGCTTGCATAGAGTACCAATTCGCCGAGTCAATAGAGCATCCCAAGCTTCATTCACATTGGAAGGTTGACACTTATGTCATTTTTTCATTCATATATGAGATTTATGTGATATACCAAACCATGACTTGTTGCTTGATAATTGATTGAAAATATAGCCCTCTCAAAGAGGTGAAGAGACTTGTGGATATACACTTGTCCAAAATTCATGATTGACAGGGGAAGGCCCCATAAGACCATTGGCCGAAGGACCCATTGTACCATTGATTTAAATAATTGAGCATTTAATTATTTCCATTTTGTGGTAGAAGCAGAACTACACCATACATCAGATTCGTGTGATCAGTAAGCTCGAGTGACAATATAAGAGGCCGCGAAGGGCCATATTAATCTATTAACTCTCCTCCAAATAAGGAAGATTGGGGACAAGGGAAGGAGAGAGTTGTTTGTTTTCTGGTGGTGTTTTCTTTTGGTCCTTAGGATCTGCCCAGCAACCGTGAGTAGCCCGGGGTAGGCCCGGGAGCCGCGCCATAGTTCTAGGGGCTGTCGTGCACCTAAGCATCGTGCCACAACATACATCGCTATCCACCACACAATCTAAGCTCACAATCCTAGAAAGCTATACCACAATGATAAGAGATGAGAAATGAGAGAAGTAGAAGACAATGAAAGCTCTCAAAGCATGAAGCAATCACATGAAGAACAAGCCCTAGTCCTTCCAAGTGAAATCCACTCTATCACATAAACTAAGTCAAGCCAATGGCACCTTTGCTAAAGGAATCCACCCTACAAAGCCCTCAACACACTCCCTCTCAATACCTAGAGCTATAGAGGTGAGAGAAGCTCATGGAGGCTCAACTACAAGAAGATGAGCCTCCTCAACACTCACAAGGGGAAAACATATTTCCATGTCTCAAGTGAGGCTCGATACCTCACTTGGCATGTGAGACCAAATGAAGTTCCAACACACAAAATATAAATATAAATATCTAAAATGTCCTACTTAACTAGAAGTAGGTAATTCTAGATAACCATGACTAAAACCATGACAGCTGTCGTGCACCTAAGCATCGTGCCACAACATACATCGCTGTCCACCACACAATCTAAGCACACAATCCTAGAAAGCTATACCACAATCGCCCCCCTAGCTGGTGGTTAGGTCCCTCTAACTCCAGATAGCTACAAGATGTAATAGCCACAGCCATACTAAGTCCTCTATCACTATCCCTATTGTACTCAAACTCTATAGACCAAGAGGCCGGGTACAAGAGCAACCCCATCGTTAGTCGCCGTCTTGCAATCTGTGAACTTGAGTCAGGATCTCGTGTGTTGGTCTCCTAGTAGCTTGGCCTTGCATTTCTTGTTAGCCTTCCATGGTTGTATCCACTCCCACTATCCAATGCAATACGGACATAACCAATCCCCATCAGAAACCATCTCAAGAGGTGGAGTCAAGCATCCCATATGCCAACCTCTAGAGCATCGATCACACACCAGCATGGTGGCTGTCCCTCTAGCAGACCCACACAACATGCATTTCAAACTTGCAGATACCACTGCCAGGTTTGGGTCAATCCTGCCATCGACATTCGGAAGGTGACATGGCACACAATTACGCACATGGTCCTTCCAAGTTATGCCATCCCGACCCTCCAAGACCAAGACGCCTGAGGGCAAAATCTCTCGAACCCTCAAAATAACACGTCCTGCAGTCACATCCAATGTCGTAGGAGCAGTCTGCTGCAGATAGACATAGTCACCAGGGTTGAATTTCCAAACCCCAGGACGATAGCGCCCACCACGTATGGTAGCATACCTCAATGTATCATGATGTTGTGCAATGGCAAGGTTCTCGAAAGCCATGGGCATGACTTTCTTGAACAACTCTGCACGCTGCTCACATGCACGTGCCCACACGTCCGGATCGTCAAGGTTAAGAACTGTAGCAGCTTCTCTGCGAATGGATGTAGGCAAATCTGGCTCTCGGCCAAAGAGAAGAAAGTATGGTGAGAAGGAGGCAAGTGATGCTTGCTTGCTGAACCTGTAGCCCATGGCTAACCAGGGTAACTGAAGGTCTCAATCTCCTATGTGTCCCTTCTGCAAGCATACTTGCGCAAACCCCTCTTTACTGTCTGAACAACTCTCTCTGACCAAGCCATCGGCCTCAGGATGATCACGAGAAGTGGTGCGGTGGTCTATCAAGGCCTTGTCACACAAAGCCTGAAACTCCCCCAAGAACTCTCTCCCTTGGTCCGTGAGTACCTCAGCTGGAGCACCGAATCGGCTAAGCACACAATCCAAGAATGCATACGCAGCTCCCTCACTAGCCTTATCAGGCAATGGAACCAATTCAATCCACTTGGAGAAGTGCTCTACCATCACCAACACGTACTTGTTGTGGCGCATGGTCAGTGGCAACGGCCCTGCGAAGTCAAGACTCCACCTGTAGCCCAATCCCATGATCGGAAGAGGGTGCAATTGTGGAGTAGGGGCGTTGAATGAAGCACGCACCCTGTCACACACCATGCACCTAGCCACAAATTGTTGCACCTCTGTGTGCATATCATGCCACCAATACTGCCCCTACAGTAAACTATGAGTGCGTCGCACCCCAAAATGCCCCAACTCCTCATGGGCATGCCGCACTAACCATGCCCGCTGTGTTGGGTGAGGCACAATCCTCACTCAACCATCCTCCCACACTCGGAGCAGGTGTGCCCCCTCCCACTTGAACCTCTTGGCTCGTTGTAGGATCCGATCCCTCTCCTTGGCAGTCACAGTGGCTGCAGTGTCTCCAGTGCGGAGGTAGTCCAACACAACTGAATCCTCATGTATATCTTTGGCGCTACCTTGCTCATTGTTGGCCTCAGGGTCCTCAGACACTTGATCTACAGTCATCCCTGTTGCAGGTCCAACCTTGCCTTCCGCTGCCAAGATACACAGAAATGCAAATGCATGTCATCCGGGCACCATCTCCTCGTCCGTCTCACCATGCCACCGAGCTCCAGTGTCATCCTGCTGGCTCGTGCATGGATTGCGACTCAACCCATCTGCATTGCGATTGACCAAACCCGGTCGATGCACCACCTGAAAGTCATACTCTTGAAGGATGAGTGCCCACCGTGCAAGCTTCCCCGTAAGCTTGTCTGACTCCATCAACCACTTGAGTGGTTGGTGATTCGTGACAAGGGTGAAGAGATTGCCGTATAGATAGCACCTGAAGTGTGCCACGGCCCACACTGCAGCTAAGCATTCTCCCTCATATGAGCTATACTTAGACTCTGCAACGTTGTTCGAGCGGCTAGCATAAGCCACTACGAACTCTCTTCCCTCATCATCCACCTGTGTGAGCACCGCTCCAAGCCCCAGCATGCTCCAATCTGTATGCAATTGAAAATAACGCCCCCTGATAGGTCATCTCAAGATGGGCGCCGAGGTCAGCCTCGCCTTGAGCAATGAAAAAATTGTTCTTGCTCATCTTCCCACTGTCACTCCTGGTCCACCTTGGTCAGCTTGGTTAGAGCCTTTGCAATGGCACTAAATCCCTTAACAAACCGTCTATAATAGTTTGCTAACCCCATGAAAGCTCGAACTCGGCTCACATCCGTGGGGCGTGGAACCTGTGCAATGGACTCTACCTTAGTCTGCTGTACCCCCAATCCTCCAGGATATATCATGTGACCCAGATACTCAATCTGGTTGTGGAAAAACTTGCACTTTCCCGGATGTAACTTCAATCCGTGCACCCTCAAGCGCTCAAATACCCCCTGAAGGTGTCTCTCATGCTCTTCCACCGTAGCACTAAAGATGATGATGTCATTTATGTAGCACCGAGCAAACTCCACCCCTGCTAGAATCCTGTCCATGACTCTCTGAAACTCTGCCGGAGCGTTCTTAAGCCCAATTGTAAGAACCGCCACTGGTATAGGCAATCCTTCCCGTGCTCATTGACCCCCCAGAATGCCGTCTTTTGCTTATCCGCCTCCTTGATCGGCAACTGGTGATATCCGGGTCGTAAATCCAACGTGCTAAAGACCTTGGCATGCCCAATGGCATCAAAAATCTCCTCTGGTGTTGGCATGGCATACCTATCTGACTTGGTCTGACGATTTACAGGCCGGTAATCACCGCACATACGTCTCTCTGTCCAATTGTCAAAGACATTCTTCTTGGCTGGCATCACTGTGGCTAAAGCATACTCTCCCCAAGATAGCTCCACCAAACCAGCCTCCCAAAGGTCCCGAGTTCTCATCTGAATCAAGGACCTCTCCATGTCACTATATCTATAGGGTCTCCGAAAGATTGGCGTGTCAGTAGCCAATTCAATGCGAATCTCTTGACCCTTCAGTGCTCCTAAGTCTTTCAAACTGAAGGCAAATCAGTTCCTGTAAGCCCTCAAGAACCGCCGTATACGTCGTCTCTCTCCTTCGGTGACTATAGGTCCAACATCAGGTTCCCAGTTGTCCTCCGTGACTGCAACCTTGAGTCCAGCAGGCTTAGAGGTAGAAGACGCGTCCCGTGGTTGCTATGCTGCAACCTCTTGAGCAGTGACCACTGCCTCCTCTGTCAGTGACAATGTCTCATCCTGCCCCATCATCCCATCCTTGAGGACCTCCTCAATCCGAGAAAAATCCCCAACCTGATCCATCACCGCCGCCTTGGCTGCCAACTCCTTCTGAACCTCGAGCACCTCCCACGTGTGCCATGGATGCGGCCTACACCTCGTGGTCCTCACCTGCTCGCCCCCACTCGCTGCCTGTACCGTCTCGGTAGGCAGGGAGACCATGAAGGGAAGTGTACTCCGTACTCTGCGCTGCTCAGCCATAGCCAAGCTGATAATCCAGGTCAAGCAATTGAGATCCATTGTTTGCCCCAACACCTGACGACGTGATGCCTCAGAAAGAGATGACACCGCCGTGGTACCTGTGGTAAAACCCATCGCCCGCTCGCGCTCGTCAGCATTGGGCTCCACTAATTGTTGCAACTGGCTATCCCACAAGAGGCCAGGTCCACCATCCTGAAAAAGCATGGGATCCTGGGAAGCTGAGCAGTGTAGGTAATGCTGCTTGTGGTTGACCCACCCTGTTGACCACTGCCAAAGGCGAACGGTCATCGTGTCTCACACGTTGAGACTGCCTCCCTGTGTCCAAAATGCTATCCACTGTGAGGTGTGCTGGCCGCTGCACCCCATCAAATGCATGCTTGAGCAGTGCGGGTGACATCAAGTTAGTCCACCATAGCCGTAGACGATGAGCCCATGACCCCACTGCAGCTGCATCCAGCAACACTGCTGACCCAAGCCACGACCGGACTTGATGCACACTAGCCATCACCCTGGCCCGAGAATCACCCATCAATGGCACATTCTCCAAGATGTATGCTGGAGATACAGCTTGATGAAGCTGCAAGTGGCGCAAAATCCGCATCATCTCCCAAAACAGACCCGTCCTCGAGTCTCGCAATCCATTGCCATGCTCGGCTGATGAATGCCCTTGGCAGGGCTAACCTGCCACTACCAGATCAATGGAGCCAACCCGCTCCAAATCCTGCGCCCCTAGCAACAAAATGTCGGCTGGCAAGGCTTGTTGGTAACCACGAACTGCAGACACTAGCAACAAATCAGGGTACTGCTGTACCAACTGAGCAACATGGCGCAATGAGACGCGTCGTGCAGTCTCATCCCTCTCCACATACAGGTAACGTCGAACTCGTATACCTGCCTGTAGTACTGCAGCCAATCCAGTGCTGATCCCGCCAAACAAGTCCAGAAGACATATGCCTTCATCCGGGCATTGCCACACAAGAGGTGTGGTGTCCAATGGCGACAACTGAGGTGGTCCTGGTGCAATCACCGCACTCTCCTCTTCTCCTGACGGTACGAAGGCCTCTACCCAGGCTTGTTGTACCCGTCCATCAACAGCCTGCTGCAAATCCTTGCTCGTACCCCATAATGGAGTGTGAGCAACCATGGTAGGCAACTCCGCCGCACCATGCATGTCATCCTGCTCTGCTGGAGGTGGCACATCCTCTACATGGGCATTGCCTTGTTGAAGAGCTCTTGAAGGATTGATTGAGGGATATTGAAGGATACTTGCCATGGCCATACAAGCGAGTGGATAGAGACAGGAGGGAGAGTGGTGGGATGAGAGCATTCTGGGGTTAGGAATTGCTTTAGTTTCTCTTCTCCATAGTCTTTCACCCTCTCTGTAGGCCAAAACCTTTCCGTAGGTGGAGGCAAGAGTCAGTCCGGGTTTGGGCTGGGGTGTCCTTGCAGGAGCGACACTGTGGAGTGTTTTTGGTGTGGGGGAGTTGCTGTCTTGATTTTCTTGTATTTGGATCCCCTCCACACCTGCATGCTTGACTGTGCGCCATATTAGCTTTGTGTGGGCGCTTGTTTTCATAGGAGGTTGGTCCGGATTTGATCACCGGCCAATCCTAGAGTATGTTGTCGGTGGTGAGGCTGGAGTGATGACCAGCAAGACCACTAGTGTTTCTTCTATGGTGAGGCTGGGTTGATGACCAGCAGACCATAGGAGTGTTTGCGGTGGATGCAGGTGCAGGTACAGATCTACATTAGAAACCTATTTATTCCTGCTTGAACCAGTAGCTGCAACAAGTTCTTTACCCGGTTACCTTGTAGAAAGTGGGGATTAGAGACAGGTTGACAACCGGTTGGGTTGTGAGTTTTCATCACGGAGGTGCCACCAGCTGCTGAGGGGAGTGCCGGTACAAGCACCAGCGATACTAGTGGGTACACAAGACAAGGTGTGCGGTTTAGGCCACTTTCACCTTCAGTGTCTTCTGAGGAAGGTTCAGACTTGGAGTCAGGAGGATTCTCGCCGAGGGTGCAAGTCATTACCGTGTCATTGTTGTGGGACACGATGGAGGAGATGTATGGAGCTACCAAGGGGCCACGTAGGTACTCTGGAGCTGTGAACACCATCGAGCTTGATGACTTTATACAAGAGTTTGACAGTTGGTGTGATTTGCAGCAAATGCGCAATCCACAACTGTTTACGCCCTTTATGGCGTGGAAGGGGCTATTCCAGCACCTTGAGGGGCCGCCCATGGATGATTACCATGAATTTAGGCGGGGACATGCGGTGGAGATTGAGGAGTGGCGAGAGTATTGGTCACCTAACTATGTCTCAATCACTAGAGGCACAAGGGCAGCGGTGACACCAGCAGCTACACAAACATCTCCAACTACAAGCACTAGTAGTGGAACAAGTAGTGCCGACACTTCTGCAGGTGGTACCAGTTCAAAAGGTGCTACTACTCCTCCTGCCACAATTACAACACATGTGCCTAGATTCAACTGGAAGAACTAGTAGTGGAAGAACTTGCGGAGGAACTACCAAGGTGTACGGACAGAGAAGCTGCGAAGTTTGCAAGACTTCCAGCGCAAATCCAGTGAGAGCTTGCGAGAGGCCTACACTCGTATGAGGCGCTTGATAAGTGTGACCCAAGGGGTTACTGAAGCTCAGGCAGTCCAGTTCTAGTATGGAATTTTGGACAAGGAGCTCAAGAGAAGGGTGCGGGATGCAACCCTGTTACAAGCGGCCCAACCCACATTAGCGGATGTGTTTCTACTGGCTGAGCGGATTGAGCTCAACATGGTGGAGGAGCGAGTTGTTACCATTGGATTTGGCAAGGACATGCCTGCACGAGGTGCAGCTGCCAGCCAACAGGTACAAGGGACTGCCCAACGTGGTCAGGGGGGCAAGGTTGCCCAACCCAAGTTCCATGGAGCTTACATGGGACCTCAGGTGCAAAGGCCCGTGGCATCTTTTGCAGGCCAACAACAACCAGGGGTGATATGTTGGACATGTGGAGGACCCCATGTCAAGAGAGATTGCCCAGAGAGTGGCAGAAGGCCGGCACAAGCACAGCCTGCACAGTTGCAGTGTGGGCATTGTGGCAAGTATGGGCATGGAGATGCCCAGTGTTATGACTTGCACCCTGAGTTGCGCCCAGGCCAGTTCCAAGGGAAAAATGGTGGCCGGGGGCGAGGTGGACCAGCCCAGAGAGGACAAGGTGGTCGGGCACGAGGTGTAGGCCAAGGGCAAGCTCAACATGGCCAAGGACGCGGAGGTCAGGGTGTTGACCAAGACATGGCCAACCGGCTTCAGCAGCTAGAGCAGAGGCTCGCTGCCATGGCTACAGCTCAGGTGGTACCGGCTCCCAGGCGGGATGGTCCACCTCCTGCTCCTGAGGGAGGAGATATGGGAGACATGGAATTCATGTGCGGAGCAGCACTACCACTAGTGCAGGTGGAGTCTGCTGCAGCCGTGACTCGAGGAGCAGCACAAGTTCCTGAGCCACGAGGTGCAGAGGTGGAATTGGATCCACAACGTGGGGAGGCAAGCCGTCAGGCGAGGCTTCCTCAGTCATTCACATTGGCGGAGACAGTGTCGAAGCCATCCATGGCACCTAGTTCTCGCCCGACTGTTACCGAGGCGGAGGTTACTATGCCATTGGGGAGAGCTACACGTGTAGCACTGACACCTGCTACCAAGGCTAGTGCAGCCGGTGTGTTATTGGGGGCAGCCACCTCTGTGTGTCAAGCCCCATTGTTCTCGGCAACCATGATTGCGACGCCGGGGATAAGACCAGCTGCAGTGTTCAGATTAGCAGCAACACTCTACGAGAGTGGGGATGTCACTTCATCTTCTGCGGAGTTACTGAAAGGTGTAGTGGCAGAAGGATCCTCGGATTTGAGGGTCAAGACTGCCACGGCTGCGTCATGGCAAGCTGCAGCTGCCAGGTTGACGGAGCTGCCAGCTAGGCCAGCCTTTGAGCGCGCCATGGTGACACCTGGAGTTGTCTTGTTAGATAACCAGGGAGACATTTTCACTTTGAGTGGACCGGCAGGCAAGAAGTACTGGCCATTGTGGGTCTTGTTGGACTCGGAAGCTCAGCCACTGATGTTGGGCAGAGCTGCTATTGCAGGTTTGGGCCTCATGGAGGCGGATATGGAGCCTTGTCCTTTCCAGATACAGACATCTCTGGGAGGATCAGAGCAGGCTCGGGGCATGACACGGCGTGAGTTGGCCATTGGACTACAACCAGATCATCCTGCTCAGTGATGCGAGCCAAGGACATTGTGACAGACGCGGTTTCTTACGATGTCCTTGTTGGTGGGGCAGTGTTATATCCCATGGGCTTCACCCTGGACTTTTGGGAGGAGTCAGCATCCTACAGGCCTGGATGGCAGTCAGGGGATGGTCGTCGTGCACAGCTCCCTGTGACATTCATTGGGGGTATTGCGGCTGCCCAGCGGGGCAAGATGCCAACACTAGCCGCCTTTACAGCTGCAGTTAGTTGGCCTGGAGAGTTGCTGGTAATCCAAGGGCCCTCAAATATCTTCCAAATAATCCTCCAAAGGCCCTTAAATTTCACTAAGTCCTTTCACTGTTGATACCTTAACAGAGGTATAGTCTGAGGTTGCTAGGGTCCCTTATGTTGATGATACCTTTACAGAGGTATAGTCTGAAAATGAGGGTTCTGTTTGGTATACTAACAGAGGTATAGTCTGAGCTGATTAGGGTTCACATATGGTGATACCTCAATAGAGGTATAGTAAAATGGACAAGCTCCTGTTTGGTATACTAACAGAGGTATAGTCTCACATTAGGGTTCACATATGGTGATACCTCAACAGAGGTATAGTCAAAGGGACAAGCTCCTGTTTGGTATACTAACAGAGGTATAGTCTGAGCATAGACTATTAGGGTTTGTAATGAAGAGCTAGAATGCAAGTCCTTGACTTCTATGCTTCTACTCAAGCAAAAATATAGTCTCTAGGTGGTCATAAGAGGCATCTTCTTGCTCTCTTCCACCCCAATGTGCAACCAAGAGTGGTCCAACTCAACTTGCAAGTCATTGTCTACCAAATCAATCCCCCTTCTAGTCCTTGGGATTTGATTGCAAACTACCATATCTCCATTGCCGAGCAATCATGCATTTGTCTCCTCATCACTTGACAATTGCTCCAAATCAACACAGATTATCTCATTGTGTAGGAGCAATGCTTGTCACTTACAATAATGCTCCCAAGCAATCCGCCTTGGATCCCACTCTCACGCCATATGCCTCATTTGGGGTCTTGCACCAATCCATCATACATGTGCTCCCCGTGGTCATTTGAATGCATGTTTCATGACCTCTTGGCCTATGTGTTGCTCTCCTTCATCATAACATGAATCAACACCTCTCCACTTCACACACAAATGGATCTCAAAGGCCTTCACCTCTTGCTAGTTCAAGAGCTCCCCTTCTCAAACTTGAACTTACAAACTCAAGCGAGCATGCTCCACACATGCACCACTTGCTTGGTCAACTATCCACCACAAAGCTCGCACTACCAAGAGCATGAATAGCCAAGTATTGCCTCCCCCTCTTGTCACATTACATAGTTAGGGTGAAGCTATGCATACATTGAATGATGATTTTCCTTCAAGGATTTCCCACACATGTTCTCCAAGCCCTTCCAATGGCACCCTAAGCTTGGCTCCACACCACCATGATTGGAAGATTTCTTCACATGCTCCCTTTCAAAACCTCTTGAGCTTCTTAGTGCTCTCCAAGTGCTTGCCCTTGTTGTCTTCAAGCCCAAGCATATATAGCTCCTTGGCTTCTCTTCCACAACATCCACACTTTGAACTTGCTTAACCCTAGCTTGATAGTGAAATGAGCACCAAGCCTTTAGTCACTCTCCACAAGCCATGGCGCACACCATCGACTCCATAATGCATACAAAGGATTCTCAAACCCTAGAATCTATGCTTCCACACACATAAGACTTCATCCTTACAATCCTTGCAAAATCTTGTGACTCAAGAGCTTTCTTCTCAAGCTCTCCAACTCCTTGGTGCATGCAATACTCGAGCACCTTTCCTTGCAACCCCTTGCAAGCCTTGTGATACAAGAGCTAAATTCTCCTAGCTCTCAACCTCTTTAAAATACAAGTGCAAAACTAATCCTTACACTCCGCACTCACAAGCATAAGGTGATCTTCTTGTAGTGATAAGAGATGAGAAATGAGAGAAGTAGAAGACAATGAAATCTCTCAAAGCATGAAGCAATCACATGAAGAACAAGCCCTAGTCCTTCCAAGTGAAATCCACTCTATCACATAAACTAAGTCAAGCCAATGGCACCTTTGCTAAAGGAATCCACCCTACAAAGCCCTCAACACACTCCCTCTCAATACCTAGAGCTATGGAGGTGAGAGAAACTCATGGAGGCTCAACTACAAGAAGATGAGCCTCCTCAACACTCACAAGGGGAAAACCTATCTCCATGTCTCAAGTGAGGCTCGACACCTCACTTGGCATGTGAGACCAAATGAAGTCCCAACACACAAAATATAAATATAAATATCTAAAATGTTTTACTTAACTAGAAGTAGGTAATTCTAGATAACCATGACTAAAACCATGACAGGGCTCAAAAAGCAGCAGTAGAGGGGCTGCCGCCACATTTTAAGGAGGGTCTCCTTACCCTTCACTATTGCTTTTAATTTATACCCCTCTTAAGGGTCTTTAGCTTATATATAGGGATGTATAGTAGGAAAAATTTGAGTTTTTGGGGGAAGGTAGCCCTTGGAGGAACCTTTTGTTTAAGCCATAGCAAAGGCTTAGGGGATAGTTAGGTCCCGAGGTACACACCGAGACAACGAGGGCACAAACTACACTAGCCTATAATATAGGCTACAGTGACCAATGGTGTCAGAGCTAGAGGTAGAAGATGGTTCTTTCCAAAGAGAGAACGCACCCTCATGCATTAATTTAATATAAATAAGGTGGAGCAAGGCCGGGACCCACCACTTGAGTATTTTAGATTTTAAGCAAACAAGTTATGGACTAACGGATGCAAAGCAGAACGATAATCTTCCCAATTGACTTTCATCCATCCAAGGGGGCTCCGCTTCCCCGCTCCGGGGAACGGTTCCCGGGCATTCCCGGCTTCTAGGCTGGTTCTCAGGGAGTTCCCACGTTCCATTGGAGGTGCCAATGGTATCTCTGGATTCCCCCAAGGATCCCTACCTGGAGGTATTTTTTCTGAATTAAAAAATAAATAAAAAATTATCAGTGTCAAAAAACAATCAACTCCCTGTTGACACCTTCTCCACATAACACCTTCTCTATATAACACCTACTCCAATAAATACCTGCACCAATAAACTCCTACACCCAAAAATACCTACAACAGTAAACACCTAAACCGGAAAACACCCAAATCCGATATATCATTAATCAAGGGGTACCTTAAACTTAGAATAAGACTAAATCAGTGAGAAATTATTTCAAATGGATTGAGCAACATTGTAGCATGTCAAGTAAGCATTGGCCATCCAAAAAAAAAATATGAGTACCATACATGAAAACAGATTTTGAAATTAGTGGACTAAAACTTATAATATATAGATTTTAGAATGGTATAATATTCAATGATTGCCATGGACTTGATGGTATAGATCACTGATCTTGGGTTGTAAAGAAATTCTAAGATCAAATCTGACTACGCCCTAAAATTTGTTCGTTTTTACATAAATTAGGGAAAAAAACATGAGTGCCATACATGAAAACACAATTTGAAATTAGTGGAACCATGTTTTGGACCATTAATTTTTGTAACATCAAATAAATATAATATATAGTCATCGTCGTCTTACGGTTGCTCGTGCATCGCCTGAACCACTAAAAAATAGGAAATAGAACCAAATTGGTATGGCCACCGTCGCCCAAATAAAAATAAATAAATAAACGTATGGTCATGTCGCCTTGTGGTGGCCCGAAACCGGATGTTCAACCATTGTCCAAAATTTATTTTTCAAGAAATAAAATATCAAAAAACAAAATTATGTGTGTAGTATACATAGGTCGTCACTTCAACAATGAAATAAATTTGATCGCGTGAAAGTAAAAAAATAAAAAATATTACACAACGTATAGTCGGCTTAAGACGTGACGTGACACTGACGTATTTGCAAAACATCATATCATAATCCACTAGTGGGGTATACATGACATTGACAATGTTTGATTTAAGTTTTAAAAAACAAATGTGACTTGGAGCCATGTTGTTGCATGTATTAATTTAAAAAATATATATATTGTGAATTTGAGTCATGTTGTCGCATTAAATATTTATGTGGCTCAGTTTCCATAACGTATCTCGGTGATATGTACCAAATTAGGCTGTGGCAGATGTATTCTTGATTAGAGCGATACAGTTGCTGTCGAGGCTTGCTGTGCATCGTGCATTCTATATAACACTTGTTGTCGAGTTGTTGCAGAGAGCACTCTCTGTATGTTCTCATGTCACTTCCAGAATTGAAGTTATTCATTATTTTCAAGATGGAGTTATATGCCGGTGTAACAAAGTAAAATTTAGAAGGTTCTAGATGGAGGAGGAAATTTCCCTAGAAGTTTTTAAAATACAACCTTCATGAATTTGACATATTCTCCACAACATGACTTTCTCAAATACTTTCAAGTCAAATATTTAAAATTGTTATATTATGGGGGTATATAAACGTACAATGAAAGCCTAGAAGCATCGAGTTGTTTGAGAAAAAAATTTAGACGCACTTCAATGATAGTTTGTGTAGATCCTAATCTTTGGGTGTTACAACTGGCCAAGATAAGACTTGGTCATATCACATTGTATGACGAGGGCTGCACCGTGGAGTTGGGTGGGCTAGATAATACGTACACAATGGATAATGATGGCAAAATTTAGGTTTGTATCATCTTCCGTCAAGTCTTAAGAAAAAACATACAACTTCTAGTTAGACGTGTATGTAGACATAGTAATTAAGTTTGGAGTGACTACAATATTCTGTATGGAAAAACGTAACTATTAGTTATGTCATGTATAGTTAATACAGTTCTACTAAATACGTAGAACTGTAGACGTACTATGTGCGAACCTAAAGTGATCTACTAGTTTTTGAAAAGCTTCTTTCTTGCCACTTGGGAGGGGAGACTTTTATGCTAACATGACATTTTTATTTTATTTTTTATTTTTTTCTTTTATGAGGAAACACCAACAGAACTATGGAGGCATCATAGTAGAGCCCAACCCGAAGGCAAAGAGGACAGATGACAAGGGTTTAAACCTCAGACCCGCAGGTTAATACACTAGTGAATTACTACCAGACAACAACCTTGTTCTGTAGTTTTTTATTTATTTATTTTTTAAAATAAATAAATTTAAAATAATTAAAAATGGGAACGAAGCCCTAAAGTGAAATAAATGGCAGAGAAAAAATTCATATGTATATAACAACTAATTATGTATGATTTTTTTTACTTCATTCCAGATGACGCAAACCTAACTGTGTAGAGCGGGGGAGCCTGTGTGCAGTTTGCTGCAGCTAAGTTCGTTGTCAAGATTTCAGAAGCTAGTGGTAAGTTGCTGATGGACTAAGTGATAAGTTGTTGCTTAACACTGTCTGGAAAGGGAGTGAGCTGTATGCAGATTGCTCGAGCTGACGTTATTAGGACTTTAGAAGCTAGTGGTACGTTGCTAATGGATTGAGTGGTAAGTTGTTGTTCAATACTGCTTGAAGTGGGAGTGAGTTGTGTGCAGTTTGCTGGAGCTAATGTTGTCAGGACGTCAGAAGCTAGTTCTAAGTTGCTGATAGACTAAGTGGTAAGTTGTTGCTCAACATTGCTTGGAGCGGGAGTGAGCTGTGTGTAGTTTGCATGACGTTACAAACTAATGATAAGTTGCTGATGGTTGGTCATTGACCCGGTGCCCAGTTTGAGCGGAACATAAGGGGATAAAACTTACATTTGTCAGGGACTGATGTCGGTAGTAAAACTTACCTTGAAATAAACAATTGATCCGGATTTTCCTAATTATATCCTCTAGAAATCTCTTCACACAAACATCAATGTATGACAATATCGTAGTACTAGATCTATCTCCAAAGCCCTAACAGTTGCACATGTATATGTAATAAGATTGTATTAAGTAATATTATATCATGGTTTAAAACATCATATCTTCTAACCTCATATATGATATTGAGATTACGTCTCGATTCTATTGTATTATCTTTCAAATCATTGAAGTCAATTTATTGTCTCGTCCCTAAGGATGAGACTATAAATTACTGTAAAAAAGATATCAATCTATGTTATAACTTTTTCGAAATACAACCTCCACTGAATATCCCTATTTTGATTAAGCTTTTATCAAAAAAAATTATTACCTCTTTTGATAATTTATAATATAATTTATCCCAAAAATATATTTTACTGCTGTTGTGTGGAATCGATCCCAAGAGCGGTTTCGTTGCTCATCAAAGCACTAATATGGGTTGGTGCACTAATATCTACGAGTTTTTTTTTTTTCAAAACCTTAAGTTTTTCCCAAAACTCAAGTCCTTTCAAATCCATTTAAATCCATCAAGTTACACACCATCTTAATATTATTTATATCAACTAAGATTAATTTTATAAAATTACATTATATAATCTATCAGATATTATTGAGTTTTTATTCATATTTATGATAGATTTATATAATATTATTTATGATTTTTCGTACCTAGATACTTCAATTAAAATATAAACTGAGTAAACTGTATTAACTGTATTAACGTATCTCATCATGATTACACAACAAGCCACTTATTTAGTAAGCTCATTTAACACACCTCATTTCAATAACTGATTAAAAGAACTGTCATGGTTTTCTCTGTCATGGTTTTTCATGGCCTCAGGGTCATTCTTTTGTAGACTACCATATCCCTTTGGTCGCTAGTCGTTTTTCTAAAAGGTCGTACAAATGCACTCTTTGTCCTCTCAATATTTCATGTGCATACATTGAATTATGTTTTATTTTGTGTAATCTCCCGTCTAGGATCTGATCCCTTGTTATCTCTTTCTACTCTAATTAGGATCCAGTTTTATTCTCGTTTTATCATCCAACCCTTATCTTTGCTTATGTAACCCTTAAGCAACGACATATGGTTTCTAGTATTCGAGCCAAAATGATATATACCGTGACAAAAATGGATGTAATTTTCTACTGCGGTTCATCCACATGCATTGGACTGCACTATATCTTCCCTAAGATTATCATCTAGGTGGTGACAAGATTTCACCATTGCAATGCAAATATTATGAAATAAAATAAAATTTTGATTTTGTAAGTCTATACCAAATTATACTTGAAAATTTGATTTGACCAAGAATGTGCAAAATCTTCCTAATTTTTCCTGGACAAATCAACTTTACAGTGACACTGCGTATTATCAATTTCAAGATTTGAGGAAGTTCCTTTGTATGTAAAAATATAATAAATAATAAAGTATGACATTTCTCTACCGACATGTCATAATTACAATGGGGGATTCCAATTTGTAAGGTTGCACACTAACGTGACATCAGGTTACACTAAGTCACGTCAGATCTGATGTTGATGTGGGCCTGTGTCATGCCAATCTTATATAAAAATAAGCAAAAACATATAGGAGATAAAAGAAAGATGTCGCATAAGCTAAAAATATGATAAAATAAGCATTGTGGCCAAAAAAAAAAAAAAAAAAAAAACAATGTCAGCTAGATAGACAATATATATATTTCAAAAATTTGATTAAATCTAATTAGGTTGATATATTTTTTCAGATTTTATTTAAATAAAATTCGGACCGCCAGTGCTAGCGGTTCTATAAAATTTTGAAATATGTAACTTAATTTGAAATTGTTAATGTTGGCATACCCCATCTTTATTTAATAAATTTGGGATCGTCAACTCTGATGGTCCCGATTTTTAAGAAAACATTTAATGAATCGAGACCATCAGTATTCAGAGCTAACGGTTTTTATATATTTATTTTAAATTAAAATCAATACTACCAGAGGTGGCGGTTCCGATTTATTAAAATTTCTTATTGAAAGTCGATATCATCTGAGTTGACGGCCCTAAATTTATTAATCTTCTTAAAATTTGAGACTGCTAGAGCTGGCCGTCTTGAATTTATTAAATCTTCTTAAAAATCGGGACTGCCAGAGCTGACAGTCTCGATTTTTTTATATTTTTTTCTTTCAAAAAATTAGAGATCGCCAAAGCTGACGATCACGCTTTATTAAGTGTTCTTTAAAAATTTGGGAGTTGTTGTCAGTTAGATCACAATTTATTCCTTGACTACAGCGAAAGAGAAAATCAAAGATATAGGTACATTGAATAATTCAATTTTCAAGTATATGATGTTCACTCATTCGATCATCATTGGAAGGTCACATTTGCCCTTCAATGATACTTTCCTTAGTCGATTTTCTTTGTATGACATTTCATTAATCACAGACAAATCCACGAGGTAGCATAAGTCGGATTTAGTCGCTAGATCATGATTTTTCTTGCAGCCATCTTAGTGTATTTTAATCGTAGTCCAACAATGTACCAATGTGTTGATTTTGGGGGAGCCACTCCTTATATCTTTTATATTACATCATATGCGAAAAAAAATAAAAATTGTATGAAGATATTATTTTTATTTTGATCTTTGTCGGTCTTTGAGAATGCGCGTACAAATCGTCTGTAGAATCCGGTATGACCAAGAAAACTCCTTAATCGGGGGCTATCCAATGCTGAATAGTTTCTATTTTGTCACTCATCACCTCAATTCCCTTCTTTCTCATGCGATGCCCAAGATAATCTACTTTTTGTTTTCCAAACTCACATTTAGATGCTTTGGCATATAGTCGATTCTCATGAAGAACTTGTAATACTTGTTTGAGGTGGTTTCTATGTTCGACAAGACTCTTATTGTAAATCAAAATATCATATAAGAAAACTATCACAAATCTATCTAAAAATTGACGAAAAATATCATTCATGAGCCCCATGAATGTAGCTAGGGCATTGATAAGACCAAATGACATGACCATGTATTCGAAATGTACATACCTAGTGCGTAAGGCGGTCTGATATACATCTTCATCAGCAATTCGAATTTGGTTGTATCCACTCCTCAAATCCAGTTTTATAAAGTATTTTGTTTCTCGCAGTTGATCAAATAGATCGTCTATGCATGGTAACGGGTACTTATTCATCACCGGCTGCTGATTGAGAGCTCGATTATCAATGCACATCTGCACTGATCCATTATTTTTCTTCATAAACAACACCGGCGCTTTGGAGTGTGATTATTATGGAGGCTCACAGGTTCTTGCAACTGAACTCGGCCCCGGAATTCACATAAGGATCAACGCCTGCACCGTCATGTTGGTAAATTGTGGGTCGAGCTACGCGACATGTTTCCTCCATCGCCTAAATGGACGTGGACAACATCCAAAGACCGGTGATCACGGCCTCATGTATTCCAACAGCCTTCGGATAGAGAATGTGGATACTTTTGCACCTATTACATCGACCTCTACCTCCATCAAACGTTTGTCGACCCCCGTCCAAATGGGGCGGGTCTGGTAAGACCTCTCGGATTTTTGCTGCCACAATTTTTTCGGCGATGTTATATACTTGAGCCTTCAATTCTTCTGACTTGTTTGGTGTTAACCGATAAGGGACTTTACAAAAAGGAATACTACTTAGAACAACCTCAATTTTATAATCTACTCTTCTCTTTGGCGGAAGCCGTGATGGTAGATCATCTGGAAATATATCTTTGAACTCTGTCAATACACTCTGTAATTCTATATGGACCTCATTTATGTCTTTTTTTGGATTTTCCACGTCTCTTATTAAACCTACAAATAATAAATCTTTCTTGCATATAGCTGTAGTACCTATAATAAAAGATTGTAGATTTCGATATGATGTCCTCACTCTATCTCCCTATATTTTCTAATTCTGGGCTTTGATTATTCTTCAACGCCAATTAACATTGGGATTGTGAGATTCCATCCAAACATGCCTAATATTACGTCATATCGAGTTAGTCTAACTACTCGTCATTCTAAAGTTTCTCTATATTTACCTATCGACAACTCTATGCTTTTAGGTAGTGTCTCAATGATCTCTGTATGTCCATTTGACATTTCTACTTCATCTCTTTTATTTTTCCAATGGAAGTCATAATTTCAAGGCAGTGTAACAGGATAGAATCTAGACTAGATGGAAGATGAAAGTTCCCTAGAAGTTCCAAAATAATTAGGAAGGTTCCTAAGAAGTTTGAGGCTCTCAAGTCAAACCTATAAGATATTCATATTATGAAGAATATGTCATATGTTTTAGAAAGTCATATTGTGGATGAATATGTCAAACCTACGAAGGTTGATTTTACAAAGTTTTGACTTGAGGCGCTCAAGTAAAACCAAATAATCATATTGTGAAGGATATATAAACCTGCAATGAAAGTCTAAAAGACATCGAGTGTTTTGGGAAAAAGTTCACAAACACTTCAATTATAGTCTTTGTAGATCCTGGATGTTATAATGGTATGAGAGCCTAGTCTTTCTTGAAGTTGAGAGTTAATATCCTCTTGGGGAGGATACGATTAATATATATATATATATACAGATAAAATTGAGCTGGCGGTCCCGATTTTTATTTTTATTGGATAAAATCGAGATTGCTATAGTGGTAATCCCAATTATTTTAATTTTTAATTTTGTTTTTAAGAATTATTTTTTGATAATGCTATAATTAGCGTTCTTGGATTTAATTTAATTTTTTTGGATAAAATCAGGACTGCCAGCTATTAGCGGTCCCAATTTAATTGGAAAAAAAAATCCAAAAATAATTTTTTTTGGGACCGCTAGCTTTATCAATCCTGGATTTAACTAAAAATATTTAAGAAAATTGTGACTGCCACCTCTGACGTTCCCAAAATCAATAAATAATTAATTTTTAAAAAATCGGGCCTATCACCTTTGAAAGTTTCAAAATCAATAAAATGTAAGAAAATTTAAAAAATCAGGACCGCCAGTTTTGGCGGTTCTTAATTTAATTTTTAATAATAAAAATATCGGGATCGTTCTGAATTTAACAAAGAAAATAAAAATTCGTCGGCTGTGGTCATTGCCGCCAGTTACAATTGTGTCGTTTTATTTTTTATTTTTTGAAAATTATAATTGATTGTTTGTTTCTTGATAATTTGGGATGCCAAGTCAGACGTGATAATTTGTCGGTTCGATTTAGGCCCGCCAAATTCATCTCATCCTTCGCGATCTTCTCCATTTTATTAACGGAATTGCTGTATGATAAGATGACGTAGACATGTCTCTTCGATGAGGAAGACGCCTCATCTTCCGTTCTCCTCATGAAGCGAGATGGTACTTGCGAGGAAGAGAAACTGAACACAGAGAAAGAAATGAAAAGAAAATGAACACAGAAGCCGGAACAAAAACCCTACTAGCTGTTCGAGCTATGCAGTTGGACTGCAGATTATCAAACCACAATAGTTTATTTTTAAGTGTTAATCTCATGCACAAAAGAGCTAAAAATGATACTTGAGGAAGTCTACTATGATGTACTGTATAAAATGCTTCGTTGCAACTGATCGCAAGATCAAACAACAGTTTCATAGAGGCTCAAGTCTTTGATGTACGTCATGCGTACATGATAAAGAAATATTCGATGTATATTGGAGAAATATGACGCTCGAAAGTAACTTAAGAAAGTGTGGTACAAACAATCAGTCGTTCATCTTGCAAAGAAAAATATACGTCAAAAGTCTCGAAGCGAAATATACTGAATTTGCGATATCAAGCTTATGCAAGCAAAAATCATGTACTGTGAGGGATGAATGATCTTAAGCATTTTGAGGGCATTTATGGTGATTGATGAGGGAATGGAAGCATGTGTAATTTTTAATATGTTTATAAATAGACAAAAAATTACAATCGATGTTTTGGGCTGGGTGCTGGATGCTCCAAATCTCATTTGAGAAGTTGAAAAATGACGTACGTTGTTTGAATCGCCGTAGTGTATGACATGAAAACAAAGTACACCAATAACCAGTTGAAAATGAGAAGAGATTGAGGGATTGGATGGATCATCTTTATATCATCTCATTCCTCCAATTTCTTTGACGTATCGTGAAGAAGTGACTCGTAACGAATCATATATTCTGGGCTTCCCTCATTGTACCTAACGATTTGTACAAAGAACCATGCTATCAAAAAGCCTGTTTCTTTATTACTGACTTCTACGCGGGCTGAAGATGATGCTCTAACTTTGTGGTCATTAGATAGCATAGATTTGAAAGTTAGAAGAGTTTTCTCTTCTTGCAGAGTTGGACCATATGCATCATCTTCATCGGAACAAAGATCTATGGTATAACGCTTAATCCAGCCTATCAAACATTTGACATGTTTGAGTACTTTTACACCCAAGTGTTGTAACTCATCTCTCGTCAACTCCAGTAAATCTTTATCATCCGCTTTTACCTCGATAAAACGTTCATTGTATGTCGTGGTATCCAATAGAGCGCTGATATGTGCAACAACTTCTGTGACTTCCCACCCTAGTACAACATTTCTAGAAGACACAAGTTGTAGGGGTTGCTGTTCCGTGCCTAAAGGCTTGAGCATGTGAGCCCAGGAGCCCGTAAGCCCAACATAGACTTACGTCATGTCATATTTGAATTTGGAACTTACAGGGCGTAATTCTACGGGAGACACCTATTTCCGCGGATTGATTGACTATTTTCAGTCATTGCAAACGATATCTTTTAATCTATCCCACCCTTGGCTTTCGTTTTATAACAGCGATTTGATTAGTGTGCGATTGCCAATGTGAGAGAGAATGAGTGTGCTGCAATTTTTCATTCTGGCCCAATCTTCATTGGAATTCATCCGACGAAGATACAAATTGGATGAAGAACGACGCGACCAGTTTTAGGTTACATCGTCGTTTAGGGGTTAAGAAATTATTTAATAAATTCGAGACTGCCAGTTCTGACGGTCTCGATTTTAATTAAATTATTTAATAAATTCAGGACCGCCAGCTTTGGCGGTCCCCATTTTTAAGAAAATATCTAATACAATGGGACCGCGAACTCTAGTGGTTTTGATTTATATATATATATTAGGATCCACACTGTACATACCCACCTTTTCTGGCTAATACATCCAATTCCAAGCCTCCTCCGAACCTAAACCTATTCTTAATCTCCACTCTACTCTCTCTAAAGAAGCCAACAAACAAGCCGCTACATCTCTCAGTTATACCAAACAACATATCCAATGGACACACTCCACAATACTTTATCATAAACTGTCGAACCGCTTCTGGCACACTAAAGCCGCTTCTGACGCACAATTCAAACAAACACTTAAGTTTAGATTTGCCCAGTATATGGGGCACCAGCGTAAGCATACCTTCTGGCCAACCATTTTTACATCCCCACATTGCCCCCTCTGCTCCCATATACATGCAGTACCTGACACTTGGCCACATATCCTCAGTAAATGCTCCCACCTAGTCTTGCATGGCCTTTGTATCGCAAGACACAATCAAGCTCTATGATACATTTACAAACTATTACAACGACATAAAGAAACCAGATGGTTCTCACTCATCAATGCTGGCACTTACCAAGGTAGACCCCCAGACCATACAGTACCGTCCTGGCTATTACCCTGTATTTGCCAACCCCTTGCTACATGCACATGTTCTGTTAAGCTCTGCCTGGACATCCTCTTAGTTCAGGGACTCCCCACCAACGCCCTTCCATCCTCTACTCCTACCCCTCCACTAATCATACACTTCATCGAATTTACGTACTGCCAGGACTGCTTTCCGCACATCTTTATCCTCGAAAAGCGCCGCTCTCCGTCATCTCCAGACTCCGCAAGAACCAGATGGGGCGTACACAACGACAATATTTCAACACTTCAAGATAATTTTAAAATCCCCACCACCTCCATCCATACATGCTTTAAAGACATCCACCTTACGACACTTCGTTCTTTCACAGCCATCATAACCAATAAGCGGAAACTCGAATCCACCCCATCTTTGGTATCCCTGGGTACCTTCGGGTACCCTAGATTCCCAGAGGTACCTCATACCCTGGTTATTTGGTGTCCTCTGGACACATGTCATATGTATATATGGCCCACCCTTGAAAGGGGGCAGTAGCTGCAAGTCGAAGTGGTTCTTAGTTAGGCGAGCCTCGGCCGGATAAGATAAAAATTTTATGGACCTAAATCGACCCTCTTTCCGTGATTTTCCTTCTGAGTGTGAATTTAAAATTATATGTCGACGTAAAGCAGAAATTGATAGTACGGATACTTGAAGAGGAACGATATCAAGAAGTGTTACAAAACCCACAACCTGTCGTCTTTCCTATTATTAAAAATTGGAAGGTATACATATGTATATATACATAGTTCATGGATCGAGGTAGATACATACCGCCCAATTTTCCACCGCCAAATATATTTAGTATCAATGTGCGTGCAATTGACAAACATAAGATTTTTAGTTGCAGAATTTGGAGTAGAATTTATGAACCTTGTCATCAGTTCAAAAGTTCATTTCGTATTATCAATAGTCACGTACGGGATGGTTTGGGATTGTACTATTTATGTACTGTATTAAGATAAGAGAATAGATATAATTACACTACTCATCAAACCAATGATCAGACGGTGTGGATAATGGAACGCTTACATGACTTGTAGAATGTTTTCGTCATGACCCAACAACAAAATAACGTGTTGATAGAGGAGCTTAAACAAGTAAGACAATCAACCGCATTGGGACTGGTTGCTGGTGGGTCGGAGCCATTACTACAAAAGATGACGAAGACGTGTAAGGTCGAGCCGTATCTTACGGCCAATTATCGAAGTGGAAGGTACAATCGACAAACATATCGAGGACCTCTTAACAGTTTAAGGAGAGGAGAAAATGACGAACATCACAATGAGCAGGAAAACGAGGATAACCAGTAAAACTTCTTATCTAGAAAGGCTGCTTTGAAACTATGACTTTAGATAAAGATGAAAGAGATGAAGTAGGAATGCCAAATGGACATACAGAGGCCATTGAGACACTACCTAAAAGCATAAAGTTGACGGTCGGTAAATATAAAGAAACCTTAGAATGACGAGTGGTCATACTAGCTAGATATGACGTGATATTAGGCATGCCTTGGATGAAATCTCACAACCCCGATGTTGATTGGCGTTGAAAGATAGTCAAAACCCAGAATTGGAAAATATGAGGAGATCAAGTGAGGACACTATATCGAAACCTACCATCGTTTGTACTATATGTAAGAATGATTTATTATTTGTAGGTTTAATAAGAGACGTGGAAAATCCAGAAAAAAACATGAGCGAGATCCTTATAGAATTACATAGTGTATTGAAAGAGTTCAAAAGTGTATTTTCAGATGACCTACCAGCACGGCTTCCGCCAAAGAGAAGAGTAGATCATAAGATTGAGGTTGTTCCAAGTAGTACTCCTTCTTGTAAAGTCGCTTATCGATTAGCACCAAACGAGTTGGAAGAATGTAAGGCTCAAGTGGAGGACCTATTATCAAAGGACTTTATAAAACCAAGTGTATCCCCGGGGCCTGTATAGAGTGCCAGTGTTGTTTGTGAAGAAAAAAGATGGAGCAATGCGGATGTGCATTGATTATCGAGCATTCAACCAGCAGACAATGAAGAATAAATACCCGTTACCACGCATGGACGATCTATTTGACCAATTGCGAAGAGAAAATAACTTTTCGAAGCTGGATTTGAGGAGTGGATACAACCAAATTCGAGTCGCGGATGAAGATGTATATAAGACCGTCTTCCGCACTAGGTATGGACATTGAATACATGGTTATGTCATTTGATTCACCAATGCCCCAACCACATTCATGGGCCTCATGAATGATATCTTCTGCCCATTCTTAGATAGATTTGTGATAGTATTTATAGATGATATTTTGATCTACAGTAACAGTCTTGTTGAGTATAAAAACCATCTCAAACAAGTACTACAAGTTCTCCGTGAGAATCAGCTATATGCTTAAGCATCTAAATGTGAGTTTGGAAAACAAGAAGTAGATTATTTGGGGCATCGCATGAGTAAGAAAGAAATTGAGGTGATAAATGACAAAATAGAAGCTATTCAGTATTAGATAGCCCCTGAAGACACCACCCAATTAAGTAGTTTTATTGGCTTTACTGGATTCTACATACGATTTGTACGAACATTCTCGAAGATTGCCCAACCATTGACAAATCTTTTGGGCAAAGAAATTAGATGGAAGTGGGCTACAGAAGAGAAGTTAGCATTTCAGGCCTTGAAAGATGCGTTGCTTCATGCTCCGATCTTGAAATGGTATGATCCGGGGTGATTGCAAACTAGAGTGGACCAAAAACGACAGATCATGAGTACATAAAGAGTACATAAAAGAGGATGTGGTGAATCCTCAACCATCGGATTTGCTTCAACTGACAATCTTGTCTATCTATTATTGACTGTTAAAACCAAGATTTTCAAATTGCGATAATATCAATTCACATATTTTTTTGAAAGTTGATCATATTCAGCTCTCCATTTATGGTGAATGAATGCGTCTAATGAATTGTTTTTTGTTATTTCAAAAGAATTTATTTATAAAGAACTTTATGGAAATAACTATTTTTTAGGCTCAATATAATACATATATTTTTTTTAACTTCATATTTTTGAATTATAGTTTTTATTCCAGATTCATCATTCTCCAAAGCAAGGTTGAGAGAGTCCACTTTCTTGACTTTATTCTAACTCCTATATTAAAAAAAGTCCATAACATCATTTTTAATGGACTGTGACAATTCTATATGGATTTCTTAAAAGTCCATAGCATCTAGAGATTTTGGTTTTTGATAAGTCTGAAAGTATCTGTAGATGAGTCTCTGTATATTAGTTTTTTTTTATTGATGACATTGTCATGTAGGAGTATGATAATTTACCACTATTTTATGTCAGGAAAAAACAGTGCTATGACAGCAAAAAATGGACATTGTAGGCTGCAGTCATTCTCCGACAAGACCAATCAAGCTCTCGGTAGATGCGTCAGGCTCAATAGTATTGTTATAACAAGAATGAGAAGATGGATGACATCCAGTGACATATTTTTCTCGCAAATTGTTACTTGCGGAACCTAATTATCATACAACCGAACAAGAAGAATTGGCTATTGTTTTGGCTACAAAACATTGGAAACATTATCTTGGAGACAAAGAGTTCGTAGTGGAGACAGACCATAAACCGTTGGTGTACTTGGATGCACAAAAAGATCTATCGAAGAGACAAATTCGTTAGGCGGAGTGACAACAACAATTTAACATGAAGATCGTCTATGTGGAGCTCGGGGGGCCACTCCTTGTCAATTTGGTAGACACGTGAGATAAAAGGGTATTTTTCTGGGGGGTATTAATTTATTTTTTTGGTTTTTCCTACACCCTATAATTATATATTTTTCTAATATACAACATTTTTTAATAGGTTATTTTTTTAATATTCAGCAGCAACCATGAATATTTGATATGCTATATTAATATAAATATATAAAAACTTTACAAAGCAAAAACTTGTGTTTTACTTAGGATTATTGAATTATGCTAAGGTAGCGGGGGGATAACATTATGTCATATCTTGCGGTGACTACACTCAGACCATGAACAAGTCTATATCAAGGGTATTGTTGCACCACAACAATGCTGAAAGGATTATAGAAATTATAGTTAATTATATTATATATTATATATTATAATTAAGATTATAGCAGATTTAATAAAAATGATTTTCATAATTCAGTTTTTCTCTCCTAGGCAATCCGGGCAGCTTCAAGAATGTATGTTGATGACATGGCCTTGGAAACGTGGCGAACATAGATGACATCTTCTTATTTTAACTTTTTATAGGTAATAAATTTTTCGGGCAGACAAGGCAGATGTAGAACAAATGACGATGATGGCGTGGCACTATGGCACCCTATTCATGCTCTACAGTAAAACTAGTCTCCAACCTTGAGTCGTCACTAAAATTGGTCATACATAAAGCCCCATCTATTAAAGGTATTACATGACCTTAGAGGTTCAAAGTAGAGGAAGTTATTAACATAATTAACCTGTTGAGCCATTCTACTCTAGTGCTTTCATCCCCACTAGGCTACTGCTCCTGAAATTAGCTTGCTAAATCATGTCTATAGAACTAAGATGCCATCAAGATTGTTTGGGGCTCAATTAATCCTTAACACGCCCCAATATCCCACATCTCCATCGAGTCAGAAACCACCCACAGTTAGATTATGAAGGTGACAGATTACTCTTAGTGCTATAAATTGCGCATAAGATGAATATTTCATCTTCTCTCCCTTTAAAAGGAAAGAGTGATTCCTGTCTGATTCTGCCATGGTGCTCACATCTCATAATTGACACTCAAGTTCTCCACACATGAACTTAGAATCTACGTCCCAGTGTTGGGCTGACCAAACTACTGGCCATCAATTTGGTAAGCTTCAACAAGGAAACCTATAGCAAAGCTCCCGAGGGAGAAGTTTTCAACCTGCATCAACTGAGGATCGACTGCTGTCTGTCAGGACATTCCTTGTATGGATGTTGTGTATATATGCTTGCCCCTTTGCACTTGTGGCACTACATAACTGATCAGTAATCAACATAACAGAATATCCTGTGATCATAGCATTCCAAGAGACCACATTTCGTTGACACATTTTGTCAAATACTTCCACGTGCATCCCTCACGCTCCCACATTTCAAGTACATGGCAGCAAGAGCATTCTCTACAATGGTATCTGGCCCAATTCCAGCTTTGCCGATATCAGCATGGACCTCTTTTCTTTTTTCAAGGCTGCCACATGCATTGAGAATGCAAATGAAGCTGTGACATCATGTTGTAGATCTCGAAAGCTTCCCTACCATACCCATGCTAAGCATATCCTGTAATCATTGAATTCCATGAGACTACATTTCGTTCAGGCATATTGTCATGAAAGACTTTACATGCATCCCTTATGCTCCCACATTTGGCGTACATAGTAGCAAGGGAAGTCTCCAGAGCAACATCTGGAGCAATTCCAGCTCTGATGATGTCAGCATGGACCTCTTTGCCCTTTTCTAGGGCGCCTAGGCTTGCACATGCCTTTAGAACACAGATGAACGTGACATTGTTGCAGGGCATCACCCATTCCTGTCTCATTTGTTGATACATCTTGAAAGCCTCTCTACATTACCTATCCTTTGCATAGCCAGCCATCATTATAGTCCACGTAACCACATCTTGTTCAGGGAATATGTCAAACACTTGGCGTGCATAAAACACACTCCCACACTTGACGTACATGTTGACAAGGATGTGTTAGATTTAGAAAGCTATATCAGCATGGTCCCACTAGGGTGACACCCTGTTTGCTTTATCTCTTCATTAAGTAAGAGTCATCCAGCTGGTAAGCATTAGCTGAATTCCAGCTAATTGGGTTTAGTGCCACCTACCGGCAATCAATGCTAGCCCTTAGATAAATAGGAACCCGTTAAGGGTACTGTATTCCTGATGTTCCTCCTTAGTAAAGTATTCCAGTATGCTGAATCTTACATGGTATCAGAGCTAGGGCCGTGGGAATCGTAGTGCTTCACAAGTCGATGTAGGAAGACTTGTCAGGGCGTGGGAGCTCTGCTCCGTCCTACTGACTAGGAGTCAGATTTTTTTATCATATTTCTTTTTTCTTGTTATCATACTAACCTTCGGATCGTGCTAACCTTGCTTGTTGTTCTTATAATTTTGTCTTCTGTACTAACCTTCTTATCTGTGTCGATAAGTATCTCAAGATGTCTCTTCCTCTAGATGCAAACCACCACTTGCATGTTATAGAATCGAGCAAACTTGCTGGGCAGTCCAACTGGAGCATATGGTATTTTAAACTCCGTACTCTAGCTCTTAGTGATGACTTGCTTACATTTCTGGAGTCTGATGTCTCACCTCCTGAGGGACAACTAGAGGTCTATAACAAAAGGAAGCACAAAGCTCTTGCATTAATCTGTAGGAACCTTTCTGACAAAGTCATTCCTTACATTCAAGATATTGACTGTCCAAGGAAAATGTGGCTCAAACTTTGTGAGCTTTATGAAGTCAAGTCTATCTCCAACTGGTCACAGCAAATCCTAAGTCGATCAAGTTCAACATGTCAACTGTAAGGTGCACAACCACAACGAATATTGGCTCTGGACGAATCTTAGAATGTAGGTAAAATTAAGCGGCAAACATGTGAATGGAAGGAATCATTCATGAACATGGAAATACGAGTTCTACTTTCAATCTTTGTACCTGAGGAAATAGTCTACAGGACGAGAGAGAGGGAACTCTATACCATGGAGGAGATCACAATGTTTAAAACCACTCCCTTGGTGCACTCCAAGCGATTCTCATCTTTCTTTTAATTGTTGGACGATCGACTGTTGTTGTTGATGGCAACCAATCTATAGTGTTCTGCACGAAGCTTTGATCTAAGTATTATGAGGAAGCTCACGAAGAGCTAGAAGAAATAGCTTCAAAGTTAGGGCTTGGGCACTGATAGGTCTGATTCCAGCCCGCACTGATGATACCCGGATCGTATGGACCGACAATACAATTTTCTTTAACACTTCCACATGTGATTGTATGAGTTTATGGCGAGCCAGTGTCATTATGTAAGCATGTACCATGTGACCGGGGGTCTGAACAACGACAAATCCAACGGTCGACGTCAAATTCTGGAAGGATCAAGAGGTTGTCGAGCGGCCCAGTTGTGTCAAGTGGAGATAGTTGCAATTTAATATGTAACGTTCATTAGTGCATGGCCATCGAATGTCTTGCAGGGCTCACATACGATCGTCGCAGAGATTCAGGAATGAACAGTTTCTACTTGTAACAACAGGATTCAGACGCAGCGATTTGCCACAGCTACAAAAAGTAGCTGCAATTAAATGTCTGTATGGAGATGCAAGTTGGACTATTACAACTGCAGTACAGCTAGTTGGTGATTACTCAGCCAGAGCACAGACATGTAACACGGAGTATATAAAACCATACTCCAAGCAACTCCCTCTCACTCATGAGCAGGATTTCGATCGTCTTCATGTTGCAAGCTGCTACTGTTATTGTCGATTCTCAGATCCGCAGGTGTGTGACCCACTAGTCTCTTCTAGTGGAAGCGGAGATCTTATGCGCAAGTTGCGCATAGTCTGTGTCACTCCATTTTGCGGCCCTAAAACTGCTGCAAGGTCCACATGGGTGTATCCTTTAGCTCCGTAAGTGCTATTTACGAGTCTGCTAGCCGCTACCTAGGTCTCCAAAGGTACTTGAATGAGCGACTTGTAAAACAGTTCCTGTATCTAAGATTCAAAGGACTAGCAGTGGGGACTTTGAAGAGGAAGATTCACAACTGTGTGAGCAAAAAGCTTGGTTGGAAGAGGTGTAAGGAGATCTACAATGACCCTTTCTGCATGACTCTTGAGAACATACATTATTGCCAGATTGTCATTAGCAAGACTAAGGGAATATTGAGAAGTGTCCTTAGCACTCATTTTAATAGGAATGAACAAAGAGGAGGGACTAATTGATCACGACTTCCTGGTTCTTGAGCTTCATACTATCAGCGAAATTAAGCCAACCCAAGATATTTTTGAGAGCAGAGAAACTTGGTGCCCAGGGCAAAAAAATTGGAATTGTTATCGGTGTACACGAAGAGTATGAAGCGAAAGTCGTGGACGTCTGTCTGTTTACAGTTAAATGCAAGGGCAAGACAATTGCGATAGAAGATCTGTTCGAGGTGTTGGAAGACCAGTGTCCGGGGAAGTTGTTAATCCGAAACCGTCTTGCTAACCTCAAAATGGAAGAAGGAACGACCATGAAATCATTCATGGAAATGGTGTCTGATCTTGTGAGCCAGCTTGTAGGATGTGGTGAGAAGATTGACTATACAATGCTGGTCGAAATGGTGCTTAACAGCTTACCCGAGAGTTACGACTACTATGTGCAAGCAGTGGCAAGCCAGAAGGACCTACCAACCATGGACAAGCTCACTGCCAAACTGCTCCAGGAAGAAAATCGCAGAGAGCTCAGAGGCCGACAACAGAAAGACACAGAAGCTCTTTTTGTCAAGTTTCAAAAGATGGGGGCTCCCGGCAGACGTTTTGGTAACAAACGAGCTTTTGGACACACATCCCATGACAAGAAGACATCAACCTGCAATCGATGTGGAAAGATCGGTCACTGGGCGAAGGATTGTGTAGTTCCATATGACGAAGTACTCAAACTTCGTGCACATCTGCAAGCCCATCTTGTTGAGGAGAACAGTGATAGTGAGTACAATGATGCAGCCGATGTCATTGAAGCAGCTTTAGCGGTAGTAGAAATAGCAGACGAAGATGAGGCCCTCTCTGCTGAGATCACCGAAGCAGAGTGGATAGTTGACTTTGGTGCTTCGAGACATATCACTGGAAATCCAGATCTGGTGCATGATGTAGTAGCATCGGGAAGCTCACAACACAATGTTAGCTCTGCCGGTGGGCATGCACACACTGTTCTTGGCAAAGGCCATGCCAAGGTAAACATGAACGGATCAATAACGAAGATATCTAATGTTCTTAATGTACCGAGTCTGAAGCGGAATCTATTTTCAGTTGGAGCAATCTGTGATAGTGGTCACCTGGCTATCTTTGATAATAGAAAGTGTTTGTTTGTAGATAAAAATAACACTAAGAGAATATTAGCACATGGATCTAGAAATAGGAGAAATGGCTTATATAATTTAGACACCAGCAGCTTTGTCAATTCTCTAGATTCCAGTAGAAAGATAGAAGCAAATGCCTGTGAAGATATGCCTCAAATAGATCATGGTAGAGTGGCTAGACTCTGGCATAGACGACTAGGACACTTAAATTTTCAAGGCTTTCACAAAATGTCCACACAACAAAGAGCAATAGGCTTACCTCATCTACCCCTCCTTATAGAATCTTGCAGAGACTGCTTGCTCGGTAAGCACCAACGAAAACAATTTTCGAAGAAAGCAGAACACAAGGCTACTAAAATCCTTGAGCTGCTGCACACAGACCTTTGTGGACCGCTGCAAGTCCCATCTCTCTCAGGATCAAAATATTTCATGGCCATAACCGACGATTTTAGTCGATATACATGGGTATATTTTCTGAGAAGAAAGGACGAAGCACTGCAGAAGTTCAAGATCTTCCGACAGATGATAGAAAATGCTACAGGGAAGACGATAAAGTGCTTACGCTCAGACCGTGGAGGCGAGTTCTTGTCTCATGAATTTAGTGCTTACTTGCAGTCCCATGGGATTACACGACAGCTGACACAGCCTAGAACATCACAACAAAATGGTGTTTCTGAGCGCAAGAACTGCACGTTACTAGAGAGAGCAAGAAGTATGGTTCTGGAGGCGGATCTTCCCAAATACTTGTGGTCAGAAGCTGTCAACACAGCTGCATATCTTCTCAATCGAAGTCCATCATCTGCCAATGAAGGAATGACACCCTATGAAAAAATTTCAGGTATCAAACCCCGCTTATCTCATCTTAAGATATTTGGCAGCAAATCTTATGTTCATGTTGACCAACAATACAAAGGAAAACTAGATGCTAAGTCGATAGTTTGCATGCTAGTGGGTTATGATACAGAAACCAAGGCGTAAAGACTGTTCAATCCCACTACTAGAAAAGTTTTTGTTAGTAGATATGTTATATTCATTGAGAGGATTCCTGCACAAAGAGATATCCCTATATCAGAGAGACATTCAGCTTCACTCCATTGAGAGCAACATGAAGTAGACGATGTTGTGGTTCCAGACGATGTTGAGGTTCCACCCGTACATGTTGAGAACCCTTATTTCCCCGTGCTATTGATATACATGTTGACCTTGATATCGACTCTGCCGATTGAGAGGGAATTACCTGTAGCTCATATCAAGCCAACACCTGAGCTACCGGCTCAACCTGATCCATAACAAGAAATTCAACGTCAATCAAGGAGGATTCGACGACGGCCACGTCTTCTTGATGACTATGTCAACATTGCCGAGATCAATGAACCTGAGAGCTTCTATGAAGCTTCACAGATTGCAAGGTGGCAAGATGCAATGCAATCCGAAATGGATTCAATTGTGAAGAACCAAACCTGGGAGCTGATTGATTTGCCCTCTGGGAAAACCCCAATCACTTCGAAATGGGTGTATAAAGTGAAGCAAAAGGCTGATGGCTCACCTGATAAGTTGAAAGCGCGCCTTGTTGCAAGAGGTTTCCAGCAGAAAGAGAGCATAGACTATGACGAAACGTTCGCTCCAGTTGTCAAATGGGCGACTATCCGCTCTCTTGTGGCTCTTGCAGCTCACATAGACTGGGAAATCGTTCACATGGACGTCAAAACGACATTCTTGAACGGGGATTTGTTCGAAGAGGTTTACATGCGACAGCCTGAGGGCTTCTCCAAGCTTCTCCAAGCTTGGCCATGAGGCGAGGTCTGTAGACTTTGAAGGCCCTATACGGTCTTAAGCAAGCGCCGAGAGCACGGTATGCTAAAATTGACTATTTTCTCAAGACTCAAGGTCTTCACAGATCTAATGCTGACTACAACCTCTACTATTTCAAGGAAGATGACAAAATCGTTTTGTTAATTCTTTATGTAGATGACCTCTTGCTGACTGACAATCACACTGTGAAAATCGCTTGTCTGTGCCAGCAACTCAAGCAAGCATTTGATATGACCGATCTAGGCCTTATCACGCTGTACCTTGGAGCTGAATTTCTTCACCTTGAAGAAGGCATCATGATCACGCATAGGGGGTATATTAAAAAAATGCTTGAGGAGTTTGGGTTTTCTGATTGCAATCCTCACACTGTTCCCATGATCGAGAACCTTAAACTTTCTATGGATATGGGCACTGCACCTTCTGATCAAATTCTATACAGGAGGAAAGTTGGCAAGCTAGTATACTTGACAAACACAAGACCTGATCTTGTGTATCCTGTCGGAGTAGTGAGTAGGTACATGGAGTCGCCACAAACAGCTCACATAGATGTTGTTAATCACATTCTTCGATATGTGGTTGGACTCTATAAAGAACTCAGAATTTTAGAGGATGGTCCTATTGTAATAAGCTGTGACAATCAGAGTAGCGCAAAAATTGCTCGCAACCCAGTATTTCACGCTCGTACGAAACATATCGAGGTTCATTACCATTATATTCGTGAGAAAGTGGAAAGCGAAGAAGTCGACCTGATGCATGTTGCGTCACAAGAACAAGTTGTAGATATTATGACTAAACCTCTTGGCAGACAAAAATTCGAGAAATTTAGAGCAGCTCTAGGTGTTTGCAGTCTTTCAAAACTCAAGTGCAGAACCCTAGAAGAAAGATGCTGATATTGAGAGGGGGTGTTAGATTTAGAAAGCTATATCAGCACGGTCTCACTAGGGTGACACCCTGTTTGCTTTATCTCTTCATTAAGTAAGAGTCATCCAGTTGGTAAGCACTAGCTGAATTCCAGCTAATCGGGTTTAGTGCCACCTACCGGCAATCACTGCTAGCTCTTAGATAAATAGGGAACCCTTTAAGGGTACTGTATTCCTGATGTTCCTCCTTAGTAAAGTATTCCAGTATGCTGAATCTTACAAGATGTTGAGAAAAAATAAGTTTGGCCTGAATCCACTTTGGATAATGTGGGCATGCACATGCTTTCCCTCTGCTAGGCGTTTCATCTTGGTGCACTCCTACAAGAGGGAGATCATATAAGTGGTGGAGTCTGCCACAATGCCACCTTGGTTCAAAATGTGCAGAGCCTTTTTTAGTTGTCCTGTAGTACATAGTGTCATAACATCCCGTGTGCAAAAAGACTTCTTGTGAATCCCCTCTCTTCGTTTGGAGGTGTCTGATTGAAAAACTTGTGCTGAGCTCCTCCTTCCAGCTGACCATCTATCCATGCAGGTTTCTTGTAGCTTTCAATCCACAGTGCCTCCTCAGTACCCTTATGCCTGCAATCTGGTCCTCTTATATTGTTCCACACCCACACTCTCATTTACATACTGTCCAGGTCACATCCCAAGAGCCAGAAGACTTCTTGTAACCTCCCTCTCTCCGTCTGGAGGTATCTGATTCAACCAACTGGGCTGCTCCTACTTTCAGCTGACCATTGACCCATGTAGGTTTCTTGTAGCCTTTGATCAACAGTGCCTCTTCCGTACCCTTGTGCCTGAAATCTAGTCCTATGGGATTGATCTGCACCACACTCCAGCCCCCCCTCACTCAGCTCTCCCTCCATCCACAGAATTGACAGGATAGAACCCCCCCCCAGCGGTTTTCTGACATGGTATCAGAGCAGCTGAGCGGCAGCAAGCAGCGCCACTAGCATTAGCTGATGCGTACTCATCATACTCAGCCTCCAGAAAGTGACGCTCAGCAGCCGCCATAGCAAGGATCCGAGGGTGGCGAAATTCCAACTGATGCGACCCTGTGATTCGCCGCTCTCCCCTCAGTTCAATCGGCATATTGTCCGTATGTTGTAGCCGTGTGTCGCATATGCCAAGAAGAAGATGAGATTGGGAACCTAGAGACTCCATGTGCTTGCTCAGGAAGTGTGAAGTATGCACATCGCAAGTAAGAAAGACGAACCAGTCTGTGAAATTTGTCGTGGGGGTGCTGTATGTCCACTTTGGTATGGCTGATGAGTCACGTACCAGCCATACCAAAGTGGATATACAGCACCCCCACCCTCACGGCAAATTTCTCAGACAGTATCGCTTTCTCAGTGCACCAGCGTATACAGCATTCCCACGGCAAGGGAAACCTGATCGACACAGAGGATGAGAGAGAGCAACTAGAGTACTGGGCTCGAGTAGAAAGAAGAAAAGCGCAGGGCCAGAGATGAGAAGATGAGATGAGAAGAGAGAGGGCAGCGTGTATGCAGATCCCCTACCACTGCAGCAAAGAGCCAACATACGAGACTTTACCTATATATATATATAGCTCTCAACAATCTGCGACAGTGCGGATGGCGATGTGAGGCGACGGCTCAGATTCAGGCACGTTCTCCACGATGGCCTTCTCCAGCGTAATGCACATTCTGCCACTTGTAACACCCCGAGCCTGACCAGGGCCCTTAGGCAGCGTAAAGTACCTCCCGAACCTGGCCAGGACCCTTATACACATTCCTCCCGAGCCTGACCAGGCAGGGTCGATCCTCTTGGACTGTTAATCCAACGACCATGGAGGCATATCTGTGTCACCCTTACTCCTTGGCTGCTGCTACCCCGAGACCTGCTGATCTCCTGCACACTTAGACACTACCGTGTGTTTTGTTGTGTTGGCCGCTGTGCTGATCTCGGGTATCGTCTGTCGTCAGGATACCCTCTTGTGTTGATCGTGTGTATTGTGTGTCTCTAGTGTACCCTCTTGTGTTGCTCTTGTGTATTGTCTGTCTCTAGTGTACCCTCTTGCCAGTGTTGCTCTGTGTATTGTCTGTCTCTAGTGTACCCTCTAATTGCCAGTGTTGCTCTTGTGTATTTTCTGCCCCAAGAGTCACCATGGCTCCTTCTATTAGTTATAATTTTGCAGCATCGAGCGGGTGTCTTTGAACATGGGTGCTGTACGTGTTGGGGGCGATTCTTTCTTTTTCTGACGGTGCTCTCTCCGGTGGCTTCGTCCCTAGAAGCGGGTGGTGGTTTAGACGCCAAGTGGAAATCAAATTTTCACATATCCAAGAGCGGAGGCTTAACGAGCTGCATGCTAGCAGTACAAGCGATGTTGAGAGCACTCTCAGCGAAAATCAGGACTTCAAGAATGGCGAGGGGAAAATTTGGCTGGATTGCAGTGCCACCAGAATGACATCAGTCTTTCTCAGCAGTCTGTGGGTGAGAGCCTATCGGTCCGATTCAGTGTGCAGATTATTGATGTATGCCAGGATACAAATGCTCGGATCAGCAACATTCTAGTGGGCTGTGGGACGTTCTCATCTCCAGTTTTGGTGGACCCAAATGTGTTCCGCGAGTATCCCCTGGTGTTTGTTTGGTTAACAATGGGGTAGCTACCCATGACAACTGGTCAAACCATACACTTTGAGTATGTCAGTACATTTTTATATCCAGTGCAAATAATCTCTGCCACAGCAGAGTGAGATTATTTGCATTTCTATACATGTAGCCTGTAAGATGAAAGTTTATCTCAGATCTATTGAGACAGCATGCTTGCAGTATGCAGTATGGCCGTACAGCTGTCAGTGTAGAGGCCTGTTTAGTCTGTTATGGACTCCAAATCTCCAGGATCAGTTTGACATGGGGAATATATCAATAAATCAGTCTGCGTGACCTTTTCATTTATTCTAGTGAAATTTTCCCATGATGCATTCCGAGAACGTACTATATACTGTGGTAACATTTTCTTCGATGTCATGTATCATATTTCTCATTAAATTGCTCTTTCAAAAATGTATGCCAACTAACTGTATTGCACCATATGAGTTGCAGTATGAGGAGTTGTAGAACTCGTTCTCTACTTGCTACATCTACTTTGTCCACGGACCATCAAATCAATGATTGTTCGATCTGTTTTGATTTGTGTCTTTGGTAGTTTGTTGCATACATGTGGCATAGGCCATTGGGCTTCCTGTGGAACGAATCAATTTCTTTAGGGCTCTTTCTTCAGATGCTTAGCAACAGATCTGCATGAGACGGTACCTCTTAATTAGGCAATACTTGTTTTGGGCCGCTTGCAGTGGATCAGGGCCCCTCACTAGTTCTTGTTTCGTGCTTTCTCTCGTCCCCTATTCAATTCAGCGGACGTTAAGGAGTAACCTTTCATTTCATTTCTGCAGCCCCTTTCAAGTTTCAAGATCTCTAATTTCTTCCCATGACATCTCTCAGAATTTCTGCTTTTACTGCCTGTAAGTACTATCTTAATTTTACTTGAAACAGAATTGCAGAACGTGGTGGCCCTAAAACCCCCTGTGAGACTGGGCAGGACGATGGCACTGCATGTAGTGATTACTTGAAGACTGGGTGGTAACAAGTTGTATGCTGTACGCACCCATCTATATATAATGCCCCTCTTTTCTGTATGCAGATAGTGTTTTCTTGGAGAGAAGTGTCGACCAATTGATGAAGTAAATTGGCATCTTGAACTCTATTCCTGAATGTCTGAACGTTGGGTGGTCCTCAGGCTATAAATGTAAGTTTCAAATGGGTGCAGTAATCATGACTCAGCCTACAAGCATACTGTTCAAATTAAAAAGTGGAGAAAGAGTCCAGGGTAGAAGGTGCTACTCTGACCATAAGATCAATGTTGGCATGTGGGATTGAGTTAACTGTTAGTGAATTGAAACCCTGAAAGTCTGGAGTTTCTCTAAGAAAGACTTGCTACTCAGATCTCAGAAAAGCTGCTGGACACTGCCAGAGACAGACTGTGAGTGGAATAGGAAGCCAAGAGTAAGATCTCGAAATGTACAAGTGTCGAGATCAATTTTGGGGGCATGATCAGAAGAAACTAAGCAATTAATGATGGACGCCTATATATAGGAAGCTCCATAAAAGGTCATTCATTGCCCATTGATATGCACGGAATGTCCCAATATTAGCCTTTAGGGTACTCAAAACTATCACAGAGTCTGAAGTTCGTCTTCTCGTGTAAAGACCTGAGTTGTCATGTAGAGTTTTGTTGAGAATGTTCGAAATCTAGATCAGAGAGAAGGTGTTGAGTCCAATTGATAATTAGTGTTGGGTTTTTTGTGGGTACTATAGCTGGCAGCTCCAAGGCAACAGTCATGAAACAATGATGTGAGGCATAAAACATAACTGAATGCATGTCATCCGTCTATGAATGCATCCGTCTATTGGGGGTGAGATACTCTCTTTGTAAATCTTGTGATCGCGAGTCAGAAGTAAGACCAACTCACGAAACAGATTACACTGACGCCATTTGGCATATTGAACGCACCGCAGTGGACTCCAGTGGGCTCCAGAGTAGTATGCATGCAGGAACGGCGACAATAAGGGCCAAATACGTCCCCGTTGAACAATGTATATCAGCCTTCGTCCTCCACTTGAACTGGATTAAAGCATCAAGTCTACAGGAAACATTTCCGAAAATGGTTAGCATGCAGTAAGAGAGTGTGACCAAGATATATATGTACGTATCTTCAATTCTATCTTATTAGAACCCAATAAATTGTTCCTCTGTCTCTCTTTCCATACTAACATAAGCTCATATTTTTCTAAGATCTATGCGATCATGTAGCCATACCTCCATATAGGTGTTACCTTTGTTGACTGATGGATGCTGAGTCGGTGAGGCCAGAAATCTGGGAAGGTACTTGAGACAAAACCAGGTATTTGGGTGAGCAGGTGGTTCCAAGGCACTCGGCTTGCAATCCTGACTGTCACTGATGGATGCTTCTCATCACAGATTTCCACCACTAGCTAGAGCTGCGCGAATACTTTGTCAGCTACTTCTATTAGCCAGACTCCAGAATCCAGTTAAAACGCTACACCATGCAGTTTGAGTTGACCATCTAATTAATGGCGCTTGAGAAGTGCCTGAGACCTGTACAACTACCTAACAATGATCAGGGGATGTCAGGTTGGACCATAGCTCAGATGGACTATCGCCTGAAGTTCAAATAAGAGGAAATCTCACAGCGGAAGCCAAAAAATATAACTGGTCTTTGTGATGGTCTGCCCCACGAAGCAGCTCCTCATTGCCTCCAATGAGAGCCGATAAAGGCGAGCATAGTGCCTACGCTCCTGTCCACTTCCGATCCTAGCATGAAACGCCACGTCACAATTTTTCGTAGTTGTTTATCCTATGTGGCATTTGTTTTGTATTCTTTTTCCCTCCCTCTCTCCTTCGATCGTTGGTTCAATGTTCAATCCATCATTCTGGTCCCATTCTCTCTTTCAGAAAAAAAAAAAAACATTCTTGTTTGATTTTGTTTCAGGAGAGGGAAAATAAACCCCAAGGAGTCGAGGGTGGAAAGAGGGGTGGGTGAGCAGACGGGCAAGAGAGGAGACGGAGGAGATGGCCGCAGGGGGCGTGCATCAGCTGGCGCAGTGCATCACTTGCCATGCCTGGAATGCTGATCTCTCCAGTACTGCTTTCTACCCTGTCCCTTTTTTCGTTTGGAGAAATTCACGTACAGAACGTGTGACCTTGTGTTTTGTGTGTGTGTGTGTGTGCCTGGATTGAAAAAGGACGAACTTAATTACAGTAGGAGGGCTTACGGACACAGAGATAGATAGAGAAATGAAATGAAATGAAATGGTACTTCAAAACGTCCGCAGAAAGCTCATAGAGCTTATGGGACAAAATGGAAACATGAGAGAGGAACAAGTCCAGAAACCACAATTAATGTTCTAGCGAATGTCGAAGGGTGAAGGCCTCGTGCAGGTAGGCTGCCAAGCATTTTTTATCCTCATAGTGGAAGACATCAGTGAGAGTTTGGGTTCCACTGAATAAACAGTGGAATCTCCCACGGATCTCGTAGTATAGAGGGCAGTAGAAGAAGTGTTCTTCAGTTCCTTCAGCGAAAGAAAGGAAGATGCTGAAATAGCTTATGATAGAAGAATACGAAGTCACCAAAGCTGGTGGTGGCGTTTGGATCTGTGAGGGTATGAAACCCAGCCCGAAACTGCCATTGTGCCAGATGCAGTAGGGGGAAGTTAGGTTACTTGAAATGGGGTGTCACTTTTTAGGGTTTAGTATTGACACCAGACTAGAAGACCTGCTACAGGAAGTCCCAGCGCAGCTAAAATAGCTCTCTATGTGCATGTGGTTGCACTGTTAGTCGTATTGTGATATGAAATGAGATGAATTGACTGTATTTTTTATGCAACTGGACTGCTCCTCTCCCTCAGAAGAATACCACTGCCCTGCATCTGAAAACAGTTACAGGGACTTTAAGTTGATGTGAGAGCTGGCATTGATCCCATAGTAAAATGTTTTACTTCATACATCAACTTAAAGTTCCCTGTAACTGTTCTCGGATGCAGTGCAGAAGAGTGCTGAGAGGGACTGTACACAATGAATCAAATGTTGTCTTCAGGTTGCCCACACAACAGGCAATTGCAATCCCTTTTTCCTCTCTGCATCTGTTTGCTGTTCAAAGGTAGGCTTCCCGCCCTGAGTTGAAATTTCAGTCTAGTGCCGAGGGTGGGTAAACCCTTGAGGTCATCCATGATGGCCTCTCCCATGTCACAGACTGGAAACAAGTTCAGGGAAGATTTCTGCCTAACTTCATTTTCATCAGTCAATTTCCTGGCAACAGACATGGCTTTGGACACTACAGCCTCTAAGTCAGATTTGTCCAGCAGGGTCAAGACTTGCGGGCTTAGATTCAGATCCTTGAGAATCTCTTCTACACTCTTCTACCGGCGTTAGCCCCTGACAAAGGTAGATTCTGTCCCTTTGTGTTCCGCTCAAACTGGGCGCGGGGTCAATGGTCACAAGGCTACGGCAATCTACGTCTTATGAGTACATTCTCTTCCGCCAGGACTTAGCCTGTTCGACAGGGCAATCCTGCTTCCAAGATATAGAGTCGATTAACTTAGGACATCTGATATTAGACATATGTTGCAGCTGACCCCACCATCTGACTTTGAATTCATCTCGTCGGGAGCTCAAGGAAGGGATGCCAAACTCACCCCGAACAGCCACGTTGGCTGTTTTGGAGAGAGAGAGAGAGAGGTGCATTCCAGGAAGCAACTGTGACATGAATGGTGGGGATGCAGTGGTGGCAGTCTGTCCAAACAGCAGTGAAGTACACATCTACAGTGCCTCCCCTTCTCCCACTGCAGTGTGGGAACGCATCCATGTACTTCAAAAGGTGTGTTAAAGTTCCAAGTATTGCAGGGTGGATGTGGTCTGCAAGTGTAGTAGGCTTGTGGTCTTATTCGCTATGCAAATAGATTCAGGCAAGAGGACTGGAGCAAGGGAGTGAGAGAAAGGAAGAAATGAGATCATTTACTGACCACTAGCTATGTGGTGGTGATGGGAGTTGTGGAAGTCCGGTGCTCAGTATGTTCACTGTTCTTTTAGTTTTATGTATCTGAAGTGCAGCAAGAATAGAACAGAACCCAGTACATAAACCTGTAATATCAGGGTTCCGTGTAATATACTCTACAGTTAGTTCATTGCCGCTGTTGGAGTCACTAGAGAGGGAAAATTTGGAAGGTTAGATGTAAAGGTAAAACTTTCACAACTGCAAGAGTGTATTGGTCGATGACAACTGTGTGTGGGCCTCTTGCTGGCAGCATGACCAGCTGGTTTCAGGCGTTGACTGGGCGCCCATGAGCAACAAAATTGTCACTGCCTCACATGACCGGAATTCGTAAGCTGATATTCCCATCTTGTTCAGTGTTCTATCCTGTAGTTGGTGTCCTGAGAGAAGGAACTTGGTCAGTCCTCTCAATGTTGGGTATGGTGCTCCCTTAAGGGCATAGTTTCTGCATGATACCGGTGGTTTAATCTCACCAGGGCGTATGAGGCTGAATGCCATAGAGCTCGTGAAAGAGCTCTGACTGTTGAAGGTGTATCTCTCACTGAACACTTACCTCCCAGAACCAGCTGTGGGGTTATCTCTGGGTTATCTCTGGGTGACTGATGCTAATGCATAGGATGGCACTTTGGTTTCTGAGTGGATAGTGTATGGATTGAGGGGCTGAATGGATATCACAGATGAAAACATACTGTTGGTTCAAATGGAGCTTGATGGAGAGTGAGGCGATCCTAATTAAGTAGGGATGAATGGGTGCAGATATGTGTGGACGTTTGAAGGCGATGAATGGCAGCCAATACTCGTCATCTTACGCCTCAACCGTGCTGCCATCTCAGTCGACTGGAGTCCGCGAGGTGGGATGCTTATCAATGCATGTATGTGGCAGTACCCATGTCCTGTTCTATTTTGAGGGCTGTTCATTCCAACCCGGAATTCTGCTCTCAAACAATACGGTTCCAGCACATGTAGAAGTCACAGGTGACAGAGACTGATAGCATAGAGGCATGCCTGAGTGATGGCTAGTGCTCTGTGAAAAGAAAACAACAGACAGCCCCTGAAAAGTGGATTTGATGGAAATTGGATGTCGTCATGTAAGACGTGACTCAGTTCAGGCTATTCACCTAAGGTTTACTGCACCAGGTGTGGACAAAGTGTATGTTAGCCTTGCTGATTGTTTTGCTGTGTTATTGATCCTTTTTGCGTACCTGTTCATGTGTAAGTGTCTGCCGGTCATGCATACATGTGCATGTGTGCCCAGCAGATCATTCAAGTGGATTTGCATGTTACTTCAGAGAACAAGTTTGCAGTGGGAAGTGGTGCAAAGACCGTGTGCGTATGCTACTACGAGGAGGACAATAACTGGTTCTCTTTCTCTCCCTAATCTTTGAACTTTCTGTTCTCCTGACTGTGGGAGTTTCCCTGAAGGCGGAACATCAGTTATGAGCTGACAGCAACTTTTAGAGATGTGCAAACATGGATCTACTATCTCCCCCCCCCCCCCCTCCTTCCACCGCCACTCTTTTGACATCTTTCTAGTTTTCTCTTCTTTGTGTAACATAGTCCTTGGGGACAACAGAACTTGAACTTGGGGTGGTTCATGTTGGGGAGGAGCAGGTGGGTGAGCAAGCTAATCAGAAAGAAGCACAATTCCACTGTTACCAGTGTTGCATGGCATCCCAATAATGTTCGTTCCTTTCTTATTTCATGTTAACAATGGGTTCTGCCTGTCCAGCTCTCATGCTCTACTTTATCTCACTGCTACTATCTTCAGTTGGGTTCTTCTCTGGCCAGTCTTTTGAAGCGGCCCCTGTTTGAAGTTGACATGCAGGTGTTACTGGCAACGACATCGACAGACTGCAAATGCCGTGTGTTCTCTGCCTACATTAAAGGGGTGGATGCCAGGTCAGTTGATTGCTTTTAATTGGAATACTTCGGTTCATGGACAAAGAATTTGAAATTATCACAGTCTGTGTATTAACTTTGACTTTGATAAGTATGTATTTTATGCTTCAAACTTTGAGGGAATGAAGTGGTGCATAACTTAAGGGCGAAGGTCAGAAGCAGATGAGAGAAAGAGAATGTAATTATTGACCGTTTGCCTTAGAAGGTTGGCTGTGATCTATCCTTGAGGGCTTTGTCCTTATTAATCTCTCGGAGTCTTTGTGGGTGTCCACCTACCAGCAGCCTGAATTGCCGTAGTAGTTGGAAATTGAGTGTAAGAGCTGGCATTGTGATCATCTGAGAAGACACAATGTTGCTGTCATAGCTAGGACTGTACTCCTTAGCTTCCAGAGATGGGACAACTATTGCTGTACAACCAGTCACACTTTTGTGTGAAAAGAAAGCGATATATAGAGAGTTGATGCTGCACAGGGTAGACTGAGACCTGTCTTTGTGCTATGCTATAGACGAGATTCAACAACTGCATTCGGGGACGTTAAGTTCGGAGAGGTATGCCTTTCTTACATGTACACTCTTAAGTGTTCAGTTGTTAAAAAAGTTGCAGTACTCCCTATTTCAGCTTTAAGGTTCTTTGGCTCTCCTTGTACTCCACTGTCTCATGCATTGACCACTAAATATGGAGGATGCCTGGATTACGTTTACTATTTCCACTTCTCTGTACTCACAATGGGAAAGAAAATTGACGTTTCTGAACTTGCATTTTCAGTGGTATCATGAAAGAAATAGGGATTTGATGAGTAGTTCTAAGTGGGTTTCTGAAGTTGTGGATGCAGCAATTGATACAGTTGGACCTTGCCTGTGGGTGGGCATTTGGCGTGCGCTGGTCACCAAGTGGCAAGAACCTTGCCTATGTAGGTCAGTTGTTGTCTTTCTCCATCATTTTTCCAACTGCGGCACACTCATGAGGCCTTTGTCTAGATCGGTTCTCACACTGAGACAGTATGATGGAATGAGATACTCTGTTGTTCTACTGTGTCCCATGGTCTTCTGCCTGGGTTAGGCGAGGCTTATCATGCGAGGTTGGGAAAACCTTGTCAATAGGAAGAAAGACTGCCCTGTCCATCTGGCCAAGTCTTAACGGGAAGAGGGCCAGTCAGAATGCAAGTCCTTGTGTCTAGAGGATCGAGCGAGTTAGCGGAGTCTGAAGCTGAGACTACAGTGGAGCTGCTACTTGAACCTTCTGTAGTTCAGGAGTTTTCTACTCAGTCTCTTCTCTGCCTTTGATGATTAAAGGAATGCCATGAGCACCTACTAGATTGGACACTGGCAAAATTTGAAACACTTAGTTGTCTGTTTACCTCCACACGCTTTATTTAGCCAGGAATATGGCTAAGTAGTGGACTCCAAGCAAGAATCACTTAGATAAAATCTTGGTTGTAGTGTCTGTACGTCCAAGGAGTATCAGAAATGAGCTTATACTTTTGTGTGGCATGGTGTAAATGGGCATGGAACGGGTAAAGGGCATGATTCAACCATCCACTTTGTATCAGATGTTGGGCCTACCCCTCGTGCACATTCCCTGAGCCTGCGCCATCTGCCCCTGCGTGATGTAGGTCAGCCTGTCCCCACCCTTTGCATCCTTCATTTGATCACAGTTGACATTTGTCTGGTCATGATGTCCGCGGTCTCCCTTTTTCTCTGAGCACTTTTGGCATGAGGCATTGCAACTTGGGTGTATTTTGATGTGGGATTCTTGTTTCACTTCGTCCCATGCAAAGTTGGGGTCTCCTGGGGACATCATGAAGTTTCTTTCCTTCCTTACCTGCATTGTCTTTGGTCTTTCTCTGATGTTTCCCGAAGTGGTCTTTTGTTTTTCCTATTTTATCCCATGGACCCTAGGTGCCCCCTGTGGATGTTATAAGATTGTTTCTCTCTCTCTCTGACCTGGACCTGGATCTGCAAGTCTTGACCCTGCTGGATAAATCTGACTTAGAGGCTGTAGTGTCCGAAGCCATGTCTGTTGCCATGAGATTGTCTGATGAAAATGAAGTTTGGCAGAAAACTTCCCTGAACTTGTTTCCAGTCAGTGACATGGGGGAGGACATCTTGGATGACCTCAAGGGTCTACCCACTCTCGGCACTAGACTGAAATTTAAACTCAGGGCAGGAAGCCTACCTTTGAACAGCAAACAGAAGCAGAGAGGAAAGGGAGAGTGCAATTGCCCGTTGTGTGGGCAATCTGAAGACAGTATTCATTTTCTGATACACTGTCCGGGGTTCTCTCACCAAAGAGACGCTCTCTTCAATTCTATCAAGGGAATTGTGCCTGTACCCCTGTTTACCAACTTTGAAAGTCTCGAGGCTGAGCCAAAAGCCCAGGCCCTCCTGAGGCCTAGTTTTTGGGCAAATCACACACAGCAGATTGATGCTTGTGTGAAGGGATTTCTAGAGTATATCTGGAAAACCTGGATTAATTCTTCATATGAAGGTAAGTCTTACTACCAACGTCAGCCCCTGACAGAGGTAGGTTCTGTCCCTTTTGTTCCCACTCAAACTGGGCGCGGGGTCAATGGCCACAAGGCTACGGCAAACAACGTCTTATGAGTACAATGTCTCTATGTGAGCCTACTCTGGTCCACAACCCGAGTCCAAATCTATGAGCACTCCATTTTAGCACAGACTGATGATGTGGGGGTGCAGGTTCTATTTCTATCAGATACACGGCTGGTGGCTGGAGGCTTTGACCGTAACCCAATGCTTTTTGAGATGGACAAAAATGGGGTCTGGTATGCAATCATCTACTGTCTGCCACTTCTGCCCTATCATGGGTTCACTTAAAAGTAGATTTACTTTCTGATTTTGCCATTGCTTTGTTAAGTGCAATTGGATGATAATGAAGTGGGTTAGGCTCCTGACTGCACTAGACGCAAATGTGGCCTTAAAGGGTTTACTCTTTTAACATTGTCCAAGAGGTTCAGTATGTGCAGGCAAAGAAGCTGCAAATTGTTGACATTGGAGATTTGTTAATGGCCTGTTTACTTATCATTTGGTGGATGGCTTGGCTCTAGGGAATTCGTCACACTTCTGGATGAGGAAAAATCTTCAAGTGAAAATCCCAAAGCAGATAATCTTGCAGGTCTAGCTGTATGTACCTCAAGCTCTCTTTTCTCTTTTTTGCTTCTGTTACTACTAGAGATACACTAAGGCCACACGGCTACGGCAAACGAAGTCTTATGAGTACATCACTATTAGAGATACTCACGTCCTTTTAGACCTGAAGTGCTTAGCAGAGTCAGGGCGTCAATGTGATGACAAATCACCCAACTTTAGATCCACTGAGACAAAGAGGTTGAAGAAATTTTGTGGAAGGCCCAGAGGAGGGTCCCTGGGAACCAGATGAAACAGATCGAATCAGATCTCTGTCGTTCTATCTTCTCGTCTGTGATCCCCTTGAAGGCTGTTTTGTTGTTTGCTGCTCTATCTCAGTATACATGCATGTGTTCTCATCTGGAATTTGTGTTCATAAAATGAATTTGTATTTTATGAGACTTTTTTGAAACCGGGTGCAGTTTGCAGCAGCCAAGGGCAAGTTCAAGTGGCTGAGGAGCGAGGCTGATGAGCCATCGAATGCCCCTGCCACCCTTCATGACAACTGCATCCTGTAGGTGGCTTGAAGTCTCCTTGCACATGGAGTCTCTCTTTTTGACACTTCACCGTACTTTTTGTCAGAAACTTATCATAGGTAGGGCTTGGAAGATGGATCCATCTAAATCATTGGACAAGCACAAACTGATTTGGAAATGACTGCAAAGTCGGGTTTCTTGTGACAAGTTGGTTGAATTGGTGCAGAACTATTGCTCCGCTAGTACCACTGGCAGAGAAGATGCAAGGGAAGACTGTGACACGCTTCAGCACATCAGGTATTCAAATACTTCTTTGGGGTACTCTTGTTTTTTGCAAGTTCTGGGAGCACAAAAAGCATGAACCAATGTCTGCTGCTTATACCACCTTGTCTATAAATATCATCATTCTGCTTTGGTCAAACAGGCCTTGTTCTCTATAGCTGCAAGCTATGGAAGGAAGTCGATTGAGTACACTGAAAGGTCCAGCACACACACAGCCTGAGGATGTTGTTGTCCATGCAGGGATGGATGGCAAAATTGTTATGTGGGATATGGGCAACCTTGGTGATGCAATGTCCCGCCTCTCCATATGATACGAAGTAAATATGTCTGACAAAGTGCTAGCGTTTGCCTCAACTCAGATGGAAGGCATTTTTTTGCATTGAACATGGACAATCACTTCACTTCAGAGTTTGTTAGCAACACAATTATCCGCCCCCACAGTTTTAGAGGTGTTACCCCGGCCAGTTTCTTCTGCAGGTCTAGTTCTAGGAAGGGGCGGACCTCGTCAGCGCCCTCATGTGGTGTAAATAAATGTCTGTGGAACACCACATTTTTGTTCAAAGTATGTTTGAGTTCCGCCGGCCGTCATCTGCCTCGAATGTTGCTCTTGCCCACAAGAAGAAAGAATCATGTGGGATTCTAGTCTTGAGGTTTCAAAGCCTCACAGACTGCCAAGCTCTGCCTGCACAACTTACTCACAGCCGCCTCCTCTTTGCAACCGAGCTCTGTGCTCTAGTGTATACTAATATCCTCATCCGTCCATTGTCGGGACCTTCATCCATGAGGATGACCAGGCACGTTCGTCACTTAAAGGCGTAATCACTAATTACAGGGAAGAAATCGGAGTTTAATAAGAACCAAAAAACAAAAAAGGTGAAATAACGAAATGACCGAACAGTAAGTGTTTTTGTTTTCAAATTTGGAAAATAACATGAGTGGCTACTGAGTTGTGCAGGAAATAGCCATATTTTCTGTTCATCTACTGAAATTTGGACAGAATCATCCTCCTCCGTACTTGCATCCATGTATATCATCCATATAAGGCGAATTCATCCACGATATATATTTGTTTTGGAGAATTTTGGCGATTTCATCCATGAGAAAATAGGGATTTACGAGTTTACGACATAATATTCGATTGTTTTGTTTTTGTTCTTGTTTTTTTAAACGAAACCTGTTTTTCTGGAAGTCGAAAAAGTGAGAAATTTCGCCAGAAATAAAAACATCCTGTTCACCTAAAAAAAAAAAAAACACACTGAACTGCAGCAGTTCATTTAAAAAAGACAAATAACATGAAAACAATTGAATAAATAATAACAATGAAAATAAATAAATAATAACATGAAACAAATAAATAACATGAAAACAATTGTTCGTTCGAAAACTAATGAAAATTGGATGTAGAACTGTGACACGTGGGTTTGAGAGTGACGTGACCTAACTTAAGCCAACCCAACCTAACCTGCACTAACCACGGTTGGGTTGGGGCTTCTTCCCGTTCGTGGGACAGTGACAAGACGAAGGGAGAGAGAGAGGGATAGGTTTTCAAATTTCAAGTTGAGGATCTGATCGGCTTGCAAATTGACTACAAATTGCCTGCCACTCTTGGAACCAAGTCTTCTTGCCAGCGAGAGAGAGCGATCGTGCGAGAGAGAGAGAGAGGGAGTTGGAGAGATTGTTTCTTGTGTGTGCATGAGAGAGACAGAGATGGCAGAAGTTGAGAATGCTACACTTGCTTCGGGGTTTTCTGGGTCTGAGGTAGACGCGAGGGTGGAGGGCATGGAGGATGGAGAGATTGTGTCGCCGCAACGGAAAGTGGAGAGTGCGGGGGACGTGATGACGCAGCACCCGCTGGAACATTCGTGGACTTTTTGGTTTGATAACCCGAATGGCAAGCAGAAGCAGGCGACCTGGGGAAGTTCTCTTCGCGCCGTTTACACATTCTCGACGGTCGAAGAGTTTTGGTGGTATACACACATTCTCTCGCTCTCTCTCGCTTTGGGAGTGTGTGTGTTGTGGCAGTCTAGTATCCCGAGGGAATTGCTATTTGGTGTACACCACACCCAATGCTGACAGCGAACGGATCCTCAGTATTTTGGTTATCGTAACCGTTTCTCTCTACGTCTGGATTGCCGTCCCTCGGTGATGACAACATTCTCAGGGTTCTTCTGTACACGTGCTCGACTGACCAGAATGTCGAATTATTTGCCGCTAATTTGTCTCAAATGGTCAAACAAAATTCTCTTACGTTTGGAGATTACCTCCACAAATTATGAAAAACGATTATGGAAATAGTGAACTGGATACTAGAATGTCTGTGCGGAGGGCCTGCTGTATTATCTTTGCATATCAATAATATGCAGGGAATGTTCATGGCCAGTTTCTCTCTTCCTGGCTTTGGACAGATCTGTTGGATGTAGAACCCACTAACTGACACACGCATGGTTCTTCCTTGGCCATTCCTGGGGTTCCCAATCGATGAGTGCATTCTTCACTCCCTCTTTTCCTATATTTTATTCAGTGAGTTTTGTTGCACAGTTGGGAGGAGATCATGTCAGATGTAGGTGCTTTGAGGAGACTTTATATTGAATCTTATTTCCTGTCTCAGTGATCAATGGCTGCCAATTGAAGTCATAATCTAAATGAATGTGAATTAAGGAACTGAGTTATTATATGTCTGCTATTTGGATGCAGCCTGTACAACAATGTGATGCAACCCAGCAAGCTGAGTGTAGGCACGGATTTTCACTGTTTCAAGGTTGGGATTGAACCCAAGTGGGAGGATCCCAAGTGTGCAAATGGTGGCAAGTGGACTGCGAATGCTCGTGGTGGCAAGAGTGCCCTTGACACTTTCTGGCTTCACACTGTAGGTTTGCCTTCCCCTTCTTGTATTGAGATGCAGATGCAGATTTCATAGTTATCAAGTAGCAGCCCACCTACTTAGCTTTGAAGTTGTAGGAGTCTGTCATTGGCACCATGGGAGGTATGATATGTTGAATTCCATGAGATGACCCTATCAGATACTAGCCTGAATCTTTAGATATAAAGAAGATTTGCAATTGGTTGACTGTTTTTATAGTGGGTTTGGGAGGGAATGTAGTGCACTTGGTCCCCTGACTACATAATTCAGGGTGTGGGGGGGTCATTCAGAAATCTGAAATCTCTAAATGAATCAGGGTTGGCAGCAAATGAAACTGCTGTAAGCATTACTGTGAGTACATTTGGCTAGAACAGGATGACTGGCTGGTGTCTTCTTCAATTTGGAGGATCTGAATTGTGGATTAAAGGTCCTTGACATGATACTGAAGATAATAACTCATCACCAACCTGTTTGCCGAGACATAGTAAGGAAGAGTAAATTAAATCATGCAGGTCACAGCGTCTTCTCTATTACCCACCTCTTTTCCTTTCTCTTTTCCTTATTATTTGCTCCCTACTAAGGGTTCTTGGACAACCATGATTAACCATCCCAAAACTGCAGTCTCTTATGTATTTGTTCATCACATTCTGTTTAAATTGTGGCTGCAGCTCTTGGCAATGATCGGGGAGCAGTTTGATGAAGGTGATGAGATCTGTGGGGCAGTGGTGAGTGTCCGGCGGACACAGGACAAGGTTGCCATCTGGACAAAGACTGCATCAAATGAAGCTGCTCAGGTACATAGTAACTTTTAATCCCTGTCTTTGGTTTCTAATTGTTGTTCTATTTGGCTATGTTCCTGCTCAAATGTTTAGTGGAAATGGTGGAAATAGCATCTGAGATTATGTACTTATTAGACACTGCTTGCCACAGGCTTTGGCTGACCCACATCCCTGGCTTGTATGTATGTATTTGACTTAGATTGACACAGGGAATAGTCTTTGGCCATAAACCCCTAAAAAATGGAGGGGGAAGGGAGAAAAAGATAGGTTGGGCAAGGTAAGGGTTGGTCTTGTTAACCTGGTATGAGGGTGCAGATAAGCATCGGGAGGCAATGGAAGGATGTGTTGGACTATCATGATAAGCTTGGCTATTTTTTCCATGTAAGCGCTGTTCTTTCTGTGGGATTTGCCACTTTTTATGTATCAGGACTGTACTTTTGAATCTTACACCTCTTAGATCAGAGAGGAGAGATGACGTATTGGGGGGGTTGAATTCAGACTTCCCACACCAGTTTGAAGAAGTAACCTCCTACAGCATGCCACCAGTGCAGTCTTTTGAGTGCCTTCATCCCCTGTATGGGCTTGCTCAGCCTACAGATGTACTCATAAGACTGTTAGAAGTAGCCTTGGGGCCAGAGAGAGTGAGAGAGAGGGAGGTTAAGACCTGCTATATTCCAGGACCTGACATTTCTTTTGTTGTGTTTTTCCTAGGAGGACGCAAAGAGACAAGAGAAGGCAGCCAAGAGTCGGTACACAGTGTAGGGTCTCTTGAGCTACTTCGACTGGTCTTCTGTCAGAGATGGTGCTGCAGCTATGGTGGCCTTTTGTCAGAGAGAGAGATAAACAGAGAAAGTTCGAAACATATTCCCTTTACACACCAAACCTGCTGGTTGAAGCATACATATTTTTAGCTTCTTTTCGTTAGTTTGGTTTTTGCGTGTATCTTAGAGATGAGTGTGAACTGGAGGAATCTGAAATGCAGCTTCTGATCAGAATTTGAACATTTAGTCGGAATTTTTGAGGCAATGATTATCCTGTCTTTGAGCAACCGTTTCTGCAAGTGCTGAAAGAGAGAGAGAGAGAAGAAACTACTACCGTGGCCACAAGACACTCCATGCAAAGAGGGAGTTAGTGTTGGTCTAGGGAACTGTAGAGATGTCCAGCCACGCCAATCTATGTACCCTGTTGCCCTCATTAAGAAGGGCTCATCTGATGAAAGCAAAACAGGTCACTCTCTGTAGCATTGTTTTTTCTATGATTTTTCCTTCCTGATGAAATTGACTCACCCATACTGTGCACGTGATGGAATGATGAAGGTAGAATAGAAAAAAATAAAACATGTCAAACATGTCAGTCTGCAGACTGCCCGTCTCCAAAGGCTAGAAAAAAAAAACAGGAAGAGCAGATTGACAGAAAAACCAAGCAGGAAAAAACAAGGTAAAAGCCAAAGGGCAGTGAGGGATCCGCATGATCTCACTAAGTCAGACCGTTAGTGACTGTAAGCTCACTAATCATTAAGCCATCCCTTACTTAGTACTCTTTACTTAATCACTTGTACACACCGCTGACCGACTTTTCCCTTAACTTATCACTAACCAACCCACTAACCAGATCCGGTCAAAGTCCTCACCTGGATGAAAGTCTCATGGATGAATAATTCTGGATGCACGGTTGTGGACGGATGCGGTGTGCCATAGAGACACGCCGGATGTATAGCCGGATCTGTGGTGGATGGGTGGATGGAAGGATGGACGATGCCGTCGGTTGGCTGACTGAGTCGCGCCAGTTACATACATGATTTGTCTGGTCACTGGGACGCCGCAGCCTCTTTATATACAGTAATTGCGGGGAGATCGGTGCAAAGATTATGGGATTATTGTTTGACTTGTATTAGTGAATGGCTCGCTTACCCAGGCCCTCGTTTATACCCCTCCTTACGACTCACGACCACACCTTTTTCCTCCGCGCTTTTGCTTGCATCGTCATTCATCCGTGTGCCATCCAGCTGTAGTGCCATCCTGGTTCTGTTCATCCGTCGTGCGAGAGAAGGTGCGCGTCGGCACGTCTTCATCCATCCATCTCCGTCATCCAAAAATGAGTGCTCACGGACTCGAAAAGCGGGCCGGGTAGGGATATCACGTGTTCGCATTGACGACTGCTCCGCACGTGTGGTCCCGCCCGGCCCGTGATGGCTGGCACCCTACTTGTAGGAGTATCTTACTAAGTTGGTACTCTGGGCGTCTTTAGTTTCTAGTTTTTACTGGTAGTAATAAGTACTATTGGGGAGAAAAGAGAGACTGATGATTGAAGAGAGGACTTCTAAGACTTCTAAGTTCTTAAGTTCAGAGAATGTGTTTTGGTATTGATAAATTTGGGTGTGGAGAATGCATGCTTTGATGATTGGCACTGAAGGATTGAGGAAAAAGATTGAGGGAAAGTTTTCACGTCAGGCAGAGAAATGTGTTGTGGACTACTGCCCAAAAAAGATTTCTGATACATGCATGCTGGAGGGAGGGAGGGAGAGGAGGGAGGGAGGGAGTCCCGGAGTTTGGAGGTTGTTGGGGTTTGTTTATATGGGGGAGATGATGATGAGAGTCAAAGGGTAGAAGTGGATCTGAGCTGATCTGATGCCTTTACTACTTCTGCCAGGAGAGTATAAAGTGGCAGGGAAAGTAAAGAGGATGGCCTTGTAAAGGAAGCCCGAAATAGAAGCTCGTAACTCCTCATACGCATTTATGGTACTTCACCAGACATTTAAGAGTGGAAGAGACTGGATCGCAGGACGGAGGAGAGAAAGAGAGAGAGGGAGAGAGACAGAGACAGAGAGAGCGAAAGAGCGTGTGAATAAAGGAGAAAGTTTGAGAGATGTTGGTGATGTATCCACCCTGCCTGTTGGCTGAAAGCTTGTGTCCCGGTTGTATCAACTTGCACGCAGAAAATTTCGAATGTCATGAGTGTCTCTGCGCTCATCAACTCTGCGCTCATCACTCCACTGTGATTTCCTGCAGTAGCTACAATAGATTCCTCATGTACGTAGCACAGCTCTTAGAATACAATCATGGTGGCGTCAGATTCTCTCTGTGGTAGAGCTTTCAATCCAGCAGTTCGTCTGGCCTCTATTGAGAATTGGGCTAGATGGTGACTCCTCACGTACTGCGACTGCATTGAGAGTCGAAAATTATTAGCGGCTACCAGGAGTTGAGATGTCTAGTGGAACTCAGTGAAAGATTCCTTATTTTCCAGTCGCAGCGGCGAAAGCCGGAACTTTTTGTACTATCAGTGTTGCTGCAGATTAGGTGCAGACAACGGGAGTCCTGGATGGGGAGACATTTTGTAAAGAGATCTAGCCTCCTAGACAGCCTCGTGGGAGAGGTGGAGGGCGGAACGGTGACTAAAAGTTTTGGGAAGGTGCTGCGGGCGAAGGGAAGTCAAACATGCAGTTGAACAGACCCACATATCAATGGCGTTGCTCTCTTTACCTCTTGTAAGTACCGCACGCCAGACTCAAGACACCTGTGTGTTGGCCATTCAACCTTGTGCCCATGCATGGCCTCCCTAAATTTAGATTAAAATCTGCTTTTGAGAGACAGAATGATTCTTAGATTGTTCCTGTCGGAGCCTTCTTTCTTGTCGAAAGAGAGAGAGAGATAGAGAGAGAGACAGATTTACTGTGCATGGAAAATGGGTCGCAACAGTCTTAAACGACGTGTAAAAGAGAGGGTTATTTGTTCGAGGCTCTGTGGAGTATATCGCCAAAGCCAAACCTGCCTGGACCGTGAGAGCATCAGGGCAACAGGAGAGGAAAGACAGAAGAAGGCTCTATCAATGTTAGAGAAAGGAGGGAGAGAGAGAAAGGAGGGAGGGGGCATGTTATCAGCTACATATCGAGAGGTCTTCATTTTCTGAGTTGATGACACCCATCTCGTCTATGGGTGACCTTCGATTTGGAGCGCAACCAATCTGCGTTCCGTAGGACTCCGTGTACGAAAGGGTCTCTACTCCCGAGTTCCTTGTCCTACGTCTCTCTACCAACAAGTTTCTCGCTACCGACACCGATATCTCTCTAGAATCAGGTGCATTGCAATTGAATAATTCGACTTTACACAATACCGGTGCCTTGCCACCACACATTAGACCCTGTGGTTGGGGATCTCAATAACTGCCACCCCTGTGCTTATGGAGCTCGAACAGACATACAGACCAGAGAGGGTGCACACTAGGCCTCAGCCACCAGTGCAGCCCCTTTCAATGAAACCGTGTCTTTGGCTTCCCTTGTCAGACAGTAATGTAAACAGGCCTCTTGACTGTCTGTGGGAAACCCGAATATTGAGAGGATCCAAACTCCCGATGCTGGCCCATGAGTGAGAAATGAACATCATCCTGGAAACTGTCTGACCTCTCATGGTGCAGGTTCCTGATTTGTGCAAGTAGACACCCTCTTGTAGATCGCTCCTTTCTTGCTGTTTTCCTTCCCCGTGGTGAGTGAAGGGATTCCATTTCACTTGAGCTGTGATTCTCTTCTGGAACCCAAAATGTTCAGGACTCTGGTTTGCTTGTCTGTACCATGAAATTGACCTTCTTTGTGGCTGCATGCAGTTACTTGCAGAGGCAATATTCTAGACAGCAGCTGGGTTCACTGGAGGGTTGAATGCATTGTATTCTATCAGACTGGAGTACAAGTAACTGCCAGCACCATGTCGTGTCCACCAGGGAGGTGCTCCGGTGGAAGTTACAAGAACTTGCGATGCATCATCCCTCATCTGTTGCTTGTTTTGACATTTGCGGAGTCCTCAGTCTGTGAAGAAGCAGGTTTGAGGCCTACCAAACCCCGCAACATAATTCACATGAAAGAAAACTTCCGGCAGCACTCTCTCAAAGAGAGAAGGGACACAGAGGCACAAGAAAACTTTGAAGTTTCGGAGCCCATCCAAATCCTACCAGGGAGTACCAAGGCTTGCTCCATTCTCCTTCTCCAGCACACATTTGCCAACACTGTCAACCTGCCACCTGTTGTGGCAGACTACCACCCAGCCAGAAACTGCAATGGAGACTGGGACAAGGTGGTGTTGGTTTGGCATGGGACCAGCAGGGGCCGCCAGTTTGATCGGATTGCTGCAGTCTGGTTGGGTGGGGTTGAGATTTTTCGCACATGTACAGTGGAACCAACCGAGATAGGTGTGGTCTGGGAGGTGGAGAAGGATATTACCCGGTACACCTCTCTCTTCAAGGAGTCTCAATCTCTTGTTGTTTCTCTGGCCAATGTGGTGGATAAAACCTATACTGGAGTATATAATATTACCATTACAGTGAATTTTTACCATGGGGGGAAGCAGGATTCAATACCAGAGAACTATGGTGGGCATGCAGATGTGATCCTCCCCATCTCTCTGCCCTCCCCTCTCCAGGGCGGCTACTGGTTCCAGCTACAGAATGAGTCAGATGCCCAATCCATCACCTTGCAACTTCCTACAAATGCATACAAAGCGATCCTTGAAATCTCTGTCTCAGCTCATGAGAAGGACGAGTTTTGGTACACAAACCCGCCAGATGCCTACCTCAAAGCCAACAATTTGACAGGAGTTCCTGGGAATGGAACATTCAGGGAAGTGTTAGTGTCCATTGATGGGGTGCTGGCTGGTGCAGTCTTCCCCTTTCCAATTCTTTATACAGGGGGAATTGACCCCTTTCTCTGGCGCCCAGCTGCTGCAATCGGATCACTGAATCTCCCGAGTTATGATGTTGATGTGACTCCCTTCATTGGAAAACTGGTTGATGGAGAGAAGCACAACTTCAGCATGACAGTGACAAACGCCCAGAGTTATTGGCTTTTGGGGGCAAATTTACATCTGTGGGTTGACAAATATATGGAGTTCACCAAAGGGGAGCTCTTTGAGTATGTTCAAATGACGAAATCATCTCTGGTGTCGAATTACAGTGACCTTGATGGGTCTTTTATCACGAAGGCCTCCCGTACAATAGCTTATAAGGGCTATGTGGAGTCCTCCTTTGGGAATCTGACCACATCAGCCTCCTACAAATTGAAGTTTTCCAATTCATTAGTGATTAGTGCTGCTTCAACTTCCAACGTCATTCATCAGGAGATCAAAACTGATAGCAAAGTGGTTGTGAACACTCCCTTAGAGGACATGGCTTACGAGCATAGCGTTTGCACTTTCCCGTTGCAGCTGCTAGTTACCCAAATCCCTCAACTGAACGGTTCTGACTACATAACTTCCAGCTTGGAACATGCCTGGCTCCAAGATGTTCAATCACAGGCCACCCTTGGCCCCGGGAGGAGCTCTTTCAACTCACTTAAAAATAAGCAAAAGTCGAAAGGTGATCTCTTTATCACTCCCAATAACACAATCAGTGGGGAGGGGCAAAGCAAACAGGAGTACTTTTATGATAGTACAGCAGGGTGCTACACACGATCTCTGAGCACCAAGAATTACACTATTCTGTATGATCATTCTGATACACGTTGCAGCATCATTTCATAAAATTAATGGCATGATGCTGTGACGTGAATTGTACCAAAGTCTTTCGGTTCTTGGCCCTCTACAGATCATTCCTTTCCTCTCCTTTCCTTTCTGGGCCATCTGACACTACCTGCTCTGAATGCATGTTCTTCATACTTCCAGTCACTCCTGCTCTTTCTTTACTTTCCCTGCTGCATTTGAACTGGCAGAGTTCTCACACTAGCAGGATGTTGTAAGTAGCTATCTGACGCATATCTTTCACATCATCCGGTTGCCTTCTGATGAGTACCACCCATGGTGTCATATACGGCCTGTAGAAAGACAGACAAATCTTTAAGAGGACGAGAACTACAGCGTCCATTTTGTCTGGAAATAGCTCCTAATCATAAGCAAACCTTAGATCAATCAGGCAGGAGAACTACAACATATCTAGCTCTCTGGAATTCTGTGACTACACAGACGGCAGCCCACGAACCACCACTTACACATCCTCAATTTGTGTATCACTCTTATGCATCGCAGCCAGCATGCCCAAGTGTGGAAGTAAAATGAACCAATTGGAACCACTCCCTCGGTCCCTCAAGGCATGAAATTTGCAATCCCACGGGTTTTTATCAACAGCCTTGGTACTTGACGTCAGAGCTTAGGCAATTGGCCTTGCTGCTGCTATAAGCTTTGTGAGCAGTTCTTGCTAGTCTACAGCATGTGAGCAATATGGACTTTTCAGGTGACCTAGGAAAGGTAGGCCTGGGCAACCCGTTTGGGATAACCCCTGGGATTGCAATTTGTTTTTCTTTAATCGGAATAACCTCACACAATGTACTAGGTGTCACAGAATTCACAGCTCACCGTACAAGAAACAGTTTACCTTCACAAGACACACTCTATCACAGAGAGATTTGGATACCAAAAATTTGCAAACTTTGATAGCTTGATTGTAATCAAGCCTTCTTTGGCTAATTATAAAATCCAAAATCCTTACAGCCACCTTGGGAAACGGAGGGCAGCTCTGCACAAGACTTTCAGAATCTGAGATTGTCTGGAACAACAAATTCCCGTCATGTTGGTAGGCTCCCTAGGTGAAGTAGGGAGATAGCTAGAGAGAATACAAGGATCTGATCTAATCAAAGGAAAGATGGGCTTTAGACTTGCCCTTCCTAACTGGGCGCTTATGCGCCAATTTACATCTGATTCCTTTGGCTCCTCAGACTGCCTAGCACTACGAAAAAATTACGAAAGCTGAAGATATTTAGTTCTTGAACCATTCCCCAGCAATCTATTTGAATTTTTTTTTTTAAACTATTAAACTCATTTGTAAATAACCCAAAGTTAAAACCATTAACTTACCATGTTGGGCTCGCCACAGTGGCTTCCATTCTCCATTTATACGCGTTAAAGCTTACCCTGCCCGTTCCATGAAACCAGTGGTGGGTAATAACAACCATTGTAATTATGCATTGACTTGTTTTATTTCATCTTGTAAACACGTGGTACGTAGTTACATACTTCTAAGACAGTTTTCCATGTGATCCTGTCAGTTGGGTTTCAAGTCCTATTCTGCACTGTGCACAAGTACGAAGGAGGTTTAACATCCAAATAACTGCTCCTCAACCAGACACTGGGTCTGGGAGTATTAGCAACCTTCTGGGTAACAAATTATGGTCAGATGCTTTGGCAGCATTTAACTCAGCTACATTAACAAGCTCAGTACTTTCTTCACAAGAAAACCTAAATAATAAGCCTCAGAAGCAACTTGATAGAGGTAAAAAACTGGCCTTAGCACTCTAACAGCTCAAGATTGGCTCGTCAATTCGTCAACATCAAGTTCAACTGCCAAGACTGGAGAGTCGGCATGCATCGCCTCGTCACTGTTAAGAAAAAGCAACATCAGTCTTGTGTGAGAGGCAGAGGCAGAGGGAGACCAGAACTAAGCGACAATTCATACAAGAGTATAAGACTGTATCTTGAGAGAGAGAGAGAGAGAGAGAGGCTATACTCATTACACAGATATGAAGCTACCAGATCAAACCCCTTCCCCAGTGGAGACCATTTCAGTCAACATCTTCCAACAGGGTTACCCCATCTGGGTTGTCCAGTTTCAAATCATGGATGCAATTCCTCCCAATCAAAGAAGCCTGTAACTGTGCATCATGAGGCTTTAGCAAACAGAAGAGCAAAACAAAAAACAGAAAGTACTAGAAGAATGTTCCCCTTCTCACCTGTTGTGGACGAAGCCATGTTCAACCGGGGAGCGACTGCAATAGATAGCTCTCCCCACAATATTGCTCAATGGAAGTGGCCCAAAAGTCCGGCTATCTACGGAATCCTGCAACCCACAATAAAGCTGAATCAATGGACACACTTCCCTAGGTCACTTACTCGTACCGGCTGGTAATTACACTAGATACGGGAAGGGCTCTGGTACAACCAGCTCCATCTCTATGGTTGACTTCTTGGCAGCAGAATCCCTGAATCCTTCTGGTCTCAGAAAGGAGTGATGTGTTGTCAGTCAATACTCGCCAAGGTCACAGCATTCTATGAGCTGATTGATGCCCTCGGTTATACATGGGGGTTTCAACTGCAAGATTGGAGCAGCCACTCAAAGCGGTGGAAAGAGTTGCATAACCTCTACACAGTTACAGGCCCCCCATCACCATTAAGCATACTAGTAGCTTTTGAACTAGCAAGTAAAAGTTCTTACAGATTTGTTCCCTTCGTCTGAATAAGTTCTTGACAACAAGACTATCTACTCTGTGCAATTGACTTTCGACTTCTATTACCACTAACCAAGAAGAAGAATGTGACACCAGCATAACTTACGAAACCTTCTTGACCCATTGACTGCTGCCGGTGTTAGAAGGCGATAAATACTCTACAGAACCACAAGGTCTTCTTGTACCCAATCCCTCCGACTTGGTCTGTCAAGCTTAGTCATTGGCCTTTGATTGCAAGGCTATGGCAATGCCAGTTTAATAAGAGCATTCTTTAACATGTCAAGAGATGAGTTCAAACCCAAAAAAGTATATGGTCTTACCGGTTCTTTGGGACTTATAGTGTCATTGTCACAGAGGACCCAGCAGGTGCCAGTCTCAAGCTGGAACGGCTCATCATTTTCGTCAGTTGAGAGCATCTCCTCCCCTTCCAATGCTGCAACACGTCGCACCAACTCCCTCTCAGGATTCCCTGGATCCTTCAACATCACAACGTCCCCCACAAACACCGATCTGTGCAATTCAAGGGGAAGTTTCATAGTTAAAAACAGAGCAGTGTTAGAAAGGGTTACCTCCTTAGAGATCACCTTTGCATTTGTGACATTTGTTTAAGAGTGGCTTTTTCATAATATGATGGACATCTAGCATACACAAGAGTACGCTCCCCTGCATATGGATGGACCAAGGAGGGTGACCTCTGTAGAATGCCACACATAGTTTCGGCACAGGACCACGTGCCCAAAACACTGCACAAGTAAGGTCCAGATTACTCAAAGAGTAGAACCTGTTGGCAGGATGGTGGGAGGAAAAACCTACTTGGGACTCGGCCTTGGAAGTGATCGAATGAGTAACGTCTCCCCTTGACTAGCAAACGTAGGTGTCATTTCTGCACCTTTAAAGAGACGCTTGAACGTGAGCCGGCCTCGTACTACGTTCCTCAGAACATGGTCATAGATCTCTCTCTCCTTGATGTCACCCAACTCATAGCTCTGTGTTTATCAATACAGCCAGAAGATCCAAGAAGGGGGTTATGAGACTGAAATCATGGCATGCCCATAAAATGCCATTTCAAACCTCTCACCAACCAGCACCGGGTCAAGTTTGATCTTAAAGCCAGTGCTTGGACTTCTCACAGAGAGAGAGAGCAAATGCTCATCATGTGCCTCGCCAACCAGACAAAGTGGTGGACTTCTGGCTGTAGAACTCGTGGGTTACCATCCCTCGGGCTTGGATCTCAGATGAACTAGAAGAAATAACACAGACCACACCCCATCATCCACATGTTGACCTAGTAAAAATCTAGCGCCTTAAAATAGTGGAGAATGGCTACAGGCACAGAAACCAATTTTATACCCTGGACACAAAAGAAAGAGCCCCCTTACCAGCTGATCCAAGTGGCAGGGAGAGAGGGAGAGAGGGTGCGCAAGAGGAAGGAGCCACTATTGACAAGAAAAACTCTCCAATAATTTTTTAAATTTTCATGCAAGAAAAGAAATTGCGATGGGAGAGTGAGGGACGGAGAGGCAAAAAGACGAGCCAGAATTGCGATGCGTTGCCACGAAAAATAGGTCATAGACTGCAGCCATAGATGCGGCAACATTCAACCCATCCGGTTAGCAGTATATGCCCTATTACTCTCTCCGCAAGTGATAATCCATTTGCAGGATTAAGCTTTCACCTCTGCTGGATCCTACACGAATGCGACATTGAGTGGCTAAGGGGTCAATAATACTGCGAGATCATACCCTGATGCTTTGTGCGAATGAAACTTTGATCTTTGTGAGAAAATATCGCGCCCAAATTACAGGAGACCCCATTCTCCTACTCTCTGTCGCGTCACGGTCCAGCAACTCGCATTCCAATTAGGGTTTCACTCCCTCCAGCCTCTCCCCATCAATCCTCTCCAAATCAGCCGCTTCCTGAACGATACGAAGTCTGAAAAGACACAAACTTACAGCGGGTTATGATTCTACTTTCACAACCGAAAATCGTTTCCAATCCAGCAACGATCGCGACTCCCTCCCTCTCTCTCTCTCTCTCTCTCTCTCTCTCAGACTTGGCCAATAGTGCCGACCACGGCTAAGTAATCTCATACTTACGTCAACCAAGTTTGCTGGGATGCTGTAGGAAGATCTAACTCAACCATGGAGCTCCTATCCAATGCCTTCAATTCTGCGAAGGCCTGAGATTACCTCTTTTTCTGAGATCGAATGCGCAAACCCTAAACTTGAGGAGATGCTCCAGCAGATGAAGCTGTTAAATTCACATTCCAGGGGCAGTCCAGGTCAGGACAACGGTCAATCAAAACAAGAAAAGTCGTCTTCCTCATCGAAGCAAATCCATCGCTCGCTTGCCCCAATTCTTCCAGAACCCTGCGGTTGTATTGTATATCCACTCCGGGACAGAGGCAGAGAGAAGATTCTTGAGACCGGTCATGACCGGTGACTATTAGGGCTTGCCAGATACGGCATTTGATGGACGACCTTCTCCCAGAGCTCATCTATGCGACAAGTGAACTAGGTACACGCATATTTCATCCATACGGACGAATGAAGAATCCTATCGGAAGCTCGGGTTTCAGATACACGTGGCAGACATTCCGGTACCGTCAGCTTACAACCGGTCGATGACCGGCTATCAGCGGTGGTCGTAAAATGCACTGCGATGTTGGAAGCGAGCGAAAGCCTGACGGAGATTGACAGAGAGACCTTCAGATAATGGAGGTTGACGAAGTGTCAATTGAAGACTAAAAAAAACTTGCGCACTCTGTCGGATTCAGCTGTACAATGTGGGAAGCAAATGAAAAGAACTGCAAGCAATGCGAAATGTATCCCACTGATCTTATAAGACTTCATATTCGTGCCAAGCTCATATCTAGAACACTGTAGTACGAGATCAATTGGTAATCATGTCCGATTAATGAGTGTCTACATATACACATATATCATTGCTCAGCGCTTTGATCTTCATGAGAGAGAGAAAAGGTCACAGATCAGTGCATGCCCAATTGTCAATTCACAAACGCATGATGTGGAGGTTGCGGAAGGATTTAGAGAGGCAGTAAAGCGCCAGATCAAATGCTGTCAATTGTTCACCTAGACTCTCTCTCTTCCCCCGCTCCCAAATTTTTATTAGAGCACGATGAACGCCGTCTGTGGAGTCTGTCTTGCACGGGCGCTAACTTAGAACTTATCTTTCCCCTCTCTGGAACCCTCATCTTCTCTCCATACTAAAAGTATGACGTTAATTATCGGTTTGATCGGCCCGACCTCGGTAGCCTTCTGCACACACTTACCATCCTGATCATCCAGTCTGTAACTATGCTCAATGCGTTCCAAGCAAGAGACCTGGAAGCGAAATTTCGTTAGACGTTCCACTCCTGGATTCATGAAGAGCTCTCTATCAACAGGGCCTTGTCGTAGTATGTTCAGATCTGATTAGATCACTGCCAGTGGTGCTCATTAATCCTGTCGGTTACACTGACTCCAGGGGGTGTACTGATCTCGCCTATACATTTGAGAGCTTGCAGGTGCAGGCTTGTGTACAACAAGGATCTAATCAGGTCTGGATGCAGAATGCAAGGGAAATGCGAGGCCTGCAGTACCGCACACACGAGCACACACGAGCCGCTCAAAGACGCAATGGAATTCCCTCTCACTTTCCTTGCCATCCAGTGACATCATCGTCGACCCTTCGCACGCGCCACCCCACCTTGGCACGAGCGGTACTGGGATTAAGAGAATTACCGTCACGAATGTACTCTCTTCCTGCAGTACCGCAGTGTTGGCTGTAGGGGTTGCAATGGTCAAATTCATGGGGTGGAGGCATGTTTTGGGCCTCAAAATGGGTAAGTAAAATGTCTGGAAACATCTGACCCCAAGTTATAGGCCACCAAAAGGATTACTTGGATTTGGGCACTAAGTTTGACTGTCAAAACTCTGAACTTTGTAGCAGTGAGTGTCACTGGGGCCATTGTATATATAGGGTCAGTTTTCTCCAGTTGGGTGTCTTAAACATAGGGGTGGATAATTCCCTTTGTGACTAGAGAGTGACTAGAGGTACCCAGTACCCAGGCTTGAGTCCTTCCAGGAATATGCCATGATAATATCCAGTGACATATTCTGAATATGCACTGGAGATCTCATTCGGTCAAGATCGATCTGAGCCGTATTGATAATCTTAGTCCATTTGGACCACTCAATTACTTTCCCGCCAACAATCCATCCCTATCTTTTATGCGAATGGGCTTCTCAGTCTCTATAGGGGTACCATGACCGTTCTGGCGCTCTGTGTACACTCACATCAGTCCTGTTACCCCCTGTGAAAGAAATCCCACTTACAGATATGGAGGAATTAGTAAATCTGGCAAATTGGGTTGGGGCTCAGGTGGGGCTCTCTAAACTACTACCTTCCTGTACCTTCCTGAAGATAGTTGAAAAAAATGAAAAAGGCTGTCAGGAAGATGATCTCTGATTTCAGTATTTGGAGGTTTCAAGTTTCAAGTTCCAACACAGCACTGTTGCCTGCACCGGCGAAATCACTAACTTCCCACTGTGCTACTAACCCCAACTTCATTCCGTCTATTGACAGTACTGGGGCCATCTTACCTGTTCAAGAAGCAGAGCATCCGAAGCAGGAATGGGCAGGGGGACGTTTCTCATATGGCCGCGGGTTGAATCCTGACAAACATCTTCGCTGGAGTAGGCTACCCAGGCTTCATGGTGACAAGACCCGCCTGAGCAAACATCCCTCTCGCTTTAACTGCAAAGGCTGCAGGAGGGCAGCCGCATTAACGCCATGGCATCCCACTTGGGCGCAGCTGATTTGGTTAGCCTCTTTCTCTTTCACGGATTCAACATCACTTGTGTGACTTGAAATGGACCCAATGGAGGCGATGATGGCCCTTCAGTGTGGGGGGAAGACATGTCAAGTGCACTCTGAGAACTACACACTGCACAGTTCAAAACACGGACGACCAGAGGGACTTACACATTACTCACTAATTCACGCCTGCCCTCACTAATCCCACTTACTAATCTACTTTCATGTACGCGAAGCCATACGTATACGAGTACTAAATAGCGTATAGTGTCGCTCCCTCTGGAATGGGAGACGTATAGCACGTGACGTGACAATGTATTGTCTACCTGTATTGTCTACCGGTGTACCGGACCGTATTAGAGTGTATACGGGTCGGACGTGGGTTGGGCAGACATGTTTTACACGCTCCACACGTGTGAGACGTTGGTTGTTGGAACGGGCGTCCTCTCTCAATTCCTTGCGGAATGTGCACAAGCATGGAAACCTCAAGGCAATTACACATGTAATGCATCGGCTTTTCTGGCAAGGCGATTACACATGTAATCTCATCGCAAGCACACTAGTAGTTGTAATCGTAATCACAATTATACACATAATTGGTACAATCATTTCGTCCAATTAGCCCTAGACACACCTAAGGTGAATGGTAAGGATTATTAATCAGCCTCGTTTAAGGGGAGTAAAATCACTTGCCCTGATTAATCGAGGTTAGGTGGGGGTTGATTTTTTAATTTTGTTTTTATCTTTTTGAAAGGAAAGGGGATATTTACGTTGGAATACAAAAAGGAAAAAGAATAAACAAAATACGGTTTTTATTTGTTTTCCTCCCAATAAAGTTTTGAAATTGCTCCAAAAAAAAAGAGAAGAGATGCAGAAAAATAGAGAGTAGAGAGAGAGAAAGAGAGAGACAGAGAGAGGAGAGGAGAGGAAGCGGTAGCGCTCCAGCTCCATCGTCTTGTTGTTGCTGGATCATTGTTGGTGTTGTTTCTCAGGGGTGGCATTATGTCTCTTTTGTGTTTCTAAGCTGTGGTGGTTGTGGGTTGATCCTCTGTTTGTGAGCAGAACTGAAGAGATCCGTTACAGGGCTTGTTATTCTTGTTGAACAATCTGTTTTTTGAGTAGCTGCAGCACAATGGCTCGGGCTGTAGAGGGGAAGCTTGGAGGAAAAGACAAGTATCTTGCGGGGGCGTCTAAGTCCGGGATAGGTGGTTTTCAGAGTACTGAGGAAGATTCCAAGAACTACTGGTCTAGTTCTCCAGGCGAGTCCATGCATGATGGTGGTGAGTTCGTGGTGCCCCTCACCTTGCGGAAGGGTCGTCGATGGTAGTCTAGGTGACGTTGAAAGGAGAAACTGCTATGGAGCTTGTAAGCGGAAACCTTTTAAGCGAATGCTGACTTAGTCTTTAGCAGTGTCGGACAAGGCTTCAACAGAAAACTGAAAAGGAGTCATATGCTATGTGAATGAAAATATCAAGCGAGAGCAAACAGTACTGCTTCAAAAGTGTTGACCAGATTTCAACAAATCAAAGCTGCTTTGAATAGCTCAGTGCATTCAAAAGAGATAGCCAGTAGACCTCTATAAACTGCTGGAGAGAGTGTGGGTAACTGCAGGGGCACAACTCAATGGGTACTGAAGTTATTCGTAGGATGTTGATGACAATACTACAGCACCATCTGTCGGTCGAAGGCCGCCCCAGAGAGGCCCCAATTCCACACTTACATAAGTAGCTGGTAGTCCAGCTTGATGAAAATTACAGTCCATAATTTGGCTCTGTTTGGACTCTCCTCTTTCCTTTGAACCAATGCAGCTTGTGGGGAGTGCTCCTGGTACTGCTTAGAAATGAACTCGTACATGTACAAACAATCTGTAAAAGCGACCCGCGTTATGGTTTTGCCAGGTCTACCTGCAGTATCGATCCAGAGTAATGGCAGGAAGTAGTTGGACCAGAACAGCACATGAATAAATTCGATAATATTGCAGAATCAGGTGCATAAACACGAGAAAAAAATGTGTTTATAGTAGTTACAAGCTGGGAGCTAAAGACTGATTGAAACTTTGAGTGCCATGCATGCCACAGGGATGGGAGGCTCTCCAACAGAGCCTCATATGGCTGGTTTACATAACACTGGGGAGCAACCCACGCCGAATTGTTTTCTGACTGAGTTTGCTTCTGGTTCCATGGATCAGCATGTGCACTCGTCAGAGCCACAAGGTCAATTGTTCGAGTATCATCCTTATCTCGACACGACGACTCAGACTCTAGAAACTGCACTGCCGGCCGCCTCTTCAGACCTGATAAACGTCAATATTGCCCCAGCAGATGCATCGATTTACACATTGTTTGGACAATGTCTGGTGAATCATCCCGGAGTGCCGGCCTTCACTGGGCCACCGATAGCACCGAGTGGAAGCTCTTACGCCACTCATGTGGAGGGAGTACCTCTCGACACTCCTGAGACACTGCTCAGCAGAGATATCGAAACACTCAGGCGGAACCTCTCCTACAAGTGCCCTGGATCCGCTCAGCTACTAAGATCAATGGAAGTTTTGGCGGATGGAATTGTCAATTCAGAAGCGCCTGCATATCATGAACCAGGCCCTTCTACGCCTGTTCAGGTACTTGACGCATTAATGAGTTTTCCAGAAATGTGTCCTGAGCACTCTAAGGTTACAGAAACTATGCATGCCAGAGTATGGAGCTGCAAGCTGGTTTGGATGACATGGTCTTTTAGAGAGCTTTTAGGCTGATATGTCAGACCTGTGGATGTTCAGCAGGTTCCAGAGACGGACAGCTTGATCAGGGCAGCCATCATTGGGCACCCTCTATATCCAGATTTGGTAGTAGCCCATGTGAACTGTTTCAAGGTCAAGCCTGAACACCATCTGTACTGTACTTATATAGATTGGCTCGTATTCTTGATCAATTCATGTCATATATCCAGAAATCATTCACAGATGAATTCCATTTTTTTTGACAGATTTAATCGGTAGTGCATCCTTGAAAGCTTAGGGAATGTTTATATTGCACATATTGCCACCTTGTAAGCAAATCATAAGCTTGCATGCAGATTGGGGCCCCTAAAGAACTTCATTCCAAGCTGGATAACCTTACAAACAAATTTGTGCACCTTCAAGTTGGAGGACTACCGGCCGAAGGAGATGACCCTGAACTCGACTATTTCATGGTATGTATGTCCTGTTTAGATGACACAATTTCTCACATATGTCACATGTGTGTTTTTATGGAAGCTTGTTGAAGTCTAGCACAGCTTGCACATGGCCTCAAACAGCTTGATGTTGCAGAGGTTTCGCATTGGGAGGTACTGGGACTGTGCTGATTTCTGGTAGTAAGATTTTGTCAGACACTTAAGAGAGTTGCTGAGTTGCTGAAGTCTAGTACTCAAAATGTGATCTGTTGTTTGATGGCTCCCCAGAAAACGTATGTGGATCTGCTCACCAGACTCCGGGATGATATAGAGGACCCTTTCAAAGGATTCATGGAGTATCATGCCCACGCTACCAAGGAACTTGAGGATATATGTGGCCACCATGTCAATAGTGAGTACTTATCAATATTCTCTAGATACAGATGTGCTGTGAAAAAGAAAAATCAATGTCTGCGGTCATGAACAGCAAGTCAATATCTGATAGCTTAAAAGTATCTATGGTAACCGGTGAGGACTGAAGTCTTTATGAATGCTGGGGTAGCCTGAGCTATATTGTGCAGCTCCAGTAATTTGGCTCTGTCGCATCTGTCGCATGTGTCTGCTTCGTTCACAATATTTGTTTTCAGTGTGCCAAAAATTAGACAGAGATCTCAATATTTATCTGGTTTATCTAGAGTCCTCCCTTAGTGTGAACAAATAAGACTCTCAGTATTTCTCTTCTTTTTTCTAGGCTCGTGAATCACAGTGTCTGCTCGTGCCAAAAATAAGACTCCCCGTGTCTAATCAGTCTTGTTTTCTATAGACTCGTGCATGACCAGGGCATGACCAAACCTAAAAGTGCACTGGTCACGTACCAAATCTGAAAGTGAAAACCAAAAGCTCAAGATCTGACAGAGCCAATGTCCTTTGAAGCGACCTCCACTTCTCAAACAACCCAGTACAGAAAGCAAGTTGTTGACCAAGATTACAAGAGAACTAGGGACGTGAGTCTGAGGAAAGAGTCCTGTGATTGAACTCCGCCGCCAACGGAGAGTACCATATACGGAACGTATCTAGAATTGTGTATAATGTGTCTCCAGTGCAAGACACGACGTTGACTCTATTGTGGTTTAATTAATGGGGGGGGGGGCGGGTTTTGGGGGGCTGGGCCTGTACGTATCCAAATAAATATATATATATAAAACAGTGGATTATACTTGATAGGTATGAAAGTGGTGTATCATACTATACATGTATCTAACTATCTAGCGATATGAAACCATGAAGATGATCTCAGGGGTAAAGTCTTAGAGTTAGAGTGATTTGACAATAACTTGAAATTTTGTGCAGCGGTGCCAGAGTACGAAGATCATGAGAACTTTGGGTTTGACATTGCAGGGGAGGATGATGAGATCGACCTTGGGGTTATTGATCCCACGTTGATTGACCATAGCATAATCATCGACCCCATGGCCCCGGACCCTGAGCTGAAGAGACTCCTTCATCAAAAATATCGGCCTTATATTGCAGGTCTAAGAGATGAGTTTCACCGTGTGCGCAAGAAAGGGAGGTTCCCCCCACATGCTCGTCAGATTTTGAAAGATTGGTTTGAAAAGCATCAGTCATGGCCCTACCCTACGGTGAGTACGTGTCTTTTTTAAGCATAAATTTTGTTCTCTTTTCACTTACCATCATTGACATATGTATTTGCAGCCTCAGTGACAGGTAGCAATTGTCTTCTATTGAAATGTACGAATAGTTCTCCTAAAAATGTTTGTACATGTGAATTAAATTCTTTGGGATCTGAAACATACAAACATTGTGTGCGTGTAGGACATTGAGAAGATACGCCTCCAAGAAATGTGCGACTTGGATGCGATACAGATCAACAATTGGTTCGTCAACGAACGCAAACGTCATTGGACTGGTGAGAACAAGTGCATGCATCCCAATGTCAAGTTTCCGAGTGGCAAGGACAAACTGAAGAAATAGTTGGAGTTGGTTTGATGAATAATTTTCAGAAGTTACTTACATTGAGTTAGTCGGTTTGCTATTGTGGTCACTTGGTTCACACACAACATTTACATGGAGTAAGAGACACTTCTTTGGGGGTTAAGAGTATGACACTGGGATCTCGGCCGCGGCCAAATATACTTATTTGATGTTGACACTTGTAACTTTGGGTCCGCAGTCTTCTTGTTGAATTTTGTTGTAGCTCACTAACAGCTTCCTGCACACACCAAGCTTTCAATTAAAGTTGGTTGTGGACAAGTGGAAGCTAGAATCCTATCCATGACTCTCTGAAACTCTTACGTTCCCAAGCGACCTGAATCAGGTCACTTTTAAATTTGCAGTTCGACCTAATTTTTGCAGATCTAATATGATGGGCCCCACTCCTGAAGCTTTAATGACAAGGGATTTGTCTCGAGTATGATGCAAAAAAAAAAATTTAAAAAAAACAAAAGCTACAACCTACAAAAAATATCTTAGATCTCTCATTTACGTTTTGGGGCCTGAAAAGGGCTTGTTGACCGCTGACGTGGCAAGTAAACAAGCCCAAAATAGATTGCACTCCAAAGGCCATTTTTGGCAGAAATTTAGCAATTTTAGAAAAAACGCTTCACCTGTGGTGTGTGAGCATTACATACACACATCCACCATTGGCTTTTAAATTTTTTATAGAAAAAAAAATACTTCATTTGGAGGCACATTTTCTCTTGTCAATTTTGAGATTTCAACCCCCCATGTAATTGCATGCATAGCAACCATAGGTGAAAAAATCAGTTGGACCTGCGATTTAGTGGGGTCATAGCCACTCCACTATCGATTTGGAAATGGTGGGTCTTGGGGCAAGCAAAATTGGATAAAGCTAGGTTTTAATCTGGTCAAACCAATTTTTTTCTCACTTTTTCTTTGGGACCTGATATTTGAGGTCCGGGCCAACGCTATAATCTCACATTTTCCACGGTGGACTTGGCTCGTTTTTTGGTATGTCATGCATAAATGAGCTGGGCCCATTGCTATAAGGCTGGAATCTCCGGATGATTTATGGTAGGTTTCTAGGGGCAATTTACTGCAGCTGGGTACCCAAAATTGGTAAAAAGTCAAAAAAAGGCTTGGGAACTTAAGGGTTAAGTGACCAGAGAACAAACTTATATGATTTTGTTGGATATCCATCAAACTTAATGGTAGTGGTTAAGACACAACATCGCCAAGTTATTATCAACCATTCTTCATTCACAAGTCAGCTTTATGACAAATCCCAGACTTCAAAGTCAATTGGTTTGTGTAGTGTATGTTGGATTTCATCTTTATAACCAATTTTGTTATTCCAAAAAAGTGATGGTTGGATCAATGGGTCATATACTTGGGAATTTTCAACCGTTCCAAGTACATCCCTTAGAAACTTGAGTAACTCTTTAAGATGAAGTGACATCTACGTTACGTTTGTTTGGGAGTCATGCAATTATTTGGATTTGTTGATCTTTATTGTTTTTTAATTGATTTTCATTTAAGGATTGTATAATATATAATTATTAGTCGATTGCTCATCTTTGACCTATTCGCGAAGATCCAACATAACATGCATTTTCAATTATGCACCTTAAATTTTTGTGCCCATTGAATAATGATATATCCATTGAAATATTTCATCCATGATATCTCGATGTCATCCCATCTTTATTTCAAGTTATCTCCCGTTCTACTATATAGTTTCGTGTCTTGGTTATACCTAACATAGTCCCATGTCATGTATCTCAATTCATATATGAGAACATGGGGAATAAAGTTGTTTAAAGATAATTTATATCATATTTTAGTTAGTTAGGATAGCACTTATGATAGCTTAAGGCATTTCTAGACTAAAGCCTAACAACAAGCATATGATTTCTAAACCAACCAAATTATGACGTCTTCACAAATTTCTCAAGAACATATATCAACAAAGAGTTTCCTACCATTAGTACTACATATATGCAACAAAGACTTTCTTACCAATAGTATTATGAATTGAGAACACAAAAGAACCAACCCTCATAACTGAATTCACCACCAAAAAAGAGAAAGAAAAAAGTTGAATTGTAAGTTATCTAATGTTGTCTAATAGATAAGTTTTTGCAAGAACTCAATAACCGCAACGGTGACAAATACGAGTTAATTCTTTGAGGGGTAACAAAATTTGTGTCAGATTGGACAGAGACAACCAGCAACTGTTGATGTACACAACATCCACAAGATCATAGAAATGGTTGCCACAATATTCAACAGAAGGTTTCTCAGATGTTGTTGAGCATTTCTACCACTTTAAGCCAAGGCTGGATGCACTCATTTGAAGACTAAACTTTATCCATATTGATAGATTACATTTACTACAAGGGCTCTAATTCGCTAGCTCTCCTATCAGCAGCGGTTCTTACCATTTGGGCTTAAGAATGCTCGTTAAGTTATCATCGGTGTGTGTGTATTTACAGACTCCACAGATAATTACACTTGTCTTCTATTTAGATGTATGTATAGTTCTCCCAATCATGTTTGTACATGTGGATTATGAAGTATATATGAATCCTTTGGAATCTGAAACATATTTATTTGAAAACATTGTTTATACGAATCCGAACAAATATACACATATATAAAATACTGGATTATATTTGATAGGTATGAAAGTGGTGTATCATACTATACATGTATCTAACTATCTAGGGATATGAAACCATGAAGTTGATCTGACGCGTAGAATCTTAGAGTGAGAGTGATCTGACAATAGCTTGAAATTTTGTGAAGCGGTGCGGGAGTACGAAAATCATGAGAACTTTGGGTTGCAGGAGAGGATGATGAGATCGACCTTAGGGTTATTGATCCCACGTTGATTGACTATAGCATAATCATCGACCCCATGGCCCCGGACCTTGAGCTGAAGAGACTCCTTCATCAAAAATATCGACCTTACATTGCGGGTCTAATATATGAGTTTCACCCTGTGAGCAAAAAAGGGAGGTTCCCCTTACATGCTCGTCAGATTTTGAAAGATTGGTTTGAAAAGCATCAGTCATGGCCCTACCCTACGGTGAATACGTGTCTTTTTTAAGCATAAATTTTTGTTTTCTTTTCACTTACCATCATTGACATATGTATTTGCAGCCTCAGTGATAGGTAGCAATTGACTTCTATTTAGATGTACGAATAGTTCTCCTAAAAATGTTTGTACATGTGGATTCTCTAAATCCTTTGGGATCTGAAACATACAAACATTGTGTGCGTGTAGGACATTGAGAAGATACGCCTCCAAGAAATGTGCGACTTGGATGCGATACAGATCAACAATTGGTTCGTCAACGAACGCAAACGTCATTGGACTGGTGAGAACAAGTGCATGCATCCCAATGTCAAGTTTCCGAGTGGCAAGGACAAACTGAAGAAATAGTTGGAGTTGGTTTGATGAATAATTTTCAGAAGTTACTTGCATTGAGTTAGTCGGTTTGCTATTGTGGTCACTTGGTTCACACACAACATTTACATGGAGTAAGAGACACTTCTTTGGGGGTTAAGAGTATGACACTGGGATCTCGGCCGCGGCCAAATATACTTATTTGATGTTGACACTTGTAACTTTGGGTCCGCAGTCTTCTTGTTGAATTTTGTTGTAGCTCACTAACAGCTTCCTGCACACACCAAGCTTTCAATTAAAGTTGGTTATGGACAAGTGGAAGAGGCAAGTCCGGAGAGCTAGCGAATTAGAGCCCTTGTAGTAAATGTAATCTATCAATATGGATAAAGTTTAGTCTTCAAATGAGTGCATCCAGCCTTGGCTTGAAGTGGTAGAAATGCTCAACAACATCCGAGAAACCTTCTAGTGAATATTGTGGCAACCATTTCTATGATCTTGTGGATGTTGTGTACATCAACAGTTGCTGGTTGTCTCTATCCAATCTGACACAAATTTTGTTACCCCTCAAGGAATTAACTCCGTATTTGTCACCGTTGCGGTTATTGAGTTCTTGCAAAAACTTATCTATTAGACAACATTAGATAACTTACAACTCAACTTTTTTCTTCCTCTTTTTTGGTGGTGAATTCAGTTATGAGGGTTGGTTCTTTTGTGTTCTCAATTCATAATACTATTGGTAAGAAAGTCTTTGTTGCATATATGTAGTACTAATGGTAGGAAACTCTTTGTTGATATATGTTGTTGAGAAATTTGTGAAGACGTCATAATTTGGTTGGTTTAGAAATCATATGCTTGTCGTTAGGCTTTGTCTAGAAATGCCTTAAGCTATCATAAGTGCTATCCTAACTAACTAAAATATGATATAAATTATCTTTAAACAACTTTATTCCTCATGTTCTCATATATGAATTGAGATACAGGACATGGGACTATGTTAGGTATAACCAAGACACGAAACTATATAGTAGAACGGGAGATAACTTGAAATAAAGATGGGATGACATCGAGATATCATGGATGAAATATTTCAATGGATATATCATTATTCAATGGGCACAAAAACTTAAGGTGCATAATTGAAAATGCATGTTATGTTGGATCTTCGCGAATAGGTCAAATATGAGCAATCGACTATGTTGAGTGGAGACATGTGAAAGTGAATTTGGCTCCATTGTGTAATTCACCATAAGGTATAGACAATAGTTGCAAGAAATACGTTACATAATTTCTTCTATGTGGGAGTACTCATTCAAGGCCATCAAGGAACGTTTCTGGTTTAGTATAAGCAATGTCTAGGAATATAATAGTAATTGTGGAACTATTTGAATTAATGTTATAGTTCTAATTAGAATGGATCACATTATGTGCGACTTGAATGCCAAACAAATCAACAATTGATTTATCAATGAGCGGAAGCGTCATTGGACTTGTGTGAACAAATGGATGCATCGCAATGCCAAGTTTCCAAGTGGCAATGGCAAACTCACTGAATAATTGGAGTTTCGTATGCGACAACAAGATCATCAAGTTGCTATAAATGACTTCCTGAAGATGAGAAGATGAGATGCAATTGCTTTCCATTTACTTGCAAAATTGAACTAAATTTTCAATTAGACAACTTACAACTCATCCCCTTCATTTTTTTTTTTGGGTGGTGAATTCAGTTATGAGGGTTTGTTCTTTTGGGTTCTCAACTTGTAATACCATTGGTAGGAAGGTTTTGTTGATGTATGTTGTTGAGAAATTTTTGAAAATGGAAGGGCTTATATCATAATTAGGTTTAGGATGCAGATTCATATGCCACGGTGCTTATAGGCTTGAGTCTAGAAATGCGTTATGCTATCCTAATCTTATCCTAACTTTGATATGATATGATATGTCTATAAATTATCTGTTAACTACTTTACTCCCCATGTTATCATGAATTCATGTTTCAATGTGAATTGAGATACATGACATGAGACTATGTGAGGTATAACCAAGACATAAAACTATGTAGTGGAACGTGAGATAATGAAAGGAAGATGAGATGACACAAAGATATGGACGAAATATTTTAATGGATATATCATTATTCAATGAGCACAAAACCTTAAGCTGCATAATTGGAAATGGATAGTATGTTGGATCTTCACGAATAGCTTAAATGGCTGGTTGAGTAGAGAACATTTGAAAGTGGCCGGTTTGTCTCCGATGTATAATTTTAGGATTAGATATAGACTATATTGGAAAATGCATTACATTCTTCTATGTGGGATTATTCATTTAATGAGGCCATCAAGGAACGTTGCTGGTCTAAGGTAGTAACACCCAAATGTGTGCATTTAGTGAGTGTGACTTATACATGAGGTGCACTGAGGAGATAATGGTACCATTGGATTAGCAATACAACAACCGGGGCCTCATATGAATTACATTTTTTCTTATGCAAGTGGCCATTTCATACGAGTTATCAAAGTCTGAATACATATTTGCCTATGTGTGTGCGGTAGACCCAACCAATACACACCCAAAATATATCTAATGCAAAGCCTGCAACTGCCTCACATGCACAAGTGTTGCATCTACAAACGTGCATTCCTTAAGCAATTCAAAACTTCTTGAGTAATTGCCCATGACCTGGCCTCCATTCTATAGTGGTATTCAATGCATCAAAAGTCAAACCATTGATGGTCTTAAAACTGATCACCAACGAAATCAAGTCTGGCCAAAGAGATTTGTCTATATGTGCAACGGCGGACCTCAAAACTAACCACTCCAAATCAACTCTGACCAAAGACATTCTCAAAACTTACTACCTTCCAAACCAACTCTGACAAAAGAGATTCACAAAAGACATCAACGTGGGTCCCGGGCACCAGGTAAACCAACCCCTTAGATCCATGGTCGTCTTGCTGCATGCAGGTGAGATGACTTAGAAGCTTAAGTTCATATTACGTGGTTGCAGTGGGCTCAAGTTCATATTACATGGTTACAGTGGGATTCTTGTCATGGCAGGGGGACGTAGTGGGTAGACCACAAGGTGGGTAGTGTCCTCGCCATGGGCCTTGGCGTGACTCCGTTCCATGGCGATGCATTGATTGTACCTGCATAGGGGCGGAGCATTGCCGCAGTAAGGCGTCAGGAACCCGTTAAGGAGAATGGGGTGTTGTTTTTTATTGCAAAATGTAGACGATCACCTGCCGCTACCATAACTACCATTCTCATGTGTTACACTCACTCCGGGGTTCCCATTGCCTTGTGACGCATACCCTACATGCCTTGGTGCTCCAAATCGCATCGAAAACCTTCTTTTGGGCTCGTTCTTGCTGTCCGAATCGTTTCTGGGCTACCACCTCTTCCCGCTCAGTAACTCGTTTCACCTTGGCAGCCATTTCACGACAAGAAACCACGGGAGGAGGGGTTTAGCGACGCCGTGGCAAATCGCCATTTTGGGGCAGGGTCCAAGCCCCATTTTGAGATGCCCAGGCGTCGCAATCTCGTCGCAGGGGCGTGGCAAGAATACAGTTGCTATTATCCGACGGATGGGGGTCGCTAAGCACCGCCACCCCCCTGCGACGCCCAGACGACGTCGCTTTTAGGCAATCCACAGTGCTGGCAGGGCCTCCTGCTAGCGACGTCCGGCCGTCGCTGCCTTCCAGCCGACAGCATTGTGTAGGACGACGGCTCGGTGTCGCTGAGTGTTTTTTCTTGGAAGTGCCTGGAGGACTGCCATAAAAAACTGATACACGTGGCGCCATGGGGCGTTGCCAGCCAGCGGTGTGGGGCCCCATCTTGCGACGCCTGGGCGTGGCAACAGTCACCTGGGCGTTCCAGAGGGGTTGGTTCTAGCGACCCTATACATCGCCAAAAAAAAACCCCCGTTGCAGGGGGCCATGCCTCGCCGTCGGTTGCAGCAACCCCTGCCCAAAAAAACCCGTCGCAAAGGGCCACGCCCCGCCGTCGGTTATGGCGACCCTCGCCCACTCAAACCCACAACAGGGGACCACGCCACGTCGTCGCTTCTACAGAGAGCTTTCTACCATTACTTGTCTCAATTTATAGCAACTAAGACTTTTCCAGTTTCAATGATATTCCCATTCTCTATCAACTCTATCATATTGGCTGAGATCAAATACCATTGCTCATCTAATTCTCTCCTCCAGTAATCTGCTTGATACAAGGTCACTAAATCTCGACACCATCATTTACTCACAAGCCATAAATTGATTATCTCTCTGTCACTACATCGCAGTCTTTTAAATATATTTATCGACAGACTATTAGGTAATCTAGTAATTAATTCTATAGGATCTACTATTCGTTCTTCTCCACACATCACTATCGATTGCTCTTCACCACCAATCATGTTTCTTCAGTTGCTCCAGGAACCTTCCCTCACCAAAGGTATTACTCCATTCTCTCATAAGTTCAGGATAGTCTTCAAAAGTCGGTACCACTTCTGCAACCAACTGTGCTTCCAGTAACAATTCGTGTATAGAATTGATAACTCTTTGTACCATCCTCTATTGACTAATTGTAATAAGAATACTTCTTTATCGCTACAACAAAGCTTCTGAAAGATTATTATCGATAAATGATTCGGTAATCCGGTGATCAACTCTGATACTTATTTTACTCCCTCATCATTGCTCTCTGCCATGCAAATGATTTTACTTCATTGTTATATTCCTCCAGTTAATCCAATCGAAGACTTTCTATTTTCATGTCCTTAATCTGCTTCTTTATGAACTCTGGGTAACCATCTATCGGATAGCACCACATATTGATCCATTTACGTCCTAATTGACGATGTTTATATAAAATTGATAATCCTTTCTCCAAACTTTACTCACACATTCTATTCGAACTAACTCTGCCTCATTGCAAGATAAACTCTTAAATATCCGAATCGATATTTCTCTGGGTAAACCAGGAATTAATTCTCGCTCAGAATCTTTATCCACTCCATTTGTGCACATTCTCACTATCTCACATAATTATAATTCTTCAACCATTACCTTCAAAATTATATTCTCATTTCATCATTCCATTCTTCACACAACACAAAGTAAATTGAATTTCATTTTTCTTCTTAGAGACAAATTTTTATTACAATGATGAAATGTAACTCACTCTTATGCCTTCAATTACTATAAGCTCTAATCTTTAAATTTTCACAAAGAAATGAAGTTGATTTGTCGAAGTATTGGACTTTAGAAAATTGCATATGACAGTGTCACAGTCTATCAAAACAAGTGTTATGGACTTTTTGCACTGACTATAGAAAAACAAATATGATAGTGGGGACTCATATTCATATTGCTCTACTCTTAAAGAGACTAAAGTCCTATAGAAAACTTTCAAAAAAGTGAAAAAAAAAATAATATGACGCCTCCCGAAGGAAGCGTAATTTATGGTGTCTCTTGACCCCGAAGGGTTATTGCCTTCCAGCAAGAAGGTGGACACCTTTGTGACACCAATCGGTGGATTGAACCCACAACCACTTCCAAGGTGATATGTGTCCATTACCACTGGGCTACAAGTGAAATTTCTTATTTTTATATATTACTAGGGTAGCCTGTGCCGTTGGCCCAAGTGTCCAGTGTCATCTATGTCCAAGTGCAATCCCCTATGTATCCAGAGACCCCACTGTTTGGGAGATCTGGGTAGCTTGTGTCATTGGCCCATGTGTGAAAAATTGAAAATCTAAGCCCAAGTGCTATCTCCTATGTCTCCATGTGCGTCTCCTATGTAGAGTCCAAAGTGCGACCTCTAGTATCCAATGTCACCTAAGTCCAAGTGCAATCCGAAAGCCTACTTTGCTATTTTTGCAATCTCCCCTATCGAGGCTTCATATATTGATATATGCACTTTGCTATTTTTCGTGAATTTCCAGCGACCAAAAAGACTTGAAATTCCCAAATCTCCTACATGAAGGGCCAATCATTGCTCCAGGAAAGCCCACTTTGCTATTTTTCCCGAATTTCCTCCTCTAGGATAGCGTATGCCGTTGGCCCAAGTGTCGAGTGTCATCTAAGTCGAAGTGCAATCCCTTATGTATCAAAGTGCTTCTCCTATGTCAAAGCTGCCCAAATGCAATCTCTAGGGTAACCTTTGCTGTTGGTCCAAGTGTCCAATGTTATCTAAGTAAGTTTTTTTTCCACAAAGCCTACGACCAAATTTGAATCGGAGACCTTTCCCTTGATATCTCTCCCGTCGAGGGCTCCGACCTTTGTCAAGGAATGCCCACTTTGTCATTTTTGCTATTTTTTGTGAATTTCCAGCGACCAAAAGTACTTGGAATTCCACATCTCCCTCACCGCTTGTCCAAAAATCATGAGACCAAGCTGGTGCACCCCTCTTCCTCGAGGGCTTTCCAACGGCACTAAGCACCCGCGCTAGGGCCCGCGGTTTGGGAGACCTCAACGACGCTACAAAACAAAACAAAACAAAACAAAACAAACGTCTTGATTCATATATTGATTGTGAGCCTCAAAAAACTGATTTTTGCCAAAGTACATGAATGCATGGAAACAAAGTAAGACAATGGACTTGCTTCACTATAAGTACATTTCATGTAGATGAAGTGTAGCCTGCATACCAAGTGTTATGCAATATAATGAAAATTAATATATATATATATAAGAAAATAGTATTAATGTTTGTTACTAGGAAAAATAGAAATAATGCAATAGTGTCTGTTATATCTTTCAGCATGGATGAATATAGTAACTATATTTTTTCCGTAATCATTAAATCAAAATTGTGAAAACCCTTGGAACTTCTTGCATGTGTAGGCCACCTATGGACTTTTTTGAGCCACCGTAGCTTCATTTTTACCCCAGCGCTCATGGTGGCATTCCAATTTCACGACTTGCTAAGAAACTTAGCCATTGTGCTTAGGGCCACTTTACACTAGGATCGAGGCTAACAAATCTTGGGGCCAAGGGAGCCCATTTTTTAGTACTAATTGACCTTAGGGTGGCCTCAAGTAAGCATTAAAATATGTATTTCTTAGGGGTCTTCAAAAAACATTTGAAGCACATAGTCTTTGAGAAACCTACTGGTTAAAGCATAAAGAGAATGACAGCCGAGTTTGAAGCATTGCAGGGGATCCCATATATAATTGGAGCCGTGGATGATAGCTATATACCAATTATTGCTCCTAAAGTTGATCCAACCGCCTACTACTGCCGCAAAGGATTCTATTCAGCTCTACTGCAAGGGATAGTGGACTCCAAATGTATATTCTGGGATTTCGACTTCGGGTGGGCTGGACGTAGCCATGACTGGGCATTATTTCAACAAAGTGAAATTGGCAAAAGAGTGATGAAGGGTGCATTTCTACCTTACAAATTGATCGGTGATGCCGCATATCCAATGAGGCCCTGGTTTTACTTACCATTCAAAGGTGAGAAAGAGGGGTTGTCAAGAGCAAAAGCTCACTGGAATTTCATACAATCAAGCACAAGAATGTCAGTGGAAAGGGCATTTGGGGTGCTTAAAGGACGTTGCAGAGTTCTACTGAAAAGAGTCGATATGCCACTAAGGAATTTGCCGGATTTGGTCATTGCCACATTGTGTCTACACAACCTATGAATTATACACGGAGATACGTTTGATATGGAATGGGCAAAAGAGGAAATGATGCAAAGGGAAGCTAACCATGTACTTGGAGATTTGCGCCACACGGATGTATTTCAAGTTGTTGAACAAGCAATAAAAGAAATGAGAGCATTACAACACCTTAATATTGCATCTAAAATTGAGACATGAATTGATGAAGGAGAAGTGGACACAAGTGATGAAAACAATGAAGAGAGGCCAGAAACCAGGAGAGACAAAGAGACTAGGATCAAAAAATTACTGCACGAAGCAATTCAAGCTCATGAATTATTTGCAAAAATATTTTATGAAGTAAAATTGCGGAAAGAAGGCAATGCCGTGTTTCCTGCCACAAGCTATTCTGATGATAGTGACTGATCAAGCCTATCTCTACAGTTTGTCTATGAGTCTGTCCATTTGACGATCAACTCTTTCTAATAAAGCATTTGTTTTCTCAAAATTCTTCATCATACTACTACTGTGCTCTACCATCTTTGAGAGCATACCAATAGTCGTGGAATGTATTTTTTTCACTCTTGTGAGCAGACTGTAAGGTAGTCTCCGATGTAAGTTCGCTGTCCAAGAATTTAGTATTTTCTTCAGGTGTAGATGACTGGTCAGATGATTCATTTGCAGATGTTGTGACATGCTTCATGATTGTTCCGGCTTGATGCCACCACTGATCAATGGAGTCATAGAACTTGCATTCATGCCTACCTTCTCCAGATATTCCGTTTGTCATTTTGTCAATTTTGTACTGTTTAAACAAGGCGTTGAATTTTTTCTTACATGCTTTGACTGTTTTTGTAAACCCTGGAACTGCTACAACCATTCTGGCATGTAGCTTCAGCCATACATCAACTCCTGAAGCAATAGAAAGCTTGGAAGTTAGAGAATAGAAAGCTTCTAAACTAGCATTGATAGGCACAAAAATAGATATGAATGGAACAGAGTCTCCTCGGTGGTTAGCTTGCATCTCTTCCCCACAAGGCTGTCATAACTTCAACTGAATATATAAGCAAGCATGTCAAACAAGGCAGCCGAGAAGCGAAAACAACAAATACCTTGTTTCTTGGCATTCTTCACAAACTCGGGTTCCATTTCACCTCGAAGTGCAATCAGTGCCTCCGTATCTTAATCTTTCCAGACTTTTGAACCGGTAGAATCTGCATCTTCCTGGGTGTCCTCTTTCTTCAAAGCCTTCTTGGATTTGGTTGTCTTGGGTGCAGCTTTCTTGCGTGCAGATTGTCTCTTCGACATTGCACTTCTGGAATAATCTACACATCCTCATCTTGGGTGTCTACACCTATAGGCTTAGGGCAAGCTGTCTTCTTCTTGCATTTCAATTTCTCGCCAACTCCAGGGTCACTAATCAGACCAGCGTCATCATCAATGCTTGGATTCAAAGGGGGCAGATTTGATCTTTGTGCAACAACAGGGCAAAATGGCTGAAATGTGAGAGATCCCGCAGTAGACAAGATCCTCTCTTGCATGTCTGGAATCCCCTCAGTACTCCATACGGCATACTGTGAGCTATCCATTCTACCCGCGACAAACGAGAAGGCGAAGGAAGGGAGGAAGCGTGGGGGACGAGAGACAGGAAAAGATGGAAGAGAGCATGACTTCATTTGATCGTATGGTTGAGATGCAACCAAAACAATTGTATTTTATTTGGGTGAGTGTTGGCCCCAAGGAGCCTTGGTGGCCCCCCAAACCTCGAGGGTTGTTTTTTTTGCCCTTGGGGCCATGTCGGGGCCATATCTATGTAGAATAAAATATATTATTTCATTTTGGCCTAGTGGAAAGCTCTTGGGGCCGGCCTTAAGCTCTTGACCAATAGGATCGTTCCATTCCCTTGGCCTCAACTCCTAGTGTAAAACGGGCCTTACTAAGATCAAAAGGTAGAGTACTAAACATGACACCTATAGAACTGCGGTTATATATCCACATAATCTTCTTGATAATCTCCGGGGGTTTGCAGCTGAATCAAAGAACCTCCCAACACTGGTTTATACCACAGCCGACAAGATAAGATCTGAGGATTTGAGCCCAAGTCACCCGGGTGGGTGGCACTCAGTGCACTATCCAACTCAGCTACCGACTGGTGCAGATATAAAGTAGCATATTCTGTTACTTAACGAGTATGTAGCACTATCCTTTTAGAGCACAACCGACCCACCTCATTTTCCTCCGGTAGTTTGAACAGAATGTACTTTTGAATAGATATTTTACTCTCATCTAACCCTGGGTAGATATTTCCCGGCACACACTAGTCTACAAGTCTGGGCGATCACTGCTCCCCAGAGAAGGACTAGTTAGTAGTCACTGATCTCTCCACCTATAGGCCTGCTTCTCCCATCCTGCCCATACTTGAACTTCCTCCTGCTGCAGCAGCGGGGTTTTCAGAGCTTCTTGCTTCTGTTGGACAGCTTAGGATCGATCCAGGTTTGTTGAATATAAGCGAGCTCTTGATTAGGCGGCGAGGTTGCTGCTCAAATGCCATCTAGCTTCTTTCTTCTTCTCTATCCGGACGAGCTATGGACGTCCCAATTATCTCCCTATTTTATCTCTCTTTTAGGGTCGACTATCTCCAAAGTTTGCAGGTCTGATGTTTTCGACAATCTCCTCCATCTTTAATTTGCTCCTTTATTGCATCATGAGGTGATTTTGTTTTATATTTGTTCGATGAGGTTGGTTGCGGTATTGGAGTTTCTGAACTTGCTTTGAAGAGGCTTCGGATGACAATGAGATGAGCTGCATGGTGGTAACCAGTGGGTCTGGTTTCAACTGGATTGAATGACTATTGAGGGTGGTGGAATGCAGTGCTACCATGGGATCTGTTATCAAAATGACCATGATGGTGACTGCAGCAATGCTGCAGCTGCTGCCAGGGGTTACTACTTATCGGATCCCAAAATGGTGTGGAGGTCACCGGGCAAGGCTACTTCCAGTGCAATCCTCATTTTTCCTTGGCTAGTTACAAGCGGGTCCTACCGTTGTGACTATCATTACACCAGGCTCCTTCTTTTTCATCAGCTCACTCGGACTTTTAAACGATTTTAACATTTATTTGTGATCATGGCCAATCTTGGTTTGGATATTTGGGTATCAGATCAGTTATCTGTATGCATGAGCATTCAGTCCTTGCGTTTGGCTCCGCTGGTCCTCTGGTTTTCGCCTCTGATTCTGTCAGGTGTTTTCTCTAGTGGCTGTTCGGTTTCTGTTCTACTTACAGTGCTTGTTTTCTTCCAGGGGCAGTGCTTTGGCTGCTCCTGGATTCTGCCATGATTCTTCGGATGGTTTCCCTGTTGTCTAACTGCTCGGGCGCTTGTGCTGGATTTGCTTTAGACTGTTTAATCTTCGATTGCTGGGGCTTGATAGCGTTAGTTCTTTGCAGCTCTTAGCGCGTAGTCAGGTCGTTTTTGTGGTCCAGTTGTGACCATCGGGCAGATGCGTCGTCGCTTGTACTTGCCTTGGCTCCTGGAGGTTGTTTCTTGTTTCTTCCTCTGTTGTAATGCAATTCAGGGGTTCGTTCCCCTTTTCAAAAATAGAAAAGATCTTAATAGCCTCATTAACATGCAGGAATTCCTAACAGACATTGCATACAATCATCTGCTGGTCTAAACTGGGTACCCTATGGATGTGAGTTTCTTATGCCCTTCAGGTTGATTCCTGATAGATCATAATATATGTGAAACATATGACCTGCAACATACAGAGGAAAGGAAGACTCCTCCATTCAGCTCAATTCAATGTATACAGAGGAAAGGAAGACTCCTCCATTCAGCTCAATTCAATGCACCCAATAGGTTGCAGTGAGGAACACGAATCCAAGTGGGTAAGGCAAGTGATACGTTTTAAATTGGTACAAAAGAAAACACACTGTCAGGTAGCAAGTTAAGGTCTATGGCACTATGCTGACATAACCACCATGAAATGGCAGGTTGCAACTTTAAGTGGACAAATACTCTTAACACCCTAAGTCTTGCAACTGTGGGTCCGAAACCACCCTACCAGAGTCTGGGTGATCATGTTGGCTGAGTTCAACCAAATTGAAATAAAGAAGGGGCAGTTCAAGAACTTGGCTGTATAAAGTTATATAACATGAGGCACCACAGCAAGTGAGTGCACTGCATGCTCTCCCAAACAGAAGGGGAGAATACTTACAACAACAACGTTTCCGTGCAAAAATGACGGTCGAACAACCACAGTTTCACTAGTATTTCTGACATTTAGTTTCTCTTCTTGTGACACAGGACGTCTTGGAGAGACCCAAAACATCTCACTGCTATCTTTCATTCCACTTGCCTGATGTTTTGTTGTGCTGCTAGGCTCCCTTCCATCTGTTTGTTGGGAATCTGGCGCTTCACCCCACCTTTCCAATCCAACCTGGGTCTCCCTCCCATCCGATTAATGAGCATCTTTTTCTTATGCAAACCCTTCTGTTTCCAGCTCTCCAGGCTGCTTTCGCAGCCTCCAGGCTTTCCTTCTGGTGCCCACAGTATCTACAGTTCCCGGCCTGCTATGGAACTGTCGATGATGGTTCGCCATGCTCCCTCTGTCAGTGCAACCAAGACCTTTGCTCTTCCAAAGATGATGGCCGTGATACATCAAAGTCTCATCCCTGCCTCTCCCATTTCCACTCTCTCCAACATTCTGTGAACCTCTCTCACCCGCTAGACTACTTTTGTCCCCCGTCTCTGAACCCACCTCGTCCTCGTCAGGCTCTCCAGGATCTGTAACGGGCAATGGCTCTTCCTCCTCACTAATTGAACTATTTGTAAGCTGGGCCTACAATTCTCCGACAACTTCGACCATTCCGCAAATCAGTATGTGGCCTGACATTGATATACAGACCCTGGCTGGTCCTTGGAGCGCCCTAAGAGGCACACGCCGGATTCAAGCAATGTCATGGTCATGGTGTGCAATGTAAGCTTGCTGGATAAAGTGCTAGGTGTTTTGGAGAGCGCTGAAGCGCGTTCGGCTGTAACTAAAATCTAAACTTGTGCACCAGACAGCCATATGGATTTCAAGTTGAGCGAGGTTACAACTTAGAAGGAAAGTCTCGAATGACAAAGACCCCATCGTCATCGTTGCACAGCTATGCTGTGAAGAAAAGGCTCCAAATCTAAGCAGGTCCTCACAGCGAGTAAGGTTTGGAAACCAAAACCTTCCCCCTCTTTCAGTTGTCTTAGGGTGGGAGGTTCCACTGCTAGAGTAGTTCCTTCCTCCTCTTTTTCTGTGCGGTTTTTTAGTTAATTAATTGAGCATGGAACTTCTAATTGACAATCGGACCTGCCCTAGAACCTCTGTCAGTAACTGATGAAGTCAGGGGGGAGTTATAAGAACTGGTCCTGTGATACATGATATAGTTGATGGTCTCAGTCTCTTGGGTGGACCTTCCAAGTGATGGGACATCATTCTTTCTGGTTGCCTTCCTTCTTGTTGTTGTTTGTTTTCCTTGACTGTTCCTTTCCTTTCATCTCATATGCTCTTCTTTACCTTGGATGTGAGCTACCTTTTGATCTTTGGTTACCTTGAAGTCGTGAGTCCAGAGTTTACTATGTCCTCAACATTGACATATGTATAGAGTGCAAGGCCAGGATGTCTGAAAGAAACGGTCAGGTGTGCCTAACATTGGTTGGAGCTATTCTTCTTATTTGTCTCATCAAGGAAGTGCCTGTCAATGAAAATGTTTGTTACTCCTATGCAGGGATTTCCGAAGAAATTTTCCAGAGAACACTTGCCAAAGAACAAGATGCTAGTGAGTATAGTGGATGCAGCAAATCATGGCGAGCCAAATGGAATACAAAGTATCACTACTTGGTTGGTCTGGAGACATTTGCCCTTGACCACTACCTAGAGGGAGACAATGCATATGTTTTTGATATAGACCCTACCACACTTGCTGTCACTAGTGTGGACCCAAACACTTCAGTTCATGTTCGAGCATTTGTAGATCCTCTGATTGACGACAGCAAGGAACTCCTTGTTCTTATCAATTCATGTCATCTGTGTTGGAAACGTGCTGATGGTGGCAAGCTCATTCAAGGCCATCCTCAACTTTTGTTGACAGACGCATCTCTGATAGAGGGTGGGCATCTAATGAGGCTGTCAAAGTGGAGGTACCAGAGCCTACACTGGAGGAGAAAAAAATACATTGTGTATACTGTGTGGTTCAAAAAATTATTAAACCATAGAGAAGGAAAGAATGGGTTGGAGTTTCTTGTGGACCTCAATGGAATGAAATGAGGATTGGGAGAAAGGGGATGGAACTGGATCTTGCCAGGAATTGGTGGATTCCTGGGTCCTACTTCAACCTGGATTTCACGCAGAGCTTCATGGAGTACTTTATGGACTAATGATGAAGTCCAACAATTGTCAAGAGGAAATACCATTCTAATGAGTTTGTAGTATACCATAGTCATGGAGGCTACATGAGTTCATTCTTTGTTGAATCTGGAATGAACAAGGAGAACAGTCTCAAGTGGGGAATCTCAAGAGTAGCTTCTCACCAGATTACAGTTTTCCCAAAGCTTTAATTAATTAGGCTTACTCGACTTTAAATAAATTTCAAGCAGACTGGACACATCCTTAACGTATAGTCTGGTGCAATTTCCTATTCCAGCAATGAATCTACTGACCTTATGCCTCATAATATGGAAAGCCAAATGCTTACTTCCATTTCCGGGCATATACATTCCCACTTCCAGGCCTAACATTATGGCTAGATATCCCCCATTGAGAATATCCTGGCTGTTAGGCTTCCTGATAAAGAGGCCCTCAACTTCTCCGACAAATGCCATTTACGATTCTTTGGAAGTCAGATTTTGAACTTACCAAACACTACTGTCACAGAACAGAAAGTGGAGGAAGGGGGGAAGAAGAGAGCAAAAAAGAAGGGACTTGACAATGTCCACAAGAAGCCCAAAGAGCATAGGGATACATTTCCCCCCTGCATGGCTCGTGCCTCAACGCTGTGCAGAGGTAGGAGTATCCAGTGACCACAAAAGTTCAGTTGATCTGGATTAGTGCCCTCTTTCCTCAGCACAAGTACATATTTTGCTTTCAGCTTGATGAGAGGGAAAGTAGCAGCAGTGCCCTCTTTAAGCTGCTACTGCTCTGTCTTCCATAACGTTTTTAGTTCTTGGTGGAATTGTAATGGGCTGCGCCTAATTGCCCCTGTTGCTGTTGGGGAGTTCGTCTGAATAGATTGCAATGTTTCTTTCTTTAAAGCACACATGGATCTCTGTGACGCCCAAGAACAGAGAGACGTAATAATCGTGCAATGCTTAGTCGCGAGGTGAGCAGCTTCTAACCTTGCTTTTGTTGTGTGCCATGCTCTGGTTGTTGAAGGGTGCTGCGAAAAAACTGGGATCAAACTAAAGAGGGTATTGAAGGCCTTCCTTACAGAACCACATGTATTCCGCTGTGTAATCCATTTCTGCCGCTTGATGGAGCTACCGCATAATACACTACGGCCTCCACAGTTCACTCAGGAATCCTGAAGAATCCACCCTCAAATTCCAGAATTCACTAGAAGAAAAACGCGGAATAACCACTATGTTAACCACTCATTTTGAGTGGTAAAAGACACTAAACCACTATGACCCCAAAATAAAAATGACTCATATAGTCATTTCTATAAAAACTGAGAATATGCAATATCATTCATAGCGAGGTTATGTGAGTGGATGACGTCTCTCAGCAGGTCATTGGAATGATTACCCACAGAGTGGTATGTAAGTTGTTTGAGTCATCCATGGTGTCTCTATGAGTGGGAACTATGGATTGGAATGATTACTAACAGAGTGGTGTGTAAGTGATTAGGAATACCACTGGAGGAATCCATACCACTAATACACTAATATATAGGTGATTACTTATACCACTATATGAGTGGTAATGTGGGCCATTGTGTGCATTTGGCTACTCCCACAGTTTTAAATTATACCACTATTACAGTGATGTGCAAGTGATTATGAACATGACTAGATGAACACATACCACTAGTGTAGTGAAAGAAGTACCATTGGGGATTCAAGCTCCACAAACTAGAATAGAATCCTAGAGAGTTAGTGTTGGAACACTGTCAACAAAATCCAGCCATGATAAAAGTCTGAGCCTAACTTTTACACGGCGTCTCTGCATGCATGCTAGGAACACTGAACTGCTTTCCTACCTTCTTCTCACTGCCAGCAATGTCTACGCCCGGGCGAATGAAATTCTAAGCCATCTTCATGTTCTTCTCTGGCCAAAGACAATTCAGACCGACGACATCTTCCAACATTGTTTGCGGTGGGACCTCTTCCTCGTTAGGGTGAGGCAAGACACAATTGGCAATATAGATATCATTCACCTCAACCCGCCACAATCCTTCAGGTATAACACGACAGTGATATGTGTCTTTGTCAAGCACACCATTGACAATTCCACTGGCAGCCCTGTGTCGTGGTACATGAGGATCATACAGGCTGATTTTGTCCTTCAACTTAAACTGCACACAACACCCACCATAAAACCCACATTAATCAACCCATGAAGATTTACGTGTACATTGAAAACTAGATAATGAGGACCGTCCAGTATAAGCAATCACTCAAAGTGTAGAGTACTTTTGGTAGCATAAGAATATCTGCCACTGTGGCAGGGGGTTGATATTGGGGGGTTAAGGCGCCGTAGTTGGTGCACTGTCGGTGGCAATATCAAGAGTGGCTTTCTCAGCCTGCAAACATCACGCCCAACACCCCTTAGCAGTTACATTTAGCAATGCATCTACTAATAGTCTGAAGTACCCAACATGTAAATGACCACATTGTACAGAACTGATAGCCAACAAGTGCATGCATGCTCACCTCTAGTACGAAAACTGCTGCATGGAGAGGAGCATCCTGAAGGCCCACCTGACTCTTACTCCCGCTAGAACTTGGTGTTATGTCACCATTTGCATCAGTCAAGGACTTTGTGCCTTTGGCAGCAGTGGCTCTGGTTACACGCTCTCATTTTCGTATGTACTTTTTCTCAGCTCCCTTCACGATGGCTGGGGCAGGGTCCTCCGCACCCCTGATGTGCATACCCCGCAAGCATCGCACTCCACGACACCACATCTCGTTCAGCCATAGTGTTGAACACTCCCTTGGCATCCTCGATGCACCCACATTTGGCATACATGTCCACCAGGGCAAGGGCAGTGTTCAGAATGACATCTGGTAATCTGACAAACATTCTCCTTTTAGAATTGTTCCAGCAAATGCCCCAACCCTACTGACTTAGAGGCTGTAGTGTCCAAAGCCATGTCCGTTTCCAGAAAATTGTCTGATGAAAATGAAGTTAGGCAGAAAACTTCCCTGGACTTGTTTCCAGTCTGTGACATGGGGGAGGACACCATGGATGACCTCAAGGGTCTACCCACTCTCGGCACCAGACTGAAATTTAAACTAAGGGCAGGAATCCTACCTTTGAATAGCAAACAGAAGCAGAGAGGAAAGGGAGAGTGCAATTGCACCCAACTCAACTTATCACACTAGTTCCTATGGACAATTGCATTTGCTACACTCTGTAATATGACAGGCATTCACCTTTTTGCCTCGGTTGTCCCACCAGTTACTGGGGTCAGAAAAGTATTCATCCCACAGTTTTTTCTCATATCTGTTACCTGTTTTTGGATACTTAGGGACGACTTTGATAGCAGGGGAATTCAGAATGAAATATGTTGAAGAAGGTACCTTCATTAGCAGTGGGCCTTGTTCTATCAATTGCGCTGTTGCCATTGCTGTTTCCAGTTGACCATCTATCCACACGTAGCCGTTGTGCTATTGAAGAAGGTGCCCCCCCTTCCCCCATCATTCGTTCATAGCTCTCCAAAGCCTCCATCCCACGTCCCTGCCGTGCATACCATGCAAGCATCGCACTCCACGACACCACATCTCGTTCAGCCATAGTGTCCAACACTCCCTTTGCATCCTAGATGCACCCACATTTTGCAAACATATTCACTAGGGTATTGTTCATAATGACATCTGGTACAATTCCAACTCTGAAGATGTCGCCATGGACCTCTTTCCCCTAAGCTACCAGGGGAGTGTTCAGATTGACATTTGGCACAATTCCAGCTTTGATGATATCCCCATGCACCTCTTGCCCTTCTCCAAGGCTGCCCGGCTTGCACGCACATTGCAAATGCACACAAACATGACGTGCTTCCCCCATCCTTTGCTCATAGCTCTCCAAAACCTCCATCCCACATCCCTGCCATGCATACCTTGCAAGCATCGCACTCCACGACACCACATCTCGTTCAGCCATAGTGTCCAACACTCCCTTTGCATTCTACTACTTTGTGCCCATGCCGGACGAGCTCCTGGGGATGCGCAATGGCGGCGTCTTGTCTCTTCTCACAGGCAGGAGATCACCCACATTTTGCAGCCATGTTCACTAGGGTTTTGTTCAGAATGACATCTGGTACAATTCCAACTCTGATGATATCGCCATGGACCTCTTTCCCCTAAGCTGCCAGGGCAGTGTTCAGATTGACATTTGGCACAATTCCAGCTTTGATGATATCCCCATGCACCTCTTGCCCTTCTCCAAGGCTGCCAGGCTTGCACGCACATTGCAAATGCACACAAAAATGACGTGCTTCCCCCATCCTTTGCTCATAGCTCTCCAAAGCCTCCATCCCATGTCCTTGTCGTGCATACCTTGCAAGCATCGCACTACACGACACCACATCTCGTTCAGCCATAGTGTCGAACACTCCCTTTGCATCCTAGATGCACCCACATTTTGCAACCATGTTCATCAGGGTTTTGTTCAGAATGACATCTGGTACAATTCCAACTCTGAAGATGTCGCCATGGACCTCTTTCCCCTAAGCTGCCAGGGCAGTGTTCAGATTGACACTTGGCACAATTCCAGCTTTGATGATATCCCCATGCACCTCTTGCCCTTCTCCAGGGATGCCAGGCTTGCACGCACATTGCAGATGAACATAAACATGATGTGCTTCCCCCATCATCTGCTCATAGCTCTCCAAAGCCTCCATCCCACGTCCCTGCCGTGCATACCCTGCAAAGCATCGCACTCCACGACACCACATCTCGTTCAGCCATAGTGTCGAACACTCCCTTTTCATCCTAGATGCACCCACATTTTGCAAACATGTTCACCAGGGTATTGTTCAGAATGACATCTGATACAATTCCAGCTCTGAAGATGACGCCATGGACCTCTTTCCCCTTTTCCAAAGCTGCCAGGGGCATGTTCAGATTGACATATGGCACAATTCCAGCTTTGATGATATCCCCATGCACCTCTTGCCCTTCTCGAGAGCTGCCAGGCTTGCACAAGCATTGCAAATGCACACAAACACGATTTGCTTCCCCCATCATTTGCTCATAGGTCTTCGAAGCCTCCATCCCACGTCCCTACCGTGCATACCCTGGACCAAGCTGACTCTCCCAAGAACCTTGTAAACATCAGCGAGGACTTAAGTGCGCAGCAGTGATAGGGCTTAGTGGGGCTTAGTGCTTGAGGGGAAAAAAAAACATCGCATTGGTCCATGAGAACCACCATGGTGCAGCTAAGCGAGCAAAGATTGAAACATGACATGCTAAGACCACGTTGACTCTCCCAAGAACCTTGTAAACATCAGGAAGAATACCAAATCACGGTACTAACAGGAGCCAAAAGCCCACATTTGCAGGATGGACAAACTTCTTCACATCCTACATTAAGAAAAAGCCACACCTTGCGATTGCGATTGTCCCACCATCATGAAGGATCTATAAAAAACTCATGCGAGCTCTGCTCCGTGCTGCAAATTCAAGGCCGAGTCTGATGAGAGGGCAAAACAGGCTGAAATAGGTCGAAGAAGAAGGTGCCCTCACCACATTGTAGTCGACCTTATGTCATGACCCATGGAGGATTTGACAGACCATGAACCCAAACGGACCTCTTGTGTATGCTGCTTGTGTCTGTAGTAAGGTAATGTTGGATTGTCCATGAGAACCACCACGGTGCAGTTGAGCAAGCCTAAACCCTAAACGCGACCTGCTAAGACCAACCTGCACGAGGGCTTAGTGGGGCTTAGTGCATGAGGGGAAAAAAAACAACGGGGGTAGTTTAAACCCGCGACCCGTCGACACAAAGGAAGAGCCCTTGCCAGTACACTACATGCACACATTTGAAATCTCCCCCCAAAAGTATGTATATATTGTACATACGTGATGGGCAGCTTTTTAAGTTTTTTTAACCTTTTTACAAACCCTATAAGCAACTTTTTGTTTCTGTTTTTTTTATAAATTTTAAAAGAAACCTCATGCCCTTGAGGAGGGGGAAAAATTAACCCCTTTCATTTATGGGCCATGAGACCTACAGGAGGATCAACGCCCAGACATACCGTCGTCACAAACAATCCCACACATGGGGTAATGCAGCGGGTTTGAACCCTGAACCACCAGGGCGACACACTCTGCACTTATTAGCCGATGTGTTTTTTTTTAATCTTTTGTACTTTGATTTTTTTTTTTAAATTCATTTTAGTGGTTACAAGTGAGCACATAGATGTATTCCATGGAGATAAACAAAATTGTTCATCCGGTGTCTTCACGGTGGATGTATCCCATGGAGCGTTACATGAAAGATCTTAAGGGATACGTTAGGAATTACGCAAAGCCAGAAGGGAGTACGGCTACAGGGTATGTTCTGGATGAGGCCATGGGGTTCATGACTGAATATATAATCATTTGATGCAACTCAACGGCGGACTTGGGATGCAAATGCGGAGGAAGGGGTTGAGGACGAGGTCTTCGAAGGTGTCGGCAAAAAGCGGGACATGACTGGAGCTAGGAGAGATGCAACACAAATTTTGTATGTGCTGAACAATACCAATGTCATGGCTCATTGGGTGCAGTGAGTACTTCTTTTCATTGCACCTTATTCATATCAAATTCAATTTCAATTCTGACTGTCACCAGTGTAATCAAACCACCCACAAAGTCACAAATGTCAGTGGTTCATCCTGATTATAACCAATGCTGTAGTAACGGAATGTCTGAGTGAGTGACTTATTGGAAGAGCATGTTCATTTATAAGTAATTCTGCTCACTCCTCCAGTGGTTTGAAATAGTGGTTTTTAAAGTAGCATTCATGCTAGGTATTTTTTGCTAAGTAATGTAATACTTCATTGCTAACATGTGTCATTCTTGTTGCCATTTTGTGACAAAAAGTATGCAACAGAGAAGGCACAGTTCACAGCAGACAGAGAGGCATGTGGTGATGAGTGGCGTGCCAATCGACGTCTATCTTATCAGATCAGCCAATACCTAGGTCATTAGATGGTCCCACGGCTCTAAATAAAGAAGACCCGGCTATGTTGGCTACCATTCAAGCGGCATTTGTGCAACCAACCGCTATTCCAGTTGTAAAGTGATTCAGAGGGTGACGAATATGTTTCAAATTCAGAATAAAGTTTATTGTTGGAACCATTTGTTCAATAGCATCATCCCACAATGGTCTAGCCACTTGTCTGTTTTTCAAAGTCTGTCACAGCTGCACAAACCACTTAAAGTTTTTCATGTATCACCCAAAAATGGTACCAATCACTGTTGTGTAGGCAACCACTCATGAGCAACCACTAGAATAGTGGTTCCAATTACTGCAGTATCTTTCAACACCCACTCTCCACCACTATCAAAGTGGTACAAATCAATGAGGTGTCTTTAACCACTCAAGATCAACGTGCACTGTCCCCGTCCACGTGGAATATTATATTTATGAATTAAAATATATTTCTAAATCATAAATCACAAATAAAATTTGAATTATTACACGTGGAGTAGCAAGTGGTTTCAACCACTTCCCATCGCCGAGGTGTCTATAACCACTCACAATGTACCACTGCACTCGTCCACGTGGAATATTATATTTATTAAATGAAATATATTACCAAATAAATAATAATAAATAAAAACAAATTATTACACGTGGACTACTGAGTGGTTGAAACCACTTCCAACCATTGTCTGTGATGCCACCGTGGCATTTCATTGGGATTAACCACTGGCAAGTGGTTACTAGTGGTTTATAGAGTGGAAAAAGACAGTGGTGGTTAAAGGGCCAGTGGTTATTCCGCGTTTTTCTTCCAGTGATTATGTTCAGGAATCCCGGAGTAAAATAGTAAGGAAACCACATTCTAGCGACGACCGAAGGTCGGAAGCTAGTTTAGTGTAGAGCAGGAATAGGGTGCCATAGTGCCACGTTTTCTTCGCCACGTCATCATTGCCATGTCATCGTCGTCATGTCATTGTCACCACGTCATCGTCACCATGTCATCGTCGCCACGTTTCGTCGTCAATTTGTTTGGTTCCTGCCCGGACTGCCCTCCCAAAAAACCCCAAAGTGCCAAGTGTTTTCGGAGCGTGCCCGGACTGCCCGGTTCTTGAAGTACTTGAATTGCAGGAGCTCTGCGTTTTCCGCCATCGTTCACCTTGCAAGCTGCAAAGCTCTCAACAGTCTCGCTGCTCAATGCACACCGTGGCTTTTCCCCCATTCGATTAGCTTCGGTTTTCCTGCAAAGGCTCCGCAAATCACATCATTTTGCTTGCTTAGGCTTGTGAACGCCGTTGAAAATCGTCCCACATTGCATCAATTTCACAGGCCAAGGCTTCTCATTGGTAGAACGAACGTTGATCATCCTTGTGAGGTGGCTTCCCAAACGCTGACCACGTTGCTTCTTTGATCTGATGTAAGACCAAGCATTTCTGATCCTCCTAGTGGAAGACTTCTTAAGCTCCATAGATCTACTCATGAGAGGGGTTGCCATTGCTATATGCCACAGACCCCACCCCACTTTGGAAGAAGGAGAAATGGAGGGAGGACGGAAGAGAAAAGAGAGGTCAGTTGCTGTGGTGTTTAGGAAAAATAGACCAATTGTCTGTTTGTTTCAAAACTTCACCTACAGTTTATGAAACTCCAGTAGGCTGCAGATGCTTCTTTGCCTATTGGCCAGGCCTGTTATGGAATCCATGTGGTAACTTGTATCGTGTCCTCTGCAAATCCAAGAACTCAAACCCAGAGTTGTTTGTCTCTCAGACACCACCTGCTCTTGGTGGAACAAGTGGTAGAGGAAATCCCTAGTGCCCATCACATAGACTGCATGAATGCTCATTCACGATTTCGTCATATTCAGTCCATGTTGGTAGTGGTTTGCATCTGTGGAGGACCATCAAGTTCAATTCTTCGACATGCGGAGGTACGTTGAAACAGTTGAGTGGAGCTTGATCTTGGCCAGCGACTTGCTGATGTTGTTGTTGTTGTTGGGAGATAACTGCTCGTGGAAGCATTCCTGTATGAGATAGAATTCCGCTTCCAAGGTTTCCTCTTCCACTATCTTCTCCTTCAGCCGTCCCCTCAAGTTCAGATTTTGCAACCTGGGTTTTGCCCCACATAAGCTTCAATCTCAAGCCTTTGATAACCAGCTTGTTGGCTAGATTGTCAGCAGCCTTGTCAGCGCCTTCCCTGCTGGTAGAACCAGGCACTGCTAATGAAGGCACCTTCTTCAACACATTTCACCCTGTTTCTCCCTCTTATCAGAATGGGCCCTGAATTTTCATGTTGAATTTGCAAGTTAGCTGGTTGAGTGAACCTTTGATAGTTTGGAGTGACTTTGACATGATACTGCCAATGTGACAACAGGGAAGTACCTCAACCATGACCACAGCTTCTGAAAGAGGATCAAGAGAGGGAGTCCACAATGCTTCTTCTGGCACTTCTGGGCATGTGAAGATACTTTGTGCGACAGGCAGACTGACAGAGGCTCTACAGACTCTAAACCAAGGAGGCATTTCAACAGATGTAGATATGTATGTCTGTCTCTTGCTTAAGTGCATCAAGATGACAGGTCTGGAAGCTGGAAAGCAGGTGCATACTCACATTATCCAAAATGTTTTCCTACTCAACACCCTTGTCAACATGTATGTCAAGTGCGGGAGCATCATGGATGCTCACCAAGTGTTCAACATAATGCCTCAACGATCTTTGATCACGTGGAATATAATGTTGGCAAGATTTACCAAGCATGGGTGTGGTAGGATTAATGCTTTGGAGACCTATGAGCAAATGCTGCGCGAAGGGGTGAAGCCCTACCACATCACGTTTGTTTGTGTTTGCAATGCGTGTGCAAGCCTGGGGGCTCTGGAAAAGGGGAAAGAGGTCCATGGTGACATCGTCAAAGCTGGAATTGTACCAAATGTCATCTTGAACACTGCACTGGTGGACATATTTACCAAATGTGGGTGCATTGAGGATGCGAAGGGAGTTTTTAACACTCTGGCTGAACGAGATGTGGTGTCGTGGAGACTGCCCTTGTGGTCATGTATGCCAAATGTGGAAGCATGAAGGATGCATGTCAAATATAGTAGGGAGGCTCTCCACGTATTTGAACACATGCAACAGGAAGGGTGAATGGTATCACCTTTGTATGTCTTCTATTGGCATGTAATCACGGGGGCCTACTGGATGAAGGCCAACATTATTTTGATTCCATGAGTCAAGATCATGGGCTCAATGCTACTGTGGAACATTATGGCTGCATGGTGGACCTTTTTGGCTGTGCATGGTGGAATCCGAACGCTGCTTTGTCACCATCCACAATGGATTTCCTCCAGGAGTATGCAGGTGCAACTCCTACCCTAAATCCTCTCGTGGACACTTGCATGCCAACTGCAAATGGCATCTTCTTGAAATCGCATGCATCACAAGAGAGACTCATCTACATTGTTTTCTGCATACAATTTTTAGCCAATGTGGCAGTTTGGATTGTCATTTATCTCCCTTCTTTGCTGCAGTCATTGTGCTATTGCAGGGCATGGGGATGATGTTGGGTGTGATGGGCACCATCCGTTTCAAGAAGCAATAGGTTTGTGTTCTCCCACTGTGTGTAAGCTCAAATCTATGGTGACCGAGTAGCCTAGCTACAGAGTGCAAGTGATTTGATGGTTCATGGGGTAGAGAGGCATCAGACCTGTAAGCCAATGCACAAGCAATACTATATACATCAAGCTCATTTTGGAAACTATTCTGCTTCACAAATAGTTAAACCTTTTGAAATGTTTCCTCCACCTTACATCAAGTGGCTTGCACGTGGGAAGTTGTGAGATAAAAAGATGAAATGGGTGGTTCCTTTTTCAGAGCCAGGATATTTGTTGTGACGGCAAGTGGATTTTTCCATGGGTGGTGCATCATTGTGGGTCCAGGATAGGAGGGCACGTGCACATTGGAGCGTGAATGTGCCATCTTGAGTAGCACTTCTGATCAGATCTCTGCATTATAATAGCATACAAGGTAAATATACGATAGCACTTCACTACCGAGAGTAAATTTGATGCAAGGTGGGAGGACTGGAGGTTTCAATAGAATGTCATGCATTGCTTGGATCAGATTTATTCACTAGACTTGAAGTCCAAGTATGTGTCTGCACATACCAGCTCGCAATCGCTTACACCCGTTTGGAGATGTTAAGTAGACTTGTGCATTCACCACGCACAAGTTGATAGCCAGAGTTCAATCCATTTCCTGAGTAAGGGCAGCCTATTACCTGTCATTGGTGCAATCTTTCTTCACTCTGTCAGTCACATAATTGCATCTTTGTAGCGGCATAGCAGTTCCTCAGAGGTACACCTTAGTCGCCATGAGTCTTACACAGGGTATTCGAGTCCGCGCAGGCCTAGAGCTGTCATGTGTCGCGCACCTCACTTCGGTAAGCTCCCCTTCAAGTCATAGTTACTCGCTTTGATGAACGCGCCTAACTCCCTAACTGGCCGCCGGGCCAACTCGGAGCTTCGGCTGCTCACCGAGACATAACGGTCCCTCTTTACTCCTCCACAAGACCCTCTCCCAATTTGGGCCTAGTGGAAATTCCCTTTGGTCGATGGCAGTCCGGAATAGCTCCCCACACCTTGGTCGCTTTCCGGCTCGCACGCTTACTCACTAGTTTTTGGTCACCAATGGGCTTGCACCGTTCTCGGGGTTACTACTCCCTATATATACTTCTGTGACTGTCCGTGGGGGTTTCACAAACAACCATGCCATTTTATGGCGAACCACCACGAAAACCCTCGATTCCCGGTGATGAGTCGCGGTGAGTCTTGGCCCACCCACCACGGTCTCATTGGACCGTGATGAGTCCCAAGACTCCCCACGACTCCCACCACAAGGTCTTCGCCCTCATGGTGAGTCCTATGCCACCCCCACTAAGTCCTACTAAGCTAATACCATCCCTCGTGGAACCACCCCCACCGCAATCCGGTGTGCGGGGCTCCACCTAGTGAGCGCCTCTGTGCTTCAGCCCCCGCATCTATTGTCGCCACTGCCCCCACCACAGGGGCAGCCCCTCTCGTGTCCCGACCCCCTGCCCTCAAGGCAAAGGGCCGCGACATCATGGGTATCAACAATCAGGACAAAGAAGTGACTACAAGCAGATTTCTGAGGATTTCTTAGTAGGCCCATTGACTAGATGTGATCTTGACCCTCAACCAGCAACTTGCTTATATCTGTAGATGTCTTCACATTGCAGAAAATGCACAAAGTTTGTGGGCATGATAAATGCTTGGCAAATGCCATATAAGATGAAGCCCCGAATCCAGTTTACATTTTGTAACAAAGTGTATCAGGCTCCTTTCTCTGCATGCCACATCAGATATAGGCTGGTTTCACCTGTGATTTTGTACTTGACATCACCTACATTATGCACCAGGCGTCATTGTTTTGGAGCAGAATGGTTGGTGTCTTTGTTTTCTTTCTTTCTCTCTCTCTCTGTTCCACGCATAAGACGTTTGCTGTAGCATTGTGGCCATAGACCCCATAGCCAGTTTGGGCAGAACAGAGACAAGATGAGCACATTCTCTCTCCCCCTGCCCACATGGTGGCCTACTAAATGGATGAACTTGAAGATAAATGTCTCTCTGTGAGTTCAACATGATGTGTTGTGGACCACACTACAATCAGCCTTTATGACACTATTCTTGTTGCAACACGTGGTTCGGCCCACATGAATAAGGATTGCTCTAGGGGCAGCAAGGGGGTATGGAAAAAAAATGCAGCTTAGATTACACCTTACTTCCTTGTTTCAGACCTGCACAATGAGTCTCCATGATTGATTTTCCATGAGCACAAAGGGTATGTCAGGTTGTGTCTGGTTGCAAAAGTCCCACATCTGCTTGAAGCTAAACCCAAGTTTCAAACCTAATCTTACATTGACTAGATTGTAATTGTTGTCTGTCCGCCATAATCTCCCTATAACCAGTGTTCACTGGAAACAATAAATGCAAACTGTGAAACTGACATTCAAAGCTGAAGGTTGCTCTTTTTCCATGTTTCAGCCTTCTTGGTCATTATTTTTGTGACCATTGTTTTGTTAAACGTGGTGATAATGAAAGAGGGGAGTGCCCATAGACCTGAGCATGAGCCCTTTAAGCAACTTGAAGAAGGAATAGCACTTTCTGTCCCAGCAAATTGAGCTCTCTTTCTGGTTTTGCCTATAGATCCATCCTCATCAAAGGCATTCAATTGAACAATTTGCCTGATTTTGGTGATGTCAGGTTGCAGGTTGTTGGATCCCGACAAAATTCCATATCCAGGAGCAATGGTGTCATTGGGACTGGGCAGATGGGTAGCACACCCAGCGTGAGCAAGAGTGAAATCCAATTTTGGATGCTGCTTGAATGCAGTTTATGGGACTGAGGTGAGTGGGCGGGCTGGTGATTAGAAGCGCAAATTGTTGGACATGTTTGGACCTCCCTGGAGCAAAGAGGACCTGGAGCTCTTCTATCAAGCATTTCAAAAATATGGCAGAGACTGGAAAAAGGTATCTTATGACCACAATTGACTTGTTGAGATTGTGTGCATTTGCAATGCGTGTGCAAACCTGGCAGCTCTGGAAAAGGGCGAAAGAGGTCCATGGCGACATTGTTAGAGCTGCAATTGTACCAAGTGTCATTTTGAACAATACCCTCGTGGACATGTATGAAGGGAGTATTTGACAGTATGGCTGAATGAGATGTGGTGTCGTGGAGTGCGATGACAATGCGTGTGCAAGCCTGGCAGCCCTGGAAAGGTGCAAAGAGGTCCATGGTGACATCGTCAAATCTGGAATTGTACCCGATGTCATTCTGAACACTACCCTGCTGGACATGTATGTCAAATGTGAGTGCATCGAGGATGCAAAGGGAGTGTTCAACAGTATGGCTGAATGAGATGTGGTGCCGTGGAGTGCGATGATTGCAGGATATACACACCAAGGATGCGGGATGGAGGCTTTGGAGACCTATGAGCAATTGATGTGCGAAGGGGTGAAGCCCAACCGCAACACATTTGTTTGTGTTTGCAATGCGTGTGCAAGCCTAGGAGCTCTGGAAAAGGGGGAAGAGGTCCATGGTGACATCGTCAAAAATGGATTTGTACCAGATGTCATCCTGAACACTGCCCTGGTGGACATGTATGCCAAATGTGGGTGCATGAAGGATGCGAAGGGAGTTTTCAAATGGCTGAACAAGATGTGGTGTCGTGGAACGCGATGCAGCTTGCAGAGTATGCACAGCAGGGGCGTGGGATGGAGGCCTTGGAGACCTATGAGCAAATGATGGGGGAAGGGGTGAAGCCCGACCACATCACGTCTGTGCGCTGGACATATGTCAAATGTGAGTGCATCGAGGATGCAAAGGGAGTGTTCGACAGTATGACTGAATGAGATGTGGTGTCGTGGAGTGCGATGATTGCAGGATATGCACAACAAGGATGCGGGATGGAGGCTTTGGAGCTAGTAAGTGCACAGTGTGTCGCCCTGGTGGTTGGGGGTTCAAACCCGCTGCCTTGCCTGATGTGTGGATTGTTCGTGACCGGTTGGTCTGGTGGTGACATTCCCACCTGTGTGCCTAATGGCTTATCTGAGTTAAATTTTCCCCCTCCTCAAGGGCTTGAATTGTGAGCAGTCGTTCCTAGGTTTCCTTTAAATAAATAAATAAATAAATTCTCAACCGACTTCCGCTCTAGACAAAACAAATGCTAAATCCCTCCCCCTCACTTCTTGGGCGTAGATAGAATTAGCTGCATCAAACAAGGAAATGTGGAGACGTGACATGATAGCTTGGGCAACACTTCGCCATACTCTTCTGAAAAACAATGAAATACGGGATGTTTGTATATAACACCATAGGGATAACCCACCCCTTTTTGTGAAAATTGAACATAGTTATCAGACTTCGTCGCTAGTAGTGCGGAGCAACGTGAAGCCCTAGTTTTTTTGTTTTGTTTTTATAAGCAGAAAAAAACCAACAGTCAGTAGCTCAGTTGGTTAAGTGCACTGAGTTCCACCCAAATGATTTTGGGATCAAATCTTGCTACTGACGGGTGTGGTATGGTTCCTAGGCGGTGTCCCGCTCATTTGCCTCCATGACGCATAAATGAAAGAGGTTATTTTCTCCTCTCACTACTAAGGGGCGTAGTAGGATGTTGTTGTCTTCTCCTTCGAGAAAAATGGGTACAGTGCTTTTGCTACCTTTTCCTAGTAAAGAGTATTATTGTTACCAAGTGAAACAGCCAACTGCATAAAAAGGCCAGTGTCAATCATTTCATGTCCAAATGAAAACTCCCTTTGCATCTTTAATACACCCACATTTGGCATACATGTCCACTAGGGCAGTGTTCATAATGACATCTGGTACAGTTCCAGCATTGACGATGTCATCATGGACCTCTTTGCCCTTTTCCAGGGCTCCCAGGCTTGCACACGCATTGCAAACACAAATGAACGTGATGTGGTGGGGCTTCACCCCTTCATGCATCATTTGCTCATAGGTCTCCAAAGAATTCGTACCACACCCATGCTTGGTAGATCCTCATCTCTGTTATCTGTTTTTGGATACTTTCCTGCTGCCACATCGGCAGTTACTTGTCAAAGTCATTCCAAACCACCACAGATCCACCCAATGAGCTAACTTACAGAATTCAATATGCATCTCAAGGCTGAGTCTGATGAGAGCGCAAAACAGGCTGAAATAGGTTGACGAAGAAGGTGCCCTCACCACATTGTCCTTGCTTTTCCAGGGCTCCCAGGCTTTCATACGCATTGTAAACACAAACAAATGTGATGCGGTTGGGCTTCACCCCTTCGCGCAACATGTGTTTCCCTTTATATATATAAGCAGAAAGGGGATTCCCTTTTCAACTATGAAAAAAAAAAAGGCGGACGGAGGCCTTTTTAATCAGATTAAATAAAAGAGTTACAAAAAGGTGGAAAAAATAACCACCTGGGGACCACACTTGAGGTGAATTACGTTCGCAACAGTTTTTTTTTTTTTTTTTTTTTTTTTTCCTTTTTTTAGCACCAAAAAAATATTGTAGAGAAGTTTCATTAATGAGGATTCTTTTGAAGGTCCAAAAATAAGAGATGGAGGGTCGGACCAATGGGATGGCGTAGAGAGGGGTATGGATAGGGGTAATTTGGCTTGTGAGGTGTCAAGCCAAGAGAAAGAAGGGGGCAGATGGGCCCACCTAGGATGTATGGAATTTTTGTTATGGCCATCTCACCCACGAATATAGGGGTAGTTGGTGGGCCCATTGGGCGGTAGATATAGCCATTTTGTATAGCCATATGGACTTCACTAGTTGATTTTTTTAGTTCTGTAGGTAAGTATAGTTTGGTATAGCCATTTGGAGTTCACTAGTTGACTTTCTAGATAGTTCTAGTTTGTAGATAGTTGTGCAGGTAGGTGTATAGCCATTTGGTATAGCCATGTGGAGTTCACTATGGTAGCTGCCTTTCTAGATAGTTTTACTATTGTGGGTGGGGCTGAGAAGCAACTAAGTAGTGGTTGTGGTTGTGACTATGGCTGCTGCAGGAGTAATATAGGAGTAGTGGCAAGGTTCAGAGATGGTTAGGGCTTGGTGACGTACTGGTGGTCCAAAACCGGTAGTTTAGGTATGTGATTCACTTTTCAACTACCCTTTTACAATCATTGCAGTTTGTTGTATGATAATTTAGATGTTTGTTTTGTTGCTATGCTCTATTTTTACAAATACTGTATTTATTGTAATTTTTTTAACTGATTATATTCGTTCGCTGGACCATACTATGTAATAGAAATGTCATTGCCATACCAACAGAATAAAGTGGGCTGCGACACCCTTTGCAAAAAACACGGGCCTGGAAAAAAAGAATAGCTAGAAAATGGCTGTTGGGCGGGTGGTGCCAAAAAAGCACCATGGGAACGTGCCTTTTTCGCCTAGGAAGTGAGTTCCCTTGCGCCCTAAATCCAACGGCCGACGCCCCATTGCACCAGAGAGCTCCACGATCGCGCCACTTGTACTTGTCAGGGTTTGGCGAGCTGGAGTGAGAGTCTGTCACCACCGCACGCCGTCTTCCAATGTGAGTGTATCACCTCCTTCGATCATCCCTAATATGGAACTGTCGTCAGGTACTTGTATGATAGTTTTTTCTATGGAGTGGGCCTTCAAGGGAGCAGACCTTATTGATTGCACAGGCGGGTTGATGCTGCAATATTGCTGATTGCGGAGGGAGAATTGCAGTTAGTGATAGCCAGGCCACACATAACATTTTCCTCTGTTTGCAGAACATATCGATGAACGACGTCTTCCCAACGCTGCAAGGCAAGTGGCCACACAAGCCCCATCCTTTCTTGTTGGGACCCAATTTGAACAATAGGGAGGGATTCGTAGCTAAGATCCAATAAGGCAATCCTGCTCTCTTGGCGCCTTCCCACATTGGCGGCGCCTTATTACAAGCTGCAACATTCAAGGAACGCACTTCCATCTCCATAACGTAGTTTCTCTTGCATTAGAAAACTACATTGAACGGACGCCCCTCCGCCAGTGTAGGAACGGCCCGACACTGATGCGTGCCAAGGGTCTCGTTATGGGAACTGCGTTGAGGCAATACATATGTCATGTGTGACCTGGGTATGAGTCCCAGACAAGGGATAAAACCAATGTTGGACTGGTATAGAGGGTTGACCCGGTTATCAACCCGGTCATCAACCCGGTTACCAGGTACCCTACCCGACAGTTATAGGTTGTAGGAAAATTTCACCTGTAACAGACCTATCGAGTCTTCGTAAGGTGGTTTTTCCTCAGAAACCCTACCGGCTGGGGTTAGGGTTTGCCGTTTCTACTCGTTGTTGATACCAGCCGCCTCCTCCCGTTGTCGTTCCTGGTATGAGCATGGGCTAAGGCGGCAGATATGGTAGGTTTATGAATGCAATCAGCGGCAGATTTGGTGGATTCAGGAGCACGATCTGCTAGGGATTTGGGAGGGGGCATTCAATCGCAACAACAATCAGCTTTGAATGGCCGGAAGGACAACCCTGCTCAGATACGTTTCATTGAGGATTTAGTGCTCCTGATTGCTAAGGGCTATATGCCTTGTCTGCAGTAGAGAATCCATGGTTGAGGCGGTTGGTTATGCGTCAATGTGGTCAGGTGGTATTTCCTACCAAGAAGCAACTTGTGAAGGAACATCTTCCTAATCTGTTGTAGAAAACTATGGAATGATATGTGCTGCCTTGCATTGCACAAGCTACTACCGTGATAACTACCTTTGATTTGTGGATGAGTAGATCTGGATGTGATACTTTTGCCGTGGTCATCAACTTCATCAATGAAGTGTGGATTCCATGTCACATAACTGTTGGCTTGTTTGAGGCACCCAACACTTGTGGAACAGCTCTTGCCCAATAGATAAAGGCCCTCTTGGCAAAGTACAACTTGACAAACAAAGTGGCACTGACATATGTGAAAGATGAATGCGCCAATTTGGGCACCCTTACTACTGCCCTTACATCGGTGGTTTCATGTACGCCACTTAACCGTTCTGCTCCATATCCTGGTTCCTGCTTTGGTTGTTATGCCGAAGGCATGTCAGTATGCCACAAACCAAGACAAGGTTGGTATGGGCATGAAGGAAGTAAGCCTAAAAGATGCACAAGCTGCCCTTCAAAAAACCATTATTTGGACAAAAAAATCAGGGAAGGGAAAGGTGGAATGGGACAAGGCTTGCATAGAGGCAGGCATGCCTTGGCGGAAATTTAAGACCCCGGTGAAAACTCGTTTTGCTTCCAAAGTTATATTGTTCCAAGAGACTTTGGAGTATGCCCAGGCTATCAACATCTGTTATACACGGCAGACCACTGCTCTGCAATCCAGGGTGCCCATTGGCTCCACATGGGCCATTGCTCGGGCAGTGACTAAAACACTAAACCCTGTTGTACATCAATGTTTACTTAACCAGCGTAGAGGTTATTGGCTGCTGTCAGATGCACTACACTCTGCTCTTGCCATTATGAGCACGATGAAGAGGATTGTTGAACGGAGAGCTAATGTTGTGCCTCCATTGCGTTGTGGGGACTTTGACCAAGAAATAGAGATACTGTATGCTCGCATGGCTTTTCAGGTCACTGACGTGTTACGGCCTTTTCTGGCTTTTGCTGAAACTTTCTCACAAGTCAAAGCACATGACATACTTGCGTTAATGCTGGATCCCCGATTCAAAGGATTGCAGTGTATCGTGGATGACATTGGAAGGGGTGCCCTCTTCTAAACATTGTTTTGGTCCATTTAAGTCCCGAACGTGCTCAAACTGTGAATCCAGTGGTGGTTCAGCCAGCTCCAAGTGATTCTTTGTTTGGTTCAGCAGCTTCCAATGAGGAAGCAAGTGAAGGGTTGTTGAAGTCTGAGTTGTCTTTGTTTCGTCGGTATCATGTTGAGGATGTTGAAAACCTGGACCCTCTGAAATGGTGGTATGAAAATGAGACTCGATTTCCCAATGTTGGTTATCTTGCTCGGCAGATTTTAGGCATTCTAGGTTCTCAAATAGAAACCGAGAGGATTTTCTCAGTGGTTGGTGTGCTCACTTCATTGCGACGTTGTCGTCTTGGTGTGGAAAACCTTGACAAGCTGGTCATGATCTATAAAAATTGGTCAAGTGATGCCAGGACAAATTTTAAGCTAGTTGAAGCAGGAAAATTGGCTGATTTCTTTGAATCCGAGGATACACTTGTTGACGAGAATGAGGAGCTCATTTCTGAAGCAGGCTTGTTTGAGAGTGATGAATAGGTATGCCCTCACCTTTCATTTCTGTATGTATGATCTTGTTGATCAACTTTAAGTTTGTTTGTCATTGGTTGTGGTTCTTGTTTAGTTGCTAAATCTGTTGTTATTCTACTATCTTGCAGGTTGGGTTTTCTGGAGTATATGGAGTTCAGGAGCAGCTATGGATTACTGCAATTATCTGTAGTTAGCTGTGTTGGCAGTAGGAGCAGCTATAGATTATGTGCATCTACAAATTATGTGCTTAGTGAGGATGACTATGGCTATGTGCTCAAAGACATGTAGTTGCATTATGCATATGTTGAAGCATACATGTTTTGAATGTGTGCACTATGTTGACTGAACTATTGATACCCTCTGTTGATAGTTAACATGCAATATAACATTTTGCAATACCAGTCTTGATAACCGAGTCGAAAATTACAGAACATGCAATATTGATACTCAATGGTAATAAAATCCATAATTTTTTTAATATTCGAGAACTTGCCAGAGCATGAAATTAGGAATTCTTTCTACCAGGACCCGCATGTTATCATCAAAAGTTGATAAACAGTACAACACTGGATAAAACCTTTGAGACACTGGCATCATGGATACTAGCCACTAAAACATTGATATTAACCCTTAAGTTCCCAAGCGACCTGAATCGGGTCACTTTGAATTTGCAGTTTGACCTAGTTTTTGCAGATCTAATTTGATGGGGCCCACTCCTGAAGCTGTAATGACAAGGGATTTGTCTCGAGTATGATGAAAAAACAAAATTAAGAAAAAACAAAAGCTACGACCTACAAAAAATATCTTAGATCTCTCATTTACGTTTTGGGGCTTGAAAAGGGCTTGTTGACCGCTGACGTGGCAGGTAAACAAGCCCAAAACAGATTGCACTCCAAAGGCCATTTTTGGCAGAAAATTAGCAATTTTGGAAAAAACGCTTCACCTTGTGGTGTGTGAGCATTACATACACACATCCACCATTGGCTTATAATTTTTTTGTAAAAACAAAAGTACTTCATTTGGAGGCAAAACGAATTTTGTAAGAAAATTGCCAGATTGTATAGTAGATCAGCAAACTTGTAGCCAGGTGGGATCTAGGTGGACATTCTAATAGTTGCCACCTTTGCACTTATCTTATACATTTTGTAGCCACGTCCATGCCTATATAGAATCGAAAAAAAAAAAAGCCTCAATAGTGAGAGGAGAAAATAACCTCTTTCACAGTAACCTCGCCATACAGGCGTCCACGTGGGACACAACCAAAAGGGAAGAGGGAGAATAAGAGAGAGAAAGAGAGAAAGAGGACAATGGCCGTAGCCCTGCTAACTAAGAGCCACTTCACCTTGTGGCTACTGCCCCTTTTGAGGGGAGGTTGGGTTGCAAGTGAGCACAAGTGAATATACTGCATATTCCTAAGATGCCTTCCGAATAATCTTCAGCGAAACAAAAATTGAGAAACTAAAAAATTTGCGAAACTATTTTTAACTGCTCACATAGGCCAGCACAGCAACACTTAAGAAACAAGTAACCCCTATATATGATAAACATGTTACCCTATAGGCGTGGGATTCCCTCACGCTATGCTCATTAGGCCTTTTCCATGGTAGACTTGAGAAAAGGGTGCTGAGACTCCAAGAGACTCTAAAGGTTGTCACGTCCCATGGATAATTTATCGAGACGAAACTCTCACTCCCGAAACTACCACTTAATTTCAATTTCTCAATGCGAAATTAAAACTCTCACTCCCGAAACTACCACTTAATTTTAATTTCGCAATGCGAAATTAAAACTCTCACCCCCGAAACTACTACTTGATTTTAATTTCTGAATGCAAAATTAATACTCTCACTCCCGAAACTACTACTTGATTTTAATTTCTGAATGTAAAATTAATACTCTCACTCCCGAAATTACTACTTAAAGTAAAGTAAGGTAGACAACCAGCATGTAGCCCAGTGGTAATGGGCACATACCACGTTGGATGTGGTTGTGGGTTCAAACCACGGTCTGGTGTGTCATGAAGGTGTCCACCTTCCTAGCGGAAGGCGTAGCCCTTTAGGGTGAAGTGACTCCATAAGTTACGCTTTCTTCGGGAGGCGTCATATATATATATATATAAAGTAAGGTAGAAACACCTAAAATGGAGCGGTACCCAAAACGACTAGAAAAATACATAAAACTAACCATATGTCATCTTTAAAATAAAAGGTGCTTTGATCAGAAGTGGTCCAAATTAGGTCATGTGGTGGGCCACAATGGAACTCCAGTGAACCCTTTTAACTCATACATGATCATGATGACACCACTTAATGGACAAGTTAATAACCACCGGCGCGCACTTTGAGAGCAGTATCAAGTCGAGACATGATGAACGAATCCTAACATGTAGGAGAGGGGATCACATTCCGTGATCAACGATCCCGATTGAGCTTCACCTAGATCAACGATCCAGGATTGAGTTTAATCCAAATGGACATGGAGCCCAGTTTTCTTTAAGGTGGGAGGTTACTTTAAGGCCAATAAATGGTTATGTTAGTTGAGTGCCATGGTCCATGTTACTATGTTGTTTAATCAGTAAAGTGAAAGAGGATGCACACTTTTTGGGCACCTTTGGCTCCAGACAAAGTGCACTTGCTGTTCAAAATAGTACCCCCTACTGGTCCATTCAAGGTTATTCCATGATTTCACATTGAATATTCACCAATATTACAAAATAATTCGGTTTTTTTTAAATTAATTAAATTTCATTTATATGTGCCCACATCAGAAAAATATATACGACGACACTGCACACCTGAAACTGCGCACATTTCATATGATCCATTTTAGGTGTTTCTACATGACGCCTCCCCAAGGGAGCGTAACTTATGGTGTCTCTTCACCACAAGGGCTACGGCCTTCCAGCTGAAAGGTGGACACCTTCATGACACACTAGACCGTGGTTTGAACCCACAACCACATCAACTACTACTTTAATTTTAATTTTTCAACGTGAAATTGAAAGATAGATCAAATAGTTTATCGTTTTGGTGCTACCCTATAAATGCACATGCCTCAAAACATGTAACTCCTATGACCACGGTTTAAAAACATACAACCCCCGTGACCGTGGGTTGTGCTCACGGGAGTTGAGCATGCTCACACTCTGTTCACAGGATACCAACCCCCTTGGAGGGTGGGGAAGAAGAACATACCACACACATCAAGGTAGTAGGATTTGACCCCAGAATCATCTGGGTGGCACTTGGTGGCGCACTATCCAACTGAGCTACTGACTGGTAGCTTTCTGTTTGTGACGAAAGCAACAAAGTTTTAGGGTTCTGTGCAAACAAACATTGAAAGTGAACTCTTGTTGTGTTGTTGGCAGCATGAATCTGATGGTTGAGAAAGACATTGTCTCCCCCCACTTTTATTTTTATTTTATTTTTACATAAAAGATTGAGAAAGACCAACTGAGTCTTGGTTTGTTGTGTTGTGCCTATTTAAATCCGGTGTCCCAATTTTTCTTCTGTGAATGAATGTTGTAGTTGCATCCGATCAGGACTGAAATTCATCGATTAAAGAAAGATATGAATGTACTTGTTTTCATCCAATGTTCCATCAGGACTAATTTTCATACATAGCTCACCAAGATTTCATCCAGTAATATCTGGATAATTTTCATTGGTCACCACACTTAATCAATGTTTTAAGGGCCTCCGTCCTCTCTTAAGTTCGTTGTTTCTTAACAAAAAATCAATGATTGTTTTGGCTAATTGATGAGAATTTTTTTACTAATTGATTGTTTTATTTGTATTTAAGAAGAAAGACATCCACTGTCAAAGAACAAAGAGAGGGTTTCGCACATATTTAAGTTTGGATTTTGTCCCTTTACTTAAAATTGCATTGCGTCTGCTGTGTGGAGTGTGGTTTTCTTTTACTGCACATCGACTGGCTTAACCAAGGGAGAAGGGGGAGAAAATACCAAAATACACACAACTACGTAGCAAGATTTGAACTCAGCATCCCCCGGACGGCATATCCAACTGAGCTATCAACTGGTCTGTGAAGAGGTTTATTTTGTTTTGCATCAAGAACAGTATCCATTGCATTTCTCTTCAGATTCCGAAACAGTCTCCGTTGCGTAGACGCATCCATAGCTGTCCGAGGGGACCAAGATCACATCCATATTCATTATTATACACTTTCGCACGGGAGGAGGCTCTGATTATGTCCGCTGGCTTTGGTCGGCATCGCTTATTTTAGATGTAGAGTTGTAGAGTCAGTATCATGGGCCCTATAGCAAGATTCGGTGTCAAATTATCTTCTCAACAAATACTATTTTTTCAACATCATGCGGAACAAGTATGATAACACTAGGCGGTGCTCCGGTGACTCTAGGCGGGGTGCGCGGGTGACAGACCCTATTATGTACAAATGTTAATTTTGTTTTTATTGAATCTTTATACTTTTAAGATAACCACCAACACTTTTAGGGCAGGAAGACGATACCACTCCGATCGCATTCGTCTTTTACAACAACAACCACCCATCACTAATTTTTGCGACCATATTTAGCGGATCTTGGTTCTCATATATATATATAATTTTTGAAAGCTATTATTATTTGCTGCCAATTCAATATCCCTCCCTTTGCGGAACACCCCAGGCTATGGAGCCTGATGAACAATTCCAATTCATCTACGATTATCCTTCCGTATTGTAGCGACCCGAACAATGGATGCACAGACTCTCCCATCCACGTTATTTCATTGAGGGGGCCACTTGAAGGCATCATTGACCGGCAGTCTCAAAATAGAGCATCTAAGAATATGCAAAGAACAAAGGGAGAGAGAGAAGGAATAGGAATAGATTCCGACGGTCCATCGCATCGTCGCTGCCTTCTTCGTCCACGATTTGGAGCTCGGCTCGGCTCTCCAGGTTCGCTCGTGTCGCTGTCATGAGCACGTCCTTGCTTGCTTATTAAGACCGTCTTCACACCTCCAAACTCTATGCTTTCATGGTTTCTGTGATGCGCTCCTTCCTCTCTGTTTGGGGGTGGTGATGGTTTCTGTGGTGGGCTGAAGATATCTGTTGGGTTCGATTTCTTCGTAGTTTCGTTTCTCGAGAGGAGTGGAGTGGAGTGAGTTCTTCGTTGCTCTGGTGCTGCTGTGTACTCCGCTGATGATCAATCCTGCAGGCTGTGCTGGTATTTCAGCCTGTTTCGTTCTGCGTGTGTTTTGCTGGAGCTTGTTAGAGAGCTCGTGAATTGCGTATGCTGCTATTTGGTCTCATGGTGCTTGTTAGTGTTCGGCCAAAACGAGAATCTTCTTCATATTCTTCGTGGATTCTTTCGTGAATTTGTATTCATGCGATGGAAGCGGTTTGATGTGCCGATGTTGTTTCGTTTCATAGTTTGTGGGTGTCGATGTTGTTTCGTTTCGTAGTTTGTGGGTTTCGTGGGGCTTAAACGAGAATCTTCAACGTTTCTTCGTGGTGGTGAGAGTTTCGTGAATTCGCTCAGTGCGTGGTCTGCCGATTTGTGCTGATACAAAGAGAATCGCTTGCAGTATGCTTCAGCCTGATGATTCATGTGCTGATATTGATCTCGTTTTGAGCGACTTGTAAGGGAATCTTTGCGTTATTCTTCGTGGCGGTGCATTTGGAATTTGCTCCTAATCAGGGGGACCGAATCCGTTTTTCGAGTATCGGCCCTCTATAGGTTGAATCTAATTTCCAATACAAGTTGGTTTCAAGTTGTCTGTCGGTTGTCCGATCGACCATGGCAATGTTTTCGTGACCACACTGTCTCTGTCTGCCATAGTCAGCCCTTAGTCCCTCTGTACATTTCCAGTCACTCTTCGAAAATTTCAAACCATTTCCCGAACTCCAATGAGCAGGTGAATTCTAGTCCCTGCACCCTAGCGCAAGACAGGAAGGTTTGCAGGGTCCGTGAAAGACACAATGTACCAAATGGAGGAGTACACGAGTCCGGCCCTGCTAGCTCACCGAGGGCAAACCTCAAATCAAGAGAGACCATCCCTTTTCAGTACCAGCGACTCTGGTGATGGGGGAGGATCGAGTCCTTGCGGAATAGCAGCAGTAAATGCACACCCAACTGATCCAAAGCCCCGGTTGCGGTGGACTTCAGAGCTTCATACACGGTTTGTAGAAGCAGTGGAGCAGCTTGGAGGCTCTGAGAGTGAGTTCTCTTTAGTCCCTTCTTTTATCCCCTATATTTGTATTCCATTTTGTCTATTTGAAGTTTTTGGACCCAGTGCAGGTTGGAGGCTCTTAGAATGACCTCTCTTAGGCTCTGTCCTAGAGCACTCTGCACTGGATGGGTTAAGCATCAGGTGAAATCACAGGAGCAATTCCCAGCCCTAAAAAGTGCAGGGGAAATTCTAGGTGTGACAGAATAGCAATGTGGTCATAGTATATGCACTTTCACTGTCTAACATTTCTACCTTAGAGCTCATAACTGTTCAGCAATATGCAATGTGGTAAACAAGGCCCCACTGTTTGTTTGTGTAGCACTTGCACACTTGCTAAAGCCTTTGTCATTTTTAAATCTTGCAGAGGCAACACCAAAGACAGTGCTGAAGGTCATGGGTGTGAAGGGCCTCACTCTCTACCACCTAAAAAGCCACCTCCAGGTAATGCTCTTGCTTTTACTACTTAGTTATACTCTACTCAAATTTTGTGATTGCAATGCAATAAAGAGAGCGATTGTGCATTTGAATTTATTCCAGAATGATTCTTTGTGCTTTGACATATGTTGCAGTAGTGTAAATACTAAGTTAAGTTATACTAGTCTTTATTTACTATCCACGTCATGGTAAGTAGTTATTACATGAAGCTAGACATTTCACCGCAATAATTCCACTATTCGCACACACTGTATTTGGGCTTGCAGAAGTATAGGCTTGGAAAGCAGCTTCAGAAGGATGTCCATGTGCATGAAGCCCCCCGTGGTATGTTCTTTTCACCAGATCCACAATTCTGGGTATCAGTGGGTGGAATGTCAACAACTTGCTTTTGTGAATGCATACCCTATTGCGTCAAGTTTATGTCTTAGCCAATGTGGGAATGGAGTGAGCATCCCTCTTTCTCGCCTGATATGAATGCATCATCTCTCGAACTCCTTAGGGTTGCGAGTATCCTAGGCTTTTTTAGCTTCGAGTCACTAGATGTGGTGCTTTATTTCCCTCTTTTACTGTTCCTTTTTTAGGGTTGTAGGTGTTGGAGGTTATTCAAGGAGATCCGATTGGTTTTTCTAACTGTCGCTGCTGTAAGGTTGTTCTGAGGAACTAGTTAAACTAATTCTAAGCTTTGTGAGTGTTATGGGTTTTTCATTAACCTCATAAACCAATCATGAAAGAGAAACTGATCACACTAGTTTCTGAAGGGTGGCAGGTATTTTGTTCATCTAAAACTACGTTGTGTATCAAATCAATCAGTACATGTATCTCGGTTGTGTGTGTCAGGTCAACAAGAAGCACAAGGGACAAACACTATCGGATCTGAATCTGAAGGAGCGGTCGTAATGACACAAAACCCGGCAAAGTAAGGAGTAGCAATCCTGATTATGACCTGCTCAAGTTTTTTAGAAAGGAAGACACAGGTTGAACTCTACAGAGCTGAGTTTTCTTTGTAATAACATGGCACATTATTCTGTAGATTGGACGTTCTAATAGGGCCATGCATTTTTAACTGCCTAAAACATCTATTATAGTTGGGGGGTGATTGTCATATGTGGTCTACACTTGACATGGGGCTTTGCTTCGTTCACAACAGCTTGGATGTAAAGAAGGCTGTTGAGATGCAAATCGAATGCCAAAAAACGCTACAAGCTCAACTCGAGGTATCCTCCATTCCTCCCATGTGGGAATTGTAGAGCTTCTTTTCATAGTCAGTTGATAGTTGCCCTCAAACAAATGAAACGCGGGGAGTGGCGTGAGCCAATACATGCATCCACACCCTTTGTAATAGGAGCAGTAGTCTATGGGATGGGCTTGATTTGCTTAACATGTGAGTTGCAAAAGTGGCCTAATTCAATACCACCTCTCAAACCACTAAGTCCACTGGGGCTATGTATGCAGATTCAGCAACAGTTGCAAACACGAATTGAGGCCCAAGGCAAGTACTTACAGCAAATTTTGGAGAAAGCCAAGGATACACTGACAAGCGTTTCTATAGCATCTCCAGAATTCGAAGCAGCACATGCAGAGATCACAAAACTGGCAAAAGCCAATGCAGAACTTGGCCCTTTCCCAGATCTCAGTGTATCTGCATTTACCCCTCTTGATATATCAAACCATGGGGGTAACTCAACGCCAATGACAACTCAACAGCATTTACCATATCAGGAATCCCAGATGTCAGATTGCTCCTCGCAAAGGAGCTATCTGACAAGCCTCTCAATGAACCTTACTGATAGTGGGGTAGCCAATGGAGAACTTGGTCCTTTCCTAGCGCCAGGTGTTTCTGCATTTACCCCTCTTGAGATATCACAACAAGGAGGCGACTCAAGTGGAGCAAGTCTCCAGCATTTGCCACCTCAGGAATCCCATATGTCTGATTGCTCCTCACATAAGAGCTATCTCACAAGCCTCTCAATGAATCCTACAAGGGGTGCGTCAGGTAATGGCCAGCACCAGACACCAATTTTTTAGACAATACTTTTTAGTGCTCATACTTTTTCACATGATAATGATGGTTGAATACCAAGTGTCCGCCATGGTACGGCTCAAGTAATCATAGCTTAGTAAAGGCTGACATTGCCCTTAAAATTAGTTAGGGGAATGGAAAGTCCTCCCTCACAGCATGAGGACTTACCAATCCAAGTCTCATTCTCATTGAGTGGTGGGATTTTTGTAGATGGAGGTGGTGACAAATCTTTTGCTCAAGGTAACATGCAGGGAAGATTCAATGATGGTAGTTCATCCCAAGCCTTTGTCATGGAATCAGGTTGTGCCTTAGAACGGCTGACATCTCATCAGGTTGCAATCCAATCAATTACAGAAAATTCAAGGAATGGTGATGGGTCTCCTTTTGCATCATCCCAACAAGAAACCTACCACAGTGACATGGCTGGTTTCCACACATCAGGCCCAATTTTGGTCACTCGTGTGAAGGTGGAGGGGGATACTCTTGATTTAAACCATGGAAATGGGGTGGTGTCTGGGTCCAATGGGCTGGACCTCAATATATTTGGGTGGGGTAGGTGACCCTCCTAATCCCTCTTAGTTTGGTGGTTGTTCCCTTGATTCCAAAATTGAGGAGACAGCACATCCTTGTAGTTATGAAGTTATGGGTTGGAGAGGGATAAAGAGGGATAGATACTAGACTTGTTTATAATCTGCTAAAAGAGGGAGAAGGAGGGAAGAGACACTATACCTGCTGGTTTCTAATCTTGGTGTTCTCTTCCCAATCCCCACAAGAGAAAAACCACACATCCATGTTTGTAGACTTAGTTTTCCTTCGCATGGTTGAGAATCAAACACAAGAAGAGAGTTGCAAAATGGTCCTGTTTGCACTTGTTTTAAAAGATTTTCCTTCGAAACATATTTTGACTGTAGAAATTGGGAAGAATTAAACTCTTTTGCTTACACACATCTGGACCATATTCCTGCCAAGACATTCCTTGTGTCACCAATGCTCGAAGTTTCTTTTGTTATGGAAGCATTACTTTAATAAAGGGGCTTATTGTGAAACCCCAAGGGGAACCCACGAATGGACTTAAAGGGCCATATTATTAAATTTGAAATAAATAAATAAATAAAGATATGTGTGCAGTTGTGTGGTGCATATGCATTTCAATTATATCAGACTGTACATATTTGGCTCAAAAGCATGTCCATAAATATATGGTTCCACAGATCCCAAGGGACACAACTGGGAGCTTTTGATTGAGCAACAAATGGTAGATATCATCCTCTTTGGCATCACTTCTATCATACTTTTCAAAGCAAAAACAGTCATGATGCAATGTTATACCAAAGACCCATAAATTTCTCTTGTGATATTTAGGTCAGATCACACCTTCAGTTTTCAATTACAGATTGAAAGATTTGTGTGGTGCCAATTAAATTTGGGTCAATGTCATTGTCCGGAAGCCTAGGAAGCCTAACAATCCAACCAATCCATGTTTTTAGATTATATGTGTTGTCCTGTTGGGGATGTGGCTTGAAATCCCATTGTTTGTTGGGTGCCATACGGAGAGGATGTGTATGTGAGTTAGCCTGCCCACATGGGTCTTGACAGTTTATGTGTGTGAGATATCAACCTCATATCAACACTCTTTTCATGGTCAGAAGTCCCATCCCCAACCTGCTGTTAATGGGTGGAATGCAGTTTTTCCCGCCATAATTTTGGTCTCTCGTCAACCGTACTTGCGTTTTTGAGTGTCATCTCATCTGAATTAAGGAAAGCAGAGGTACAAAAGATAAGTGACAACCAGACCATGGCTGGCAACAATGAACATTACTGCATGGCTCTTTTAGTCCTGCTACACCAAGTGGTGTGCGAAGATGAGTACAGAAGACTCTAGTGCCAAAGGATCCACGTGGACTTATGAAATGTTTTGGCTGACATGGTGAAGTGATGATCTACTAAGGAATGAATTGAAACAAGCTATGGATGATCAGCCTACCGGATAAGTCGAGAGCTCAAGTTTGCTGCGGATTTAAATTTTTCATAGTTCCATGTAGGTGGGCCATACCGGCTTCTATCTGAAGTCAGGCATTAAACTAGTGATCTACTCAGCATGACACATGCCCAGGAATCAAATTATTCTTTTCACTATGAATTGGTGTGAAGGGATTGAAACATTTACAACTTAGCACTGGTAAGTGACACCAAGCTAAATAGTTCATTTAAGCTAATTAGCCACAAGATACATTCGTTGTGTGTGAAGACTGATCTAACTAGCCACCATCTTCGCCAAGTATTTTGCAAGTCTCACCCCCAAGTCTGATCATTACTGCGATGATTTGACATTGGGAGAAGGAACCAGGACAATGCTGCAGGCTTTAGGTAGCTATTGTTCTGGAGGACAATACTGCAGGCTTTAGGTAGCTATCGTTATGGAGGAACATGTTGCAGGCTTTAGGTGGCTTTCGTCCTGCAGGACAATGCTGCAGGCTTTACGTAGCTGTCGTCCTGGAGGACAATGTTGTAGGCTTTATGTAGCTTCACCCCTGAAAGAATGAAGTCTCAAGATGGATTCTTAAGGTGGGTTTGCTTCAATTGTATTGATATGCCTTGCTATTATTTTGAGGCTGATCAACAGAATGGTGGGTTGCGCTTTCTTCGAAATATTCCGATCTCTGTACTGACAGCGAAGAAGTAAGATTCCAAGAGTTGCTCAAGGACCAGCGGTTATAACAACCCATCCGCCACTAAACTAGAAAAGCTACACATGCTCTGTGAGCATCAAAAGCCATGAAACATACAAAGATGTGGAGGGAAGAATCAGATATCGATTTGCCAACATGTCACACTAAAATCCTCACAGACTTCAATCAAAGTCACTTCCATACAAGATGAAAGTCAGTTATATTGTGTTATACAGTGTTTTCTTATTTTTATTAATCAGTAACCATATTAACAGCGTTTTGTTTTTGGCGAATTTTCGCCAAATGGCGACCTCAAAAAATAGAAAAGAATATTCCGTAGCAAATTCCATGTTTTTTCATGGATGAAATCGCCAAATTTCTCCAAAAGCAAAAATAATAATGGATGAATTCGCCAAATATGGATGATCTGAATGGATGAAAGTACGGATTTGGATGATTCTGTCCTACTTTGAGTGGATGAACAGAATATAATCTTTGCAAAACTCTATAGCCACTCGTGCTATTTTCCGAATTTAAGAAAAAAAAACTCTGAACCATAATCAGTAACCATAAAGTTAGTGTATTATTTACTCGCAATATTGAACTTTGAGTAAAAGTTATTATTATAGCCCTATTAGGCCTCATGGCGTCAATTAAGTCCCATGGTGTCTCATTTCTCAGTTACAGTTCGTGAGTTATCCAGCACAGCCTTCCGTGAGAGCAAGCCTTATGACAGCCTAAGGGCACTCAAGGGTTTTAATTTTTTTCCCTTCAAAATAAACTTTCATCCAGGGCCTCTGTCCCCTCAGGCTGTTCAAGTATATATATATATATATATAGTTTTTATTACTGATATTAAAATTATTTGGGAAGACATTTATTTATAGATTAAAACAGTATGATACTGGTTCAGCTGGTTTTCCTGTACTTGGCCTTATATAGTCTCTTTGGCTTCCCTGGTTGCTTGCAGTGTTGGGTCCCCCCATCATTCCTGTTGGTTTGCTTTTGGTCTCATAGCAATCGGGTGGTTATCCCCCTTGTAAGCCTCCTGGCACCATTTCAAGGCTCTTTCCCTTGCATGGTTAGGATTTGATTGCATCAATGTTCATCATCTACATTCCATTCATGTTTTGAAGTCATTTTGCATGCTGTTGTAAAATTTGCATAGTGGGGCAAAAGATAGCAATAAGCTAAAAACGAGTGACAACTGTTTGATGAGCCTTAAACGTCCCAAACATTACTACAGTAGATGAACTATTTGATAATCTCAAACACACAATGCATTCATCCTTCAAGAAACACTCCAGAGCGACTAAGCCTGTTGAAGCACAGTGTCGCAAATTCCACATTGGGCATAATGAGAACTAAATAGTTCTTCAGGACACCTAAATTGACAAAAGGCCAGCAACAAAAAAAAATCAAGCATTTATGAACAAATGTCATCTAATGGTCATGATATCTCTTAGCTTTCTAATAACGAAAAGTGTTTCAAAAGTTCCTAACTAGAATCATAGCTTGCAAATTTGATGCACATACTATGAAATTTGACCAAACTGGATCGGCATGACTTGAGCCCTGCTTCATTTACTTATTGCTTCTACTGTTGGCAATTGCCAATCATGTTCCTGCTGCAAGTCAGCTACAAAAACAACCTCTTCACAGCAATACAACCTTTCGTATGGGCAACTGCACCGTAGAATTAGAAACTAATATCCCTAGGGTGAATATTGATTCCTAAGGTTTGTGTAATGTCCTGTATTAGAACAGAAATGTTTATGGGATGAGTTGCATAATGGCAGAAACCAGCTTAAGTGACAGCCTTCTGTTAGAAAAAAAGAGAGCTGTCCTCCCCCTCTAGACAGTGGTACACCCCTTATTTGCAAGGGTGGGTTACCTTTCCAAAAGACACGGGTCAATGTTGAGCATGCAGATGTTGCAGTCTATGAATCATCATCATCTTCCTCTTCCTCTGATGCTTCCTTGAGCCACTGAGAGAACACAAAAAAACGAGCATCAGAGTGTGCCAAGCCTGCTTGATAGCTGGTATTTCCAACAGGTAACCCAGTCCAATCCAGAAAACCTGACTCCAGACATAGTGATGTTAGCAAAGCACTAAACATATAGTTGTAAATCAAATGTATTTTCTCCACTACACAACAGTCCCACATAATCAACGAAATCTGAAGGAACTGATAGACCTCTCTCTCACTCTCTCCCCAAAACACCTGACACTGAGAGAAGTCCCACCGAGGTCGCAACTCTTCTATGAAGGTAGATTCCTGTTATCCTCCCATCTCACCCTCTAATTGTGCTCCATTCAGACTGAGTGCCAGAATGGTATGGACTAGGACATATCTGTCCTGCATACCTCCGGTTTATTTTCAACCCCTAACCATGTCAACTAGCATTGCATTGCTATTGCTAGATGACTAAACAATGGAATCTTTCATTCATGGGTTGCTTAGAAGCTCCTATTGCTATTTGAGTGAAGCCACATCCATTCTGTCATGAAAGGAGGGGAGGACTGAAAGAGAGATTAAAGAAATGAAATGTTACTTTATAACGTATGCGGGAAGCTCAAAGAGCTTATGGGACAAGAGGAAGAAAGAAACAAGAAAGAGAGAGGGGCCACAAGCAGACCAAAAGCAACTACTGCACAAGGAATTGTCGAAGAGTCAACGCTTCATGCAGGTAAGCTGCCAAGCATATTTAATCCTCGCAATGACAGACCTCTGTGAGAGATTGGGTATTCTGGGAATCTCCCACAGATCTCATAGTATAAAGGGCATGAAACAAGAACTTCAATTTCCCTGTTGTTCCCAGGGGAAGTGGGGCTTAGGGAGAAAGAAAGAAAGAAAGAAAAAAAGTACTCATGAGACGTTGTTTAACGTAGCCTAGAACGAAATAAAGAGAGTGATCAGAGAGAGTGAAGCTTCAGATCACATGTGTATTTATTGCTCATTGTCAACACCTTCTAGTGACTGGACCTACATTTAGGACCAACCATGCATCAACTTATGGGCATGTACTTTGGTGGTTTGATAATGAGGAAACTTCAGAGCCACATGATCAGTTTCTGAGCTGGGTGGGACTTAAGGAAATACTTTTAAATGTGCTCAAATGAGGAAGAGAAATCAGGATTAAAGAGACCTTCTGACAATCATGGGCAGTAATTAGTAGCTTCATACGAGTACACTACGTCCTCACAGAAAAAACAGTATGCAACTATTCTTTGAGATAGACCTGCTGATTACACCTCATTGCAAGCCCTGGACAAAGAAGTGTCTGTGACAGATTGGATGCTCAGAAATGTAGACTGTTACCTGGATAAAAGGCTCTGCTAGCCTCAAAAACCTCTTATCAGATTCATCTGCATCTTGCTTCTCTGAGGCCCATGAAATTATAGCTTCCTCTTGTACAATGTTCTCATCATATAGGAAACGCAATATCTGTAGGAAATCGATGGCATTAGTGAATCACCTATAGAAGAAAGAAAAGCTAAATGCGACTCAGATAAAGCGACTTATCCCAGTTCGACTAGAAAGACATCTACTTTTGGGCAATTGCGCACATTTAAAATGTGCATCTTTAATGGAGTACTCAGATCAAAGGTCCCACTTCAGGCATGAATGGCCATACTTGGAGTTATCATCTCATGACTGGGTTCTACCTGTGTGCCCTCCTCTCAAGCAGAGACTCATGCATATTGAAACCCCGGACAAACTATATGTGGTCAAATGACTCAGCTATTTCTTGAAGGTTACTGGGATTGCATTCAATTGGACAGCTACCACACTACACAATTGATGGATTGCAAAGGTACATGCAATGGCCTTTCCAGGAGAAACTTGCTTTATCAGACTGCCCACTGTTAAATGAACAAATTTCGGACAATGACAACGATCATATATGTTCTCTTTTCTGGAAAGAAAATGGCAATCATTTGAATGTATGATGTATCCTTCATGGCATAGTTCCCCTTGGATACACAAAGTGTAAATGTAGTCTTAATGAAGCTACATGAAGAGGTAGGCACTATTTGACGGCCAGATTCCTGGCAAAAGCCACAACTGTCTCAATTCCTCCTATGACAATTTCACAGAATATAGGTTCTCAAGTTAATAGACCACTGGTCTAGCCGGAAATGATCAGTCAACCCACTGACGCAATACTACACGTAGGTTAGCTATACTGGGAAGCAACCAACATACAACCTATGTGTTTTTGAAGCCAAAACCACTGGGAAGGCCTTAAACACTGAGCCATCTGTTTGCTAGGATATTTCCCACGAGTAGAGCATGGAAACTCAGCATGGACTTACTACATTGCTCGTGCACATCTAGTAATACACCAGTAACAAAATGGATTCCGGATTGCTTTAAGTTGGAGCTGTATCATACTAAGTAAGAAGCAACATCACTCCACAGGTCATCATTAGACTTTGCTTGAGAAAGAAAGGAAGAAAGAAAAAGGCCACAGAGGCCCCAAGGGCATGTGGGAAAAAGGAGACAGTAAGATTGACAAAGAGGGAGCTTACATGTGTAAAGAGAGGAGCCACCTCCCTCCGACCTTCACATATCTCCTCAAGCGTAAAGAGTACTTCCATCTGTGCCAGGGGGACAAAGAAATAAACTCGACACCTATGAGGCCTTACTTGTTGCATTAAGTAGCTAGAACAATCCAAGTTTCAAAACAGTAAAGCCCCGGTTTTTACCACTTCGGGAGAAATTTGTGGGTAGATGGTGCAGACAGACCATTTTGAATCCAAAACTCACCCACTCCACCACAATATCCTCTGGTACAACTGGCAAACAGAGTGATTAAGAACAGCCACATTACCTCCTCGTCAGAACCTTTCAAAAATTTGCGGAGTAATGCTCCCCACTTTGTGAGAACCTCCTTTGTGTTTGCTAACAACTCCTCTGCATCCATAGCACATGTTAAAAGCTAACCGCAGGGTGGAGCAAACACCTCTACCTGGTTACCAAAGCTTCTACTAGTTTTCCTCCCTTTCCAGTCTCACTGGCACTGCAACCTCAGACACATGTGTCAAATTCTCAACGTATGGCACATCATTAGCAGCTTTGAAATTAACATTACGTTTTTTATCATAATGTAATGCGAGCAACATAAATCACATTCTATCAACAACTTAATAGATAGTTGTCAAGCTGGATGCAGGTGGGTTGAGAGCCCACCACTGGTTCACTGCAACTACATCCTCAAGGGTACGTCAGAGCAAACAAGCACTAGATATTATCATATTACTACATGGCTTTTGAATCCCACTTTCATGATGCATCCGGATGGGGTGACAAGCTTGTAGTCACTAGCCTAACCTAAAGCCAGCACGGTCCAATGAGAAACTCTCTCTCTGTGTGCCCGAGGAACAGATATCACAGGGACCATGCCATAGCCGATGGTTGCTGGGCTGGTCAATGTGTACATATCCCTCCCGGATGTTCTTGTTGGAGGCCTTAAGTTACTTATACCAGAAGTTCTTAACGGCATTGGGGAACATTCATAGGCCCACAGGGCCTTCAGGGTTCCACCAGATGTTATGAACATTTACTCTTTGTCTCTGGCACACCCACATACATCCCTGCGGAGGCGCCAGAAAGGAACAGAGACTTTACTTGCAGTGGGGTGGGGAGCTCGCAACGCCCAGTTAAACACAGCCTTGAACATCGCCCCAGAACAGTCCACAAACGTCTTGTTGAATGCCAACCTGTTCTTCAAGTCCCACAAGATGCCAGTAACCACCTTGCAACTTCTAACCAACCATATCGGTGAAAACAGAAGTCGTCACGCTATTCTCCAAGCCACTCATAAAAGCTCACTTCTTTCACTGTACTTTTGGAACTGATAGAGCATGCAATATGATAGTCAAATCCCAAGCAACTGTATTGTTACACTGTTGATGTCCACAGCTGAGGTTGATCATCTCTGGAAAGAGGCAGCCCATGAAAGGAAAGCTGATGAGTACAGTGGAAGATAGAGAGACACCGGAAGGATCAGTGGGGGAAGCAGAGAGAGGTGTACATACACAAGTGGAAAGCATAGTACTTACTTCAAGCTGTTGACCTCAATAACCACATGCTCTTGTAGTACTCCAGAAACCCCTTCGGCTGCCCTTAGGAATGTGCCTTCCACCTTTCCAAAGTAGACTCACAGAACTGCACATTAGCATTGACCCACCAAGACACACTGCACCTATGTCTCCGCCCTCCCTTTATGCCCCTCGTAACCTCCCTCCCTCCCCAGTTCTCTATATTGTGCAATGATGAAAAATTACCAAAGCCATTACCCTCTTTGGCTATAATGTGGGGTGGGATTTTCACATCTGATACTATACCATCCACAATTGTAGCGGTCAATACCATTCTCATATCCTCCCCCCTGTTTCTCGTAAACTGGTGCCAGGTCAGAAGGCTGTGCCAAAAGAAGTCTATTGTGTGCATCTCTAAATGCATCAAGAGTCTATCCAAATTCCCAGAGATAACACACCTCCTTCTCAAAGTCGTCTTCCTCTTCAGCCTCCTCATCATCCTCATCATCTTCAGCACCTGCATCCGGGGCTGTACAGATAAGAGACCACGAAAAGAGCTCCACAACTCGTCTAACTAATTACAAATGTAAGCCAAGTTCATCCTGCCGACATCTTCCAGCATCAACCTGGACTTCCAATCCCTGGTGTACCTGTCAGGATTGGATGTAGAAAGATAATATCAGAGCGATTGATGAACTGAGCAACCCAGGATCAAATTCTTGCACGTTTGGGACCTGAGTCTAATTTTTGTTATCTTCCTACAGAGCAGATTCCAAATATGTAGAACTATCTTTGGAATAATTTTGTATTGTTGATGTTGGTGTTCGCACTCTAAAAATAACAAGATATAATCATATTGTCATCTAGTAAGGTCTTGATGGATTGACCCTGCTGCATTGCTGAAAAGAAATGCAATAGTCAACAACTTACCAGCACCAGCTGCATCGTCCCTCCCTGTCACTGCTCCCAAATCATGATCGGCTTCCCCAATCTCACACTCCTCCTCCATAGCCAGTATCTCTTGAATTCTTTCTGGGGGTATGGTGGCTACAGAATGCCTCCATTCCTCCTCATGCCACCCATCCTTGATGGCCCACTTGTACCCAGCCCCTGTCTCACCTACCTGGCACATCCACACATTAGAAATGATTGGACAACAACAGTCACAGGGCTTGAGTGAACAGCTCTATATCTTTCTTCTCTGGCTCTCTCCCCCTCGCACACACCCCTCTAGCCAGAGATTGTACTCATAAGACGTTGTTTGCCGTAGCCTTGTGGCCATTGACCCCGCGCCCAGTTTGAGCGGGAACAAAAGGGACAGAACCTACCTCTGTCAGGGGCTGACGTTGGTAGTGTGACTTACCATCATATATAGAATTAATCCGGGTTTTCCACATATCCTCTAGAAATCCCTTCACACAAGCATCAATCTGCTGTGTGTGATTTGCCCAAAAACTAGGCCTCAGGAGGGCCTGGGCTTTTGGCTCAGCCTCGAGACTTTCAAAGTTGTTAAACAGGGGTACAGGCACAATTCCCTTGATAGAATTGAAGAGAGCGTCTCTTTGGTGAGAGAACCCCGGACACTGTATCAGAAAGTGAATACTGTCTTCAGATTGCCCACACAGCGGGCAATTGCACTCTCCCTTTCCTCTCTGCTTCTGTTTGCTGTTCAAAGGTAGGCTTCCTGCCCTGAGTTTAAATTTCAGTCTAGTGCCGAGAGTGGGTAGACCCTTGAGGTCATCCAAGATGTCCTCCCCCATGTCACTGACTGGAAACAAGTTCAGGGAAGTTTTCTGCCTAACTTCATTTTCATCAGACAATCTCATGGCAACAGACATGGCTGAGGACACTACAGCCTCCAAGTCAGATTTATCCAGCAGGGTCAAGACTTGCGGATCCAGGTCCAGGTTCCTTGAGAATCTCTTCTACTCTCTTCTGCCAAGACTTAGCCTGTTTGACAGGGCGGTCCTGTTTCCAAGATATAGAGTCGATTAACTTAGGATATCTGGTGTTGGGCATATGTTGCCTCTAGCCAGAGAGAGAGAGAGAGAGAGAAGACTCCGGCCGAAGCCGGCGTAACTAGGAGCCACTTCGCCTTGCGGCTACTGCCCCCTTTCAGGGCTGGGCCCCCCTCTAGCCACTTAATACTCCATTCGAATGGTGGTCAACTAGAATATAGCCAATGAGTGCTGAAGTTTCCATCTGACATTTTCAGCCCACTGAGTAAGCCTTCCCCACAACAAATGGTCATGAGGTTAGCCTCATGGGCAAGAAATACCACTCTCGTTACTTTTGTCTCTTATCTCATATATAATGTTACGAGGGGGGATCACCTCCTCAGGGTTCCAGTGTTGAGCCCCAACAGCCTCGTCCACAGCCCCTGCTATGCCACCATTCCTCATATTTTGCTCCTCTGGCATACCACACTTACAACCTCAGGGTAGAAATATTATGGAATTGATAGCACGTGAGAAAGACAAGCTCTGAAATTGCCAGCCCATTGCATCTGGTATAACTATCACATGGAGAAGGGCTGCCCAACAACACTGCGATATACAATGAAGACACAGTATACGCCTTGATGAGCAAGAGGGAGTGCGGAGGGAGGGCAAGGGGAAAAACGGGAATCGGCACTCTAAGGGCTGTGGGATATGCACCTGAAAACAGAGGATGGCCTGGCGGGTGGATCAAGGAAGAAAAGAAACAAATTCATTACGTTGGTGGGAGACCGAAGGGACGCGAGAGAATGACCAAGAACCACACAGGGGAGAGAGGAAAAAAGCGGGGGGGGTGTCACTAAGAGAAGGAAATATGGAGTAAACCAGTGAAAGGGCTATGAGGACTGTCTGCTCGCCCGCTTGCAGCATCTGCATATTCCAGTTCCTCATCACTGCTATCCTCCTCAGTTGGTTGAGGCATTAGTGATATCTTCGAGTATGCTGGCACTGTGAATTTGGGTCCAATCACCACCTACACATGCAAAACACAGATGCCCAATAAAATTGCCACAATTTAGATTGGTTCTCACAGAGTAGAATACTTCGTTCAGGTGTAGAGTACATTGCTGCTTTACCCTGAAAGATAAGACAACCCCAGGCTGGAGGACTGCCTCAGACTTCACAGTAGACCCCTCACACACAACCGAGGAGTGTAGCTGGGCATTGTCATGGATTGTAACATTGTTCCAGATGTGGCAGCCCTCAATTGACACGTTCTTCCCAATAATACAGCCGCGCCCTACAACAGATTGTTGAATTATGCTGTTTTCCCCCACCACCGTACCCTCTCCCAACACAGTGTTCTCTCCTATTGTTGACGTCCGTGCTAATACAACCCCTGCACCCATTAATAAGACATGCAAATGATTAGTCACTGGCATAGTCTCTCTGTCTCTCTACCTCTTGTACCACATGATGAAGACAGCCTCTCTCTCTAGCTTCCTACTCTGAATGCCTCAACAGTGATCTTACAGTATGATGTCTGCAGCATAGTTAGATCACACAGATTTATTGCTTGCTATGTCATCTCATGACTGCCACCATATGTAGAATAGGAAACAAACCATCTCCCTTGTAGATGTTGCGGCGCTCAAACTTCATAGGAGTGTTTGGGCCAGTAAATGGTATGTCAGGAACCATGGGGTACGTCCATCTATGGATCACATCTTGGCTGACCACAGCATAAGCCCGCAGGTTGTCGACCCGGGCTGCGTACTCACTTGATATCTCATACGTGTAGATTTTGTTCCCCATTATCTGCAGCACACGGATACATCCTCCACAAACACCATCACTACCCCCATCCTCTTGTCTGTCTCTCTCTCTCTCTCGCTCACTTTCTCTTGATGGTGGCTAAGTTCTTGGTAACACCACTCAAGAATTGCCTAACCCTGTTTTCTATAGGGAATTCTTTGGCCTAAAACAAAGCCGAAACAGTTGAGGGTTTCCCGAGGTCCTAACCTAAACCAGCCGCCCTATATGGTCGCAATGGCAATAGGTGCTTACTGGTGCTATCTTTATGATAGTTGCCACCCTCCCACCCACTAGTATGCTGTCTTCTCCTTACGTTTTGCAATCCATGAATGTCTAGTAACTGAAGTGGACATGGATAACAACTACAGGCAACCAACAAACCAATAGGTTAGTGATCCCTGTGGAACTTCATGCTTGACAGGCTTTAACGGCTTGACCTGGATCCAGGTGAGGCAGCTTCACGTGCTTTAGTTGGTACATATACTCAGATTGTGAAAAGGAAAGAAAGGGCATAAAGGAAGCCTTCTTCTTGCCTCATGCTCGGTGTAGAATTGAGTTGAGGGTGAACACATGACAAGCAAGGGATTTAAGTTAAAGGTGGGTGATGCCACCATACCAGCTCCTATGTTTTGCAGATGAGTTCACAGGGATACCCTATCTTCAGGAGTTGATTGACTGCGTGAAGAGGTACTTTGACATGTGGAGGCCAGAGCCCAGTGGTGGCCTTCAATGATTGTGGGGACAGAGGAGGGGATCTCAAGAGATCCCCATGCTCCCTTTGTGTTGAGTTTTCCTCCAGTTGCAACTAGGATGCGTACATACATGAAGTGGTTCAACAGCTAAACGCAAAGCTTTGGGTCTCACCAATTTTTTCCTCTGCAGAAGGATTTATACTGAAGTTAAAAGGACCGTGCTTTGCAACATAATTAGGCATACCTTGGAGTGCGCATCTGCCATGTAGGATAGCCACTCCAGCCATGCTAAATCTTTAGAATCCATTCAGCTTTCAGTGCTCAAAGAGAGCATATCAGCGTACTCTAGAACAGCTAACGTGGCTGTTCAGGACAAGTTTGAATATCACCCAGACCATCCATACAGGCTGGAGTGCAGCAAGAGATTAGTTTTTGTTTTGAATGACTCATCAATCATGCACTAGATACATGTCCTAACCTAGACATAAGTTGAATTCTCTCAGGTTGGAGCTTTTGCACGTCTGCAGAGCAAGGGCAAATTACCTCATCACTGAGAAGACCCTTGACAAAATCACGGCGCAATTGCTGGTAATCGAAGTTGTCGGTGAATAGTAGGAGCACTTCCGGTGAACAAATGTCTATATGACAATCCTGGCCCCTCCAACACCCTGTCATTCACATTGAGAGCTTAACACTCATGTGAGAATAAATGGCAGCAGGTCTTGAGCTCACAAAGGTCTGGTTGTATCCGGTAACACATTATACTCCCTTCTTTGATGTTTTCAGGCAAATGAAAGAATGTTGCCTCTTCCTCCCAACCCTGAAGTCATAAGCCGTTGTTTGCCGTAGCCTTGTGGCCATAGACCCCCCATAAACCCTGCGCCCAGTTTGGGCGGAAGCCCTGAAGAGAGAGGGGGAGAGAGTGGGAGAGAGAGAGATCCGCGCAGTCACCTGCAAGTCGGTGCACAGCTGCAGGGCAGGCCGATCATTAAGAAATGTGCGGTCTAGCAGGACATGGCGCCGAATTGACTGACGCTGGAAGCCATCACGACCCCCTGGTTCTCTGCCCGGATCATAGTGCAACAGCTGCTTGCTCTGTGGGTCGATAGCCAGCAACAATTCATCGTTCCCAAGGCGTGTTTGGTGTGTTAGAGGGCACGGTTTTGACTTCTTGACCACCATGGTCATTACTGCCAATTTATCTTTCTTCTTCCTCTCCTGATGCTCCTTCAATACTTGAGTAAGTGACATGTTGCTCACAGTGTCACCACTCACCAATACAAAGTCGCCACGGACCTACACCACAACAGGCAGACATAAACCTCTTCCCTCTTGATCCAATCTCCATGCCCTGTAAAATAGGGGAGGACAACAAATTGAGTTCATTTCCTTCCTTCTAGCACCTAATGCAGAATTTGTCACGGGTACGTGTGTAGAGGTACCACGCCACGCTGTTCAATCAGTCGCAAAGCATCACCAGCGCTGACACAGTCATGCGATTCAATGGGTGTCACAATGAAATTCGGTTGTGACCTCCATTTCGATCTGCTCAAGTAAGTAGTGACTTGGTTGCTGTGCGCACAGCAGAACACAAAAACCTCTTCCACTCCCGCAGAGGCCAGCCATTCAAGTGTGTAGTCTATCAGCGGCACATTGACCAGTGGCAGCAGGACCTGTCCACAGCATACCAGATGTGATTGGCAACGGAACACATGTCGAACAAGCCTGTCAGGGAAATTTAGCAATGCTGGTATCACCGCTGTCTACACGATGCCAATCCGAGTGCACAATTGCGCACTCAATTAACCCTCACTCACTGCAACAAGACTGTTTTCGACTCCGCACAGAACTATGGCAAAGTCGGGCTGAGGTGATGGTGGAAAACCACACGACCACGCAGGAATCATGCCTTCAAGCGCACGGCATAAAAAAAATTGCACAGGAAACAATGAAAGAATACTCTCTCTCTCTCTCTCTCTCTCTCTCTCTCTCTCTGAACGGTGCCAGGGACAAGGGGTAAGATTTTTCCACGAACCTTGGGGCGCTCGAGAGTGATCGGCCGAAATCTTTGAGCAAAACTATCGGCCAACACCACCGCTTGCAGGGGCACATGGACCTCATCGTCCGCCATTTCAGTGATCCTGGGCCCTTTCTTCTGCGCCATCTCCTCCAACTCCCTGCCGACTCTCTTGTGTCTATCTCCTAATCTCTTTGTCTCCAACAATTCTCTCCCTCTCTACACCCTATGTACCACAATCTGTCATTCGAGCCTCTCTACTTATCAAACAAATCCCGCAACGCTCCACCCTTTCTCTCTCGCTCTCTTTCTCTCTCTCGCTCGCTCTTTGAATGTATTTCCCTCGCACGCTTGCTCACACACCCACACACACCCCACACTCTCCACTTCACACTCTTCCTCTAATTAGGGTTAAGGTTTGGGGTTTAGCAGCATCCTTCAATAATTAGACCCTAGCCAGACGAAACACAGGGGATTGAACCCTGGACCCACCGGCCAATAACATTATATAGCTAATTTCGTTAAAATATTATATACTAGGGCTTCGCGTTGCTCCGCACTACTAGCGACGACTTCTGAGAAGGACGCCCGGACGGATGGCCCATACCGGAGGAACTTGAGAGAGAGTTGGAGGGGTTTTCCATGGGTCCTCTTGGTACAACAAGTAGATTTGGACTATGATAAATCAGTATTTTTTTTATTATCCGTTGTGAGCATGCATTGGAAAAATATAGACTTTTTGAAAAGGAGAAGGAGGATGGTCTTTATAAAATATGGTGGCCCTTACATGGAACGTTTAGAAGTGTCTAATTTAAGCTCTACCAAGCTATGCTTTTGCTCCAGTTGTCGTCGTTCGATTCTGTCTCTTCTCGTGCTTTGGCCAGCAGTTTGACCCCTTTTAATTGGAATGAAAGCCCGTGTTTCTTGTGACGGAAATTCATCCAATATCGGATGTTACACTTGATTGCAACGAGATCCCTTGAACGTACAGATTGTCCATCCATTTTTTAGCCATTTTCGTTAAGGACTTCTATTGTATTGTACATCCCGTCATTGTTTGTTTTGTGACGTTTGTTGTTATTGGACGTCGATCCAGAGTTGTTTGTGTTGTTTTTTAGGAGCTTTTTCGTGAAGCTCATGTTGTTTTCACCCATCCACCTCGTGTCCTCGCCTCTCCTCTTCCAATGATCGGACCATTCCGTTATTGTATTTGCGTAGTCGAACTGGAAATGGCTGTCTTCTATCAATATTGTGAATTCTGCGTCTTTTAGTTCTTCGGCGAAAGTCACGAATCTGTAATTCCCGGTTTTGCCAAGGTAGGGGAATTTTGCAATACCTACGAAGATTGCTATTTCTTCACGGTCCGAAGGGACGTTCCGGTGCTGTGGAAGTTTGTACTGTTGGGCAGGCGTTTCCACGTATTCCCCACCTTAAGGGCATGGTGGTCATTGGACGCGAAACTGTCGTATATCACGTTTGTCATGTCTTGGTGGGTTATGTCTTTGTCTGTTACAGTGTCTATTGTGTCGGCTATTTCTGATGTTGACATGGTTGTTTGTATGTATGGTGTAGAGAGAGAGCTAGAGAGGCGGGGTAGGTGAAAGTATATATCGGTGGATTTTTTAGGAGAATTAAACCCTAAAAGTGCGACTGTAAAATTAATCACGTTAATCTATAGAACTGTGGCTGTCTCTCTCAGACCGAGGTTGATGCTACACCGCTTTGTTGGGAAGTTAGGTGCAAAGTGCGATGCAACAATATGTTATATTTTTTTCTGCTCCACCTGCACTTGCAACAAGATGTCACTGTTAAACCTTATGGCTATATTTCCTTGCTTGTGTATTGTGTGTAAGTCGGTAATTCTTTGGCTACCCAAAGACTGGATCTCACAACTGGCTTGTTTTGCAACTGCCCTTGGGAAATGACCATCTTAAGTGCACATGTCCCGTCACTTCAAACAATTATATATTCAAGACTTCTAGTGCAGGGTTTGAAACTTACTGTCCAGTGGCATTAGGGCAAGTGACACAGTGAGCGAGAGAACCACGAAAGTAGTTAGATCAGCAGGTTGAATTGAACAACTTAGAGAGGAGTAGTGCTTAGGGCCCTGCCCACTTGCACTTTCAGTTAGTGTCTGCAACAGTTAGTTAGTGTTCCAACTTACAGTTAAATGCATCCCCCCAACCAAAAAAAGAAGAAGCTTGCTTCAGGTTCGCTGAACTTAAATGTGATGCTGCCCACGAGGATATCGTACAGAATCACATCTGGTACAATTCCAGCTTTTGCGATACAACCATGCACCTCTTGCCCTTTTCCAGGGCTGCCAGGCTTGCACAAGCATTGGAATCACAAACAAACGTGATGTGGTTGGCCTCACCCCTTTGCACATCATTTGCTCATAGGTCTCCAAAGCCTCCATCCCGCGCCTCTGCTGTGCATACCCTGCAAGCATCGCGTTGGGCAGTGTTCAGAATGACATCTGGTACAATTCCAGATTTGACGATGTCACCATGGGCCTCTTTCCCCTTTTCCAGGGCTGCCAGGCTAGCACACGCACTGCAAATGCAAACATACGTGCCTTTAGTTGACCATCTACCCATGCAGGTTACTTGTAGCTATTGATCCACAGGGAATCATAGGTAATCTGGAGCTTGAAGTCTGGTCCCCTTGGATGAATCTGGACCCACACTCTATCCCTGCTCCTTCAACTATCCATGTCTCTGCACAAATCATGCATACATCATTGCCTTGCTGCTAGCAGCTGACAATGACAGCCTGTGACAGGCTCAATAAACTCTGGAATAGAGCTCCAAAGCCTCCATCCCGCGCCCCTGCTGTGCATACCCCTGCAAGCATCGCGTTCCACGACACCACATCTCGTTCGGCCATAATGCTGAAATTAACTCCATTCGCATCCTTAATGCACCCACATTTGGCATACATGTCCACCAGGGTAGTGTTCAGGATGACATCTGGTACAATTCAAGCTTTGACGATGTCACCATGGACCTCTTTCCCCTTTTCCAGAGCTCCCAGGCTTTCACACGCATTGCAAACACAAACAAACGTGATGTTGTTGGTTTTCACCCCTTCGCACATCATTTGCTCATAGGTCTCCAAAGCCTCCATCCCGCACCCTTGCTGTGCATATCTTGCAATCATCACACTCCACGACACCACATCACGTTCAGCCATACTCCATTTGCATCCTCGATGCACCCACATCGCATACATGTCCACCAGGGCAGTGTTCAGGATGACATCTGGTACAATTCCAGCTTTTGACGATGCAACCATGGACCTCTTTACCCTTTTCTAGGCTTCACTCCTTCGCACATCATTTGCTCATACGTCTCCAAAGCCACCATCATGCGCCCCTGCTGTGCATATTCTGCAACATCATGTTCCATGACACCACATTTCGTTCAGCCATATGGTCGAACACTCCCCTTTGCATGCTCAATGCTCCCACATTTGGCATACATGTCCACCAAGGTATTGTTCAGGATCACATCTGGTACGATTCCAGCTCTGAAGATGTCATTCAGCCTGCATATTGTTGAAAACTGCCTTTGCATCTTTAATGCACCCACATTTGGCATACATATTGTCCACCAGGGCAAGAATGACATCTGCTACAATTCCAGCTTTGACGAGGTCATCATGGACTCTTTCCCCTTTTCCAGGGCTCCCAGGCTTGCATACACATTGCAAATGCAACCGAACGTGATGTGGTTGGGCTTCACCCCTTCACGCATCATTTGCTCATACGCCTGTACCTCTGTTTACTAACTTTGAAAGTTTCGAGGTTGAACCTCACCCTGAGTTAAAATTACAGTAGTGTCAAGGCTGCCCTTCACTCATCCATGTTACAAACCGGAAATGAGTTCAGGGTTTTATGCCTAACTGTTGTTTGGACATTCTGCATTCTTCCAACATGGCCTTGGACACATCAGCTTTCCAAGTTAACTTTCAAGTCAACTTCATTTTAGTAGGGTCAGTTCCTCTTGCCTAATATTCAGGCACTTGAAATCTCCTCTTCCCGTTCTGCCAGGACTTCACCTGTTGGACTGGATGTTGGCAGATCCACTACTTTCGTCTCCAGACACAAAACTAATGGCCAGCTTCTCACTGTGGTGGCAAACAGAAAATTCCTTTTCTGTTTTTCTACAGCGACCTGGCTCCTTTCTAACTCCTCTAACCTTCATCATTCTTCTCACCTTTGCAGTATTATCCCAATTACCAGCTGCAGCATAGATGGTTGATAGCAACAGCATCCAAAATCCAAGAGTATCACATAGCTGTTGGCTGAGGTAGAGGCATACACCTGAATGCCAAGCACCTGTTGCTTGCGCCCTAAGTCCAGCAGCAGATCTCGCAACTTCTGCTCTGACATACGTTTCTGAATCTGCTGAAATGCCTCCTTGGTTTAAAGTCTGTGGAAGAAGAGGAGGGTACATGAAAGGGTGCATGACTTGCCTGCGGATGCTGTCAACCTTCACTCCTGTTCCAGGAGGAGCTTCTTTTTCCCCACACATATGCAGCCATCACAGCCTCCAAACTGTCGGTGGTACCCTTGCCTGCTGTATCCATGAACCTTCTGATTGATTTTTGGACAGTAGAGAAAGTAAACTTAGAAGAATGGAGGCTATAAATTCCACAGTTCCTATGCTCAATTGCGCCTGCTACTCTCTGTAATCTACCAGACATTCATCTTCTTGCCTCGATTGTGCCACCATTGACTGGGGTCAGAAAAGTATTCATTCCACAGCTTCTCCTCGTCTATGTTACCTGTTTCGGGATACTTTCTTGTTGTCACATTGGCAGTATCAATCCCACACGCATGTTGTGCATATCTTGCAATCATAGCACTCCATGATACCACATTTCGTTCAGCCATCCTGACGAACACTCCCTTTGCATCTTCAGTACTTCCGCCTTTGGCATACATGTCAATGAGGGCATTGTTTAGAATGACATCTGGTACAATTCCAGCTTTGACGATATCACCATGGACCTCTTTGCCCTTTTCCAGGCTTGCACACACATTGAAAATGAAAACGAATGTGACCTGGTACTGGGTTCAACCCTTCCTGAATCATTTGCTCATAGGTCTCCAAAGCCTTCATCCCGCACCCACGCTGAGCATATCCAGTGATCATTGCGTTCCACGAGATCACATCTCGTCAGCCATCATTATATTCCACGTGATCACACCTTGTTCAGGCATTTTGTTGAACACTCAGTGTGCATCCACAATGCTCCCACACTTCACATACATGTTAACAAGGGTGTTGCATAGAAAAACGTTGGGCTTGAATCCACTTTGGATAATGTGAGCATGCACCTGTTTTCCGGCTTCTAGGCCTTTCATCTTGATGCACTTATGCAAGAGACAGACATAAGTATCTGAATCTGTTGAATCTGCTGAAACCCTTCAAAATCTGTAGAGCCTCTTTCAGTTGCCCTGCCTCACATAGCATCCTCACATGCCCAGAAGTGCCAGAAGCGGTATTGTGGACTCCCTCTCTTGGTCCTCCCTTGGAAGCTGTGGCCATGGTGGAGCACCTGATTTCAAATATGCCGCTGCCGCTGTTTCCAGTTGACCATCTACCCATGCAGGTTTCCTGTAGCTATCAATCCACAGGGAATCATGGGCACTATTGTGCCTGATATCCATCCCTCTTGGATGAATCTGGACCCACACTCTATCCCTGCTCTCCTTTAGCTATCCCTTACTCAGCACCATTAATGCATAGACCTTGCCCTTGCTGCTAGAAGCTGACAATGACAGCTGAATTTTTTCTAGCAAACACCCAAACCCTACTGATCACACACTAGCTCCTACTCTGAATTGGTCCCAAGACTTTAAAAATGTGCTGGGGAGAGATTGTACTCATAAGACGTTGTTTGCCGTAGCCTTGTGGCCATTGACCCCGCGCCCAATTTGAGCGGGAACAAAAGGGACAGAACCTACCTCTGTCAGGGGCTGACGTTGGTAGTAAGACTTACCTCCATATAAAGAATTAATCCGGGTTTTCCAGATATCCTCTAGAAATCCCTTCACACAAGCATCAATCTGATGTGTGTGATTTGCCCAAAAACTAGGCCTCAGGAGGGCCTGGGCTTTTGGCTCAGCCTCGAGACTTTCAAAGTTGGTAAACAGGGGTACAGGCACAATTCCCTTAATAGATTTGAAGAGAGCGTCTCTTTGGTGAGAGAACCCCGGACAGTGTATCAGAAATACTGTCTTCAGATTGCCCACACAATGGGCAATTGCACTCTCCCTTTCCTCTCTGCTTCTGTTTGCTGTTCAAAGGTAGGCTTCCTGCCCTGAGTTTAAATTTCAGTCTAGTGCCGAGAGTGGGTAGACCCTTGAGGTCATCCAAGATGTCCTCCCCCATGTCACAGACTGGAAACAAGTTCAGGGAAGTTTTCTGCCTAACTTCATTTTCATCAGACAATCTCATGGCAACAGACATGGCTGAGGACACTACAGCCTCTAAGTCAGATTTATCCAGCAGGGTCAAGACTTGCGGATCCAGGTCCAGGTCCTTGAGGATCTCTTCTACTCTCTTCTGCCAGGACTTAGCCTGTTTGACAGGGCGGTCCTGTTTCCAAGATATAGAGTCGATTAACTTAGGATATCTGGTGTTGGGCATATGTTGCAGCTGACCCCACCATCTGACCTTGAATTCGTCTCGTCGGGAGCTTAAGGACGGAATGCCAAACTCACCCCGAACAGCCACATTGGCTGTTTGGAGCATGCTGACATACACTCCTTAAGCACCCCCACTTGAATGGATTCTAGAGACTTAGCCTGGTTGGAGTTATCAACCCATATAGCAGATCCGTACTCCAAGGCAGGTCTAATAACGTGACAAAGCATGGTTTTCTTAACCTTAGAATTGACCCCTCTGCAGTGGAAAAATTTAGTGAGCCCCAGAGCTTTGCCCTTGCCAGTTTGAACAACTTTCCGGATATGTGCATCCCAATTACAATTGGAGGAGAACTCAACGCCCAGGTAAGTGTAGGAAGGGAGGACCGGGATCTCTTGGCTACCCCACTGCCACTTAAGATCACTTCCTCCCTCTCCTCTGTCGTTGAATGCTACCACTGCACATTTGCTGACATTAGCCTCTAGCCCCCAAAGATCAAAGTATCTCTTCGCGCAATCAATCAACTCCTGGAGTCCCCTATGCCTGCGAAGTCATCCGCAAACATAAGGGCTGGTATGGTGGTATCACCCACCCTTAACCCAAATCCCTCACTTTCCACATCCTCGAGGAGTTGATTGATGAAAACATTGAAGAGCAGAGGGGAGAGAGTACATCCTTGAGCTACACCTTGGTCTATGTCAAAGAAGTTGGACTTCTGTCCGTTAACAGTGACACAGCTTTTGGTGTGAGCATACAAGTTGTGGACAACTCTCCACATCTTTCCCTTGATCCCACAAGACCAGAGGCGGAACCATAGGCCATCTCTCCACACTGTGTCATAAGCCTTTTTGACATCCAGGAAAAAAACATAAGTGGGTTTCCTTTCTTTTTTCCTTCCCTGGATAATCTGGCTTAGAGTGAAGATATGATCCACACAACCCCTGTTTCGCCGAAAGCCAGCTTGGCCTTCGTGGAAACAACCTCTAGACTCCAGATCAGCCTCGAGACGAGTACTTATAACTCTGCAGAATGTCTTGCCAACAGCATTGAGGAGCGTGATGCCACGGTAGTTCCCCGGTTCTTCTCTGTCACCCTTCTTGTATAGATTGACAATGACCCCCTGCCGCCAGCGAAAGGGGATCATTTCAGTCTTCCAGATAAGGTTAAAGAGGAGAACTAGGGCCTCTATCATGGGATCGCCACCGTGCTTGATAAGCTCGTTGACAATACCATCAGGTCCACCAGCTTTATATCCATTTAAATGTTCAATTGCTTCCACAATCTCAGAAGAACTAATGGGAGCATTATAAGCCATTGAAATATACTCCAGCTCATCAGGGCTGTTTTGAATCATAGGAACAGTTTTTCCAACTGTGTCCCTCCATTCAGCAGAAGACCCCTCACTGTTAGACCTAGAAGTTCTGCCAAGGATACTGTAGTGAGTTTCAAAGGTTTTGACAATGTCAACCGATGAAGTCACCACTGCACCTTTAGTAGTCTTCAGCGCTTGCACTTGCTGACCGTTTTTCGGCTTGTAGAAACGTTGAAGGGCCAACCAGAATTTCTTGTCATTACCACCATGGTGGTTTGAGTTTATTTCACTGTATAACTTGTCCCAGTATAATTTCTTTTGAGACCTAACAAGCTGATTGATATCTTTACGGAGCTGGTAGTACCTCGCCCACAATTCTATGTTGGTTTCCAAATTGCAGCACTCTTTATAGAGGGCTCGTCTCTCAGCTATCTTGAGTTTAATCTCATTGGTCCACCAATTAACTGCTCTACCGCAGACAATTAGTTTCCTCCCAATGATCTTGTCAGCCACGGAGGAAACGAAACTCTCTCAAGAATCCACTGCTCTTTCGACTTCATTTCTTGCGTTAACAGAGCGTGACTGAAGTTCTTGGAGCGATTGGACAAAATGAGGGAGAGCCTCTTGCAAGGCCTGGACGTACTCAGCCTTGACCTCCTCATTGTGGAATTCTTCTATGCGCCACTTCCGAATCGAACGTTTCACAGATCTCTTGGTGGTGGGAAAACACCTTTTGATCTCAGTCCAAACCAGGAAGTGGTCAGAGGTACCAATATCAGTTCTGTCGATCAACACATTGGCACACTGGGTGAACAAAATTTTGTCCATTATGATATAGTCCACAATGGAACGTTCCCCAGTTTGGGATTTCTCACGAGTCCACTGCACTTGGTCACCACTTGTCCTGTTATTCAAGGTCAAAAGCTGAAGCTCTTCTAGACAGTTAATTAACCGTCTGCCATTACAATTCAGCTCGTCCTCACCAAAAGGTCCAATGATATCGTCCTGATGGATCCCTTTGCCCACCCGGGCATTGAAGTCCCCCAATAGTACCACCTGACCTTTGGCAAGGAACGAAGCACAGTCCAACTTTACATCTTCAAAGGCCTTGTCTGCGTCAGCACTAAGGGTCCCCTCTGTGGGCATGTAAACACAACCAACAAAGAGGTCCTTTGTACTCATGCCGCCCTTCAAATTCAGTTTTAGCCAGATACTATGCTCGTACCTCAAACCCTTGTTGATAATTTCACAATTGTCAAACAAGAAATCGCGGACAAAGAATCCGACCCCTTTTTTACCGTGTTTGGCAGAGGCTGCCTTGAGAGTACACATCTTACCTGCCCATTTATAACCAATGACATCTCCAACCAGTTTATCCGACGTTTCCCATGTTTCTTGCCCAGCACAGATATGAATATCATTAGTCCGAAGAACTTGTCCCACTTCAAGTTGTTTCCTTTGGTTGGTCAACCCTGAGAAGTTGAAAGTGGCCAGCCGCAAGCCAGCCCTTTGCATGTGAATTGTTTGTCGTCTAGGTAGCTTGTGATTGCTCCTGGACGGCCAACCGTTCTGCAAAGGGGGGACAGTTACCCCATGTGTCGATTTTGCTCGTCTTGTGTAAACTTTGAGAATTGGTAAACCATTCAGGGTACCAAATCTTTCAGTTACACGACGCACAGGCTACGCACACATAGGGGCAGATTGTCCGTCAGACTGCTTGGGGACAATTACCCCGTGTATAGATTTTGCTCGTCTTGTGTAGACTTTGAGGATTGGTAAACCATTTAGAGTACCAAATCCTTCAGTTACACGACGTTCAGGCTCTGCACACTTAGGGACAGACTGTCCATCTGACGGCTTGGGGACAATTACCCCGTGTATAGAATTTGTTCGTCTTGTGTAAACCTTGAGGATTGGTAAGCCATTCAGAGTACCAAATCCTTCAGATTCAGGACGTTCAGGTTCCGTACACTTAGGGGCATCTTGTCTTTCTGGCTGTTTGGATTCAACCTCATCCAGAGCATCAAACCGATTAGAAACTCTCAAGTTGAAGTTGTTGCCCTTGGTTGTCTTCCTAGAGCGCCCGTTTGAATCACCAATGTCTAAGACCGCTCTCTAACTAGTCAAGGGACGAACTTCTTTGAGATTGAATTGATGCGGGACTCTATTAGAAGCACTTTTGGTCATTGCAACCTTCAACATACCCCTGTTATCAAGTCTCGAGATGGTACCATTAGCCATGAAATCCAAGCCTAAGCTAGAGCATGTAGTTTTAAAGGACACATCGTCCATCCTGGGATTCACCCCAAAAACTACACATGAAGCCCTAGATTTGGCAGAAGTAACCAATTCCCAGGGATCACCTTGAGGCATACATGTCCAGGAGGGTATTGTTCAGAATGACATCTGGTACAATCCCAGCTTTGATGATGTCACCATGGACCTTCCTACCCTTTTCCAGGGCTGCCAGGCCCGCACACGCATTGCAAACACAAACAAATGTGACCCGGTTGGGCTTCACACCTTCCTGCATCATTTGCTCATAAGTCTCCAAAGCCTCCATCCCACACCCATGCTGCATATATCCTGCAATCATCGAACTCCAGGACACCACATTTCGTTCAGCCATCCTGACGAACACTCCCTTTGCATCTTCAGTACTTCCACCTTTGGCATACATTTCGTTCAGCCATATTGTCAAACTCTCCCTTTGCACCTCTGATGTTGCTGCATTTGGCATACATGTCCACAAGGGTATTGTTCAGAATCAGATCTGGTACGATTCCAGCTTTGATGATGTCTTCATGGACCTCTTTGCCTTTTTCCATGGCTGACAGGCTCGCGCATGCATTGCAAATGCAAGTGAATGTGACCCGGTTGGGCTCCCCTTCCTGCATCATTTGCTCATAGGTCTCCAAAGCCTCCAGCTCATAATGCTGGGCATATCCTGCAATCATTATATTCCAGGACACTACATCCCGTTCAGCCATATTCTCGAACACTCCCTTTGCATCTCCGATGCTGCCACATTTGGCATACATGTCCATGAGGGCAGTGTTCAGAATGACATCTGATACAATTCCAGCTTTGATAATGTCACCATGGACCTCTTTGCCCTTTTCCAGGGCTGCCAGGCTCACACATGCATTACAAATACAAACAAATGTGGCCCGGTTGGGCTTCACCCTTCCTGCATCATTTGCTCATAGGTCTCCAAAGCCTCCATGCCACACCCATGCTGCACATATCCCGCAATCATCGCATTCCAGGACACCACATCTCGTTCAGTCATATTTTTGAACACTCCCTTTGCATCTTCGATGCTGCCACATTTGGCATACATGTCCACGAGGGTAGTGTTCAGAATGACATCTGGTACAAGTCCAGCTTTGATTACATCACCATGGACCTCTTTGCCCTTTTCCAGGGCTGCCAGGCTCACACACGCATTGTAGACACACACAAATGTGATCCGGTTGGGCTTCACTCCTTCCTGCATCATTTGCTCATAGGTCTCCAAAGCCTCTATGCCACACCCATGCCTGGCATATCCTGCGATTATTGCATTCCAGGACACCACATCCTGTGCAGCCATATTGTCGAACACCCCCTTTGCATCTTTGATGCTGCCGCATTTGTCATACATTCCCATGAGGGTTTTGTTCAGAATGACACCTGGTACAATTCCAGCTTTGATGATGTCACCATGGATCTCTTTGCCATTTTCCAGGGCTGCCAGGCTTGCACATGCATTGCAAACGCAAACGAATGTGACCCGGTTGGGCGTCACCCCTTCCTGCATCATTTGCTCATATGTCTCCAAGGCATTCTTACCACACCCATACTTGGTAAATCCTACCATCATTGTATTCCATGTGAACAAACCTCGTTCAGGCATTTTGTTGAACACTTGGTGTGCAGCCATGATGCTCCCGCATTAAACATACATGTTCACAAGGGTGTTCTGTAGAAAAACATTTGGTTTGAATCCACTTTGGGTAATGTGAGAGTGCACCTGCTTTCCCATTTCCAGGCCTTTCATCTTGATGCACGCATGCAAGAGACAGACATAAGTATCTGTACCTGCTGAAATGCTTCCTTGGTTCAAAATTTGAAGAGCCTCTTTCAGTTTCCCTGCCTCACATAGTGTCCTCATATACCCGGAATTTCCAGAAGAGGTCCTGTGGACTCCCTCTCTTGGTCCTCTTTTGGAGGCTGTGGTCATTGTGAGAGTGCCTGATTTTATCAATTGTGCCCCTGCTGCTGCTTGCAGTTGACCATCTACTCATGCAGGTTTCTTGTAGCTATCAATAAGACGGCCTCCCAAAACCAAGAAGACCCTCCCAAGTACCTTGTAAACACCAAGAAAAACCCTTGCGCAATGCAATTTCATGGCCTGTTTAGGAACAACAACCTATGATACAGACAGGGACAACCACTTTTGCAGAACAGAAAACCTTCTTCACATCATGTAAGAAGAAAGAGAGGCGTCCTAGGGGTAAACCCTCTAAACCTTGATATGTAGGTTGTCCCACCATTGTGAAGGATAAATATGCTCACGTTTTTCCTGGGATTCTCACTGGAGAACGCTCTCCCGGATGCGCCGTTTGAAGAAATGCCCTCCGCACAGTCGAGCTCTGCCAAACCTATCTAAACCTGTTCTAAATGCCAGGCCTTATCAACCTATGTAGCCATTGCGCTCGCGCTCTCTCTCTCTCTCTCCTTTGAACATCAAACAGAAGCAGGGAGGAAAAGGGTCAGTCTTGACCCGTTCAAGAAGTTATTTTCGGATTTTTCGGGCAATCCGGGCAGATAGAAAGAAATTGACACGTACGAAACGTGGCGACGACAGGTGGCTACGACACGTGGCTACGACACGTGGCGACGATGATGTGGCACTATGGCACCCTATTCCTGCTCTACGCTAAACTAGCTCTCGACCTTCGGTCGTGGCTAGAATTTGTTTTTTGTTTTTTTTTTCGGTTCTCAGAAAACACCGGCCACTGTCATCCCCTGTTCCTGAAAAACAAAACAAAAACACCTGAGCCGGCGGCAGTGTTTTTTTTCAAATTTGGAAAAATAACATGAGTGGCTACTGAGTTTTGCAGGAAATAGCCATATTTTCGGTTCATCCACTGAAATTTGGACAGAATCATCCTCCTATGTGCTTTTATCCATATTTGGCGAATTTATATATGTTTTGGAGAAATTTGGCGATTTCATCCATGAGAAAATAGGGAATCTACGACAGAAATATTCTATTTTTGTTTTCTGAGGTCGAGAAAGTGCGAAATTTCGCCAGAAATAAAAACACAATAATGTGAGGCGACGAGTCGGGCCGCCGGGTGAAATTATATAATATATAATAATAAAACAAAATATTATGTTATAAGATAATGTTTAAATATAATTATAACATATTATTGCCCTAGCACTCTATGAAGTAGAAGAGCAGGGCGAGCTTTGGAGAGCTGGCGGGGTGAGCTATGGCGGGGAGGTGGGGAGACGAAGGAGGTGGCAGCAAGCACACACTAGTAGCAGAGATTTTTGCTTTGTGATTTCAGGAAGTAGATAGAGAACCAAGGAGAGGTATCCCACAACACAGACGAGAGAGATTTGAGATGCAAAAGGCAAGGGCAGTGGTCTGGCAGCATGCACAACGAGCTCTAGCGCCTGTAACAAAATGCACATTGAAATCGGCCTCCGGTTCTTCTCTGGGTCCCTCGCATCCTGCGTCCTCCACCCGAACGTCAGCTTCACAATCGTTGCCGCACTTGTTGCAACAATGTAGATCTTTCTCTACGGATGGCGGCTCACCTCCAGGTGCCCCTCCTCATCTCCTCCCCCTTCTCTACTCTTCGTCTTTTTCTGGTATGCGTTCGTTTGTGAATGGTGTCGGTTTTATTAGTTGAATATTTCTGGAGACAAAGGGAAGACCACTATGCTGCGATGGGTTTCGTTAGAAATCACTGTAGTGCTATGAACTTTCGTATTGTCAATTAGCTAGCCAATTTCACATTTGTGTTTTGAGACTAGCTAGAGTGAAGCTCAGTCTTGCAAGGGGGACAATGCATGGGCTGGCAGTTGCATATTGAGTTTGTCCGCTTGATCAATGCCCTCAAGGCTAGTGCATGGGACAGCGTTGCATGTATAATATATCTCTCTCTCTCTGCCAAAAGATGTAAGTTGGCTAGTAAGGCTCAGAAGAAAATGTGTTGGGAAGAGCTGTACCCGCGAAATTAACTCCAACCGACAGGGTGGTGATGATGAAAGATTCTGGTTGGCCTTACAGCCAAAAAAGGTCAGCAAGTACACCCTTAAAGGAATAACAAGGGTGCAGTCGTGACTTCTATGGTAAAGGGCTCTGGGAGGGTTAGTTTCCCGCAGGGCGGGGTCAATGGCCGTAAGGTTATGGCAAGCCAAGGCTCAAAGGGAACGGGCATGAGTACATTCTCTCTCTCCCTGTTTTGTACTGTCCGATAGGACCTCTGGCCTACCGTGCAGTACAGTATAAAGGGGATTTGGAAAAGAATGCATGGATGTGTTCATATAGGACTTTCATACTAAAAATTCAGCTGGAAGTTGTCATGGCACTGGCATGCAGCTGCCAAAATTGAGCTTGCATGGCTGATGGAGAGCTTATTTACTACAAAACATCCTGTGCATTCCTTCCTTTATTATGCCCTCTGTGTCTGTACAAGTTAGTTGGCAGGTTTCAATCCCTGGAATGCTCTTTGGAGAGGCCAGATTGAACTATAAAAGTAAGGGGATCCTCTTCCAATAAGAACACATCAAAAGTTTATATGTAGTCTCTAATATTCTGACAAGATTCTCCATGCAGATGCACCCCCAAAAGAAGGTGAAAAGCTGCCACGGCGGAAGAAATTACGGAGGAGAGAACGATTTGGAACATATGACCGGGGCTTTGAGGATGAGCTCGACATGGTGCCGCTGGAAGAAAGCATCACTCATTTGTATAATGCACGCGGAATTGTCGACAAATGGCTAGGTCATCCTACCCTTGATGGCATTTTTCCAGGTACCTGCCCCCCTACCCCTTCTCCATCTCTCTGTGGTTTGGACCCGAGGTCTACAGACTCTAGAAAACCAATGATCATATTATCTGGAATTGTATGGGTGGTCTGTTGAGATAGAGACCACCCTCATGTTAGAAGGAATGCATCAACCCCACCGGGATAAGGAACTTCAGTTGAAATGTCGCTATATGACAACTGGCAGGTTTTAACAGGCCCACGTTGACGATCATACGGATTTTCTGGAGACAACCTCTCGTTCGTCTGTGAAATTGGAAAACAAATGCCTTCATTTTCCTTTAGTGAGGTAGGAGGCCGAAAAAAAAGGGGTTTTTTGGCGAAAATTTGCCAGCAGAAAAAACGCCGCCGCCTACTCCCCAAAATCCACTCTCTTTTCTCTTGGTGGTATGTTGATTTCTTACAGAGGACACTTTTTGCAGACAGTGATATTTATGGGAAAGGAGAGGCTCCAAAGGGAGAACCACCTGGAGAAGGCCCCATATTACGGTGGCAGACTAGGGTAGTGTTGGGGCCAGGTGGTGATGGATGGCACCCAGCTAACCGCAAAGTGAAACTTTCAGTCTACTTGAAAGAGCTTCTGCTTACCCCAGAAGCTCGGGAACGGATGCTGCTTCTTGTTGGCAAACGCTACAACCCAAACAATGACGAATTGACTATTGTCATGGAAAGGTGTGTTGTGTCTTTGCATTGTCCCGGAAATAGATTAGATTGAGATAATGAAGTCTCCCCGCTACTTTCTTATTGACATACCTGGGAAGCTTCTCATTCCGGATGCTCTAAAGGTTGTTTCAGTTTATGACGGGACAAAACCTGCAATTACAATGTGTAAAGAGAGTGGTATGGATGGACCTCAACCCATGGTGATGAGAGAGGGGTGCGGAGAAAGACAGAGGATGCCAGCCCAAAGGGTAAGAAAATCAGTATGTAACCAGATATGCTTTTCTGTTAGCCAATAATATCCCCAGTTGTCTAGTCTCTAGTCCTTCATACACAATTTGGACAATGATTGAATTTTGCAAGTATTGGAACATTGTCGCACACCAATTAGAAAGTAGGTATTACCTGGGAGACTGAAGGAAGATTCTGATGCAGGAATGAGCACAGGGAAGAGAATCGGAAGGATGCGCTGAGAACAATGTATGCGCTCATTGAAGAGGCAAACAAAGCCAACCAGCCCTTGCATGAAGAATTGGCTGTCTAATTACTTACTAGCCATCCTTAGCTGACTCACATGTTGCTCAACTGTTTCTCACCTTGTGGGTCCCATGGTACACATCACAACACCACTAAACTGGAGCACTTTTCTCGGTCCTGTATTGCAGTATACCACTGTCAAACGCCAGTATTCCACCTGGCCTTGAATGAAGAGATCCCCATAGCAGTGTTTTCTTTCCCAACCTCTGTCATTTTCATGTCTTGTCGTCTCTTCTCTTAATCTATTTTGGTAGTAGTTTTGAAACTGAAACAGGAAAGTACTAAGTCCTTTTAGTACTTTCCCTCCCTTGCTTACCTATGCCTCATTCAGGTGTGGGATCACAAGTACCTAGCGCATGATTGCCTGTGGTCTGGGTAATGAGATGTTTGTCAGTATTGACGTCTTTGAAAACACAAGCAAGCAGATGCAGGAGCTACTCCCATGCCTCATTTGTGACCAATTACCCCGGGTTCATCGAAATTGAATAAAGAGTTTGAAGTACGTAGCCTTCCAGCAACCACTATGAAGCAGTCCTAGCATAGATCACTGCTCAGATTACTTCCATCATCGTGATTGATTGATGAGCAAGATCTTTGATGCAAAGAAAAAGCAGATCATGAGATGAATGTGTAAAAGATTTGATTGTCTTCACACTCAGTTGAATAAATGTCCGAGAATTTCAACCACCTTCCTACAACTATGAAATTGACAAACAATCTCCAAATGCCCCACATTAGGTGACCAGTGCTGTGTTAGCTATGGAAGGCTACACCCATATGGCTTTGAACTTTGAACCCAGCAGAGCATTTCTGGTGTTGCCCAACAGCACTTCCACATGCATATATGTGCTCGAATTCTCCAGCACTTTGAATGGCAGTCGGAGGTTTCCGAAGCTTCAGATTACGGAATCATCAATTGAAGAAAGACCGTGTCTTTCTACATGTGTGCTGCAATTGCGTTAACATTGCCAAGGAGGGAAAAACTGGCCACGTCAGCCTCTCTGTACATATGCAGCATTCCCCATCTGTGTACGGGGTGTGTGACAAGATCTTCCAACTCTTGTGATGACATCCCTCTTTCTGTCTCTAGTCGCTCAGTATTAAAACCCGTCTGCTTCTGTAATCTGTAATGCTGTATGTGCAGGTGCAGATTGGAATCTTCAATTTGGATCCCTTCTTTGAGCTTGGAAAGATGATAATGTTGGAAGGATTCTACAAGAGGGCACCTTAAGGTCTTCATAAGGATGGATAGGCCGGTGAGCCATAGGATAATCCTCTGAATGCATTAATTCCAAGCTGCAGGAAGTACCAGTACTCTCACTCGGACTTGTTGTGAGACCATCCAGACATATGAGGGAGAGGTCGTCATAGTCGTAAAAAATGATCCATGGGAAGAGGGTGCTTGGACACTCCTCGTTTCTTTGCAAAGTTGTGCGGCGAGAAGATAAGTGTGCGGCCAGAAGTGGTGTTGTCGGAGGCCTATCTGAACACAGTGATTTGAGTAGACGACTGCTGAATCTACAGGGAAATTGGGCCTTTGGAAGTACTCAGGCAGCAGTCGGTAGTAATGGAGAGACCAGCCAGCCCCAAGCATTGGGACCCTACAAACTCACAGAACGCGTTGTTGTTGACGAAAACCACACGTTGCGAGAACCCAGTCCCACGCAATCTCCTATCCTCCATAGATTAATGCAAGGCTTCATCCAATTCAAGGAGGAAAAGTTCCTGTACGTACGTCCTTCCACTCTGATTTTGTTTCTCCAGGGGGGACAGAGTTTCTCCTTTGTAGTTAAGGAATTAAAATTATCTGTTGCTCTTGCATGGATTAGACACCTTTTGTCACTGCTCTGTCTACGAAGAAACCATTCAGGAGTACAGCTTCCATTTCAGCGAGCAATCTCTGACAATCACCTGGATCCCTCAGAAGATTCATGAGCCATGCAGTTCTTGAACCTTTACATGAACATTCCTTCAGCAAGCATGGAAGGATAAAACCGCATGATGTAATTGACTGCAGGGATTTGCATATGACTATATTGCATTTGTTCTCATGACTCTGAATGATGGTGTAATCAGCAAGGAGACGGAGCTGTTTAGAAAGCTGGCAGCCTCCCAAGAGCCCAAGGTACTTCTCTGCCCAGCAAAGTGGAAGAGTTACCTTCACACCAGATTTAGGGTGGGCAATGGCCTGAGGAGGTTCTCCTTAATATGCTTACAGACACAGTGGCTGGGTAAGCCAGTGGTTAGCTTCAAATATGACCCCAGATTAAGGTTCATGTCCAGCGGAGCAACCATGAAGGTGGCCATGGTCGAGAGATCATGCTTATAATGTTATAAAGGCAGCTCCTGCCAGGGAAGTAGTTGGGTCTCAGATTTTATGAAGCTGTGATGCATTTAGGCTCCATGGCAACACAGAGAGCCTTACTCATGTTTATGTCATGTGAATGTGTAGGTGATGGTCATTGCATGCTGTGATTCTCGGGTTTGCCCAACATTGACAATGGGGCTTGAACCTGGAGAGGTTTTCACATTACGCAACGTGGCCAATCTGGTTCCCCCTAAGGAGGATGAGGTCTGTGTATACCAGTTTTCGTCAGGGTAATGTGGTGATCTTCCAAGTTCTGGCAGAAGTTTGTTCATCCAATTTGTGCCATACGGCTGTGGCGGCAAGTGCATTTCTGCATTCTCATAAAACTCTAGCAGGCTTTCATTCAACTGTTGGATTTAACATGTCAAGCAGTAGAGTAATTGAAAGGCCGTGTCCAGTTCAGCTCCATAATGAGTGAAAGGCGCTTGCTACCTTGGTTGTTGGTGTGGCAGGGAGTATATCATGGGACAAGTGCTGCTCTCGAATTTGCTGTGACAACGCTTCAGGTCCGGCTCTGTTGTCAGTATGCAAGAGAGAGTTTTGGCTCCATTTTGCAAGTGCAGATCGGTGTTCTTGGAACGCGTGTTGACTGCAGGAATGTAGTCTGATAAGTATTGAATGGCTGATGATAGGTGGAGCATATAATTGTTCTGGGGCATAGCAATTGTGGGGGTGTACGAGCCCTCATGCAGATGTCTGACTTTAGCAGGTGCTTTCGATCACCCCGTTATGTGTTTCTGCTGGCTGTGTGGTCTTGAAGATTTTGTTCTTCGGACGAAATGTGCCTGAATTTGCTGGTGACACTCCTTGAAACTTTTGTCTTCTTTATTTTGTATGTAGTCTCATGTTTTAATAGGCTTTTCAATGGAGAGTCAGGGGGAGTGGCATTATCTCTTTGTAACCATTCGTGGCCTCCTGGTCTTGCCACCTACCTGCATCTATGTTTTTCTTTGGCTACCATCTTATCTCTGTGCTGCCTTTGTGTCGTTGACAGTAACTTCATAGGTAGGTGGATGAAGATTGCATTGCCAGCCAAGGCCCGCACTCTAGCTGCGTGTACAGACCACTCATTTCAGGATCAGTGCCACTTTTGTGAGCAGGTAAGGAACTCTAGCTTTAAGCCTGTTTGCTGGGTGTTGATTGATCCTTGCGCTCTGTGTTGGCTTCTGTGTTTCTTGCCATCTGTGTACCGGTTTGTCAGGCTCAACATTCCTCCATATCTCTGGTTGTTGTTCCATGACCCGAAGAGCAAGTTTAAGACATCAAGGAAGATTGTATGTGAGAACAGACATCTCATTTGAGATCCCATAGACACCTCCTGCAGTCATTTTGCCTATGAATTGTCCTCTGTGAGAACATGAAATGCTGATTCCGGTTCATACTCGTTTTATGCTCACAAATGTATCCATAGAAGTGATTGCACATGATTTGATTCGTAGCTGCGATCCAAGGACATGAGTTCATGGGCTAAACTCAATATCTGCAGGAGTCGATCAATGTTTCGCTCGGGAACCTGCTCACATTCCCATGGCTGGAGGAACGATTCAAGGATGGCCGCTTATCACTTCATGGTTGGTACTACAACTTCATGAATGGTTCTATGACCAGCTGGAAAGTTGTACAGCCAGCAGCAATCTCATCACCACATCTTACAGCGGCATAGCAACAGGTCACGATGCACATGAGGTTTTTCAAATGTGGCATGAATAAACTACAGCATAATGGCATGAGTGCGAATCTCACAAGCTATGATCAGTATGAGAAACTGATCTTATTTGCTGCGTACAACCGTATAGCACTTCTTGGCTAAGCCAACCTAGAGTGCAGCATTTCTAGAACCAGATCTCCTTTCCAAGATGCTAAAATTCACAGGCCAGTGCAGGGAGCGGAAGATACCAGTTGGATGGGTTGTCAACAAAGACGCCCCCTACAGGCCCGGTCATGTAAGGGGCCCAGGGATTTTGTTGCCCGGTGGACATGGATCCAAAGGGCTTGTCCCTGTAAAGACCCACAGCCAGTCTTGCATGGGGCCAATTCATGGTTTTTATATATAAGAGAGGCTCCAACTTCAGTTTCAAATGATTTAATTCATTAATAACAGGGGTGGGAAAAAAATCAAAAGCCGCCAAGGAAGCCATTAGGCCAAGCATTGAGAGTATGGTCTAGTTCAAAGCAAAGCTCAAAGCAAAGGTATCCAATAAAGGCATAACTATGCGATTCATGCTAATCAACTATGAGAGCCTGCCCACACATCCCAGCTAATGGAGTTTTGGCAGATTAGTCAGTAAGGCTGGTTGGGAAAAGAGTGGATGCCTACTCTTTCACTCAAATTGGTGTTAGGTATTGTGCTTTAGTTATAATAGAAGGGAACTGCTTTCTAGTGAAGATACCCTTGGTTCTGAATTCATCTGGCATAACTCCTCTGTAAGTCGAAACTGTTCACATCCTTGGGAGCAATCTACTGGCATAATACATGCTCAAAGATCAAGCCTGGTACTTTCTGAGGAACTTTGCAACAACACTGACACAGGTACCGGTTGGAGGAGTGACAGTGTTCACAATGGAGTGAGTGATTGCGATGCCAGTGAAATTATCAACAAGCAAACTCATTCACAACTTCAACACATTACTTACAGACTACACTGTCGATGTAGTCATCTCCAACCTTGCTGTTCCATCAAACTTCAAGTATTGGAATATATTTCCCTCACTGAACATCTCTTCGTGGTACCATCTGTCCTGGTAGATGGGAGCAGTCATTTCAGATGACATCTCTCAATGTAATAGAACAGCTTAGGGATATCGAGGGCATAATCTTACTGCTAAGTAGAACAGACAAGTCAAAGTTGTTTGCAACAACCCAGAGAGAGGGCTTCTGAAGCCTTTCGACTGATAGGACTGGATTTGGATATCTAAGCAGTGTGTGGGTGCACTCTCATCAACCACACTCCCACTTTGTGTTTGTGGATTGTTTGTCCCTTGGCGTGGCTGGAGTCGGCTAGACTTGGAGAATGTCTCTCGGTGTGGCTGCGTGCTGGTGGGTCTGTCTCCTCCTGCACAATAATAAAACGTGGCAGGATCACATGATGCAATGCAATTCGGCAAGTTAACGAGGCAGACAGGAAATGGGCAGTGGAGTCGTGCTGGGCGCTGGACCCTTGCAACTGATGGCTATGACGGCTTCTCTGCTTGCACCAGACTTCAGACCCAAGCGCGCACAGGAGGGATTTTGGGTTGAGAATTGGTCGAACCCTCCTTGGGTGGAAGGGTTTTTTGAATCATGCAGCATGGGAGTGTTGGATCAAACACAGGCAATTCCAGGACATCGGGCTGGCGGCAGTGGTAGCACCCCCACCGTCACCAGTGACATTGAAAGAGGAGTAAGAGAGGAAGTCAAGAAGAACTCTTCTGGCAGCTATGGGGATGTGAGGACACTGTGCGAGGCAGGACAACTGAAAGAGGCGGTGCACATCTTGAAGCAATCAGGCATTCGGGCGGACTCCAATACTTACGTCTGTATCTTGCACGAGTGCACCAACATGAAAGGCCTGGCAGAGGGGAAGCAGGTGCACGCACACATGGTTCGAAGTGGATTCAAACCAAACCTGTTTCTACTCAATACCCTTGTCAACATGTATGCCAAGTGCGGGAGCGTGGTGGATGCACGCCAAGTATTTGACAAAATGCCTGAACGAAATGCATTTACGTGGACTATAATGATGGCAGGATATGCCAACCATGGTTGTGCTGGGGAGGCTTTAGAGATCTACGAGCATATGCAACGGGAAGGGGTGACGCCTGATAGGGTCACCTTCATTTGTGTTCTCAATGCCTGTGCCAGTCTCGGAGCACTGGAAAAGGGCAGAAAGGTCCATCGTGACATCCTAAGAACTGGAATTGCGTCATATATAAATTTGGAGAATGCCCTTGTTGATATGTATGCCAAGTGTGGAAGCATGAAGGATGCACTCCAAGTGTTTGGCAATATGGGTAGAAAAAATGTAGTCTCATGGAGTGCCATGATCGCAGGTTATGCTCAGCATGGGTGTGGGCGGGAGGCTGTCGAGATTTATGACCAAATGCAACTTGGGGGGTTGATGCCCAATGAAGTGACATTCATTTGCGTTTTGAACGCCTGTGCCAGCCTAGGAGCCGTGGAAAGGGGCAAAGGGGTTCATGCCGACATCATAAAAGCTGGACTTGCATCATATGTAAACTTGGAGAATACCCTCGTCACCATGTATGCCAAATGCGGGAGCGTCATGGGTGCTCGGCAATTGTTCGACAATATGACTGAGAGAAATGTGGTAACATGGAATGCCATGATCGGAGGATACTCTCAGCATGGGTGTGGTAGGGAGGTTGTCCAACTATTTGAGCAGATGGTACAGGAGGGCTTGAAGCCCAATGGTATAACCTTCATATCTCTTCTCTCTGCATGCAGCCATGCGGGTCTAGTGGATGAAGGCCTTCATTACTTTGATTCCATAAGCCAGATTCACGGGCTTGCTCCAACAGTGGAGCATTTTGGCTGCATGGTGGACTTGCTTGGCCGGTCAGGCCAATTGGATGATGCAGAAGACTTTATCAAAAACATGCCAATCAAACCAGACGCATCTGTGTGGAGGGCCTTGCTAGGTGCCTGCAGAGTTCATTGTGATGTGGAGGTTGCAGAACGCGCGGCAAAAAGCATTGTGGAAAGTGATCCACAGCAAGCTGCAGCTTATGTGCTGCTGTCGAACATCTATGCTGCAGCCGGCAGGTGGGAAGATAAAGCAAAGGTGAGAAAATTGATGGAGAGCAGGGGTATCATGAAGGATGCAGGGCACAGCTTCATTGAGGCTAACAACCTGGTGCATACATTTGTGGGATGGGATGAATCGCATCCACAAATTAAGGATATCCATGCCGAGCTGAAGAGATTGTCTGGTTTGATGAAGGAGGCAGGCTATGTTCCTGACACGCGATATGTATTGCATGATTTGGAGGAGGAGGAAAAGGAGTTTTCTCTTTGCCATCACAGTGAGAGGCTGGCCATTGCTTTTGGGCTCATCAGCACCCCCCCTCAGACACCTATTCGTATCTTCAAGAACCTTCGGGTGTGTGGTGACTGCCACACAGCCACCAAGTTCATCTCGAAGATTGTTGGGCGAGCAGTAGTTGTGCGGGATGTCAACCGCTTTCACCACTTCCAAGATGGGGTTTGTTCTTGTGGGGATTACTGGTGAAACAAGCAATGTGCATGAAAGCTTCCTTCTGTTGAAGTCAACTTTCAAGGAGGTAAGTTTGGGTTCATTACCAAGAGGAAGTCCAAAATCCTAGAAGGTGAATGCCAACGGCTCAAGCCAGCAAACCTTATGGTTACATTTGGGGCTGCTGCCCTATGGCCACTTTCTAAAGGCCAAATACAAAGTGATCGGGGTTCTTACCCACTACTCTGGCCCTGGATAGTAGATCTCCTGAGGTGCTCACAGGCAAAGGCCCTGCTGAGTACTGAGTGGACCACACTTCTTGAAGCTTTAGATATTGACTGCATGGCAGAAAGTGCACAAGCTCTTTGAATCGAGACCAACATTGGCTGATGGCTACAGTGACCCACAAAAAATATGCTGTGCTCATCCTTGAAATTGATCAGATATGGTTGTCACGCTCAAGGGAGCCTTGAAAGAAACAAACAGATTTACCGAGACAATGCAGGAATCAATGTGAACATTGAACTGTTACCGCTCAACCGAAATACTAAAACCTCTCATTCTCTCTCTCTCTCTCCTCTTTGTCGCGTTATTAGACCTGCCTTGGAGTACGGATCTGCTATATGGGTTGATAACTCCAACCAGGCTAAGTCTCTAGAATCCATTCAAGTGGGGGTGCTTAAGGAGTGTATGTCAGCATGCTCCAAAACAGCCAATGTGGCTGTTCGGGGTGAGTTTGGGATTCCGTACTTAAGCTCCCGACGAGATGAATTCAAGGTCAGATGGTGGGGTCAGCTGCAACATATGCCCAACACCAGATATCCTAAATTAATCGACTCTATATCTTGGAAACAGGACCGCCCCATCAAACAGGCTAAGTCCTGGCAGAAGAGAGTAGAAGAGATCCTCAAGGACCTGGACCTGGATGCGCAAGTCTTGACCCTGCTGGATAAATCTGACTTAGAGGCTGTAGTGTCCTCAGCCATGTCTGTTGCCATGAGATTGTCTGATGAAAATGAAGTTAGGCAGAAAACTTCCCTGAACTTGTTTCCAGTCTGTGACATGGGGGAGGACATCTTGGATGACCTCAAGGGTCTACCCACTCTCGGCACTAGACTGAAATTTAAACTCAGGGCAGGAAGCCTACCTTTGAACAGCAAACAGAAGCAGAGAGGAAAGGGAGAGTGCAATTGCCCGTTGTGTGGGCAATCTGAAGACAGTATTCATTTTCTGATACACTGTCCGGGGTTCTCTCACCAAAGAGACGCTCTTCAAATCTATTAAGGGAATTGTGCCTGTATCCCTGTTTACCAACTTTGAAAGTCTCAAGGCTGAGCCAAAAGCCCAGGCCCTCCTGAGGCCTAGTTTTTGGGCAAATCACACACAGCAGATTGATGCTTGTGTGAAGGGATTTCTAGAGGATATCTGGAAAACCCGGATTAATTCTTTATATGGAGGTAAGTCTTACTACCAACGTCAGCCCCTGACAGAGGTAGGTTCTGTCCCTTTTGTTCCCGCTCAAACTGGGCGCGGGGTCAATGGCCACAAGGCTACGGCAAACAACATCTTATGAGTACAATCTCTCTCTCCTCTCAGGGCAGGAAGCCTACCTTTGAACAGTAAACAGAAGCAGAGAGGAAAGGGGAGTTACATTGCCCGTTGTGTGGGCAACCCAAAGACAATATTCATTTTCTGATTCACTGTCCGGGGTGCTCTCACCAGAGAGACGCTCTCCTCCAATCTATCAAGAGAATTGTGCCTGTACCTATGTTTACCAACTTTGAAAGTCTCGAGGCTGAGCCAAAAGCCCAGGCCCTTCTGGGGCCTAGTTACTGGGCAAACCACACACATCAGATTGATGCTTGTGTGAAGGGATTTCTAGAGGATATCTGGAAAACCCGAATCAATGTCCTATATCAAGGTAAGTCTCACTACTGACGTCAGCCCCTGACTTGAGGTAGGTTCTGTCCCTTTATGTTCCACTCAAACTAACCGGGCGCGGGGTCAATGGCCACAAGGCTACGGCAAACAATGTCTTATGAGTACATTCTCTCTCTCCCCTTGTTGGACCTGGCTTGGAGTACGCATCTGCAATATGGGTTGATAACTCCAACCAGGCTAAGTCTCTACAATCCATTCAAGTGGGGGTGCTTAAGGAGTGCATGTCAGCATGCTCCAAAACAGCCAATGTGGCTGTTCGGGGTGAATTTGTTATCCCTTCCTTAACCTCCCGATGAGATGAATTCAAGGTTGAGGGCATTGCTGTCCATCTTGCATTGGACCTATTTGGTAGCTCTCTCCCTCTTTTTGATCTCGATGTCATACCCTAGCATAGGGAAGGCGCCAATTTGTAAAGACTTCTGCTTAGTTTTGAGGTTAGCGGGCCAATCCCGCGTCTCCCTCTTACTTTTGCCTTCGTTAGCATTTTGCTGACAGAATAATTCGTACGGTCATCAAATTATGTTGGTTGGTGAGACTGTCTCTTACAGTCAAAGTGTGAATCTAGCTCTAGGTTCACACAAGCATAGAGAACACAAATGAACGTCACCCAGTCAGGCATCACCCCTTCCAGTAGCATTTGCTCATACATTTCTAGAGACTCTCTACTATATGTGAGACCACATTTCGCTGAGCCACATTGTCAAACACTTGACGCGCATCCTTCATGATCCTACATTTGGCATACATGTCGACCAGAGTACTCTCCAGAATGATGTCCGGCGCAATTCCACTTTTACTGAGGTCAGCATGGACCCGCTTGCCCTTTACCTGTTATCTGGTAGAAACGTAGAAACCAGATTCCCAACTGCCAGCTTCAATACACCAGTTACAACTCCAAGGAGCTGGACACCAGCTGGACACATTGGGCAAGGCAAAAGTTGAATCTCTAACATATTCATGAGCTCAATGTCTTTGGCATTATTCAAGGCTTTCACCAAATCCTCAACATGATCAGGACATCCTCCATCGTTCGTAATGAGGGCTCAGAGAATCCCTCACCATGGACATTCCATTTTGGAACAGACGTCAACCTGTTGGTGAAAAGGTCGTGAGTGATGTCATCCTCCTTCCAGCATCCCGGAATCTGGGACACTTCGCGAGCCCTTTCACCAGTCAACTGCACTTTCCTCCAGTTCATGCATCTAGGTATCTCCTGCTCAGTGTCGGTTGTTGTCGTTCTTGGATTGTTTTCCGGTAGATTGTTTCCTGTAATGTTTGAGCTCAGAAATGAGACGCACTTTTGTAGCCCACATTGAGATGACCGAACACCCCAAAGTTCAAGCTTGTGTCCAGATTTAAGCTTCCATTAGTCTACTCAGCGTATCAGTCCCAGTTTTTATGGATGGCTCTCTAGATTTGAGAAAGGACCATCTTGTGCTGTTCATCATTGACCAGGGTGAACTGACTATAGGCTGAACAGGAGGTAACTGTGTGAAGAGTGCAGGAATTAGTCTTTGGAAGTTCCTAAAGATTAGGATCCCTGATTGTGTTGCCCATGAGTAAGGTAACTGCACTGGTTGCAGCTCCAGTCTAGTATGTTGCCGGAGGCCAGACAACATCACGAGTAACACAGAGACTGCCTTTGTAAGGGGGATATAGCAAGAATAAGAACAAATTTTCGGTTGAGATTCTCTTGGGTCCTTCATTTGCTCAGGAGACTCCACATTCCTGCAATTTGGACTATCGAACTAGATGGATTTAATCAGACCGCAACCAAGAAAGTGGGTGGTGGCATCATCGAAAGTTTTGGTCTGTGCATGCTATATGGCAGAGGTGGGCCTGTACTCTGCTGAGAGGTTGAAAGCAAGGAGTCTTCTTCAATTGCTGAATTTAGTTGACGCTGGATATTAGAACAGTACATAGGCATAGCTCTAGATATGACAACGGATTTGGATGCGGCAGCACAGGAGGGTATGGGTGATGGAGATGGTACGGATGGCGAGGAGGAATCTGAAGCTGAAATGCACCAGAAGAGTGTTGGTGCTACAGAGAAGCAGTGTCTTTACCAGCAGTTTCGGCGGCGTCTTTTCTGCATAGGCTTGAATCCGAGGCCAAAGTTGAGTTTGAATAGCAGGGTTTCGGCGTGTATCAAGCACTTGCTTTACAAAATTCGCACGTGCCTCGAAATCTCCTTATTTCACTCACTTCACCGACATTGCTGGGCAGGGTTTTGTGCTGCCATGAGAGGCGAAAATAAGTTTCATAGCGTCCTGAGGAATCCCAAGGTCTATGGAACCGTTTACAGATACAACTGAAGGAGCAAGTCTAAGTTGATGTTCTGACGCAGTGAGAAGATGAACAATATCAAGTTGAAGACAAGTATCCTTGACTTGTTTCATCTGTAAATCAAAGCAGCTGCTCAACAAATTTCTCCATGCTGGAGGAGCTAGATCCATTGTGCTCTGAGGCCACTTTCTCAGCATAGAGCAGGGTTGCAACTTCACCTTGCAGGACAAAGCGTTACAGAAACCGAACTTGAAGAAATCTTGATTTTGTGTTTCGACACAGAAAGCGTTCAGAAGAGAACCAAAAAACAATCCTCAGTTTCTGAAACTGATTAGAGGAAACAACCAGATCTCAAGCAGGAGATAACTAGTCTACAAATGTCCTTGAGCAACAATCAGATCACCCATGGGCTTCAAAGAGCCTTAGGCACTGAAACGATATCTCAAGATTTACTGTGCTCTGCTTCCAGTGCAGGCGGCCACCAAAGCTCTGTAGAACAAAAGCTCCGAACAAGGCATTGCATGCATAAAACAGGAGACAGAGTAAGTGAAAATATTCTAGGAGGAATACAGTACTTGAATCCTCACATAAACGTGAAATGCATGCAGACTTCAGTTTGGCTAACTGCTGATGTACATGCATTTTAGCACATAACGAGAGACCAGAAAACTCTTTAACTTCACTGCAATTGCTTACAAACATCACTGCGAGAAATTGTCCAAACTACAACTCGCGTAGGATGGACTGTTTGGAGGGTGAGTCTAGAACTGCGAAGTCCGCAGCAGTCCCAAGGAGGTGTGACCATAACCGCCGGTTTCATGTAGCACCGTTATTACCCTCTCGTTATTTCCCTGTGAGCCATGGCTCCAGCAAACAGGGGGCTACTTGGTGCGTTGGGGTTGAGCTTTCCATGTATGACCAACTATCTTCTAATTCCCTCCAAACAGTCACGAATGAAGGCTGGACCATCCTACCGACCCACCAATGCACACGATCGAAAAGGTATAGGCAAAAGCAGGGAGGAGAAGGCTCACCAGACACAGCTCTGCAAACAAATCTAGCAGCTGCAACGTGGTGTCAATGACGAGGTGGATCACTTGCTAAAGTATCTGCTCCCAGATACATCAGCTGCTTCACCACTTGTAAAAAAACAAAATCCTGAGAGAAGACAGACTGGGGAGATTGCATGCATCACACACGCTTAGCCGTGCCCAAAGGGCAGGACGGCACGGGGAGGGCACAAGATATGGACAGAACTATGGTCACTGGGTTGTGCTTGAGCAGCGCGAATTCTGTATGGGACAATGGAGAAAATATCTGGACCACATATATCAGTCGATCAGTAATCAGGACCAAGAATGAGTGTACCATTGTCACTTTAGCTTACAGTATATGTTGAGCGCCGTCCGTGATTCTTTGGTCGGCGCTCGACCGTCCATAAGCATTCATTTCCAATTGCCCATTTCCAAAAACCAACATACCACACTTACGATAGCAGGAGAACCTATATCGAGACTGTGCACTGAGCAGCATCGACCCACTCGGGCTGCACACTAAGCACAAAATCACAAGTTCTGTTGGTAGCCGCCAAAATAACCCCAGCATTGCATTCCGAAGAAGTTCGGTGTTTCACATGTACGCCCGAAGTCACAAGCGCTGCCTAGGAGAGTCAACCCTGATGGGGTGTCGTAGACGATCAGAAAACTTTGAAGACAATTTAGTGATCCTCATCACAAGATCAGTTTTCAGTTATCATCATCTCAGTTTTTGACCCCACGCAGAACTGAGCCCACTTAGACATACCGGCATACAGAACAGCAGGGTAACGTAGAGCGGAAATCACAAATATTTCAGCTTCCCTTCCAGCTTCCTAAAGGGAAGAAGAACCGAGTAGAACACAACGATGAAATCAAACTAAGACACCTCTGGGATGACCTTACTGTACAGGCACACGACCCCTTGTGTCAAACATCCGTTCATAGTTCAACTCCAACCGACAGCATAGCTGACCGTATCAGCTCCAAGTGTTGGAGCCTCGACACATCCCACCCCATGGATCTGCTCATTGTAAACCGGAAAGACCTGTGGAATCGTTTGATTAGCATGAGCGGACAGAGGGCTAGAGGGAATGGTTCAGTTGGACCGTTACAGCCAGGTCCTACTTGACCATTTCGTCCAGGCCTCCGTCCTACCTCACTCCATCCAGGATTCCCCATTGCGTGTCAAGCCTGTTAAATACAGAAATCGGAGAGGGAGCAGGGCTAGTAACAAACATCGTAACGAAAGTCTAAGGCCGGACCTCAACTCTCGAGAACAGGTGAAAGCTACAGAGAGAGACAAAAGCTCGAGCTTTGCGTGATGAGGTCTTAGTACATGCTTTGGGGTATTATGAAGGAGAAGACAGGCCGCCGCCAGCAATTTTCCCAAACCCTAAAGCCTGGTTGGGATGGTGATCCAATGGTCCCTGTCCCGGGGTCACCTAATGATAGATGCAAAGAATTTTTAGGAAATTTCCTTTGTATTTTGCTGGCCCGAGTGCCTTACAAGTAGCTAGCCATACACTAATGATGACAGTGTATGGCTGCTTGAGCATGGATGTATGGATGGATGAATAGCTGGATGGATGGATGCTAAAATGGATGTGATCCATATTTGGGGTTTAGGGTTTTATTTGCACTTCGTCTCTCACAATCTGCCCTTCCTTTGGAGGCCAACTTCGCTATGGTTACGATCACCGTACGGGCTTGCTATTTTAAGCTTGCAGGAATTGACGTTCGATTTTTTCCTACCTTCTGTCACCTTCTTCGTTTCCGCCACCATGACTGGATCTCCAAACAACAGCCAGCTCAACCAGCAACGCATGTACTCTTTGATTCCAACCAGGCTCTCAGATATGACATCAATTGGAAACTCATAGGACGATTCTTGTTACAGTTCAAGTGCCTAGTGTAGCCCATGCCGTTGGCCCACATGTGAAGAATTGAAACCTAAGACCAAGTGCAATTTCCTATGTATCCAAGTGCGTCTCCTATGTCGAGGTCCATCTAAGCCCAAGTGCAATCAAGCCTGCCTAAACATGTCCTTAGTAAACATTGCTTTATGGTCTTCTTAAATTTTATAGTATTCATGGTGTGCTGGAAGCATCCGTCAGTCACTTCACCTCTTCAGTCCGCAACGGAAACCATGGGCAAGATGATAGCGAAAATCGCCGGAGCATATCCACATGAGGGCGTATAAACATTGCAGATTCCGTATCCAGCGATGAAACTGCTATGGTCTTTTTTGTACTTAGTGATTGTGAGTCTTCCTCAATTGTGTATTTTCGGTTGTGTTATCGTGAGTCTGTTGAAAAAAAACCTGATTTCGACCATTGGCCTCCTTGTACATATTTGCGGTTCAACAGTCATTTTGTGTCCTTCAAATTGTAGGTCCTTTGGAGTATGTTTTCGTGAGTCTGTTGTGCAAAACAGTTTCATCATGGATGTGCAGCCAAAACGTGTGTGTTCGAGCTTTGCGTCGCTGAGTCTATTGTCCTGTCAGTCTTTTGGCCTGTCATTTGGTCTGTTTGTTGCACCGTCAGTGTAGACTGCCGGCAGTCTATGTGCCGAGAGTCTGCTCTTTCTGATGCACCGTCAGTCTAGTCTGCCAGCAGTCTGTTCGTCCGTCGGTAGTCTGCTCTGTCTGTGGTAGTGTAGTCTACCGGTAGTCTGTTGCAGATGGCGACCGAACTATCAATCCGTTGACCAGCCAGTCTGTTGACTGACAGTGTGCTCTCTCTTGCAGTTTGTCCGTTGATCGTCAGTCTGTTCCTCCGACAGACTGTTGAGAAGTAAGGGCATTCAGTTACAAGCATGGGCGGTGTTTTCAGCTGTCAGCCTATTAACTGTGGGGAGTCTGTTATGCCGTTCATGTCCAGCACGCAGTCTGTTTATGATGCATAGTGGATTGCCGACTGAAGACGCAACCTGTACCCGAGGTATGTGGCACCTGAGGTCTGGTGGACACGAGGTTTGTTGCACCTGCGGTCTGTTGGCTGGGAGTCTGCTAGACCGTCGGATCCAGCGGACCTTTTAAATGCCATGGCGGCGGTGACGGTGTCAATGAATGCGCACCACATCGAGCCGGCGAGACGGCATGTCCGGTCTGGTGTCAGCGTGGCCTTCAACTTCACCTTCCCGCCTTCTCACCTTTTGACTGAACGTTCGTCTTTCTTCCGTGCGCGCAAATGTGGAGCGTCCTGTAGTCCCAACCGTCGTGCACACCGTTGCTCCCGTTGCGCTCGTAGGCAGTTGTGTTCGTCGTCATTGTCATTGTCTCTTTCTCTTCTCTTTCTGTCCTCGTTTTTCTCCTCGCAGGAAGTCGTTTGTAATCATTCTTTGTAGTCCTCTTTGCATTGTGTTCTTTGTAGTCTGTTCTTCGCAGTCCTTCTTGCAGGTCTTCTGTGTTGTAAGAGGCGATGGAGGATGCTTGCGCGAAGGGTGGACCGGACTGGATGGAGTTTGTGCACATGACGCGGTTGAAGAAGCTGCGAAGATACTGGTACTCACCAATGGAGTACGATCGTAAAATAGTGGAAGCATGTGTGGATCTGAAGGTTGCAAGGTCGGAAAACCCTGAATGGAAGAAGAATAGGCTCAAGTGTCATTTTTGTGAGGAGAACATAAAGGACAAAATCCAGTTAAACTGGCATTATGTGGACACGGGATGCAAGGCCACCATTCCTCCTAATTTCAAGCCCTGGCCCATACCAGTATCACAGAAAGCACGAGATGACGTTGTTTTCAGAACCCGCGGCGCAAACCCTGTCCCTCAAAGTTATGAAGAATTGCGCCAACGGTACTGGCGGGCTGCTGGAAAGGTGGCTGCAACGGGTTTCGAGGAAGTGCCTCCCTGCAAGCAAAAACTCAGTGATGGGGCCGCAAAAAAGGCCCAAGCGAAAGTGGCAAGGTCTGCTCGCGATGCAAGCATGGCTTCCCAGCCGGGTGGTCCGTCCCAAACGCGGCTGCCCCAAAGGTCCCAGTGCCCAGATTATACCCATCAGCGACTCAAGTGAGTCTGCCGATGTTCCCACCCGGCGGTCTGCTAGTTCGACAGACAATGTTATCCGCAACAAAGACTTTGAAGGGCAAGGTCCACTGTCCAGTGCAGTGGATATTGAGTTGTCTGAGAGGACTAACATGGACATGCACATAGACAGCCTGGACGACAACACATGATAAGTGCTTTTACGCCTACCTCACTCTACAGTGACAAACACGAAGTCAGTTCTACCATGACTACGGAGTGATAAGTGCGAAGTCATGGTCGTCACTGAGGACGTGGCATGGGATAGTGATGCAGGGTTTGGTGATGTAGTCATAACAGAAATAATTACACGACTGTACATTATGACTACATCACTACAGCATTGCGCCTACATGGAGAGGCTTGTGCGTGACACGTGGGCTCCTTGGGATTTGACATGTGTGACCATATGGTACAGTGGACTACACGACTACATGTCATGACTAACATGATAACTACATTACTACAGAAGTCCGCCTACATGGATAGTTGTCTGCGTGACACACGTAATCCCTCTGCTATGACACGTGTCCAAATCGTGGGATGGAGTATAGTGATGTAGGCGTAACTTTATGACTACATGACTACATTGTGTGACTACATAACTACTCAGTACATCGCTGGGGATGACATGTGGCACATTTCCTGAATACATGTATGACTACATTACGATGGGTGTGACTATTTCACTACAACACTACAGATGCCACGTGGTCTTGTTGGAGTATGTGTGAATGACACGTGTAGGTCATGTAGATTTTAAAATTTATTATATATTATTCAATTTCAAATGACTAATTTAAATAGTAAATTAAAGTAAATTAATATGAAATTTAAACAAACCATGTGGAGCTCTCATAAGCACAGCAATTGGCAAAGCAATTGGCCCTCTATATCAAGACACACCCCCTCTGTAGGGAAGGAGAGCCTACATTAATCTTCCAATGACCAGAGAGTGGACCCCCAACCCTGCTGGCAGTTGCAAAGTGTGACAAAGAAAGATTCTACCACCAACCCTGTTGCATAGACTGACAGAAGCACCAATATCATACAGTCTGAAAGACAACTACAATCAAACATGTCATCCATAGAAACAGCAACATCACAATCACAGCAAACACATTCATGTGGTGTTCGAATCAGTCTTTGTATATAAATTCACAAAATATGCTTCATTGTTCAATCACAATGTCCCTAAAACACTTACCTGGAAAAAACTAGATTCAATAGATACTGCTAGAAGTAAGGGCTTTATTGACAAACAAAATAGTAGAACTTCCTAAACCTCATGTCTCAGTAGCTTCAAACTCCAAAGTGTGGTGCTTCCTACCACATCCCCCAACACGGTATGTTTCTTAACATCGTTGAGATATGGTAAAGGAGCGTTAGTGACGTATGTCTCTTTGATGTATATAGCCGCATACTCAGCTGGCACATCAGGGTAGCCCTCACTTACCTTGTAGCCTTGCAGATTACATATAATCCCTGATCCAACCTTTGTCCGTTTGGACATCACGTTAAGGAGCCGAACTTGGTCTCCCACCTTAAACTGTCATCCCGGCACCCACCAGCAAAAACAATGAGTGAAAATACCATGCACGCTAGACTACAGAGGTCCAAGCATTATAGTACTTAAGTACTGGGAGGGGGGCTGAAACTACTAATAGGGATGGAGGGAGGGATGGGAGGAAGGAAGGGTAGGCAGGAAGGTCTACAGCCAACAAATTGCAGCAAACAACATACATACACACACACACACATTTCAATTTCGTTCTCTCTACCTACCTACCCAAAAGGCTATGCCAAACACAAGGTCTTATGAGTACTTTCTGTACCTACCCTTAGCAATAAACTGAAGTAAATCCCTCACAATGGTCTCCCACTGGATGCGGAAGGATATGACCACAAGGATACAGCAAACGTGAAGGACGGTAGTCTACACTCCAGTGGCCACATAAACAAAATTGGAAAAGAAGGTCATGGACTTACACCAAGCTGACTTTCAGGCGGCTGCAAGAACTGCTAGAGCCAGCTCCTCTGCTGACTTGTTGACAACATGGAGCCGCTTCATCATGGGTCCCTATATCACAAACCATTACAATTTCTTCAGTGGCATTACAACCTGAAATACACTAGCTACATAGCTCACTCAAGAGAAACCCACTGCTCATGCAATTCACAAGCAACCCAAGAATTCCAAATGTAGACCAGACTTACATTACATTGTTGTACCTTCTGACGATTACACAGAGCAGAATTGTAGGGTTGTTCTCCAAAGAGAGGCTCAGACTTCAGAAACTGTGGAATACTAGGAGTCTTGCTTGCCCTCTCCAAGAACGGCCACAACAATCGAGTAGATAGCCATCTTTTGGCCCTGATGATCGCATTTTCCATGGCTCCGGATACATCCCACTAAATGGAGGATTGTTTGATGTCTTTCTTGGTGTGTCATCAACAAGAAGAGTGTCTTCAGGACCCCATTCTGGCCACTCTGCCCACACTCTTGATAGGTTCTTCAAATATATGGGCTTTGCATCAGCCCCCCTAGCCAATGGGTCAGTAAGTTCTTCACAGTAAAGGGCATCCCACTGGAAAATAAGATTAGTGTGCCCTTTGAAAATAAAGTCCACCATCGGAATGAAGTTGCGAGCTTTGCAGCAAGACCACACTGCCACCTCAAAGTGTGCAAAACACTTTTGCAAAAAAGAAATACAGTTGGGTCTCAAAACTACCATTTTCATCCCACACAACTTCCCCACAAATCCTTTGGGAACAGTTGTTGGACCACTAGCAACATGAATGGATTCACAGAGCAATCCATTCACATCCAAAACTAGCAAGTGCTTGCGAGGTGGGGGAGACTGTAAACACTCACCTGGCTTCAACATATCAGCCCTAGTGGGATGCAAAACCAATTGAAATGCCGTAGCATCTGTCCCATCCTCCCCATGTGAATTCCCCAAGGAATCATGCATACCTGAATCCGGTGTACCAGGCTTCTCAGACATATCACGGGCACCATGATCAGTACCTTCCTTTGTACCAGAGGCAGGCTGACTTGAAATTGCTGCCTCAGTGCCTGCATTCCCTATGGCGAACTGCTTGGACAGATGCAAACCATCATCAGTGATAGGGTTAGGGGAGAGTTGAGATTGATCGCCAGTTACGGTCTCAAACCGCTCCGCCAATCTTTTTGATACAATGACACCAGAACCATTCATGCCAGATGTCACTGGACCTGCCAGGGGGACATTAACCCCCAATTTGAGCATCATTGCCTTCTGAGAGTCCATCATGTTCGACTTGTTTTTCCATTGCATCCACCTTTCCGACTATGGCAAAATACGCTACACTCGCTTCCTACCATATAGACCAAAATGCATAAGACAACATGTTCCAGCAAGTTTTTTTCCACCTGCCAATATTTGAGCACAACATCATGCACCTTACCTATCAATCCATATTGGGTGATCACACCAACCAGACACATATTCATCAAACGTTGGCAACCATGACTACAACATGTTCACCTGTACAAAAATACTGGTCCCACTTTTGTTCTAGCAAAGCAGTAAATTCAGGCACAGGTCCTTCTACCACACATGCAGTCCTAGGGATACAATGATCACACCCAGCAATTTCTGAAGTAAAATGTGTTAACCCTCTACTAAGCCCCTTGATGGACTTAGACGTGGCCAAACAGGGCCATCCTAGGGATACAATGTTGGCTTATAGTGAAAATCAACAAACCCAAACCCAACAGATCTCAGTCCAAACCAGGAAGTGGTTAGAGGTACCAAACTCAGTTTTGTCAATCAACACACTGGCACTCTTATGAGTACATTCTTTCAACACTTAGATCATTCACTAAGAACTTGAGCAACCAGACGTGCTATAATACACAGGGCACACATGTACTGAAAGCACATGGTTGTTGAGTCTCACTTACCCGCCTATCGCTCCCAGCTGACATCCTTGAGACAGAGTATTCTTGTATGTCAGCCAACGTAGGGGGGCACCCAGTTTCTCTTTCCTACATATGAACCCAACATAACAAACAATATGAAGCCAATGTGCAATTTGTACTCAATGGCTCAACCATACAAAACCATAACAAAACCACTGAAGATAATGCAACGTCAAGATTGAACAATCATGTCAGCACATAAATAATTTTTTACTAAAGCTCAGCTCCAAAATTGCTTGAAATACTAAACCATAAGCCAACCAACATTAAAGATTGACATTCATAGAATGTATTGAGAGGAGTACAGTGAGAAAGCTCATGAGGGTTCTTACTAAGCGTGCCTACATGCTGTCTTTCCCTCCCCGGCCCGTTTTGGTGTGATTTTGAATGCATGCATTTGCTGTCTTCAAGTGGGACTGCACTTTGGAGTACTGTTCTGTACTCCAGTAGGAGGTGAGGCTCTTCCAATGCTCATCAGACACGTCCATGGATTTCCCCCCACCTTTTTGTCATTCCTTGTGCAAGTCATGCCGTCGGGACTTCATAATTGTGCCTATTGTGTTTCGTAACGCAATATCATCCAAGTCACGTGGGACATATTCAAATAGCTTGGCCAGGATTTCTTTGAGCTCTTCAATGATCTCATCAGGCTGATAGTTGATGGCTATAGAAGGATCATAGATACAATGAAAGAATCAGAAAGAAGAAGAATATTGACACGCAATTAAATTTGCCAAGTATTTAAACAATCCCTCGCCGGATCATGGCCCCTAATGAAGTCCGCATAATACTATTCGGCACTCATGAGGTTGTGCTCACCTAATAAGTGGTGAAAGACTACAAATATGCCCATAAAATGCACTCACAAATGGAGACGGTGTGCCTGCACCACGTTTTTTCCCTGCGTGCGCCACTGTGCCTGCATCTGCGTCCTCCGACATGGAGTCGGTTGAATCCCCAGTCCCTTCCTGTACTGCTCCCTTTTGTGGTGGGAGGTAAGGATCGTCGTCGTCTATGTCAAAAATTACTTTGGGCTTGGCAGTTGTACGAGTTCGGAACTTCGTCTTGCCGGACCTTTGATAGGAGCTCCACGAGACCGTGCCTTCCGACGCGGTTTCACAACCGTAATCCTGCAAAAATACCTCCATTGCGGCCCACAGGTTACTTGACTATCTCCCCTCTTAAACGACTAACACAAGACAAATGCAGCTCATACCCTAATGTTCATAAAGGAGCTAGAAAACGATGAAGTGCCTTACCGCTATCCCAATGGCTGCCCGTCAAATGCGGTTCACTCCCGCCTACTGCTATGAATGCACTCCTATACCCTAAACTACACTCAACTTGCACTTTTCAAGCCTTTTCTACATTCACACCAACAACGCCGCCTCTCGATCACACCTCATCTACCGTGCAAATGGGAAGAGATCACCCTGTTAGCCATGCATGCATTGTCAAAGGATTGGGTCACTGAACTGTTCGATCCTTACCTTTCGAAGTCTTGCTTCAACTTTGCCGTGAAGGATGACAATGTTAGCCTCACGTAGCTTCTCATACTCAGTAAGAGGAGCAATGACAACCTTGGACTTCACCATGAATGATCATGCAGCTCACTAGCACACACCGCAAGAGGTAGATATATTGTAGAGAGAGCACTGAGGACACAAAGTTGCAGAGGCTCTATAGGGCATTGCATACTACGAGCTATGAACGTTCAACGTTTGTTCGGCCGTCATGGTGCATATGAGCCACGCATGCGATTACGAGATGACAGACTATGGCGACTCGAGGAGGCGTAATATCAAATGGGAACAAGAAAATGCTTTGCAATTGCACTGAATGTCATGGATCCAAATGGCAGTTCTTGGAGACAGTGAAGAAGCACTACCTCAAACATAAGAGGGATCCAACTTTGCGCAGCTGTACTATTCTGGTACATCCACAGGAAGCACACTGTCCTTCAGGACTTAGCAATCTCCAAGTTTGAATTTTGAAACCATTTTGGTGTGGTAGTAGAGCCATGACTTCACCACTCCACATGTCGAAAGTTGATTGGCGAGTTGTAGTCATGTAGTTGTTTCTATGACTGCCCTTTATACACATGTCGATATGTCGTTGGCTAGTTGTAGTCGTGTAGTCATAAACACATATAGGAACATGACTATGTCACTAGACTATCTGCTATGTGTCACAATGTCGTTGCTCAAATCGAAGTGATGTAGTGATAGCCGTGACTACATTTGCCCACATGTCATAATCTACATATACTGTGAATGAACCGTGGGAAACACGGGATGCAGGGACATGCTGATTCTGATGACGAGGAGGATCGGGCTGAGTTTGGGCAGGGGCCTGTCGTGCGCATACATATCGCTACACAACTACATCGCTGTCCAAACCACACCACACATATATGCACAATAAAGTAGTCTGCCACAATGATAAGAAAGCTAACAAATGACACTGCTCTCCACACAAGAAACAATGTGAAATCCAAAACCATCACTCTTTAAAACAGTAGTCGAGCCAGGGGCACCCCAAGCTATGGGGACTCCACCCCACAACAACCTACACTCCCATCATGAGTAAACTCAGATCTAAACGCACACAGGAGCTCGGTCGCGCAGGCTCAACTCGAGAAAGATGAGCCGCGCGACTGCCGCTCTCGTGAAGATAAGACGGACCAGGTGTCAAACTAAACTTGACACCTGATTTAACACTTGACCTAAATCCAAGTGTTAAATACAAATAACTAGTTTTATTCTAGCTGTTTTCACACTGTGCTTATTTAACTTGACAGCTGTCGTGCGCATACATATCGCTACACAACTACATCGTTGTCCAAACCACACCACACATATATGCACAATAAAGTAGTCTGCCACAATCGCCCCCCTAGCTGGTGGATAGGTCCCTCTACCTCCAGATAGCTACAAGATGTAATAGCCACAGCCGTACTAAGTCCTCTATCACTGTCCCTATTGTACTCAAACTCTATAGACCAAGAGGCCGGGTACAAGAGTAGCCCCATCGTTAGTCGCCGTCTTGCAATCTATGAACTTGAGCCAAAATCTCGTGTGTTCAAGGTCTCCTAGTAGCTGGGTCTTGCGTTTCTTGTTAACCTCCCATGGTTGTATCCACTCCCACTATCCAATGCAATGTGGACATAACCAATCCCCATCCGGAACCATCTCAAGAGGTGGAGTCAAGCATCCCATATGCCAACCTCTAGAGCACCGATCACATACCAGCATGGTGGCTGCCCCTTTAGCAGACCCACACAACATGCACCTCAAACCTGCAGATACCACTGCCAGGTTTGGGTCAATCCTGCCATCGACATTCGGAAGGTGACATGGCGCACAATTACGCACATGGTCCTTCCAAGTGATGCCATCCCGACCCTCCAAGACCAAGACGCCTGAGGGCAAGACCTCTCGAACCCTCAAAATAACACGTCCTGCAGTCACATCCAGGGTCGTAGGAGCAGTCTGCTGCAGATAGACATAGTCACCAGGGTTGAATCTCCGAACCCCAGGACGATAGCCCCCACCACGTATGGTAGCATACCTCAACGTATCACGATGTTGTGCAATGGCAAGGTTCTCGAAAGCCATGGGCATGACTCTCTTGAACAACTCTGCACACTGCTCACATGCACGTGCCCACACGTCCGGATCGTCAAGGTTAAGAACTGTAGCAGCTTCTCTGCGAATGGATGTAGGCAAATCCGGCTCTCGGCCAAAGAGAAGAAAGTATGGTGAGAAAGAGGCAAGTGATGCTTGCTTGCTGAACCTGTAGCCCATGGCTAACCAGGGTAACTGAAGGTCCCAATCTCCTAGGTGTCCCTTCTGCAAGCCATACTTGCGCAAACCCCTCTTTACTGTCTGAACAACTCTCTCTGCCAAGCCATCGGCTTCAGGATGATCCCGAGAAGTGGTGCGGTGGTCTATCAAGGCCTTTGTCACACAAAGCCTGAAACTCCCCCAAGAACTCTCTCCCTTGGTCCGTGAGTACCTCAGCTGGAGCACCGAATCGGCTAAGCACACAATCCAGGAATGCATACGCAGCTCCCTCACTAGCCTTATCAGGCAATGGAACCAATTCAATCCACTTGGAGAAGTGCTCCACCATCACCAACACGTACTTGTTGTGGCGCATGGTCAGTGGCAACGGCCCTGCGAAGTCAAGACTCCACCTGTAGCCCAATCCCATGATCGGAAGAGGGTGCAATTGTGGAGTAGGGGCGTTGAATGAAGCACGCACCCTGTCACACACCATGCACCTAGCCACAAATGTTGTACCTCTGTGTGCATACCACGCCACCAATACTGCCCCTGCAGTAGACTATGAGTGCGTCGCACCCCAAAATGCCCCAACTCCTCATGGGCATGCCGCACTAACCGTGCCCGCTGTGTTGGGTGAGGCACAATCCTCACTCGACCATCCTCCCACACTCGGAGCAGGTGTGTCCCCTCCCACCTGAACCTCTTGGCTCGTTGTAGGATCCGATCCCTCTCCTGGCAGTCACAGTGGCTGCCGTGTCTCCCGTGCGGAGGTAGTCCAACACAACTGAATCCTCATGTATATCTTTGGCGCCACCTAGCTCATTGCTGCCTCAGGGTCCTCAGACACTTGATCTACAGTCATCCCTGTTGTAGGTCCAACCTGGCCTTCCGCTGCCAAGATACACAGAAATGCAGATGCATGCCATCCGGGCACCATCTCCTCGTCCGTCTCACCATGCCACCGAGCTCCAGTGTCATCCTGCTGGCTCGTGCATGGATTGCGACTCAACCCATCTGCATTTCGATTGACCAAACCCGGTCGATGCACCACCTGAAAGTCATACTCTTGAAGGATGAGTGCCCACCGTGCAAGCTTCCCCGTAAGCTTGTCTGACTCCATCAACCACTTGAGTGGTTGGTGATCCGTGACAAGGGTGAAGAGATTGCCGTATAGATAGCACCTGAAGTGTGCCACGGCCCACACTGCAGCTAAGCATTCTCCCTCATATGAGCTATACTTAGACTCTGCAGCATTGTTCGAGCGGCTAGCATAAGCCACTACGAACTCTCTTCCCTCATCATCCACCTGTGTGAGCACCGCTCCAAGCCCCAGCATGCTCCAATCTGTATGCAGCTGAAAAGGACGCCCCCTGATAGGTCGTCTCAAGATGGGCGCCGAGGTCAACCTCGCCTTGAGCTCTTGAAAAGCTTGTTCTTGCTCATCTTCCCACTGCCACTCCTGGTCCACCTTGGTCAGCTTGGTTAGAGCCTTTGCAATGGCACTAAATCCCTTAACAAACCGTCTGTAATAGTTTGCTAACCCCATGAAAGCTCGAACTCGGCTCACATCCGTGGGGCGTGGAACCTGTGCAATGGACTCTACCTTAGTCTGCTGTACCCCCAATCCTCCAGGATATATCATGTGACCCAGATACTCAATCTGGTTGTGGAAAAACTTGCACTTGCCCGGATGTAACTTCAATCCGTGCGTCCTCAAGCGCTCAAATACCCCCTGAAGGTGTCTCTCATGCTCCTCCACCGTAGCACTAAAGATGATGATGTCATCTATGTAGCACCGAGCAAACTCCACCCCTGCTAGAATCCTGTCCATGACTCTTTGAAACTCAGCGGGAGCGTTTTTAAGCCCAAATGGTAAGAACCGCCACTGGTATAGGCAATCCTTCCCGTGCTCATTGATCCCCCAGAATGCCGTCTTTTGCTTATCCGCCTCCTTGATCGGCAACTGGTGATATCCGGATCGTAAATCCAACGTGCTAAAGACCTTGGAATGCCCAATGGCATCAAAGATCTCCTCTGGTGTTGGCATGGCATACCTATCGGACTTGGTCTGACGATTTACAGGCCGGTAATCACCGCACATACGTCTCTCCGTCCAATTGCCATAGACATCCTTCTTAGCTGGCATCACTGTGGCTGAAGCATACTCTCCACCAGAGAGCTCCACCAAACCTGCCTCCCAGAGATCTTGAGTCCTCATCTGAATCAAAGACCTCTCCATGTCACTGTATCTATAGGGTCTCCGAAAGATTGGCGTGTCAGTGGCCAACTCAATACGGATCTCTTGACCCTTCAGTGCTCCCAAGTCCTTCAAACTGAAGGCAAAGCAATTCCTGTAAGCCCTCAGGAACCGCCGTATACGTCGTCTCTCTCCTCCGGTGACAATGGGTCCAATATCAGGCTCCCAATTGTCCTCCGTAACTGCAACCTTAAGTCCAGTGGGCTTAGAGGTAGAGGACGCGTCCCGTGGTTGCTATGCTGCAACCTCTTGAGCAGTACCCCCTTCCTGCTCAGTCAATGACAAGGCCTCATCCTGCCCCATCATCTCATCATTGAGAACCTCCTCATCCCGAGAAGAATCCCCAACCTCATCCATCACAGCTGCCTTCGCTGCCAACTCCCTCTGAACCTCGAGCACCTCCCACATGTGCCATGGATGTCTACACCTCGTGGTCCTCACCGGCTCGCCCCCACTCGCTGCCTGTACCGTCTCGGTAGGCAGAGAGACCATCAAGGGAAGTGCACTCCGCACTCTACGTTGCTCAGCCATAGCCAAGCTGACAATCCAGGTCAAGCAATTGAGATCCATTGCTTGCCCCAACACCTGACGACGTGATGCCTCAGAAAGAGAAGGCACCGCCGTGGTCCCAGTGGAAAACCCCATAGCCCGCTCTCGCTCGTCGGCATTAGGCTCCACTAACTGCTGCAACTGAGCATCCCACAGGAGGCCAGGTCCACCATCCCGAAAAGCATGGGATCCTGGGAAGCTGAGCAGTGTAGGTAATGCTGCTCGTGGTTGACCCACCCTGTTGACCACTGCCAAAGGCGAACGGTCATCGTGTCTCACACGTTGAGACTGCCTTCCTGTGTCCAAAATGCCATCCACGGTGAGGTGTGCTGGCCGCTGCACCCCATCAAATGCACGCTTGAGCAGTGCGGGTGGCATCAAGTTAGTCCACCATAGTCGTGGACGATGAGCCCGTGACCCCACTGCAGCTGCATCCAGCAACACTGCTGACCCAAGCCACGACCGGACTTGATGCACACTGGCCATCACCCTGGCCCGAGAATCACCCATCAGTGGCACATTCTCCAAGATGTATGCCGGAGATACAGCCTGATGAAGCTGCAAGTGGCGCAAAATCCGCACCATCTCCCAAAACAGACCCGTCCTCGAGTCTCGCAATCCATTGCCATGCCCGGCTGATGAATGCCCTTGGCAGGGCCAACCTGCCACTACCAGATCAATGGAGCCAACCCGCTCCAAATCCTGCGCCCCCAGCAACGCAATGTCTGCTGGCAAGGCCTGCTGATATCCACGAACTGCAGACACCGGCAACAACTCAGGATGCTGCTGCACCATCTGAGCAACATGGCGCAGTGAGACGCGTCGTGCAGTCTCATCCCTCTCCACATACAGGTAACGTCGAACTCGTACACCTGCCTGCAGCACTGCAGCCAATCCAGTGCTGATCCCGCCAAATAAGTCCAGAAGGCATATGCCTTCATCCGGTCGCTGCCACACAAGAGGTGTGGTGTCCAATGGCGACAACTGAGGTGGCCCTGGTGCAATCACCGCACTCTCCTCCTCTCCTGACGGTACAAAAGCTTCTAACCAAGCTTGTTGCACCCGTCCATCAGCAGCGTGCTGCAAATCCTTGCTCGTACCCCACAACGGAGTGTGAGCAACCATGGCAGGCAACTCCGCCGTACCATGCATGTCATCCTGCTCTGCTGGAGGTGGCACATCCTCTGCATGGGCATTGCCTTCCAGCAACTCTCCAGGCCAGCTGACTGCAGCTGTGAAGGCGGCTAGTGTTGGCATCTTGCCCCGCTGAGCAGCTGCAATACCCCCAATGAATGTCACAGGGAGCTGTGCACGGCGACCATCCCCTGACTGCCATCCAGGCCTGTAGGATGCTGACTCCTCCCAGAAATCCAGGGTGAAGCCCATGGGGTATAACACTGCCCCACCAACGAGGACATCGTAAGAGACCGCGTCTGTCACAATGGCCTTGGCTCGCATCACTGAGCCATCTACAGGATGATCCGGCTGCAGTCTAATAGCCAACTGATGCCGTGTCATGCCGCGAGCCTGCTCTGATCCTCCCAGAGATGTCTGTATCTGGAAAGGACAAGGCTCCATATCCGCCTCCATGAGGCCCAAACCTGCAATAGCAGCTCTGCCCAACATCAGTGGCTGAGCTCCTGAGTCCAACAAGACCCGCAGTGGCCGGTACTTCTTGCCTGCCGGTCCACTCAAAGTGAAAATGCCTCCCTGGTTGTCTAACAAGACAACTCCAGGTGTCACCATGGCGCGCTCAAAGGCTGGCCTAGCTGGCAGCTCCGTCAATCTGGCAGCTGCAGCTTGCCAGGGCACTGCCGTGGCAGTCTTGACCCTCAAATCCGAGGATCCCTCTGCCACTACACCTTCCACTAACTCCGCAGAAGATGAAGTGACCTCTCCACTCTCGCAGAGTGTTGCTGCTAGTCTGAACACTGCAGCTGGTCTCACTCCCGGCGTCGCAATCATGGTCGCCGAGAACAGTGGGGCTTGACACACAGAGGTGGCTGCTCCCAATAACACACCGGCTGCACTAGCCTTGGTAGCAGGTGTCAGTGCTGCACGGTAGCTCTTCCCAATGGCATAGTAACCTCCGCCTCGGTAACAGTCGGGCGAGAACTAGGTGCCATGGATGGCGTTGACACTGTCTCCGCCAAGGTGAATGACTGAGGCAGCCTTGCCTGACGGCTTGCCTCCCCACGTTGTGGATCCAACTCCACCTCTGCACCTCGTGGCTCAGGAACTCGTGTTGCTCCTCGAGTCACGGCTGCAGCAGACTCCACCTGCTCTAATGGTAGTGCTGCTCCGCACATGAATCCCATTCCGCCCATATCTCCTCCCTCAGGAGCAGGAGGTGGGCCATCCCGCCTGGGAGCCGGTACCGCCTGAGCTATAGCCATGGCAGCGAGCCTCTGCTCTAGCTGCTGAAGCCGATTGGCCATGCCTTGGTCAACACCCTGACCTCCGCGTCCTTGGCCATGTGGAGGTTGCCCTTGGCCTGCACCTCGTGCCCGACCACCTCGTCCTCTTTGGGCTGGTCCACCTCGCCCCCGGCCACCATTGTTCCCTTGGAACTGGCCTGGGCGCAACTCAGGATGCAAGTCATAACACTGGGCATCTCCATGCCCATACTTGCCACAATGCCCACACTGCAACTGTGCAGGCTGTGCTTGTGCCGGCCTTCTGCCACTCTCTGGGCAATCTCTCTTGACATGGGGTCCTCCACATGTCCAACATATCACCCCTGGTTGCTGTTGGCCTGCAAAAGATGCCACGGGCCTCTGCACCTGAGGTCCCCTGTAAGCTCCATGGAACTTGGGCTGGGCAACCTTGCCCCCCTGACCACGCTGTTGGGCAGTCCCTTGTGCTTGTGGGCTGACAGCTGTGCCCCGTACAGGCATGTCCTTACCAAATCCAATTGTAACAACTCGCTCCTCCACCATGTTGAGCTCAATCCGCTCAGCCAGCAGAAACACATCTGCTAATGTGGGTTGGGCTGCTTGTAACAGGGTTGCATCTCGCACCCTTCTCTTGAGCTCCTTGTCCAGAATTCCATACCAAAACTGGATTGCCTGAGCTTCAGTAACCCCTTGGGTCACACTTATCAAGCGCCTCATACGAGTGTACGCCTCTCGCAGGCTCTCACTGGGTTTGCGCTGGAAGTCTTGCAAACTTCGCAGCTTCTCTGTCCGTACACCTTGGTAGTTCCTCCGCAACTCCTGGAAGAACTCCACCACCGGGTTGAATCTAGGCACATGTGTTGTAGCTGTGGCAGGAGGAGTAGTAGCACCTTCTGAACTGGTACCACCTGCAGAAGTACCAGCACTACCTGCTCCACTACTAGTGCTGGCAGTGGGAGCTATTGGTACTGATGCAGCTACTGGTCGCGTCATGCCTCGAGTAATGGAGATGTAGTCAGGTGACCAATACATCCTCCACTCCTCAATCTCTGCTTCATGTCCTCGCCTGAACTCGTGGTAATCGTCCATAGGCGGGCCTTCCAAATGCTGGAACAGTCCCTTCCACGCCATGAATGGGGTGAATAGATGTGGATTGCGCATCTGCTGCAAATCACACCAGCTGTCGAACTCCTGGATAAAGTCATCCAACTCGATTGTGCCCACAGCTCCAGAGTACCTACGAGGCCCCTTGGTAGCTCCATACATCTCCTCCATGTCGTCCCACAACAATGGCGAATGAAAGTGCACACCTGTTGATGAAGCCTCCGAGCCTGTGTCTGACTCTACAGTAATTGAGGGTGGCGGTGAAGGTGGTCTGAACCGAATACCTCGTCTTGTGAACCCACTCTCACTGTTACTGCCTGTAGCCGTACTCCCCTCAAAACCCTTGGGTAACTCCGTAATGACACTCACAATGTGCACCTCCTCCAGTGACACTATAAGGCTCTAGTACTAATCTAATAGTGACACGGGTGGGCACCTGTTGCAGTCTAAGGGTCATATCCCAGTGGCTCAGGGCACCTGCACCTGCATCCACCGCAAGAACTCCTATGGTTGGCTGGTCATCAACCCAGCCTCACCATAGAAGAAACACTGGTGGTCTTGCTGGTCATCACTCCAGCCTCACCACCGACAGCATACTCTAGGATTGACCGGTGATCAAATCCGGCCTAATCCCTATGAAAGCAAGCGCCCACACAAAACCAACATGGCGCACAGTCAAGCATGCAGGTGTTGGGGGGGATCCAAACACAAGAAATCAAAACATCAACACCCCCACACCAAAATCCAGCTGCAATGCTGATCCTGCAGAATATCCCAGCCCAAAACCCCGGACTGACTGGCCTCCACCAAGAGAGGCTTTGGCAACTACAAGTACAAGGTAATGAAAATAGTACAGAGATGGAGGGGAAGAATAGAAGCCCGACCAAGCAAGATCTAATCCTGATCTATGCTATCAACTGCCAGACTTCTCTCAAAGTGCCTCGCTCTGCATGATGGTAAGGTGTAGGAGGTATATCTATGTCCAGAAACCTGCCACTAACCTTGTCCCAAGCTACAGTAGCTCGCTCTAACCAACCCTCCTCCTCTTTCTGCCAGGTAGAGACAAAGCAATACTCCCCTATCTCCCGCTCACTGAACACTAAAGAAAACAAAGGTAGGGTCTGATAGTCTCTCAACTCGAAAGCTTTGAGACGGTTGCGGGTGTCCTCATTGCGAATGACTGCATCTCCTTCACGCACAACAAACATGTCATTGCTGATGAACCCCCGCTCATGGTTGCCCTGTGCAGAGCGTATCCGGCTGCAACCATGTCTGATTGCACAAACTTGTGTAGCTCCTGCTCCTCTGCTCCAGTACACCACGGCCTTGTGACTGAACACCTTGGTCCCCGGGGCTGTCTTTGGCTGTGTTCCAAGCCTAGCTTTCACCCACTTTGGTATTTCACCTACAGCTGCAGAACTGCTGGCTCCAACAGAGTTCTGACTGTCCAAGGCGATATTGAGGCCCTCAATGCCAACTACAGCAGTCTGTTGTCTACTGCTAATGCCTGACTCCCAGTATGCAATCAACTCGTCCAACTGTTCTCCACTCAAATCAGTCTGAGTTCCTTGGGAAACATAAATCCTGTCCCCTTGTGTGCACAGACTAAGAGAAGAGACCTGCCCTTCAATTACGTCCTCATTTCCCCCAGCCATGCAAGGAGTACACCCACCAATTTGTCTCTCATATAGACCAGCACAGGTTCTAGAGACAGGATTGTGGATCTTTCATGGCACACTCACACTCTAAAAATTCCATAGATTTTTAGCAGAGTCCCAAAAACAGAAACCAGGTCTAGATAGGTAGATTTCCCCTTTCTGCAGATATCCCCTCAAAAACTGAGTCAAACGGAGCTCATTTGACAAAGATATGACCAACCAGGCTCTTTAAACATTTAAATTAGATCAAAAAAGGTTTTTTTTTTTTTAACACCAAAACGCTTTTGCCATTACAACCTGTTCCCAGGTTATCTACGAGTTCCCGAGGTCGTTCCCCTCCAGGATCCTCCAGGCACCAAGAGCTCGTTAATTCCAACACTCGACCTCAGTTGGGTGGGGTATCACGATTTGCTTTCTCTGCGCGTGGGCCGGCCTCCTCGAGACCTAGAGACTACAAACCAGGAATTGGGCGATTTCAAGAGCAGATGCACTGCGCAGCACCTTCATGGCTTATGGACAGGCGGCTTGCTGTGATGTGGCCGTCTCTGCATGGAATCCAAAGCCAAGACCAGCTTGAAGTTCCATCAACTTGGTCTAATTCGCATCTCTCGCCAACGATTATTGTTGGCTTAGAATGGTTTCCGCCTTCCTGTTACTGCTCGTGTTTGCTTTTGTGTGCATTCTACAGGTCAGGGATCGGCGACAACAGGCACCAGATTGCCCCGTCACCACCCCCACAAGGCACAGACGACTTCACTGCCAGGAAAAAGAAAGTGAACCATGCTCAGCATGTAGACCCAAGGCCTGGGTCCATCTGCATCAGCTCCAGTATAAGAGAGACAATCATATAGTTATCAAGTCTCTACAGGAATTTGCGATTGCCTCAGTAAAGTGGAACTCAATCTGCAGCCTCCTTCCGCCGCCTCTCCATCAACCCTTGGAGGCTCTCGTCCGCTGGCCTCATCCGTCAGCATTGCTTCTCCTGCTACGAGTCTTCGCATTTCCTCCCCTGCTCGCCTGTGCAGAAGTAAGTACCCTTGACGCCGAAATGACAGTAGAGGCAAGTGATCAGTTGGAAGTGTTCAATGATGAGACAAATAGAGCTGGAGCTCCCTTGACCTGTATCGCCACAATCTTGGACTCGGGCAGTGTACTGAGTTGAAAGCTGGGTTGTGAACCACCATTCGACTTTCCACCAGTTTCCACATCAAAATGGTGGAACCAAGGTGCAAGGCAGCAACAGCTACTTGGCTTTGTACAAACCTGAAGCACTTAAAAACAAAAACGACTTTGCACCTTGCACTCTCCGAAATCAACAATGCCCCCAACAACCCTTTTTGTCAGAAAGTTGGTTGCTTATGCAGATAATCGACCAGGTGAAAGCAGCTTTCCCAGCCACAATCACAAGTAGCATGAAGATTTGTGAGACTCCTGGTTTTGCAGTGTTGATGATATGCCAGCAATGGGCTCCCCGTTCTCCATCGCTTTGTGCTAGGCTTTCTCTCTCGGGCCCTGCACCTTCAACCAGCTCGCTGCGCCATGCTCTACCTGCCGGCGCTGCATTTACTGGAGGGAGCAGATTTACAGCTCCTCCTTCAACTGGCTCCGCTACACCAGCTCCACCTGCTCTTCCGCTGCCTTTCCTGACCGCTTCTGGTCTGTCCTGGTTCTAATTTAACACTGGTCTGTGCACATCGAACTAAGGCGAGCAGCCCGGCCATCTCCAGGCACGGAAGTTCTACCCATCTGCTCGATCACAGGCTCCTCCTTTAAGTCTCGCACTTGGTCAGTTTCCCAATGGCCAATCGCTGCTACTCCACGATGTCTCCTCACCGACCAAAACAAAGGCTGCTTCCATGCAGTGTAGCTCCATCATGCCCGGCGGCCTCATGCCAGAACCAACGCTGATCGAAACCTGCATATTTTGTTTTGTTTTTTTTTTTTTCTTCTAAGCTTCTAAAACTAAGCACTACTTACACACAGGTAATCGTACAAGTGCTAACCCTCAACTCCTACCTTGCACTCACAGGTAAGAGGTCATCTTTCTCGAGTGATAAGAAAGCTAACAAATGACACTGCTCTCCACACAAGAAACAATGTGAAATCCAAAACCATCACTCTTTAAAACAGTAGTCGAGCCAGGGGCACCCCAAGCTATGGGGACTCCACCCCACAACAACCTACACTCCCATCATGAGTAAACTCAGATCTAAACGCACACAGGAGCTCGGTCGCGCAGGCTCAACTCGAGAAAGATGAGCCGCGCGACTGCCGCTCTCGTGAAGATAAGACGGACCAGGTGTCAAACTAAACTTGACACCTGATTTAACACTTGACCTAAATCCAAGTGTTAAATACAAATAACTAGTTTTATTCTAGCTGTTTTCACACTGTGCTTATTTAACTTGACAGGCCTAATGAAAGGGAGAACAATACGGATCATGAAGGTGGTGTGGAGGCAGAAATTCAACGAGCATTGCAGGAAGCTTTTGAGTTTGTGGATGCAAACAGGGAGGATCCGATTAATGGTGGAACTCGGGCCGAAGACAACCCCAACGAGGAAGAATCCATGGACAATGCAGAGAATGCAGAGAATGGCCCAAACCTGAGTCACGGAGTTGACCCCAACTACGATACGCTATTTCGACAATCTCAGTGTAAACTCTACGAAGGGAGCTCGATCAGCCGATTTGAAGCTACTTTGCACTTGCTCAACTTGTGCACCACCCACAAATGCACCAATGGCTTTGTGGATGAGCTTCTTGGATTGTTGCGCACAAGTTTTTTGCCGAAACATAATTCTCTGCCGAAAACTAATTATGAAGCTAGAACTATGATTGCGAAGATGGGATTGCAGTACACCCAGATCCATGCCTGCGAGCAAGGCTGTGTACTCTTCCGTGGGGAGAATGAAAAAGAAGAATTTTGCCCGGAGTGCAAGACGTCGCGTTACATTCCTAGTCGTGGGACTGTACCCAGAAAAATACTACGACATTTCCCTGTCATCCGTGGGGAGAATGAAAAAGAAGAATTTTGCCCGGAGTGCAAGACGTCGCGTTACATTCCTAGTCGTGGGACTGTACCCAGAAAAATACTACGACATTTCCCTGTCATCCCAAGGTTGAAACGCATGTATCGATGCAAATCAATCGCGCACCTTATGACATGGCACTTCAGACGTAAGAGTCAGGATGGATTGGTTCGACATCTAGCTGATAGCAAAGCTTGGGCCCACGTTGACTCCACATTTGCGGATTTTGCTTCAGAACCACGAAATGTACGATTTGGATTAGCCTTAGATGGAGTAAATCCATACAGTGCTCAATCCACGAGTTGGAGCACATGGCCCATCATGTTGGTCAACTATAATTTGCCTCCATGGTTGATGAGAAAGAAGTTTTTCGTCATGTTAGCACTCCTTATCCCTGGAAAGGAGTCTGTTACATCTACGAACATTGATGTGTATTTGATGCCCCTAGTAGAGGAGCTACAGGAATTGTGGAGAGGCATCATAGCTTACAATGTTTCCCAAGCTCTCCAACAACGCCAATTCTTGCTACGGGCATTGCTTCTATGGTCAATCCATGATTACCCTGCATATGGCTTGCTCGCAGGTCAGGTTACTAAAGGTTATGCTGGTTGTCCAGCCTGTGGACCCGAGGTGGATTCACAACATTTACATGCATGTTCGAAGACTGTGTTCCTGTGCCATCGGAGATTTCTTGCCCACAACCATCCGTATAGAAGATCAATATTGTTCAATGGTGCTGTTGAGCTTAGAGTGGCCCCACAAACGCAGGCGGGAACACAAATAAAAAAACGTGCAATTGACCTTATTGCATGGATAGCAGCAGGGGGGAAACCAGATACGCCATCAGACCCTTCCAAATCTCACGGAGTAAAGCGATTATCAATCTTATATGCCTTGCCTTACTGGGAGGGCCTCCTCATACGGCATACGTTTGATGCTATGCATTGCGAGAAGAACTTTGCAAAGAATATCATTAAGACTCTTTTTGGGGAGAAAGATACATTGAAGGTTCGGCATGATCTTGAATTACTTGGACTGCGTCCATCATTGTGGTTGCAACGATATCCAGACAGGGCAGATTCGTTAATCATGCCTCCTGCTCCTTATGTTCTGACTGAAGCTGAGTTGAAAGTTTTCTTGGACACTGTGCGAAACCTTAACGTACCCACAGGATACGCATCAGCTTTCAAAAGCCACGTGGTAAAGAAAAAACTATCTGGCATGAAATCACATGATTACCATGTGTTCATGCACCAAAATTTACCGCTAGCTATTCGTGGGCTCATGGCAACAGGTGTGCGCACTACAATTTTGCGAGTATGTCATGTATTTAGGAGGTTGTGTGCAAAAGTAGTGAATCCTGCAGAGTATGAGGAGTTGAAACATTAAGCAGTTGTTACTCTCTGTCTAATGGAGAAAGAGTTCCCACAATCATTCTTTGATGTGATGACACATCTGCTTGTCCACCTAGTGGACGAGCTCGATTTATGTGGTCCTGTGGCATCACGTTGGATATACCCCATGGAGCGGGCAATGAAAGAAATGAAAGGGTACGTCCGGAACATGGCAAAACCTGAGGGCAGCATGGCTCAAGGATACATTTTTTATGAAGCTCTAGGATTTTGCACGGAGTATATGGCAGGATATGATGGAACCGCACGAAGGGTGTGGGATGCAGATGAGGAAGAATCTGTGGCCGGCGTAGTTTTGGAAGGAGCCGGCAAACCTCGGAAATTGGGTGACTTGCATGCTATTGTACACGATTACATCATTCAAAATCATCCAAGCATATCCGATATGTTGAAGTAAGTCCACACCCTTTCAGATCTGAATATTTTGTTGATTTGATCTTTTTGTACTGCCCCATGCTTAGTCTGTGTTGGCTAAATAGCCTCGACATTTTGTGCCAAGAAATATGAAGGGGAGTCCACACAAATGGATGATTGTCCTCCATTTGCTGCTTGGCTGCCAAATGTTGTACGGGAACATCTATCTGGAATTCAAGAACATGTGCTTGAAGATGGTGTACGACAAGAATTACTGGATCTTTCAAGACCCCCATCATATTATGCCTTGACATACAAGAATATGTCAGGATATGGCAACCATTACAGGGCTACATCCCCAGGCATGAACACATCGAGTATGGCATCCTTTGATTGTGGAGTCTCATCAGTTTTCAAGCATGAGACGGAATCTGTACGGTATGTGGGTCTTGTCAGGGAGATTTTGCAGATTGACTATGGCACTACATGGCCTGTAGTGTTTTTGTGCTCCTGGATACGGGCCCAAAATGTCGGTCGTCAACCCAGATCAATGAAGGAAGATGATTGTGGCTTCACGTTGATCAATTTCAATCAAATGATACCACCCTCTGAACAGCCTTTTGTATTGCCAGTACAGGTTGATCAAGTCTTTTTCTCTGAGTGTGTGAAGGAACGACAATGGAAAGTTGTACTGGAGAAGAGCCCCTGATCACGGAGAGTGGTGTGTGATATCTCAATTTATATTGGTGATCTGAGAAGAGTTGAAGGCTTGTTAGCTCCACAACAACTACAAGAGACATTGACTACTGGTCGAACTCACAACCGAATTCAGACAGTGGCACCAGAGCAGCTGGCCTCATTGTACCGACCCCCATACTGACGATGCGAGGTACAACCCCCAGTTGACCAGCAGGTCTGTCATGAAGACACAGATACCTCCACCGACGTTGAGGCTATGGTCAGCGATGATGACACAGATACCTCCATATTCACAGACACGGATTCAGTTGATGACAATTAGATATGCTACCCTTGTGCATGTATTACCTGTCATTCCAGATAAATGTACTCTTGTGTCCCCATGTAGTCACATTTTTTTTGGTACCAACTGTCAATGAACATTGATATTCAAATATGCTCACAATTCCTCCATGCTATAAGCTGTTGTGATCGAGCACTAGTGGATTGGCCACTAGTAGGGCCATTTATTCATATCCAGTTTGTAAAACATTGGCACCCAGAAGTTGGGAAGTGACCCAGTCTGGCACTTCACCATTCTACACTTCTAATATCTTCCAGTGTGCAACTATTAGCACTGATTTCATCGTTGGCAACCTGCAGTAATATCCCTATATCAAATCAATCCCATACCCACATCCTTGGGCCTTTGTCTAGCTTCAACTACAACAACTTATTGCCACATTTGGCATACATCTACGCCAGGGCAATATCCATACTGATATTGGTACAATTCACGCTTCGATCCTGTCAATTCTTTGCCCCTTTGTAGAGTTGTAGACGGGGTGGCATGCATAGCAATATCCTGCAAACCTGGCCTTGTGCATCTTCACCCCTTCTACCACTCTGAATCGCTCGCATCTGTTGTCGCCATTGAGTGGTCAGATTGTTGAGAGACCTATAAGACCATCCCAGTGGAACATCAGTTGGCTTGCTCCCCACCCCCTCTCTAGCTTGCAATTGAATCATATTCTTACCTAGTTTTTTTCTCTCATCTCCAGGAAAATGACCCGCTATCACATTGTTGTACTGCAATTCTGCCAAAATCTTGCAATGTCAGGCTATGGCTGTCATCATAGCCTCCACACCAATGTATGGATGTGTCCTTCACGAGCAACCCCAAGTTTGCCTTCACCCTGCCCTAACCACAAAACGAAATTAAAGAATTCCAGTCAACTGTGACCAACATGGGAGGTTTTTGGTGGTTCAAAGCTATTTCACGAGTAAAATACTTACACCACATGGTTGTGGTGGAAGACCTGTAATTATACCATATCGTACACATCGCTTACTTGTGGTGGCAATCTTGCAATCCAATATCCACAAGCAGGCAGATTTACTTCGTCTTGACCAAGCTCTCATGGCAAACCTATGGCATATCAGGAAAAGCAAAGCATTAGAGAGGTGAGTTCAAATAGTCGTGCAATCGGTTTTCAGCCCACTGAGCTAGTAAGGAAGTGCCCAGTATACGACTTCTGTGTCACACATTAGTGGAAAAATAAACCAACACCAACTTTCACATCCCTCATCCCATTAGAGCTTTGCCAACTTCACTGCCTCCTTGGAATTCCCCCCCCCCCCCCCCCCCCCCCCCCCCCCGTGAAAAAGCAAGTATAAAGCAAATTCTGAGAGACATGTTTACCAGTGATAAATGTCTCTGGTAGTCGTTGAGAAACAAGGCTCTTAAGCTTTGCCCACAAACTCAACATCAAATATGAGTGTTGAATTGGGGGGTATGACACACAACCCTGCAATCCAACAACTTCACACGGTTTAGAAAAGACCTTTCAAAAATGAAGAGAAGGAAGAGATTGAAAGGGAACTATGTGGTTCAGGGCTGGATTAAATGGGGCAGCTTGGCATCAGATGGGCCTTGGGTTGCTGCCTACAGTGAAACAGACAATATGGCATGCTACTGGAGGCATATCAATCGCATATCAATCCTCCTTGTCCACAACTGACAGACCTCTAGAGCTGGCACCAGCAACAATCCATATTTTTCATCTAGGCCATCATCATTGCCAAAGTAAATTTGCCCCTACCTCTCTTGACATAAGATGCCTCTATTCTCACTGTGGAACTAGAACGGGAGAACCATGCACTGGTATGAACAGACTCTTACATGGCAAAAACCCTCGACAAACGGGGAGAGAGGAGAAGAGAATGGAGGTACCGCCGCCCTCGGCAGTTGGTGGTTTTTTGGGGAAATGACATAGTGAATGCCTATAATTACTTGTAGGGCCTCCCTCCTATGACAACCATGTTGGGCATATCCTGCGATCATTGCATTCCAAGACACCACATCTTGTTCGGCCATATCATCGAACACTCCATTGTCATCCTTGATGCTACCACATTCAAAATACATGTCCACCCAGGTAGAGTTTAGAACAAATACCTCTCGTACTATTCCCATTTTGAGGCTGTCCAATTTCAGGGCTACCAAGCTCGCACATTCATTGCAAACGCAACCAATTGTGACCTTGTCCGGCTTCAGCATCACTAAAAGAACTCGTTGTATAGTCGAATACCAATGTCATGAAAGGGGGAATGTATCAAATTGTACACTTGAAGACTGCAAACAGGGACGACGATTACAAGTCAATTCGAAGTCTGCAAACTGCATGACTCAATGAAGTATGCTACTTACTATTTCGTGATATTTGCCCACGCCACTACATAGTGAAACTGCAAAATGCTTCGAGCTCCAGGTCCAATATTTTGCCAATATCAAATGGACACATGTTCACATATGACAAGTGCTTCGTTAAAGATAGATGGATGAGGTCATCCAATGGATGAACCCATTCATGTATATGCCTTAAGATGCCACGTGTAGTGATGTAATCATAGAAACAGAGATGTGAAACCTCCAGTAGTCATGTAGTCATAAGTTTATATGGCATGTCATCAATGTGTAGTAGTGGTGTAGTCATTTAGTCATAAGCTTACGTGGCACGTGTCTGACATGTAGTATTTCGTATGACTACTAGTTATATAAACCAAGCCTATGTTATTTGTCAACAATGTTTGACCGCGGCTCCTAGTCATGTAGTAAAACATATGACTACATTAGATTAAAATATATTAAAATTTGCCCAACAATGGGTTTCATCACTTCGTAGTCACATATATAGTCATGATTACCAAGGTTTATATCACCCGTAGTCATAAAAATGTTAATCTGTAGTAGTGCGAGCAGCGTCTTCTCGGATCTGGGCAGACCGACTCTATGCAACCACAGACCGAGGGATCAGTCTACCCGGGAACGTTGCACCTAATTCCGTTTGGGGTTCTCCCATCGGTCTGCCCGCCGCAAGACGATCCAGATTTCTTCTCATTTTTCTTCAGATTTGTGTAGACCAGTCGGATGGCCGTAACTTTTGTCGAGGCTGAACAGAATTGGTTGAAATCCATTGAATGTCCTGACGATGATGACAACATACAACACGAGGTAATGTTTGTCTAATGGAATAGTCTGTTGGTGCTGGTAAGCCCTGTGGTCTGTCATGTGTGTCTTCTGGTCATGAGCCCTCAGGTCTGTCATGCATGTCTGATGCCCTTTGGGTGAAGTTGACAGACCGCATTGTAGTCACAGTCTGCTGGAGTACAAAACATCATTTCAGCAAAATGAACAGTATAATCTTCACTAAAAGACGGAGTCAGGTCTGTTAAGGATTGGTAAACAGGCTTCGGCCAATGTCGTTAGCAGATACGGTGTGCTGGCTCTGTATGAACCGGTCTGCTTGGTCTGTTGAATTCCGGTCTTTTGCCACGGGTCTGTTGGATCTGGTACTGAAATTTTGTGTCGCGTGCTTGTTCAGACTACTATCATTCGAGAGTCTATTCGGAGAGCCATATCAGCTTGGCGGATACGCAGCAAAGACCCTGTCAAGGACAAGAACACGACTGAACACATACAAGAGATCAGACTAGAAGTACAAGACTAGACAAGAAGTCAAGGTCGGCGTGGCCGAATGCATGATGAGTAAATAGGAATCAGACGATCCTTATAACAGGGAACAAAGAGTACAAGATATTGGAACATGACTTAAATACTGGAATGCTAGAAACTGGACTAGAGTACCAGATATTGGAAACTGGGCTAGAGTACTGTGAACTGGACTGGAGTACTAGGAACTGGAAACAAGAGTAGCTTGAAATGGTGTTGGCGAGACTGAAGAGTGTCCAGTCTCGCCTCCTATATATACTAGCTACTAAGAAGTTTACTAAAAAGCTTCCTCCAGGGGAGGTTTCTTGATGGAGAAGCTTCCTTAAACAAATGAGGTATCTTGATGGAGAAGTTTCTTCCAAAGAAAGCTTCATGAGCAGTTTCCCAAGTTACTCTTGGTAATTTGGTAAACTCCCGGTAATTTGATAGGTAATGGTACATTATGGTAGATCATGGTAAATCACGGTAAGCCATGGTAACTTTCGGTAACATAGTAACTTGGTAATTTTTGGTATTTATTCCTGGTAAGTTCCCCTGGGCTATGTCCGTGACATCACCCCCTCCTCTAGCGTCGAGTTCCTCGAGGAGCAGTAAAATCTTGGACTTGCTTAGAGTTACTGGAAATGCGGCATCGCATTATCATGTCCGTCATCGAAATTTCGTACCGGCAATGGAATGCGGCACCGCATTTCCGTCGAAGGGTCTGGAATCGGACAAACAACGATGTCCGTTCTGAAAATGCGGCACCGCATTTCCATGTCCGTCATCAAAATTTCGTATTGGACAATGGAATGCGGTGCCGCATTTCCGTCCAGCTAGACGGAATACCCACACGGGTCTGGAATTGGACAAACAACGATGTCGGCCTTGGAAATGCGGCGACGCATTTCCATGTTTGGCAATCGAAAGTTCTTATTGGACAATGGAATGCGGTGCTGCATTTCCGACCAGCACGATGGAATGCGGTGCCACATTTCCGTCCAGCACGATGGAATGCGGTGCCGCATTTCCGTCCAACAAGACGGAATGCCCACACGGGTGTGGAATTGGATAAACAGCGATGTCTGTTTTGGAAATGCGGCGCCGCATTTCCATGTTTGGCAATCGAAAGTTCTTATTGGACAATGTAATGCGGTGCCGCATTTCCGTCAAAGGGTCTGGAATTGGTCAAACAACGATGTCTGTTCTGGAAATGCGGCGCCCATTTCCATGTATGTCATCGAAATTTCTTATTGGACAATGGAATGCGGTGCCGCATTCCTGTCTAGCATCATGAAATGCAGAGCCGCATTTCCGTCGATGGGTCTGCAGTTGGAAAAACGTCCATCTCCAAAATGGAAATGCGGCACCGCATTTCCATGTCTGCCATTTAGATAACGTGTTCGACCTCCGCATGCGGAGTGGCATTTCCATTTACCTCCATGGAAGGAGCTGGCAATCGGCAAAACTGCCGAACAGTTTTTGATGTCCAAACCATGAAACGGAAAATTGTTCTTGCCCCGGTTTTAGAAATGCCGTGCCGCATTTCCAAAGGAGGTTTTTGCAGTTGCCACATTTCCGATTTTGGGAGGGACGTGGTTTGGACGATGGTGTCGTTGAGAAGCACATGGGAGAGGGGACATGAAGGACATGGATAATTTCCTTTATATACTCTGGAAGATAATTTAAATGTACAGAGAGTTCATTAAAATTCTATTAATCTTGAAAATCATCAGTATTGTCGTCCTGTCCTTGACTGTCCTGCTCCGCCTTCACCCCGTCATTGCCTTTCTCATCTCCAACGGACTGCTCGTTGGCGGGGCTTTCAAAAATCCCATCTTCCCCTTGTGGAACGGACCATCTCACCTCCATTGAGTCGTCGTCCTCCCTGTCTGCATCGCTCTCATCCGCTGAATCACATATGAACTTTCGCACCCGTCTACCTGTCTCAGCTGTTGCCAACTCTTTCCTTATCCTTCTGTCCTCCCTATCCCTCTCCAAAATCTACTCTACTTTACTGGGATTCTCACATCGTCTAATCGCTGTATTTGCGAGTTTAGCTGCAGAACTAGGAAGGGAGTAGTCCTTCACCGGGCTCGTCATGAAGTCGGCCCTCACAAAGAACGGGACATTCTTCCTGGCAAGAAGTGTAGGCCCTACATGTTTCGACCCGGATCCTGGAATCCTGCACATAACAATCACCAACGAGACCAATGAGAACCACAGTCCGGAAATGCGTTTGACAAAAAATCACCCAGAAGGCTTTGCAAACTTACAATGTTTGCACTCACTCGTATTCCGGGTTCTCCTCGGCATCAATGTCCACTGTCTCTTCCTCCGACTCTGACGAATCCGAGGAGTCTTTGGCTTCGATGGGAGCCTTCACATTCCGTTGCAGCCCTTCCAGATGGGATCCCCAGACGGATGTGTCATCCTCGTAGGCAAAGAGGTGTCGGTCGGAAAACTGTTGCACTCTGCGAGTACGTTGGTCTCAACTTTTGCTCACGCATGTTGACTGCCTTGCAGGTATATGAAATACGTGCTTCTTCAGACAAGGGCCCTGGCTCAAGAGCCCCCGTTCTTCATGGCTTGGACCGTGGCGGGCCCAAGCTGTGTCTACACACCCGAGATACAAAAACATTGGCATGTCGCGCATCTCGTTGGATGCCCGTGGTACCTGGACATGTCTGGCGGAATTGTTGACGAGTCTGAGAAATATTTGCACGCGAAAGCAGAAGAGAAGAGAAAGGAAAGACGTGTCCCTGCTGGGCCAGAGTCGGCAAAGGAAGCTGCTGCTCTGGAACAATCCAGAAAGACAGCTGAGATGGCACAGAAGACGGTGGATGCAGCTGTGCAGGCTCAACAGAAGGGGTCGAAGAAGAGGACTCGCCAGCAAGGGGCAGCAGTTGTGTTACCCAAGAAAACGAAGAAGCAGAAACAGATAAAGCAGGAAGAGGGTGACGAAGAGGACTCCGATGGAGACTTGGCAACCAGCCCACCCCCCGAAACGCAGCCGAAATCCCCTGTGCCCACCGTTGTCACGAGAGGGACGAGAACAGGCTCGGCAAAGAAGGCACTCTTCAACCCCCCGGGGGGGCACCCTTTCGAGCCGGTGGAAATGAAGAGGCCGACAGTGGATCCCAATACAGTAGTCCAGTGTGTAAATGAGAGTTTCTTAGCGGCTTTGGATGGACGGGCAGCCAAGTTGGCATACATGAAGACCATGGAGGGTCTGAAGGGCAGAGCACTGAAGAAGGCGGCTGCCGAAGAGCCTTCCGACACCCCTGGGTTTCTGAAGATGGTCTCGTTCTTTGAGAGGGTGTGTGCAGACAAGGATTGTAGGAGGGGCGGAAATGCCACCGAGTGGTCTTGCAATATGATCATCTTGGATATTCCGGACGGAGAGCCTGTGGAAGGACTGCAAGCTTGCCATCTTGGAACAGGTTCTCCGAGGACTTTTGGAAGAAAGGATTTGGGCTCGCCCGCATGGTGTTGGACGACAGAGGCTGTGTGGTTGTCCTGGCAAGTAGAGGAAAAAACACGCAGACGGGAATTGTGAAGTGGACCCGCAAGAGCGCCGTCCCAATTCTGAAGAAGAAGTGGACGTGCATCAACACATTGGGCCTTCGGTCGGAAGGGAAGAAGGTAATTACGACATTGGCACTCGTCCTTTCATTTTCTTAGGTGATTTGAAATGCGGTGCCGCATTCGATTTCTAATCGTTTCCCACTGTGTATGCAGACGAAGCAGTTCGATGCATACTGCTTTGTGAAGGAGAACTCCACCTTTGCTTTCCGGAAGGAGGGATTGTTGGTTGACCCGAACTGCGACCCCATCGATTACGACGTCTTGTTCAACAACGTTCCCACGGAACTTCTCCCTCATAGCCTCACTTCAACGGAACCCCTGTGGTATTCACGGATTCGGAGCCCTGTCTTCATTCAGACAATTATGGAAACATGCACAGTGGAGGGCACAGTGCTCGACCTCATTTGTGGGACAGGTATGCAGAATCTTGTTCTATGTTGTTCTGCAAATTCTCGTTATGCTTTAATTCGCAACATCTGAAGGGCCATGTTATAATGTGTGGATGGCATTGTAACAGGTGCCTCAACCGAAAAAATAAAATGCGAATGCGGTGCCGCATTTCCCAGACAAACCTCATAACCAGGCTTCGCATACAAGGGCAACTGGGCTTCACCTGTAAACAATTCGCATTGCAGCTTTTCCCACTCCCTCCTGATGTGTAAACTCCACGCTCCTTCTTGCTGTCTGTAGCTCCCTGGCGAAGAGGTTGTCCTTGTACGCACATCTGAAACGTGTCATGTAGTCTTCCAATGTCTGTGTTCCATCCCATTTGACGTACAAGCCGAACAAATTTGTATGCATTACGACTTGCTCCTTCGCAGTCGTCATTACCTGTGATTCCCACATGCATTCGTAGCAGTTCACGGAATTCATTTCAGAAAAGCAAATCTGGGGAAGTACCTTGAATTACCTGGAACCACCAAGTCATGCATGTAGCTTGAAACAATACTTTCCACTTCAATGTGCGACTTCCAATCGTCGATGGACTCCGCAGATCCACTTACAAGGTGCCTGTGAGCCTTGGTCTGTCGCTATACTGAACCTCGCACTTGCCAACTTCGTGCGGTCTTCGATGGCTCCGAATTCCTACGCTATAGTTTGTTGTCCTCCGCAACTTGGGAGAGCCTGGATCCCAAACGAGGGAGGACTTTGTAGAGTGACTGAAACTTACCTTTGTTCCAAATTCAAGCTCAAACCGGGCACAGTTTATTTGGAAGAAGAAAGGAAGTTCCTGGACAGGTTGACGAGACCATATTCGTGCTAGGTAACGACGGAGGTTGCGGAATCGAATGGCACGTACCCCCATCAGACACCATCCTGTACCGAGCTGTGGGAATGCCCATTCCCTTTCCGAATCAGTTGCTGCCCACACCATCCACAAAGGAGTCGGGAAACCGACAGGCGGCCACTGCCAACAGAGAGGTATGCAACGATAATCATTCCCGACCTGGACCGTCAAGACCCTCCATAGCTTCTCGTGTGGACGTATTCGACATTTCCGACGAGGAAGATGAGTGCATTGAGGTCCCCATGTCCTCCACACGGTCGTTCAAATCCGACATGGACGTCTCTGCAGGTGCTACGCATGTACCCTCGAGCATAACTCCAACCCGGTCCATTGTGTAGCTCCTACGGCAACATCACCTCGATGGTTCTTGCTCCGAGCTGGCTGCTCTCGACTATGCCAAATTTCCAGTCAGGAAAGTAACGTATCTGCCTCTTGAAGTCGATGGCAATGTCATCTTTGAGTTTCTACCTGTTACTTCGTCAAACAAAGCCTCAGGGATGTTAACAGACATGGATCGAAAGCATGACGGACACCCCTGGTGTGTGACGAAGACCAGTAGCACGAAAATTACTGATGGTGTTCGTGTACGATACGTCCTCTGTGCGGGGAAGCTGAGGTGCCTCAATCCCGCCTGCTTCCACTTACTCTCCAAAGGAGGGCGGAGAAACGAGACGGATTGGAGTGGCACAACGCATCATCCATTCATTGTCTTCAGCCAAGCTCCTGCGGGTACTTTCAAGTGCGCACATTGCAAAGAACCACCGACGTGCATGTCCATGTGCAGAGCCAAGCAATATTACGTAATCCATTTGCTCCCGGACTTGACTAGAGCTTGCATACACGTTGGGGTCCACTGCCACCCCTTGGTGAGAGGCAACATGCGTGAGGCTGGGCAGGAAGCACACGACATCATAAAAGAGGAGGTGAAATTGAGCCCCGGAGCCAGACCAAAGCAAACTCAGCTGAAGGCAGCCCACAAGATTGCTCTTGGCAAAATCATGTCTGAAGATGGTTCAGACCGAGTGCCCTTGAACAAAGAGGAGATGCTTGACCTATTGGAGTCCGTCTCGCACGTTTGTAGTCCAAATGTGCGGAATCACATCGTATCTTGCAAGCCGGAGTTCGGCCGGGGGTCGGACCTGCACTCAATCCTGGAGGTGAAACGAATGACTGGATATGACTACATCCAAGGTAGCAGGTTTCCAGGGCAAGGCAGCGAATCCGATCGTTGTTACATTTTTAAAATGTCGACGTGTGGGCCTAGGAGTGGAGTTGACTTGGTCACTCGCATGACAACTGGAAACTTGTCGAATGCTTGGGTGATGTTTGATCACATCAAGCGAATTACAAACCATCAGTGGGTGACTATGGGTGCGCATGTTTATGACTATCACTCCAAGAGGCTCATGACGATTGCAATCTGCGAGATGAAAGGGGAGGACACACAGTCGGAGATGCATCTGGGGGAGGGCATAAACGAGTAGATGACAAGGGCGGGATTGGCAGAGCCCAATTTCAGGGGATTCATGGTAGACAACGCCTAGGCCAACTGGGCAGCGGTGCGGCGCGTGTACGGTGAGGACCCCAATGTTCCAATGGAGGGGAAAGAGAGATCCTGTGGATTCCATTGGATGCAGAGTCTATCTCACTACACTACCAAATTTGTTGCTAGCTCATTCCAGGCTGAACACCGCGTCCTTTGTACGGCGTGGAAGGATGCACCCACATTTGATGACGCAGAGGTTAAGTTTGATCATCGAGGCTTGGTGGAACATGTCAGGTGCAGTGGAGACAACCAATCTGGGAGCCTTGCACAGCTGGTTGGGGTGGTGGCATTTCCGGTATCGACAGTTCGGACAGTACACGCGGGAGGTATGATGCTGTCATTTTCGTGCAATTGTCTTTCTATTACGGACCTTTCCATTGGTCCTTCACCATTGTTTGTGTCCTTGTAGGAACGGTGCTTAGATTCCGACACGGACATGCCGAACACGAATATGGCAGAATCAGTCCATTCATCCTGGCGAGCATTTTCTGCCGCACATCTGGTGGACGTAGTGACGGCCACAACGGAGGACATCGACAGAGCAATCATGCAGCAAGCCACGTACTACAAGTTCCTGAGCGGGAAACAATGGGGCTTTGGGCCAGACATGGAGGAATTGTTGGTATGAACAGCTTCGAGGTCGAAGAATCCACTGAAATGGGCGACAACATTGCGAGAGAAGATCAAAGGGACGCCTCTGCACCGCAGAGGTGAACACCTAGAGGGGGACGTCCATACTCGTCCTGTGAGGCAGAGGATTGAAGAGGAACCCAGGTACGAAGAGGATTCTTGGAGATCCGACAGGAACATTCGGACAGCACCTCGAGGTCTCGTCATGTTGCCGCACAATGTGTCTTCCAGCAGTGGAAGCCCAAGAAATTCCAGATCGCCATCGCCTTCAAGCGGGGATTTCGTGCGAGAAATTCCCACCGCTCGCTTGCCCCAGATTCCGCCCGCTGTTATACAGTATGGCCAAGCCATTGTGGAGACGACTGTGTCTGCGTCACAGTGGAGAATTGCTCGCACAAAGCCGTCGTTTCGAGGCAGGTGTTCCACAATTCGAGTGGATACACGGCAATGTTGTTTAGAGATGATAAGGAGGAATCCAGATGGTGCTGTCCCTGCTCCTACTTTTACAGGAAGATTTGTCCATGCAAAGTTTGCGGAGGCGACAACCACCCAGTTCTGGTTCTGCAGGCACGACATTATGACTTACGTGTATGGAAAGCCCAAGTACGACATACAAACAATGCCAGAGGCTCCCCCGGTGTGGCCGATGAAACCAGGCTGCGATCTGAGTCAGGTTGAGGCCGACGCCCTTACCGCCACAGGATTTCGGATTGTGCAGCGCACTGACGTCCCCAAACAACCATTTCCGCTTCCATAGCCTCCACCACCGACCCCTGTGAGAGCAAGAACAATGGGACACGACAACTCTAAGCATCCTATACACCGTTGGGGGAAACCGAAGAGACGGCGACCTCCCTCAAAAGTGAACGAGACAAGGATGGGGAATGCACTTCGGATGAACTGTACAATCCAGAGCTCGACACAAGTGCCCCCACCAGGCTTTGGGCGTGTGTATCAGATGGCCACGGCAGGCTCAGCTGTTCGCAATGAGGTGTACACCATCACCATTTCAGAATTACCCACCTGCAATTGCACCGACTTCCAGATCATGGCAAACAAGGGGGCATCATACTGCCCTTGCAAGCATCTGTACTACGTGTACCTAAAGAGACTCCGGTGTAATTCCACAACTCATCACTTCATACATGCACCAGGGTTGAGCCCCCAAGAGGTGCACACTCTTCTGAATATGGATCCAACGGACCAGTGAGCTTGGCTTGCGGTCCCAACACAATGGTACGCCCATCCTTTTCGGATAGTAGAACTGTACTGCTGCAAGTAGCTCTGACTCTGGCCACAGAAAGGTCCGACTTATGTCTTGCCTACCAGTAACCTGTTTTGCTCGAACTAAGATAATACTATGTCATTCACTTGTGTTTCCACGTGCATGTATTTTTGTGTGTTGGAGGGTTCCTGTTTTTTTGCTTTCCCAAACTTTGTTTTCCTCATTCGACCCCCGGCAAGGAAATGCGGCGCCGCATTTCCAAGTAACGTCGTAGGTACTGGTAGATGCGGCCTTCGCCAACACCAAACCACCCTGAAATTTCGCACGTGCGAACCCTAATGCGGCACCGCATTTCCCAGTTGAGTCGCAAACCTTTCCCGCCGAATACCCGAAGATGACAAAATTGTGAAGTACTGCAGACTCTACTGGTGCAGACTCTATTGGTTCAATTGCGGCAAAAGGGTCAGCCTCATTCCAATGTTAAGGCATGTAAAACCGCGGAATACTCTATACAGGCCAGTATGCGACGTCATTTTGCCGTGGTATATTGGATTTCTCGTTGTACGGTCACTCATTCCATGAGCGGATCTAAAAAACCATGAGCGGACTTGTTACTGACGACATATTTTCGCCGCATTACAGGATCTGGAACTTCCAAAAATGGCAAGGTCAAATTAAAAACTATTATTTTAATACTTGTTTAATCTGCCGCATTTCCAAATTTGGAGGAGTCCGCTCATGAAATCCGCGTGTCTTAGACTTCGGCTCACCGCTCATGCGGCTCATGCGGCTCATGGCTCATGGCTCATGGTTTCTGCTCATAAAATAGTAAACCTCAGAATTTGGGATCCTGGAAGGAAGTGTTTTTGAGTGTAACTATATAAGCATATGACAACATATCCCACAATACAACCGCAGAAAGTGATTTGTTTGCGATGACGCACACAGATAAGTGTGGGAGTATGTCATGTATTCATGTATGTAATGGTGAAGAAGCTTGAGGGGATGTAGTGCATAAGAAAAATAGAGTGATTCTATAGGAGGATATAGTTTGAAATAGGAGTGAAGCTCTTTATTAGTTTCTTCTGAAGTTATTATCAGCAATTTTTTTTTATCTTAACGAAAATGGTGGAGACATTATGATGAAGGAAGAAGACATGTTCATGGCTGAGAAACTTGTGATTGTCAAGACGATGAAGTGGACGACTTAGTTTTTTTCTTAAGAGATAGTGTTTGCGGGGGCGCTGCACAACTAGGAATAGGGCTATGTAGAATAATAGAAAATTCTTTGTGGAGTAGCATTTAGAATTGGAGTGCAAATGAACAAGAATTGGATGTGAAATTGCACTATGGGGTTCGATAATTTGATAGAATTGGGTAGGATGCTAGAACGGAAGTAAATTCAGATAATGGGGATGATAATTGGTAGGAATGGGGTTATTAGGATAGATGTTAGCCCATTGAATCAGTGCTAGGTAGTTATGGTAGTTAGAGTAGGACACTATGAGTTCTGCTGAATCGATGTATTCATGGTCATTCGAGCGAGAGTGCCGAGGCCCTAGCACATGAGATGCTAGTTTGCCTTTTTAGTAGCTTAAGTAAGAGATAAGAAGAATATGAGTAGTGTGATGAGACAAAGATTTGATGAAAGACTCTGTAAGCTTCATGTTAATGTGATGAGATGTTGGAGTTTAATGGGAAGAATTTTGTGTGAAAGAAAAAGATGAGGATTATTTGATGAAGTGTGCAGATCAATACGAGAGGAATTTAATTGAGATGAATATTAAGACATTTATTGTTGGGAGACAATTAGAAGTAAATATAGTGTTCTAATCACGACATAGCAATTCAATTGTGTGCTTTCCCCAGCGAACGAACCTTAGAACGCCAAAAAGATGTAATATAAAACTATAATCAATCCTAAAAGATGATCAATTAGTTCTAAGGTTCGTTCACTGGGGAAAGCACACAATTGAATTACTATGTCGTGATTAGAACACTATATTTACTTGTAATTGTCTCCCAACAATAAATGTCTTAATATTCATCTCAATTAAATTCCTCTCGTATTGATCTGCACACTTCATCAAATAATCCTCACCCCTGCCACAGTTTACGGGGCTGCAAGGGTCAGATCCTGACCTCCATTTGGCTCAATTTATGACAGCTTGTATTGCTAATAATGCCAGGACGGAATTCTGTTGGTTGACAATGATCCCTGCCACTTTGCGGGACTTAGCATTTCAGTGGTATGATCGACAACAGCATGGAGCATTTCCTGATTGGAACACCTTAAAAACAGCTTTCCTAACACAGTTTCGACCCTTGGGATTTACCGATCGTCTACGGGAGCAACTGACGAAACTCCATATGGTGAAAGGCGAGTCGGTCGACTCATTTGCAGGCCGCCTAGAGGATATTCTTCGGCGATGGAATAATCATAATATTCCTAACCATATGCAGATGGGCCTATTTGTAGAAGGGTTGGCTCCAGCAGAACTGAAACGTTTTGTTAAAGAAGGTATTCCTGCCGATTTGCAAGCAACAATTAATTGGGCTAAGTTATGGGAGACTACTAATATCACTACTTATTCAGTTGGGCCCACGACAATGTTTGATACTGATTCCTGGGCCCCACAAGCATCGTTAGCTCCAATGACTATGTCTCTTTCTTCAAATCAGTCTACTGTGGGAATGTATGCCCCTGTATCCTTGCAAAATCAACTACCAGCTAGTGTAATAGTTGACCTGCAAGAAGGGCATATTGCTGCTTTAAATAAGAAAATGGAGAAACTCTCTGTCCAATTGGCTTCTAGACGAGAAGGGAGACCGGCCCAAGCCAAATAATCAGCGATCCAATATGTGGTGTTCTAATTGTCAGGTTCATGGACATCTTGCTAATGAGTGCCCGGTGGACCCAGTGACCAATCCCATTAATGGAGCTGCTGCTAAATGTGGTTATTGTGGTAGAACAAGATATGTGATATTACAATGTTGGCATTTACAATCGGCTATGGGTCTAACTCCAATAAAGAATAAATCAAGGACGGGTTGGGATGTCAATCAAATCAGGTTGGCCCCACCATCTGCTAACCAGCATGTGGTTGCTCAATGGTCTGACCAACCTCCTCAGACTCAACAACCCTAGAGACCAACTCGAGGACCCCAGAGCTGGTACTAGTCGGCTAATCAGCCTACTCGACAGCAAGTGCGGGGGATACCACCTCAGGGAGCTTATGGTCAAACCTATGGGGGCGGAGGAGGCCAACAGTAGCAGATGTATCCACAACAGACCAATACTCCTTATCGGCCGCCTGCTCGACGATTGAGGAATGGCCAATACCCGATTTGCTATCGTTGTCATGAGATGGGACATATTGCCAGCGAATGCCCTAATCCAAAAGCCCCGGTTGATTATATCCCGCTTTGTGGGCGTTGTGGAGGTCAGGGACATATTGCTGAACAATATGAGAGTCCATATCCCCAAAATCCCATCCATCAGCAAACTTCATCGATCCCTCCACTTCTTGATTCAGGACCAGTACCACCAACTGCGGGGCCGTCACATTCTTTTGGAAACACTAATACCAATCGAGTTGTGAACCGAGTTACAGTGCAAGAATGTGTGAGTGATATGAATTTGGCTGATAAGAAAGTTTAGAGGGCTGCTTGGGACTTAGACGCTTTTATGGGTTTTGTGGGGTACCCTTAATTTTTGCGCAGACTGAGACCAACAGGAGCCTTAGGGGTGGCAGGAGCAGGCTTTAGGGGGGTCACACAGCCCAACACAGCTTCGCACAGCCAGTCACAGCTCGGCACAGCTCGACACAGCCTGTCACAGTACATGTAGAACAGTTATCATTGACAGGGAACGACATCTGCAGAAGGAATGTGTTACTTCAGGGGTGACGATTAGTTAGTTAGGTGGTTAGAACAGCTTGCGGGTAGATTAGGAAGGTGGCAACGGAAAGGGGATCACTTTTTGAGGAGGGCGACTTGTTGAAGGGAGGAAGAGACGTAACGAAGAGCGGAAAATAGTGAAGAGGAGATGATGACTTGAATGAGGCTTAGTTCATGCAAGCTGTAGAATTATACAGTAGGATAGAATAGAGATACCATGGCATAGGCATGATACATGATTAATCTTAATCCGATATTGAATCGAAACAAACATACTGTGTAGAGAGACACGAGAGAAGCTGTGGAATGAATGCATGATTAACTGGAACTTAGTAGATACTGAAGCAATCTGATGCTTCAGTATATACGATAAGGTAAATTGATAACATGAAGGCATGAAGGAATATAAATAGGAAGCACAACCATGATTCACTAGCTGCAGGTCATGCCTGATTGTTCTGAGCGAGCTGAGTGCTTAGAGATATCCAACTCTTCTATCTTGGAGTTTCCACCTCGGATAGCGAAGGAGTAAAAGCCGCTCGACATTTGACGACCATACTGGGGAACTGGGTGATAAACAACCAGATGTGACAGGCATTTGGTGGGATCATGGTGGTTGGAGAATTAAAGAATTTGATGTGAATCAAATTCCCTGTGGAACTGAGAATGAAAGATTGTCCAAACAATTCTTTCAGAGGTTCTTGGAATTGCCAGACGGTTGTAAAGAAAACATTCTTAAGAGAGTACATGATGTTGATCCTGAGTGGGGTCTGGAGAAAGGAGTGATAAAGATTTATCAGGTGGCCTGTAGAGGAAGAGCACATTGGATACCAACACTGGATGCCACTCTTTCTTTTTCTTTGCAAGAAAGATTAAGGGGATTGGTACAGGAAGAAGATCAACCACGAGGTGAAAGATCTGAAGTACATCCCTAGATATAAGATTTGACAGAAATCTTTGACAAGAGTTGGCATGGAACACCAAAAGCAGGAACTTCAGTTTCTGAAACGGAAGACGAAGAAGGAGGAGAGGATGTGGCAGAGCCAACGGAGAGTTCAGACTCTCTAACACCATTGCAATTGAGTTACATGAGTGAAGAAGAAGAAACCCAAGGACAGAACTTGGAAGATGAAAACAGAGAGAAGAAATTGGAAGAGGAAGAGTATGAAGAAGTAGACCCAACAGCTGAGGTTGAGACTACAACCAGGACATCCCAACCCGTTGGACCTGGATCAAGTGGAGCACTTGGATCACAGGCCAACGAAGGTGTCGGCTCAGGGGGATCAGGTGGGCAGCCTGGATCTGGCTCTGGGGGGACAGGGAGTGTGGGAAGTAGTGCAACTGGAGCTGGGGATACTGTGAATATAGTGGGGCCAGTAGCAGGGAATGCTCGGGGCCAGCACTTGGTGGAAGTTCCACCACAACTACAACAGGTCCTCAAGGACCAGCACCAGCAAGGGGGCCAGCACCTGTCAGTGGGCAGGAGGTAGGGCCACAGATAGCGTTACAACCAACACGGGCAAAACCACCTTTTCTAATATATTCAAGAAAAGGGGATCCTGATGTACACATTAGCCAATTTGAGCACATGTGTATTGTGAACAATGAGAATGACGATGATGCCAAGATGAGACTGTTTCCTTGTTCACTTATAAAGAAAGCAAGTGAATGGTATGCAAGATTCCCTGATAATCGTTTCCTAACCTGGAATGGTTTGAATACAACATTCCGAAATAGGTTCAGGACAAGTAAAACTGAGGATGAAGTGTATGGAAGTTTACAACAGTTAAAGCAAAAGAAGCATGAAACTGTTGAGGAGTATATGGAAAAGATGGAATTGATGATGAAAAAGCTGGCTGCTGTACCAGCACCAGGTTTACAGAAGACTTGGTTTGTGAGTGGACTAAGACCAGAGTTGCAAAAGAAAGTGGATATGTTAACCCATAATACAGTGGAGGAGGCATTTGAAACAGCGAACAAAATTGAGCAATTGGGAATGCTCAGGAGAGAGAAAAGGGATGATGAGGACTCTGAGGATGAGTGGATGAAGAAGAAGAGCAAGAGCTTAAGAGAAAGAGTAAGAGGAAGGAAAAGTTGAAGAGGAATAACTATGAGAAAAGATTAGAAGAAATCTTGAAGAAGTATGCCACAGAGGCTGTAACACATTGGAGGAAGGGTGTTTGGTGTGCAAAATGCCAGAATGAAGGCCATACCACCACTGAATGCCACATGAAGGAGAAACACTGTACTATCTGTAAAATGGATAACCATTATACTCAGAATTGTTACTACAACAGAAGGACAGCAGCAAGAGAACCAAGGCAGGTAAGGGTGCATCAAGTGCAGCCCCAGCCAAGAAGAAACAGTGATCATGACCACTATGGTAGGCCTGGTGGTTATAACAATGGCATGGAAGGAAGAGGTAATCCAAGAGGGAATTACCAAGGGAATTCCAGAGGCAACTATCAGGGTAATCTAAGGGGGAATTACCAGCCAGGGAATCAGGATTACAGAAACAATCCCAGAACAGACCAAGGGCGAGGACCTAATGGGGAAGAACTGTGTTACTATTGTAATCAGGCAGGACATCGCAAGGCAGCCTGTCCATTCTGGATCAGACACCAGAATGAGATGAGAGCTCCTGTGAATGAGGGGCCAGTGGTGGCAGCTCACATGGTTAGGCCATGTGTTGTACCAGAAGTAAGTACAATGATAGTAACCAGAAGCAAAGCCAAAATATCTGAAGAGTATGTAGGTCCGTTTTACCATATGCAGTGACAGATGCATCAACTTTTGTACTTGGACCCTCATACATACTGCACTTATTACTTTTGCCGGTACAACACCCAAAAAATACCCCACTGTTGGCAAGTCATCCTTAGTTGGTGAATTGATGTAGGTTGTGTATATTGCAACCGGTACACTTTTTGACGCTTCTACATCTTGTAGAGTTTCCACAATGATTTGCAGAACATTTGATCACCAACTCCAAATACCTTACTTGTAAATTGCCAAGTCAGTAGTAGTAATGCACATAGATATAACTGCATAAAGCACCGTTGAGACAATATGGTCCTCATTGGACACTCCCTACAAGAATTGTTCAAAATTTAGCAAGTGTGTTTAAATGACTTGCCACATTGATGTGCACTTCGTAAGATAACCATAACAATTTGAGATTATTATGCACTATTGCAGGCTAAACAATTGTGATTATACATATAAATCATAACTTTTAATCCCCTTTTCTTCTCTCTCTCTCTCTCTCTCTCCCCCCCCCCCCCCCATGTTGCTTTCGATTTGCTTTCCTCCCTAGTCAACCTCGGGCCAACACTATAGGTTCGTCTGCCGAGTCTGAGGGTGGAAAAGATGTTCAGGCTCGGAAATGATGATGGATTTCGGATGAAGATTCACTTGATTGGATATCGTATGTGAGGCACTTTCGATGAAGATTTGCATGAAAAGCGTTCATCCACGAGCCATTTTAAAGACCTAGTTTCGGCTTTATCTCAGGTTTTTTTTAATTAAAAATCTTCCTTCGTCCGCTAGTAAAAACTCTGGTTACCACATTACAACCAGTCACATTCAATAAATTATCAGGGCCTCTACCCCCTGTTCAAAAAAAAAAAAAAAAAAAACCAGTGGGTAGCTCAGTACTCAGCACTGAGTGCCACCCAGGTGATTCTGGGTTCAAATCCTGCTACCTTGTTGGGTGTGGTATGATGCACGATCTTCTCCCCCAGACTGCTGGATCAGAAAACCAAGTCAAAAGGAGTCATTCTCCAGTTCCGAGTAAGAGAAACCAACTGGTAGCAGCACAAGCTTGGATCCAGCAGGGCCACAATGACTGCAGGAGGTGTCTATGGGATCTCAAATGAGATGCCTGTTCTCACATACAATCTTCCTTGATGTCTTAAACTTGCACGGAACAACAACAATAGATACAGTCTAACCTCTTCAGTATGACACCTAGGGGAAACGGAAAAAAGTCATAATATGGAGGTGTCACATAATCGATAATATGACAAATGGGACCAAAATGTCGTATTACCGAACAATACTTAAATATCACTAAATTGACGAGCTAAACTTCTATGTCTGAGAAAGAAAAGTGTCCAAGGTTGTTTGTTGTTGCCTACTAAGATTGGCAACAGTCATTTTGTTGAGTTTCCAGTGTATAACATCAGCAACAGTTTGAGGGTTATCAAGTATGAAATGAGACAACATCTCCGCATGGTGTGACATGTGGTGGCTGCTCATCTACGTAACTTGGATCCACATTGAGGTCAAAATCATGAAGACAAAAACAAAAGCCCTAAAAACCCTCCACGTGAAAACGGTAAAGGGACAAGAGAACACCCAAAACTTTTGTTCTCATGCTCTTTACGCATGTTCCCAATGTCCCCAGGCCCAAAGGTTGGTGGGTCCCACCATCATTAAAATAGTATAAACCTCCTTAATATGACAAAGTAGGGGTCTTGAAGTGTCATAGTAAAGAGAGTCATAGTCATATAATAGGGGGATATTTGAACTAAGTTTGCTTACAAAGTTTGGTGAACACAAAATTTGTCACATAGTCGAGAGTCATATTAAAGAGGTTAGACAGGTGTATGGAGGAATGTTGAGCCTGACAAACCGTACACAGATGCCAAGAGCAGATGTGTGACTTCAGCAGGTGCATTCAATCACCCCATCATGTGTTTCTGCTGGCTGTGTGGTCTTGAAATTTTTGTTCTTCGACACATGCCTGAATTTGCTGGTGACACTCCTCGAAACTTTTGTCTATTATTTTGTGGGTCGTCTCATGTTTTAATAGGCTTTTCCATGGAGAGTCAGGGGGAGTGGCATTATCTCTTTGTAACCATTCGTGGCCTCCTGGTCTTGCCACCTACCTGCATCTATGTTTTTCTTTGGCTACCATCTCATCTCTGTGCTGCCTTTGTGGCTTGGAAGATCACCACATTACCCTGACGAAAACTGGTATACACAGACCTCATCCTCCTTAGGGGGAACCAGATTGGCCAGGTTGCGTAATGTGAAAACCTCTCCAGATTCAAGCCCCATGGTGTTGCGCAAACCCGAGAATCATAGCATGCAATGACCATCACCGACACATTCACATGACATAAACATGAGCAAGGCTCTCTGTGTTGCCCTGGAGCCTAAATGCATCACAGCTTCATAAAATCCGAGACCCAACTACTTCCCTGGCAGGAGAGCACTTGTCCATGGTAAGAGCCCTTCACTGAGGTATACAGCAGCGAATTGTCATTTCAGATGAATACTACATCCACCTTACTGTGTGCACAGTGTAGTTTTTTGACACCTGCATTTTGTATGAGGATAGGCACTAAGGTTTGGCTTCATTTGCAAAGTCCTTTAGTGTTCATCAAAATAATATTCAATACTTTAGTCAGCATACAGCACTGCCTCGTGTATTCTGATTGGAAAGTTTGAAGGTTGTTCACTCAAGTTCCCCTCAAAACTCTCAGGGGCTGTTACCCAATATTCTAGCAGGATAGAACAGCTAGTCATTATAGGCGAGTCATAGATAATAGCTGCCTTTATAACTTATAAGCATGATCTCTCGACCATCGCCAACTTCATGGTTGCTCCGCTGGACATGAACCTTAATCTGGGGTCATGAAGCTAACCACTGGCTTCCCAGCCCCCTGTGTCTGTAAGCATATTAAGGAGAACCTCCTCAGGCCATTGCCCACCCTAAATCTGGTGTGAAGGTAACTCTTCCACCTTGCTTGGAAGAGAAGTACCTTGGGCTCTTGGGAGGTTGCCAGCTTTCTAAACAGGTCTGTCTCCTTGCTGATTACACCATTATTCGGAGTCATGAGAACAAATGCAATATAGTCATATGCAAATCCTTGCAGTCAATTACATCATGCGGTTTTATCCTTCCATGCTTGCTGAAGGAATGTTCATGTAAAGGTTCAAGAACTGCATGGCTCATGAATCTTCTCAGGGATCCAGGTGATTGTCAGAGATTGCTCGCTGAAATGGAAGCTGTACTCCTGAATGGTTTCTTAGTAGACAGAGCAGTGACAAAAGGTGTCTAATCCATGCAAGAGCAACAGATAATTTTAATTCCTTAACTACAAAGGAGAAACTCTGTCCCCCCTGGAGAAACAAAATCAGAGTGGAAGGACGTACGTACAGGAACTTTTCCTCCTTGAATTGGATGAAGCCTTGCATTAATCTATGGAGGATAGGAGATTGCATGGGACTGGGTTCTCGCAACGTGTGGTTTTCGTCAACAACAACGCGTTCTGTGAGTTTGTAGGGTCCCAATGCTTGGGGCTCGCTGGTCTCTCCATTACTACCGACTGCTGCCTGAGTACTTCCAAAGGCCCAATTGCCCTGTAGATTCAGCAGTCGTCTACTCAAATCACTGCGTTCAGATAGGCCTCCGACAACACCACTTCTGGCCGCACACTTATCTTCTCGCCGCACAACTTTGCAAAGAAACGAGGAGTGTCCAAGCACCCTCTTCCCATGGATCATTCTTTACGACAATGACGACCTCTCCCTCATATGTCTGGATGGTCTCACAACAAGTCTGAGTGAGAGTACTGGTACTTCCTGCAGCTTGGAATGCATTCAGAGGATTATGCTATGGCTCACCGGCCTATCCATCCTTATGAAGACGTCTGGTAGATGTGCTTTTTGTATTATCATCTTTCCAAGCTCAAAGAAGGGATCCAAATTGAAGATCCCTCATACTCGTTCATCTGCACCTGCACATACAGCACCCAGGAGCATTACAGATTACACAAGCAGAAGGGTTTTAATACTGAGCAACTAGACACAGAAAGAGGGAGGTCATCACAAGCGTTGGAAGATTTTATCACACACCCCGTACACAGATGGGAAATGCTGCATATGTACTGCCAAAACCAGACATCACAGAGAGGCTGAGGTGGCCAGTTTTTTCCTCCTTGGCAATGTTAACGCAATTGCAGCACATATGTAGAAAGACACTGTCTTTCTTCAAATCATGATTCCATAATCTGAAGCTTCGAAAACCTCCTGCCTTTCAAAGTGCTGGAGAATTCGAGCACATATACGTGTGGAAGTGCTGTTGGGCAACACCAGAAATACTCTGCTGGGTTCAAAGTTCAAAGCCACTAGGAGATGTGCTCATGATGAGTGGCCAGTTGCTCTCTGTTGTACCGAAGAGAAATTATGTTGCCTGCTCCTCCATATCATGCAATACGACGCATGTGCAAGCTGAGTACCCGGCCCTCTCCATCTCCTTAGCTCAGCATTGATTTCAGCAATTCCTGGGTGCTAACACTCCCGAAGGTTCTTGATGAGACAGATAGACATCCTATAAGGTGAAGGCAATCCAGCTGCCCACCCTCCAAACCATGTAATACAAAGCGTGTGCCAGGCACATTCCCAGCTTCCTTCATGTCTTGACCTCAGCATGGATGTCCACACTACCTGGATGCCAATTGCCTTCTGCAATGAGTGTATGCACCAGTTATTGACCTCCATGCGGCTGCACCCTCTGTGCTCCATCGTTTTACCCATTTTCTTTATCGTTCCACCTGTCAGCCATGGCAAACATGTTCAATGGTGTCACACCCATGCAGATCCCTCTAGAACATGCTCTCTGCCGCACGTTCTGCTAACTCCAGATCGCCATGAATTCTGCAGGCACCAAGCAAAGTTCTCCATACCCCAACATCTGGTTTGATAGGTGCATATTTTATTAAGTCCTCTGCCTCATCCAGACGCCCTGCACGGCCAAGAAGGTCCACAATGCAGCTAAAATGCTCCACAGTTGGGGTGAGGCCATAATCTCGACTCATGGAATCAAAGTAGTGTAGGCCTTCATCTACTAGCCCCACGTGGCTACATGCAGATAGCAGAGATATAAAGGTGGCACCAACTGGCCTACAGCCTTCTTGTTCCATTTGTTGGAATAGTTGAAGGGCATCCCTACCAAACCCATGCTGGGCATATCCTGCCATCATAGCGTTCCACGAGACCACATCTCGTTTAGCCATGTTGTGGAACACCTGATGTGCATCCTTCATGCTCCCACATTTGGCATACATGTCAATAAGGGCATTTTCCAGAATGATATGTGACGCAATTCCAACGTTGCTAATGTCAGTATGGACCTCTCTGCCCTTTTCCAGGGCTCCTAGGCTGGCACAGCCATTTAAAACGCAAATGAAGGTCACACTGTCAGGAGTTAATCCTTCTAGTTGCATTTGCTTATACATCTCGAAAGCCTCCCTACCACACCCATGCTGAGAATATCCCCCAATTATGGCGTTCCATGCGATCACATCTCGCTGAGCCATATTCTCGAACACTTGACGCGCAATCATCATGCTCCCACATTTGGCATACATGTCAGCAAGGGCGGTCTCTAGAATGACATTTGAGGCAATTTCAGTTTTGATAATGTCAGCATGGACCTCTTTGCCCTTTTCCAGGGCTCCTAGGCTGGCACAAGCATTGAGAATGCAAATAAAGGTGATCCTGTCAGGAGTCACTCCTGCCTGTTGCATTTGCTCATACATCTTCAAAGCCTCCCTACCACATCCATGCTGAGCATATCCTCCGATCATGGCGTTCCAGGAAACCACATTTCGTTTAGCCATTTTGTCGAACACTTCGCGTGCATTTTTCATGCTCCCACATTTGGCATACATGTCAGCAAGGGCGGTGTCCAAAATAATATATGGCCCAATTCCAGCTTTGATGACGTCTGCATGGACCTCCTTGCCTTTATCCAGAGCTCCTAGTTTAGCACATGCATTCACAATGCAAATGAAGGTGACTCTGTTGGGCGTCACTCCTTTCCGTTGCATTTGCTCGTAGATTTCCAAAGCCTCCCTACCAGACCCACGTTTGGCATACCCTGCTATCATTATGGTCCAGGTAAACAAAGTTCGTTCCGGCATGTTGTCAAACACCCGGCGTGCATCCGCCACGCTCCCACACTTGGCATACATGTCTATCAGATTGTTGAGGAGAGAGACGTTCGGCTTTAATCCACTTTGGACAATGTGGGCGTGCACCTCCTTTCCCTCTGCTAGGTCTCTCATGTTGATGCACTCCTGCAAGAAACACACATATGTATCGGAGCCGGCCTGGATACCTTGTTGGTTCAAAATGTGCAGAGCCTCCTTCACTCGTCCTGCCTTTTGTAGACTCCCCACATTCCCGCTAATACCATGTAAGTTCTTGTCGAGCCCCCGCCGCCGCTTTGGGCCTTTCAAAAGCAGTGGCGATGGTGGATTTGCTACAGCTGCCGCCAGTCTGATATCGAACAAGTAACTCTGTCTGATCTGCCATCCTGCATGACTTTTGCTTACAAAATCCTTACAATCGAAGTCACATAATATCTCAAAGCTTCTATGATCTTGAAAGCACCATGAGGACAGGCTCCTTTCTAAATAACTGCAGTCATCTACTTTGAGGTGAACCGTACCGAGTCTATCAGTTTGAATTGGAAACCTCCGAGCATCATCATAACAATACCGGTTTTCTCGGCCTGGAGTATCTCCATGGTGCACACACACATTGGAACGATCACCACCTTGTCTGATCGCAGCAAGTTCTGCGTTTATCCAAGGAGGATTGAACAAGCACTCAATCGACAGGACCTTCTTGGCATCTGACGATATTGGACATATTTCGAAAAACCGGGAATCGGCAGCTGAGGAGCCATATTTCTTGAACCATAGTCTCACCAAGAGCAGGCTATCACTACCAGCTCTGAACATCTTTCAAGAAAACCCATCTGCATTCCTAACCAAACAGGCAAGCTTGCATCCTCCCTCACAGAGAAATAGTCCACTAATCAATACTAATCCCTAATCAATACTAGGGTAGCCTGTGCAGTTGGCCCAAGTGTCCACTGTGATCTGAGTCCAAGTGCAATCCCCTAGGTATCCAAAGACCCTGCAGTTTGGGAAATATAGGGTAGCCTATGCTATTGGCCCATGTGTGAAGAATTGAAATCTAAGCCCAAGTGCAATTTCCTATGTATCCAGTGCATCTCCCCCCAAGTGCGACCTCCAGTGTCCAATGTCATCAAAGTCCAAGTGCAAACCCCCTGCAGTTTAGGACGTCATTGTTCCAACAAAGCCCACTTTGCTAAGTCTTTGAGGTCGAGTTGGGAAGATTGTTGGTCCATTTCATAGTTGTAGGAAGATGGTTGAAATGAGATTCAGTCGTTAAGAAAAGCTTTCAGACAAGCAACATACAACATTCCAGTGTTGGAGATGGACAAATGGCATGTGGCTAACACAGCCTTGCAAACAGGCAAATGGCTATCATTCCCACTTCATCAATCTTGCGATACTTGTAAAAACATAGAAAGCACTACTTGAATGCAGGGGGGCGAACCAAAAGTCACCTCCTTCTCTAGACAAGGGGTGACCCTTCAATTATCACACTGCTAAACTACTACTGTCACTCAACCAAAAAGACAACTATCTCCTTCAAAGCATTCCTTACTAGAGGGTCCTCTTATGGCAGCTATCGAAAGCTGGGCATTCATTCGATTCGAGGGCGGCGACACACCAATAGAAACTTGCTGGCTAAAGTACTTATTGTACTCACCATGCCAGACCTATTCCAAATTTATTCGCAGATGACCAGGTTGATGAGGGGTTGTGCCTCCGTCCTTCCAGAACATGGCCATCATGACCATTCATTGTCTTCATCTAAAATTCAAGATCCCAATCAAGATATTTTCCAGCCGATTACAGTGAAGATTCAAGTACCTAAGTCAAGTGCCTGACTGAACCTATTCCCTGTCAACCCAGCTAGCAGAATTGATTGTCTTGTTTTGTAAGTTTTGACTTTTTAACATAGTGCACTCAAGTTCAAAGTGACAATGATCAGCAAGAACAACCGCCAGCTTTGCCGTCTGTCTGAGCAGCATTGGATGTCGTCTTCAGATTGACATCAACCAAGTCATCCTGCTTTGCTGATGACAGAGCCTCCATTCCAGGCAATGCTGCTGCAATTTTCCGAAACAAAGCCTGTATACATTCATGTCAGACAAGTTCGTATCAGAAAGACATCCCTGGTGTTTCTTCCACTCTACATGCTCAAAATTCAGAAATCTCACGAGTCTGTGTTCATCATGCGAAAAGGAATGTCACTATGGTTTGTGAATTTGGGGATTATGTATTGAATGGTACACTTGTGGAGTCAAGAAACATTGAATAGATCACCTCCCAACTGTCAAGCAGCAGGCGTATGGGTTTAGAGACTAAAAATTCAAGCTTGCTGCGGCACACATCCTCCTTTTTGGAAGACCCCATAGTTCTTACAGCTGGCATATTGCAAAATCAGAGGCTAACCTTGATGTTGAAGCCTGCTTTTGCACTAGTTTCGATGAACATCACACCAAACTCGCGTGCTTTAGCATCACCTTCTTCTATTGAGACTTGCCTGCCAAAATACGGAGACAAACAGTTCAGTCAGCTCAATTGCTGCTCTGACTTACAGGGAAAAAAACTGCAAAAGAGAGCACAGCTTACTATCATCAAAATTCATAGCAAGGAGATATCTTTCTAAGAACCCGAAACAGCACTTGCATCGCAGCCTGGTCCAAGGGTCTGGACAATAAATGATAACATCCATATGAGAACACACAAGCTCTGAAACCTGTGTGCCTCACTGCATTAGGACATAATATGTGCTAGCATGGGAGGAAATGATTCCCCATGTGATTGACTGAGTTCATAGCAGGAACAGGTCTGGGTATCAACCTGTCTTGATGAGAAGCGAACATGTTATAGAAATGCAAGCAAGGAATAGAAAGACAGCGTCCCTTCTGAGAGGGAAAGGGGAATCACAAAGGTGAGGAGAGCAGGACGACCAGAATAGTGCTCAGGAGCTTTGCATGTCAGGGCTATGTACCTCTTGTCGACAAGGTCAGTCTTGTTGCCAACAAGCATTATGATCACATCACTTCCGCGTTCTTGTCGCACCTCCTCTACCCAGCGCGCTGTATTCAGAAATGCTTGCCGATCTAACCCATTCACAGCTTCCCCAGATGTTACAATACTGCATTTAACCTTTAGCTCATAGTCATCCCCACCCCCACCATGCTGACATACTACTCTGTTTACCGCTGACACATTTGATAAATGGCAAGCAAGTAGTGCAGGATTGTTGTCCTGGCTAGTGACTCAAAATGAAGCTGATCCAGTTATGTTCACCCAGATACGCAGCAAGATAAGGAGGCAGAAGGAGACTCACTAGCTACATCATAAACAATCACAGCCACTGATGAATCCCGAATGTAGCTTGGAATAAGACTTCGAAATCGTTCCTGCCCTGCTGTATCCCTACCTCTCATCCAACACCGAAAATTTGGTAAGAACGACAACAAACATGGAAAGGGTAGGGGACACAGAGAGCAGAATGGTGGTGATATTTGCAGCAGGTCTGACCACAGAGGCCAAGTCAGTTAGGAGGCACCAGAAGGCATTGAATGACGCTGTTTAAAGTGACAATGTCAATTTCACTGTTAAGATGCTTGAGAGCTTTGTTCCAGGATCTTACCCCCTTTTCTTTCAAAAGAGAACATGAAAATGTTCTTGGAATTGCGGTGAGACCACAGACCACTGCTCAAGATAAAGAAATCACATCAAAACCCCCCAAGCTGGCAAACAAGACGGGAATCCAAAACAAGGTGGAAAAGACTCACCAGAGCTGCAACCGAACTGTTCGATCCTCAAGGTACATTGTTTTTGAAAGAAAGTCAATTCCAATGGTCGCCTGATTTCAGCAGTAAAACCCAAGCCATCACTACACAAATGACCTTATTCTTGAAGTTCATCGAAATGCCAAGTAGACTTATTTGCCTGCCAAATGAAAAGGTTTGAAAACTTCCAGATGATAATGGTTAGGACAGGTTGCTGAGCTGCTCAGCCAAGGTTTTCCAAGAAAGGTCTAACACAATCATTTCAACTCTCTTAAAGGACAAGATGGTGATACAACAAGGTGGACACTATTCTTGCTAGCTCTTTCTCTCTCCTGAAGGGTCCCCAATGCAGCCGAAAGGTACGATCCCATGATCTGATGACAAGTTTTGCCACCTAGAGTTAAGCCCTAAGATTCCAAAGTACAATGTTGCAATATTGCAAAGGAATCCGACATCTGTCACAGAGCTGCACTGAAATCGAAAATGATTATCTCGCCCCCACCCCACCCCACCTCCACAATAGCCCACGTGAGATCAAAAGAACGGGAAAAAAGAGCAGGGGAGCAGGGACGATGCCGTCATGAGCTTGGACAGATCTTCATCACAGACAAACGGATCTGGCCTATACGACAGATGAGACAAGGAAAGCAAGTCCCGAATAGGAGACCTACACCTCGGGACCAAGATTACAGCATATGTAATCATCCATCTGTATCATGTCCACGCCCGTGTCAGTGCTCACCCTACTCATGCATTAACACGCCTTCCTGTCGAGGGTTTGACCCCAGCTACCAATCTCAACCCACTGCGAGAGGTGGAAACCGTACACTTAACTCTCAGCTTCTGATCTTCAACATACCTGATAAGTGTTGTCGAACTTGTCATACATAAATCGCGTGATGATGCTCGTCTTTCCCACAGATTGATCACCTAAGAACACCAATTTATACTTGGCAAGCGGTGAAACTGTCGCTGCTGGTGTCCCCATGCCCCCAGACGACATAGCTTCCACCCTAACGCCTCAACACATCAGCTGAATAAACCCTCCTCTTTCTCTCTCTCAATCCGCCCACCCTCCACACAAACCACCTCACCTTCCAACAGATCGAGCTCAGATTCTAACTACCCTGTCACTCAATTGGCGACCATTCAGCTTCCCAAAAGCAAAACGAAAGACCGCCCACTTGCTTTCTACAGCTGAAATTTCCATCACCACTCAAGCCCACATCACGATTTCTAGTACTGATTCACCCAAGATAACCTCTCACCCACCTCCCACCTCCAGGAGGAACAGGAAGGAGAACCTTAATGCAGAAAGCATGGTCGAATCAATTAGTCCAAGGCTCTCATGAGGTTCCCAATACGTTATCATGAGTTCCCATGCTCCCCTTTAATGAGTGAATGGAATGCAGCTTTCCCTCTGATTTGAGCTACGAACCATCCAAGCCAAGCACTCATCATAGCTCGTGGTTTCCCGTTGGGATCTTCGCGTGACATGTGACGAGGGCAGCTCGCACCCATCAACTCTTGCCATCTAAGCTTAGGACTCGATCATCTCACAGGTGGTGCGCGGAGCCCTGCATGCTGTTGTGGCGGTAGAGAGACAAGCAGAGAGGGTGGTGTTTGTTTGTGTGACAAGATGGCTGCCATGGAAGGCCCTGCAGCAAAGAAGGTGCTGATGCTCTGTGGTGACTATATGGAAGACTACGAGGTGGGTTCTTGTCTCGAAACAGTCTCGTAATCCGTGCAATTCAGTGAAAACAGTTTTTGGTTTGGGTGTGGGTATGTTTGTTGGGGTGATGCTCTGCACATTGTTGCATGCGACCTTAGGACAGGGTAGAGAGTAACGAAGCCCGTAATCCATGCATCTACGCAATATGCATAGGGTAGCTTACAGCCCAGCAGCCGCCTCGTAATGGATATGCTGAACTTACATCCATGGCGCTGTCTGTGTATGTAATTGTCTCTCAAATTCTTCGGAAATTAGATCCATGCTTTTGAACGAAAATATATGTCAGCCTGTGAAGTTTGTAAGAGATCGCGATCATCGGGTAGCCCAATTGGAGAGGATTATGCAAACTTTGGTGAGAGCAGCATGGACGACATGGCTGACTCCTTGCCTCAGAGTTACTAATTACAACTGTACGAAATAGGTTGAGTGATTCCTCGGACAGTTGAGGAGCAAAAATGTTAAGTGGACAATTTGTGTTACGTGGGATGTGTGAGGCAGGCGATGGTTCCTTTCCAGGCCCTCGAGGCCTTTGGAGTGAGAGTGGATACAGTGTCCCCTGGCAAGAAAGGAGGCGACCAGTGCTTAACAGCTGTTCACGACTTTATCGGTTATCAGGTATTCCATTCTTTGCAGGAAGGTTTGAGTCTACAGTATGTTAGTTGTGGGAGCAGGTGGCGAGTGATCAGCTGGAAGGCTAACCTACTTGACAAGCAAATTGTAATGGTGTAGTGGCTCCAGATACACAAGAATCTTGCGGTTGGCAATGACAGACTGAACATGCATAGACATTGTGGTCCTAGTGGTCACTGTTGTGGGAAGTATTCAGCAGTCATGTTTACACACACCTTCCAAGTGTGCTGGTTTTTGGGGAAGTTGGATGAGAAAGAAAACACATGGCGCATATGGTAACCTGAAGCCTTGTGTGATTGATAACATTTTCCGCAGACGTATTCAGAATCACCAGGCCACAAGTTTAACTTGACATCAAACTACCTGGATGAGGACGTCGACAGTTACGATGCTTTGTACATTCCAGGGGGGCGGGCCCCCGAGTACCTCTCACTCGACGAGTCTGTTTTGAAGCTAGTCAACAAGTTTGCCAGTTCGAACCGACTCATTGCTTCCATCTGCCATGGTCCCTTAGTGCTTGCAGCAACTGATGTTTTGAAGGGGAGGAAGTGCACTGCTTACCCTGCCTTGAAGTTTGTGGTGCTGGCAGCAGGTATGTGTCTTGAATTTGGAAAGAAAAATTTGATTTGTTCAGTTCTGACACTTTTAATCAGTTGCAGAAGCAATTTCAGTTCTCTAGGCAAGCCTATAATAGGAGGAAGGCATTGTTAATTTAATGTTGGCTGCTGCAGGTGGAATCTGGGAGGAGCCTGATCCTATCACTACCTGTATTATCGACAAAAATCTTGTGACAGGAGCAGCATGGCCAGGTCACCCTGAGTTTTTGAGACTGATCATTCAGGCACTCGGGGGAACTGTTCATGGGGCAACAAATAAGAAGATTCTGATGCTTTGTGGGGTACGTGATTACTTTCTGTCAACCTGGGTTTCCGACAAGGAGGTGCTGTGCATTGTTTTTTTAGGCATATCAGGAGACTACGTTAAACTGCTCCAGTCAGCCCCATAGAAATGAAACCTGGAGATATGTAGTTGAAGGGAAGGAAAAGCAGGGTGGATCACTGTAAAGAGGAGAAGAGGAAAGGAAAGAGGCCCGAGGGATCATGATAGGTAGAGGGTTGCATACGTTACCACATGATTATGGAACCTTTCAAGAACCACTAATGGTTGCTGATAGTTTTTAGGTAGAAGTTTCTGGGTTGGCTCCTCTACCTTCTACACCATGTTCTGTGCATTGATACTTTGATAGTATACTTTTCACAGTTTAAAGACGAAGGCACTTGAATGATCCCTACCACATTTCTTAACATGACAAGTATACTCTAGTATCTTTTAATATGTGAAAGACACTAATTATGGTCCCATGTAGAACACTAAAAGAAGATGGGGGCTCTCTTAGGGGGGGATTGTACTTCCTGAAGTCAGTCAGGCCATACACTGCAATCACAAAGAACAGAATTAAATGTGCAGATTTGTTCATACTGCAGGACTACATGGAAGACTATGAGGCAATGGTGCCGTTCCAAGCCCTGAAAACTTTGGGCTACCAGGTTGACGCAGTCTGCCCGGATAAAAAGGCCGGCGACACATGTGTCACAGCAATACATGATTTTGAAGGTGCGCAGACCTACAGTGAGAAACCAGGCCACAGGTTTGTCCTCACAGCCTCTTTTGATGGAGTAAGCCCTGAGGAGTACGATGGACTTTTTGTCCCAGGGGGTCGTGCCCCTGAGTATCTGGCATTGAATGAGACGGTGTTGAGCATTGTCCGTCACTTTTCGGAGAGTAAGAAACCAATTGCGTCCATCTGTCACGGCCAGCAAATCTTAGCTGCAGCGGGTGTGCTAAAGGTACATCTCTTTCTCACATCAATGACCATGTCTGTGTGCACTTTCTAGTTTTGAAAGGTCCAAGCTACTCGCCTAAAATCCAAATTCATGGGCCAAGTTTTCAGTGAAGCAGCATAGAATGCAAGATTGATTGATACTTGTATACTATTATTGTTGATGTGTTGATGCTTCTCCCCTTTGCATGGGGGTAAAACAGGGCAAGAAGTGCACTGCATATCCTGCAGTGAAGTCGCAGGTGGAGTTGTCAGGAGGGCACTGGGTGAAGCCTGAGCCAATCTATAAGGCCGTTACAGATGAGACCCTGGTGACTGCGCCTGCATGGCCTGCGCACCCTGACTTCATTGCTCAGTTCATTGCAGTATTGGGGACGGGGGTGAAATTTTAACCACCCTCCTTGTTGCGAGCCCCTTGCATGCTCCAACACCTTTCAGACTTTGAGATTGAAAAACCAGAGATTAGTCCACCAACTACGCAGCAGCTCAAGTGTTGAGAAGAGGTACCAAGTCCCAATTCAGAGATGTTCCTACGGTCTACTATCTCCAGAGCCTCAGGTGAATTTTGATAATTCGAATTTTGATAGTTCTGTAAATAGGATGTTGTAAAAATCAGTATTGGATCACTCCCAATGAAAATATGGAGAGGTTCAAGTCTTGCCTGTAGCGGCACTTTTCCTATGTAATAAACCGAGTATCGGTTAAACTGATGCTTGCATTTGAAGGGGTGGTGGAATTCATTGTTAAGTCCAGGTGATTAGGGTTGTGTATTATTATTATCTACTTTTTCGGGGGTTGACATGAGACATTATTTGAAAGAGGGAGACTCAAATGCCAAAAGACTCCATGCACACTGGACGCACAAAGTCTCTGCATGATGCTCTCTTGATGTATGGTTCTCCTCTACCAGTGTCTTTATGCACCTTGTATTTCATCAATCGATTGGGACGACCATGTAGAAGTATTGCCTTCAGGTTTTGCAACACAGATGGAACACTGAACTCTTAATAAGATGGACTGTAGCAATGCTCAGATCCAGTATCCTTGCAAGGATAGGCCTATCTTATGAAAGGGTTGCTGTGATGTACCAGGTCAAGAGGATTTCAGATGGGTCATGGATTCCTGGATCCTGTGTCGTTAATAGCGAAATATGAGGGAAATCTGATAACTCATGTGCACAGCTTCACACAATATAACCATTCAATGACACAGATTGCACTGCTGGTTGGTTGCCTGACCCCATTGGTGGTTGTCCCCTATACATACATGGGAGGCAAGGGAAGGAATTTGAAGGTCCCAAACCTGATCCAGAGAGAACCTCCAACTATGCCGGAGATTTGCTGGGTATGACTTTTTGCTCATGGGCTCCATAGCAGCCAAGCGAGATGGCACGCTCTACACATGGCACACTGTATATTTGACAACTTCTGCACTTTCGTAGTGACTTATAAAGTTTCAAAGACTTCAAAAAGCTGACCTTCCATGAAGGCCGGTAGATCAGAACATAGAATCATCCTTCAAAACTGAGGCTTTTGATGAATCGTCAAGTGAGATTTTACTAGTCATCGGCATGTCAGGGGAGAGAGAAACGACTCGGGCATTCCGCCATAGTGTGATAACTGTGTTTGCTTGTGCCTTCTATTGTGCTTTCCTTATTGTTCTTTCCTGACCAAGTTGCCCCCACATGGCTTGGGGATCCAAATGAAACGAGGCCTTGTAAGAGTATGCATACCTTCCGGCAATGGGTACACATAAGTAGCGGAACATCTGTCTCCAATGCAAGTCTCTGGTACAGACAACCAATCTGCATCCAAAACCATACCTCTTAGGATTTTCTCTAATATCTTACAATGCAACTTTCGAAATCACATTCCTTTGACGTCGGGCCTGCCATGCAGGTGTACAGTGAGTTCCAAGATTTGGATCAGTAGGCTGGCAGTACCCTTCCCCTGATTCGTCATATTGTTGAGTGTTGCATTCTTCAAAAGATCAAACATCCTCGGTCGCAACAACACCAGACATATGCCAGGCAGCCACCAGCCAGTTTTTCAAGAATACCCACCTCCAGGATAAGCCTAGCCCGATAATGCAGCAGCGCCTGAAATGATCTCAATCAGCTCCGTAGTAATCTTAGCCTGCCGCCCTCTGTTGTAGGTGAGAGTGAGACGATCAAGCATATCAGTAGCATTCTTGCTAGAGTTGTCCATGGCTGACATGCGCGCTCCAGACTCACTGCAGGCATTCTCCAGCATTGCATTGTACATCATTGCTGCAAATTGAAACTCAGACAAGTTCTGCAACGCCTCCGCCTGCGACTCATCTCCCTCAATTTCATAAGCATCCAAGCCGCCAATCTTTCCTTCTCCTCCAAGCTGTGTCTCCGGGGACAGAATAGTTCCAACTGTGGGCAGGTACGACACCACTGAATTAAATTTGTTGTACACCACATGGTAGGCATCGGAAGGATTGTTCTTCAAAATCTCGTCGGCCATCATAGAAACTTGAGTGAAACAGATGCTCAGCTTCTGTGTTTCTCCTATAAACATGTTGATTGACTTCCTGGCATCCCGTTGCAATTGCGCCTTGCCCTTCTCACCAATTACAACATATTTTGCCTCCTTGTCAGCCCCCATGAGAGCGTTCAGCCTCATGATAGCTCTGCTGTACTTAACAGACGTGGAATTGATACCTCCACACAGACCCTTGTCCGATGAGATGGTCACAATCAACTTCTTCTTCACATTGACCCCCGGATTGTCCCCAAGCAGCGCTGTGAAGGGCTGCCACAGCCCCCGCGATCGCTCCGCCTTCACCTGCCCTCCGCGCAGCTTCGATGCTGCAACCATCTTCATAGCCTTTGTGATCTTCTGTATACTCTTGACGCTCTTCATCCTGGTCCTCAAAATCTGCGAGGACACCCATCGAGCTCCAAAGGGCGCAATTTTCCCAACTCCCACTCCTGCAGATGCCCATCCCAGACCAACCATTGCTGCAGATCTCGAGCAGATCCCTTCCCATAGACCCTTTGCAATGCCTGCTGATCCTCGACGAGCAATCCCCGACGCCATTCTTGCATCAAAAACTCTTGAACAAGAATCAAGAACGAAAGAGAGAACGAAAGAGAAATGAAATGAAATGGTGTTAAAACGAAAGAGAGAGAGAGAGAGAGAGAGAGAGAGAGAAGCAAAAGAGAGAGAAAAGGAAAGAAACGGGTATTCTTACTGCGACGTGCCGGTTACTAGGCTCATCCTACCGGTCTTAACCAGTCGCCTGCCTCAGCATAGAAGCCGCTGACCGGACATAACCGGTCATTTCTCCTTCGCGCCACTTTCCAAGTTCCAACTAACTATGAACGTAATATAAGGATATTCATATTAGATTCTTAAACCATCCACTGTCATCCACTGGAAACGCTTGAACGATAACATAGATTCTCTATATGCTCTTTATGTTCGTTCTCCTTCCACGATGATAACAGAACATGCACGTTGTGCTTTTGAAGACGGGATTGCATTTGCGCTCGCTTGTTTGGAGGATTGTTTGCAATTGAGAGACGAAGAATGCAGTCTGTTGTGTTCTGCTCTTACGAATTTAGGTTATGACTGAGGATTCACCATGATAGGTGTAAGCAGGCAAAAGGTAGAAGGGGCTTCGAGGAAAGGGATGGTGAAGTGTTGCAGTACTTGCTTTTATCAGTGAGTATTTTCTCAGCAAGTAGGATGGTGAGTTGAGAAAAAGGAAATCAAACTGACAGACTGGATTGAGGGATGATCGATCCTCACGGCTTTGCTGCAGTTACACATGTACACTTCTGTTTGGAAACAGGGAAGTGGATATACATCACTAGTAAGCCATGGTGGTCGAAAAACAATTTAGGGAACCAGAGCTTAGGGAGGGGATTCCTTAGACAAAGGATTGCATGAAACAATTGAAGCGAACCTGGTCATGCAATTGAAACCCGTTCCAGTCAAGTGCGAATGGAAATAACAGAATCAAGGAGTGACGATGCAAGAACAACAGGGAGCAGACCATCTAAGAAAGGAAAGAGTCTCCTTGGATCATCTCCACGAAAGCGTAACAAATCAGCTGCAGACCAAGAGAAACTAACCAAGAGCACGGTCGCCAATGTCAAAAACTCTCTTTTGCAGGACAGAAAATCGTCCGACCAAAGGGCGCAAGGCCGGGGAAGAAGTTTAACGTCACTCAAACGTGGATCCCGGAAAGAGAAAGACGCAGCAATGTCCAGCACAAAGGAAACAGAAGTACTTGGAGAAGAACCTGCCAAAGTGGAAGATGGAGAAAGTACAGATAAAATGCAAAAGACAGATCAGACTGACATACAGGATGCAGTCAAGCAAATCACTCACAAAGACCGATCCCTGAAGATGATTAGTGAAACTGGTTATGCTGGAGGGAAGGGGAAGGAAAAGGTAAATGAGGGACCTGTGACGCAGAGTGTTACTGCGGATCTCTTAGAAACTCAAGATCTGAAAAGCACTTTGCTGTATGGCAATCATGAGCAAGAATTGCAAGTTTGGTTGAGCACTATCATCGACCAAGTAGAGCAAGGTAAATCGAAACCAGAAATTGAGGACGAATTCTCGAGCAAAGTAGAAAGACCTCCAAAGACACGAAGGCCAACACCTAGACGGGCTCAATCGCAGGAGATTGTATGGGGTTTGCGGAAGCGGAAGGTGGGACGCCTAACAACTATTGCCGAATTGTTACTTGAGGTGCCAGAGGGAGAAGATGAGGAGCAGCAATGGCCCATTCTATTGAAGGAGGATGCTGCTAAACCCTCGAGGAAAAGTTCAAGACCAAAGGGGTTCCAACGGTTTCACAAGCCCTCAGTAAAGCCGGCAAAGATTGTATTTCAAGTCGCAGCACGTCGGCGTGGAAAGGGAATGACGTCCAGGAGCAGATTGGGGAAAAGGAAGAGGAGGCACAGTTACCTTCAAAACCTTTTGCCGTGGAATGCGCGAGGGAATACTCTTGACAGCCAATTGCTTGTATGATTTGAACCCTGGCCACCCCGATCAATCGAAACTGGACAGGGCATTGAGAATCGCATACACATCTCAGGGGTGAATCCAGAGTAACAACAGACAGTCTGGATAACCAAAGCAACCGAATTTAAACTCCAGGGGGGAAATTGAAGCTGAACGTTGTTTGTACAACAGTTGAAAATAGATGATTACTCCCTTTTTAATGAAGTGTGTACATGTAGCTATTTCCACTTCCAATCCACTGCACTTCAGGTTATGCAGATTTGAAGGCTATATCTTTTCTTGCCTGTTGCGTTTAGCTTAATAACATTCCACCCAATTGGTGCAGCTTGATGAAGGTGGGGTTGCAGCAGCCGAGAACCTGAGATATGTGAAGCTGGCGAACCTTGGAATCAACCATGTGGACACTTCTACACTTCTATGTTTCACGGCCCTCCAATGTCTTGATCTCTCTGAGAATTATGTGGCCATGGTACAGTGTAAGGGGCAGGGCAGTCATTTTTCTTAAAAACTATCGGTTGTAGAAGGTTCACTTCGAATGTAGCTTAGCGTCCTGTACCAGCCTTACTTGCAACCTGAGAATAGGATAGGGTTTCATGATCCGTGCTTTTTGTTGGAAGGGTGTAGTATACCTGGGTATTATGTTTGTAGGAGATAAAAATATGCACATTGTTGATGACATAATTCTCATACACCTCAATCTCATTCCACAATTCTGGACTGCAGGAATCTTTGAGCTCATTTTGTTCCTTGAGGAAACTGAACCTTCAGTGCAATCAGCTGTTTGAGTTGGTCATACCACATGGCAGCTTTGAAATGCTTGAGGTACCCTATCAGTTCATCATAATTTGTGTTGTATCTCTGACTTCACTAGTTCTGCCAGGGCCATTTTCAATTAATGCAAGGAAAGGATTATGAAATGAAATGAAATGGTACTTTATAACGTTCGTGGAAAGCTCAAAGAGCTTATGGGACAAATTGAGAGAGGAGACAAAACCAGAGCCAACAAGCAGCCCAAAAGCAACTACTGCTCAAAGAAATGAAATGGTGCTTTATAACGTCCGCGGAAAGCTCATAGAGAAAGAAAGCGTGAAACAAAGAAGTCCCTTCCTTGTATTATTTTGTACCCTTAATGGTAGGCATTACTTGTAGTGTCTAAACCATCCACATGGATCTCTGATTGGGTACTTGGTGCGTAGCAGAAAAACTTATTTTCATAGGTAGTTAACTACTAGTGGGTGAAGGGAACTGAGTAGAGTGTAAATACTGATACAAAATCATGAGGGAAGGCCTGATGATAGGGTGAAGAGATTGTACTCATAAGACGTTGTTTGCCGTAGCCTTGTGGCCATTGACCCCGCGCCCAGTTTGAGCGGGAACAAAAGGGACAGAACCTACCTCTGTCAGGGGCTGACGTTGGTAGTAAGACTTACCTTCATATATAGAATTAATCCGGGTTTTCCAGATATCCTCTAGAAATCCCTTCACGCAAGCATCAATCTGCTGTGTGTGATTTGCCCAAAAACTAGGCCTCAGGAGGGCCTGGGCTTTTGGCTCAGCCTCGAGACTTTCAAAGTTGGTAAACAGGGGTACAGGCACAATTCCCTTGATAGATTTGAAGAGAGCGTCTCTTTGGTGAGAGAACCCCGGACAGTGTATCAGAAAATGAATACTGTCTTCAGATTGCCCACACAACGGGCAATTGCACTCTCCCTTTCCTCTCTGCTTCTGTTTGCTGTTCAAAGGTAGGCTTCCTGCCCTGAGTTTAAATTTCAGTCGAGTGCCGAGAGTGGGTAGACCCTTGAGGTCATCCAAGATGTCCTCCCCCATGTCACTGACTGGAAACAAGTTCAGGGAAGTTTTCTGCCTAACTTCATTTTCATCAGACAATCTCATGGCAACAGACATGGCTTTGGACACTACAGCCTCTAAGTCAGATTTATCCAGCAGGGTCAAGACTTGCGGATCCAGGTCCAGGTCCTTGAGAATCTCTTCTACTCTCTTCTGCCAGGACTTAGCCTGTTTGACAGGGCGGTCCTGTTTCCAAGATATAGAGTCGATTAACTTAGGATATCTGGTGTTGGACATATGTTGCAGCTGACCCCACCATCTGACCTTGAATTCATCTCGTCGGGAGCTTAAGGACGGAATGCCAAACTCACCCCGAACAGCCACATTGGCTGTTTGGAGCATGCTGACATACACTCCTTAAGCACCCCCACTTGAATGGATTCTAGAGACTTAGCTGGTTGGAGTTATCAACCCATATTGCAGATCCATACTCCAAGGCAGGTCTAATAACACGACAAAGCATGGTTTTCTTAACCTCAGAGTTGACCCCTCTGCAGTGGAAAAATTTAGTGAGCCCCAGAGCTTTGCCCTTGCCAGTTTGAACAACTTTCCGGATATGTGCATCCCAATTACAATTGGAGGAAAACTCAACGCCCAGGTAAGTGTAGGAAGGGAGGACCGGGATCTCTTGGCTACCCCACTGCCACTTAAGATCACTTCCTCCCTCTCCTCTGTCGTTGAATGCTACCACTGCATATTAGCCTCTAGCCCCCAAAGATCAAAGTATCTCTTCGCGCAATCAATCAACTCCTGGAGTCCCCTATGCCTGCGAAGTCATCCGCAAACATAAGGGCTGGTATGGTGGTATCACCCACCCTTAACCCAAATCCCTCACTTTCCACATCCTCGAGGAGTTGATTGATGAAAACATTGAAGAGCAGAGGGGAGAGAGTACATCCTTGAGCTACACCTTGGTCTATGTCAAAGAAGTTGGACTTCTGTCCGTTAACAGTGACACAGCTTTTGGTGTGAGCATACAAGTTGTGGACAACTCTCCACATCTTTCCCTTGATCCCACAAGACCAGAGGCGGAACCATAGGCCATCTCTCCACACTGTGTCATAAGCCTTTTTGACATCCAGGAAAAAAACATTAGTGGGTTTCCCTTCTTTTTTCCTTCCCTGGATAATCTGGCTTAGAGTGAAGATATGATCCACACAGCCCCTGTTTCGCCGAAAGCCAGCTTGGCCTTCGTGGAAACAACCTCTAGACTCCAGATCAATCTCGAGACGAGTACTCATAACTCTGCAGAATGTCTTGCCAACAGCATTGAGGAGCGTGATGCCACGGTAGTTCCCCGGTTCTTCTCTGTCACCCTTCTTGTATAGATTGACAATGACCCCCTGTCGCCAGCGTAAGGGGATCATTTCAGTCTTCCAGATAAGGTTAAAGAGGAGAACTAGGGCCTCTATCATGGGATCGCCACCGTGCTTGATAAGCTCGTTGACAATACCATCAGGTCCACCAGCTTTATATCCATTTAAATGTTCAATTGCTTCCACAATCTCAGAAGAACTAATGGGAGCGTTATAAGCCATTGAAATATACTCCAGTTCATCAGGGTTGTTTTGAATCATAGGAACAGTTTTTCCAACTGTGTCCCTCCATTCAGCAGAAGACCCCTCACTGTTAGACCTAGAAGTTCTGCCAAGGATACTGTAGTGATTTTCAAAGGTTTTGACAATGTCAACCGATAAAGTCACCACTGCACCTTTAGTAGTCTTCAGCGCTTGTACTTGCTGACCGTTTTTCGGCTTGTACAAACGTTGAAGGGCCAACCAGAATTTCTTGTATGGTGGTTTGAGTTTATTTCACTGTATAACTTGTCCCAGTATAATTTCTTCTGAGACCTAACAAGCTGATTGATATCTTTACGGAGCTGGTAGTACCTCGCCCACAATTCTCTGTTGGTTTTCAAATTGCAGCACTCTTTATAGAGGGCTCGTCTCTCAGCTATCTTGAGTTTAATCTCATTGGTCCACCAATTAACAGCTCTACCGCAGACAATTAGTTTCCTCCCAATGATCTTGTCAGCCACGGAGGAAACGAAACTCTCCCAAGAGTCCACTGCTCTTTCGACTTCATTTCTTGCGTTGTCAGGGCGAGACTGAAGTTCTTGGAGCAGGGTGAAGAGAGAAACAAAGAGGGAAAGATAAATCTAAAGAAGTAACTTTATAATGTCAGAGGGTGAACCAAAGAAAGATGTACTCATATGACTATTTGCCGTAGCCTGGTGAACAAAAGAAAGACAAATGAAACGAAATGAAATGGTACTTTATAACGTCTGCGGAAAGCTCAAAGAGCTTATGGGACAAAATGGGAAAAAAACATGAGAGAGGAAACAAAACCAGAGCCAAAAAAAAACTACTGATGGTTGGCTATGATGCATCAGTGCCAGGATATCCTAACCCTGCAGTAGCTGGTCTCCAACAACCACCATTCAGTCAAGGGAATTGTGTGCCTCTGCGGATTGACATCATACTAGAATTGATTTCAGCGCTGTTGCTCTCCCTGGAATGAGAGGTAACAACTGGCTATGGATCACTCCCAGCGTACTGTAAAGGACAAGGGCTAGACAGAGCAATTATGAACAGGAGATGCCATCAGGGTCCATGTCACAGGGTAGCACTATTTGCTGTGAAATACCTGCTCTCAGCTTCTTCCCTCTGCTGCAGCAGTGTGGTATTGCTGGTCAGAACCTTTGTCATCTGGGCTCAGAAACTAAAATAAAAATTCAAACAGAGATGGAGTACCTTATGCAGGTAACTGGCAGATCTTTGGGTCCACCTAGAGAGGTTTGATCACTATCCAGTCGAAGTTGAACATGAAGTATATTGCAGGTCTTGGATGTCTCCTACAACCATTTGGATCCATTGGTCATGGTTACACTGTCTTTGCTACCCTCACTGCATAAGCTCAATATGGACTACAACAATTTGGAGGTGATCCCGGATGTAACTGGCATGATGAATGGGTATCGGTGTTTGCGGAAGCTAAGTGCAGCAGGAAATGGGCTATCAGATCAATGCCTTCTCACCCTGAGCAAGGTTCATGGTTGCTACAAGCTGCTTATCTACAATTCTTCTTCCCCCTTTTCACTGTTTGTTGGAAACTTGGCATTTCTGTGCCTTCTCTTTAGGTTTCTATCCACAGGTTCCAACCCTTCTCTCCCCATGCATTCTGATGTTCATGTACATCCAAAGGTTTAGTACGAATTGTCAGATAGATTCAACTTGGTTGGGGGATGTTTTGAAAAAGTCAATGAAACCTAATACTCCTGGAGATTTCGGTTAAGAATAGATCAGCTATCTAGTTTAATAATCCATTTGTACTTCGCAGACATTTTTTATTTCCCATGGTTGTGCAGCTGCCATTGTTGGAGAGACTCCACCTACAGCATAATTTAATAAGGGGCGTTCCTGAGCAGGTTCCTCGCTACTCAAACCTCCAAGGAAGTATTTCTTTGACTATTTGATTTAGTTGCACATCATTAAGGAAAATTCCCAAGGAGCAGTGAGATAGTCGTAAACCATTATGCTGGAATCACATGTTGTCAGTAGTGGACTCTCTTTCAAACATACTGATGATTTAGACCATCCAAGGCTCATCCAGCAGAAATGGTTGTTATCTGTCTGAACAAACTGGTGTACACATTTGGTCAGCTCAAGCTCAGCAACGATGCTTTTCGTAGATTGGAAGTGTTGGACCTGACATCCAACCCAGTTGAAGAACCCCATGCGTTGGCACCTCTAAACCGGATACTGTTTTTGCGTAAGGTACTTCTCATCTGTAGGCATCAACATATAAGATGTATATCTAGGCTCTTTGAAGTGTTTCCATTTCGATAGCCTTGTGATTTGAACACCAGCTGATATGATGCCTCCTGGTTGTGCCATAATCTTTGTCTGGGACTTCTAGAGCTCTCTCCGGACCCCTTACTGCTGGGTTAAATCATCAATCCAGATACAGGCATCACTGAGGCATTTAAGTGTTACTTGTCTGTACTGCAGGAGACGCTAGGTAAGTGTTGTCTGCTGAGGTCCAAGCGAACATATGTGCTTAGAATGTTAGTATGACAAAAGACTATCTGTGTGGTACATTTAAAATGTGAATCTTATGTGAGACATGGTTAGCCATAAACAATACATATGGCTTTTGAATTGCTCTTCTTCATCCCTCCTCTATCTTGGTCTCTTCCATTTTGTCCCATAAGCTCTATGAGCTTTCTGCGGACGTTATAAAGTACCATTTCATTTCATGTCTCTGATCTCAGACTCCTCCCTCAGGTTATGTTGTGGGATACACCTTTGGCTGCGAAAGTAGCGTATGACACATTGGGAAGGTGCCTGCCAATATCGAAGCCAATTCTAAAGGCTGCTTTGGAAGCACAAGAGGCAGGCCAGCATTGGATTCTGGAGGAGCCTGATCATCACAAGCGAAGTCCTGTTCAGCAGTATGAAGGAAAGCTGAAAAATGTGGTCCATCCACCAAAACCCTTTCAACCGGTAAGTAACTGCTTGTCAGCATGCTTTCATTCATGTTCTCCTTAAAGCTTAGCTGGATGGTACAGCCCTGACTTCTACCTCGGTGGTTACCTAACCCAGTTTTTTGTACAATGGTGTTGTTGTGATGGGAGATTTCAAAATCCTTATCTTGAGGCATTGAACATGAAAGTGTTCGAACCCAGGCTCTGATCCTGGTCCCTAAGCAAGGCATAATTCATTAGATAAGAAAAAGCCTTTCAAAGTCAGGGTTTACGGGAACTAATAAGGGAAGGAGTCGAGAAACAATAGCACATAATACAGTGACGATTCAAGATTGGGCAATGCTTTTTGGGTCCCTCAATAGCAGTCATTAAGTATAATTTGTACAACAAAAACCATGTAGACATGATCCTTTTGGAGTTTTTACTCTGAGGTTTATATTAATTCAAGTTTTCAGCCTCTCAAAACATACATATAAAATGCTTGGTATGCTGGAGTTCAGTGGAACATTGGTATAGATATGTCTAAGAAAATCCATAAAAGCATATTTTATCATCTGACATTCCTATCAAAAGAACGAAACTCTTTCAGTTTGCCAATTACTGACAATGATCACTACTAGCAGAGAATATTGTTACATGATAGGGCCCCTCACCTTAGCTCTAAGAATAATTCTCATAAATGTAACTCGTGGCTTTGTGAAGACATGGATCAGGTAATATTCTCTGATGGAAAGATGGTGGCAGCATTTGACAAGCTCAGCCAGGAGCTAGATGAGAGCTCCAAGAAGCTAGATGAACACCTTCTTGCGGGCTCCATCAGCACCAGCATGCCGGTAACAATTCATCACAAGTAAATTTCTCAGGTGTAGCAAACCCACATCCGAGATACTGTTGCTAACACCAGAATGATTTGACGCACCCTCAATCTAAACCAGCAATATGTGGCATTTTCTAGTGTATGGAAGTCAATACTGCGAAAAAACCTTGCTTGTTACCTTCTGTGCAATTGAGTGTTATCCATACCTATTGCATGTTCTGGAATCTGACAGCCTTCAGATGGCATGGAAGCACAAGTGGCTATTGCTGACACTGAAGAAATGCTTCCAATTTCAAGCCCGTTTCCCCCCCCACACATGCAAGAGGTGTGTCCAGCTTCCCACCATTCTGCTTGCAGGTCACAGTACTCTCCCTCAGCTCTCTTTGTGGACTTGGAAGAATCCTTTGCAAGTCCCCCTTTCCACCTTAGGGAATCTCTGGAATTTGGATTGTAGTGTTCTAGTGGTTGTTGGGGGCCCCACTTTCCTCTTTAGCACGTGTCCCATAAACTTCCCATGGATGCTAAAAGTTTCTCGTTTTTCTCTCTTCCCTTGGCTCTACCCAAATCGGGGTGTATGAGGCTATGACAAGCTAATCAAATGAGTACTTCTCTGTCCTCTTTACTGTCTTCACATGATGCAGGAGCTGCGAAGAATTTCAAGCATGCAAAGTCCCCTTGATCCCCACCTTTCAGAAGCCAACGCTGCGGTGACATCTCTCAAACTAGCTTTGAAGATGATTCCTTTCAGAGAGGTATTTCAGTGGTCTCACTCAATAGTATTGCTCAATCTTGCCTACCCATTTAATTCTATAGTTCCTCCGAAGATCCTTGTCATTTCATCTACTTGGTATGCAAACATTGGAGGCAGATCCCAGAACCGTACCCAGATCATCCATTCTGGTTGATGTAACAAAAGAGGTGATGTTGTTGAAATGAGCTGGGCCAAGCACCACTGGTCTCAAAATCTTACGGCTTGACAGGCTGATCTCGACCCACCAAGTTACAGGAGGCCAACAAGAATTGGGGTCATCAGATTTCACCAGCAAAGAATCAGCTTGCATCCACCCCTTAGTCCCTGGAAGAAGGCATTATATTTGGCTCGCAAATTTGCTAATCGGAACGAGGTAAATTCAGTCACCACTTGTTTGTAGTTCCAATCCCACACCCACACGCTCTCTATTGAGAGTGTTTGATGTGTCACCATTTCTTGAAGTCCCATGTGGCCAGAGACGTAATATCTTACTATATTCATTTTTGTCCCTCTTCTTAGCTCTTTGAGCTTCCTTAAACGCTATAGAGTTTTCTCGTCCATACACTGAGAGTGTGGTCAACTGCCTATAGACAGGCTCATGTATGCCTACATGACTACACTCAGCCTTCTTAACAATACTACATGCAAACCGAGGCAATATTTGCCACATCTGTGTCAAGGTAGGGGTATTCAGCAACATGATGTCAATGCAAGACTCTAATTCTACACTGCACTCCCTTTCTAACAAGACTGTCAACTTTGCGAGGATGTGTTTTCTGTACACCCACAAGCAGCTAAAATGAGCAGTTTCCCGCTCCTTCAGACATCAATTAAGAAGCCTTCTTGCACTCTGTTGATCTAGACTGTTTGCTCCTCCTGCCTACATCAGGGCAGTTTTGAACATGTGATATATCCTCAAGAATTACTATGTATGCAGAGAGAGGCAAGGACTCAAGTGCGCAGCGTGTTGGATGTGATGCAACTACAGCTGGCCAACATAGAGAGACGTATTGAGGATATAAATTCTGAGAATAACTCAAACATGCTACCTAGTGATTCCACAAGTGAAGAGGATGAGGACATGACAGTAGCCAAAGCCAATGCAACTTAGAAGTTGTTGAACCCTTGAGGCTGCTGCCACCTATTAGAAGGTGTGCAGTTCATAAACCCACTCCGAGTGCAACTTAGACATGTTTGTTGACTTGCAGGTATCCAATTACTAAGGCATCAGCTATGTCTCTAGCTGCATTTTCATCCATAGAAGAGATCAAGGGCACAGTAGAATCAAGAGCTCTCCTCCACATAGCCACCATTTCCTGAGCCTGCTCACTCAGGACCAAAGACTCCAGCAGTTTCTATACCATGAGCGCAACCACCATTGTGCATTGGTTGCACTCATTAACCTACAAAAATGTAGCGACTTCTGCTGATCCTATACTCTGTTCTCCCCTTGGTTCTGGGTAAGATTTCATTTCAACCTCATCTAACCAGTCTGAAGGTACTATACTATTAAATGTGACAAGATACGATAAAATCCTTCAGTAGCGTGAGTTTTAGGAGAAAACCGGGAGTCCAAGAGCAGATCAGAAGGAGGAGCCATGCCTTACGCTAGTTACAGCACAAAGCAACCATCTCAGCCATTTTCAACCTTGTCATACGCATTGGACTTGTGCTTTGGTGAGAAAAGAAAGCCGGGTGGTGGAGGGCCTAGCAGCAACTCTGTTATTCGAACCTGGTGAGTCCCACCCCCATGGCCACCTAGTCACAGTCAGACCAGCTCTAGCCTTCTTACATTGACTGCACATTGTAGAATCAGCAAGTAAAGTCTAACTAGGGCAATCTCTCTCTCATGTTACATGAGAGAGCAGCTTCTCACAGCTTCTCATACTAACTGACATAGCAGCCAACTTTGCCATGAGAACTTGCACGACTTTCCAGGGTAAAAGAGTTACCCAGTCAGCTGCACTGTCGGAAGCCATCATCGTTTCCAAATCATTCCGTCCAAAATAGTTGGGTGGCCGCCAGTTTAGCCGTTGGGGGACCACCTCCAAAACGCCAACAGGGATGTAGCGATGGGCATAGCTCAACCATTCCAGCAAGAAGTGCCTTGTTGTCTCCACACCTTCAGTCCCCAAATTCAACAGGATTCTTGTTAGACTCTACTGAACATTTTTGTTGAGTAACAGGGTGGGAAGAGGGGGAAAGGGGCGAACCTTTAGAGTCAGAGCCCCAATGTTCAAGGCCGAAGCTCACGTAGTCTCTGAGGATACTTAATCTTTCTTCAGCTGTAATGTCCCAATGTCGCTGCTCCTTGATTTCTGTAAAAATCCATGGCTGCACCCCCCAGCAGCTATAGTCAGAAAAGTACCCTCCACAATACCACTGAGAGGCAGCATCGGAGCAACATTGTAACAGAAAGCTAAAACACAAATGTCATGAGTGTATCACCTTAATCAAGGCCCCGCGGGCGATCATACATGTAGCGAGTTTAGACCCACCACTTTGTAAGCGGTCATTGAATTCAGTGTATGAAAACACGTCTCCATTTCCAATCAACTGCACCTCTTCTGGCGCCTGACTCGTGCACTGTTGGATGTAGTTCCAGTCTGCCACCTTGCTGTAACGTTGCTGGCGTGTTCGGCCATGAATGGTCACGGCCGCTGCTCCCCACTTGTGCATCTGTGGAAGCAGGGTGTGTGCACAGTTCCGACCCTCGAAGTAGCCCATTCGTAACTGAATTACACAGCCAGGCCTACATAATTAAGTTTGTGGAGCATTATATTTGTCAGTTAGGGGTGTCATATATCGTAACATACGAAAAACCCCAATTGTTGGAAAAGAAAAATGAACGAAAAACAAAAAATGATGAAGTCCCTTGCAGGCCCAGAAGGGTCTATGGGAAGAGCAAAGAGAGGGCAGAGGAGAGTCTGTGAAAAACTTTCCAGTTTTGAGCTTGTTCTGAAAGAAACTACAGTTCATGTGAATGGAACTTGCAGACAAAACTAAATGGGGAAATTACCTTGAGAGTGAGGGGATTGTCAATGGCAGCAGCAGTAGCTCTCACAATCTGCTCCAGCCGTGCTGGCTTGGTAAGAAGACATGACCCAGCGCCCTTGTTCACCACGAGGTCAATGGGGCACCCCAAGTTCAAATCAATGAAATCCACTTCGCACTCTCGCTCAATCAGCTCGGCAGCCCGTGCAACAGTGTCTGCATATGACCCGCAAATTTGCACTCCAAACACATCTTCCCCTGCATGCCGCCTTAACAAGGCCCATTCTGAAGCTTGTCCCTGAAAACAAAACATAATTAGACTACGCCCATTGCCACTGGCAACTGTAGCATGTGTACAGGCAAAGATGCAACCCCAAACCATGGTACCTGAGGGCCCTCCTGCTGCTGTAGAGGCTGTCCTCAAAAATAAGGCTGCGATGGTCACTGCAGCAATAGCTGTGAAATGTGGTTTATAACATACAGTTCTTGGTAGTACATTACCTGCAATAAAGAGGTGCACATAGCCATTTCTCCACAGGTGATGTCTGCCCCCAGATGCTTGCAAACTCTCCGAAATGGCAAATTGCCCACAGTCGTCAAAGGTGCCAGATACAACTTTCCTCGAAAATCAATCAGTTTCTTCTCTCGTCGAGATAATCTCACCTCCTTATCCAAATTTTGGGCAGATTCATCAGCCAGACCAATTGTATCACTCTTCCCCATGTGCCCATTGACAGGTGTACCGCAGGATTCACTGCTTCCGTTAACATGGCTTGTTGCTACCTCAATTTTGTGAGGTGAAGAAGGGTCCATACGGTTGGGCACTACGACACTGCTAGTTGGCAATGCACTTGTAATAGTTGTTGCCTTATCGCTGGAAATATTACGAGCAATTGTTGCGAATTCGGTAGTCTCACTGTCAACGGTAGTCCGGACCCGTTTCTGAGGCGGTGCTTCTTCCTCAATTCCATTCAAAACAGTGTTCGCATTTGGTTTCTCTGTTCCAACTTCTCCATAAGATCCATCAAATGCAACAGGCTCCTCCTTCTCCAAATCTCCTGCTTGAGTGGATTGAGCTCCATCTCCCTGTACTCTTTTGGAGGGGTCGTCAATCTCCATAACTTTGTCTTCGAAGTGTACTGTGGTAAGACTAGGGTCTTGAGAAATGTCAGGTCCATTCTCTTCCTTACTGTCCATCGAGACCTGCTTGACGTTTGTTCTCTTTGCCTTACCCTGGCAACTCACAAGTAACCCACTGGACATCAGGCATGGTCATTTTACTGTGGGTAGGTGTAAGTAAGCCTCACAACTTGATTCAAAAGCCCCACTCAACGCCAATACAAGCAAACATACTCATCAAGTTATAAAGAAGATGACATGGCATATGCAAATAGCCAATCAACAAACAGACGAACAAAACATTTACATCTACCCAGACACCACGGGGATCCAGTAGCATTCCATTCAAAATCTAACAGAGAGAAGACAAAAGAAGGACCTTTTTTGTGTTCACCGACAGCCTGAGGGCGTATGGGTATGGAATAATAACAGGAGAAAGAAACGAAAAAGGAAGAAATATACTCATTCACAGGGGGCAAAAAGCTTGTGACAATACCAGAAGGCCCAAAGCTCCCAGTTCAGCATCTGCCCTCGGAAATGTAACTGCATTTTTCCAGAGCAATTTTTGGAAGTCCTTGTTCAAGTTATTCAGTTCTTGGACACCAGACTTCTGGTTCTTCTTGTCTATCAAAATCTCCTCACCTTCGGGCTTCTGGGTCTGAGTGTGAGTACCCGCAAATCGGCACGCATATCCATAAGGGCAGGCAATCTCCAAACCTACAAAGGGGCACTTGCCTGGTATATCTGGAGGTTTCTGCACCCACAACAGATGAACACACAGCTTCTCACCTCAATTACATTGCCCCATGGATACATCAATGACGCAAAATTTTGACGATTTTAACAGATACTGCATCCAAGCTCTCTCTCCTGTCTCCCTCTCTCTCTTTCTCATCCAGGCTACGGCAAACAACGTCTTATGAGTACATTCTCTTTCTCATCCATGTGTTATTTGGCTGTTCTAATCTGTGTCTCTCTCTGCCTGTCACCCTCTCTGGGATATGAGGATACCTGTGCTAGGAAGGCAGCCAGGTCATGGTTGAAGCGACATGAGGTACCATAACGGCATGACTTTACATCACCTGTCCTGGCTACTGCACCACAAACATTTTCTGCTGATCCACTTGACCTTGCCTGGTGCAGACAAACACCACAAATATTAGCTCCTAAATCGCAAGGAAGATTGGAGTGGCACTCCTTCACCACATTCAGACAGCCATCATTTCAGGCCTTCCCGCATCAACTTTCCATCACACAGCTCGTATTTCATGCGTTCCATATTGCTGAGATATTGAGGGGCTGAGCCTCCACTCCCTTAGCCACTGCTTACCACAAGCACAAATCATAACCTCGGCCTACTAGTGCTGATTGCTAAACCACGAAGTCATTGCCTGAGCAGAAGTTGTAACTGTGTTTGCCATGCCTGCATTTTCTGCTATGGCAAGGGGATAAATCAGTGCTGGCAGGAGACCATAGAGAGAAAGGTGTCTGCCCCTATGAGTTGAAAATGACACTACCAAGGAGGAATAATTGGGCTACTTTTGCTGTGCTTGGCATAACCTATGAATGCTTTACCGCACTCCATGCTTATTCTGTGGCTGTAGACGAAACTGTGTTTGTGTTGTCTGTCACTGCAACCCTGGTGTTACTTTGTCCCATGGACGTTGGCTATGATGACTTGTGAAGGCATACATGGGTGGAGGAAGTAGAATAAAGGAACTTCCCAGAGGGCTCATGGTGCACAGTAGGACCACAAAGGGAGGGACAGCAACAGAGATTTTTTTTTTTTTACCATTCATAGGAAGCACAACGAGCTCCTGGGCTTCGAATATGTGACAAACAAACAAACAACAAAAAGGCTTTTAGCAGAAACCTGCTTCCTCTCTTTTCTCAGTTGTCGCTTTGACTTTTTCTCCAAAGAGACTGTGGTGCTGCCACCACCAGGTTCGCCTCCCTTTTCTACACTGATGCTTCCAACCACCTTTTCAGCAACCACTACACTATTTGCCAGTATTCGAGGTCCAGCTTGCCTCAAGTATTCGTGTTTCACAGGTGCTCGTGCTTTGGCAACAAGCTCTTCCACAGATGGGTATGCATTTTGATTGGGTGTTGGGACTGCAAACAGGGAAGGAGAGTCATTATTCGAGTTATCAAAAACTGATATCTTAAGACATAACTGCAAGCCCCCTTTACTGAGTAAATCAGTAACAATCTGAGCAAGGTTGTCATTTGACTATCTAGCTGCTCCAGATCCACAGGGTTGGATCACATTAAGCCTAACTGAAGGTTGTGAGAGACTTTGTCAGTTGCAGCCACAATTGTGAGAATTCTACAACCACTGAAGGAAATAACCTTTTGACAGACTTGCTTGACATTGCCTGGGATTTAGCTTTGAGCTTTTCAGGAGACATTATCAGACAGAAATTCACTGCAAGAAGATACACATTCGTGACCACCACAGATGTGCTCATTACTAAAGCTAAGAAAGCAATGGATATAGCGAACACAAACTCCCGCCTGTTCCTCAAGGCACCCAGGTTTTATCCCCAAATAAGAAACGGCTTGTTAACAAGAACAGAAAAACGTAGGCCAATTAGACAAGCATACATAAAATCAAACCTCGCACAATATGACCGTAATGTACTGAGAAATCTTGATAACAAAACAATGCAACATGTAGAGCCTCACCGGTGTCAACAGGTTCCGGTGTTTGTTCAGGATCCAAAGAATTGATGACAGGCTTCTCTGATATTTCTATAGTAACCGCTTTCAAGGTGGAGCACTCCTGACCAGGCACCTCTGGCATCAATGGTGCGCTGTCCTCTTCCAGTGCTTCCTCAACGCCCAGTTCACCTTTCTCGTGTTCCATAGCAGCGGGCCTGCAAGAACACCTCGCAAGTACTTCACACTATGACTGTATGCGTAAACGGTCCTTGACAGAAAAACCCACAAATGTTTTGATAAACTGAGAACCACAAATGGGTGGCAAGTCAAATGAGACTAGACTGGTCCCAAATTCGAGCTAGTCCGAGCAAGTTTGCATGCAAAGCCTGAAAACTGACGGATACAGGTATTTTGGGGGAAGAACCGTTATCACACACGCACAGGCAACTCCATGGAATTAGGCTCAATGCCAGCCTTGCTAGTATTTGAAACAAGATACCACCCACAAGACAAAACTGCATAACAAGATCCCTGAATCCACAGAACAAGACTAAAATACTATCAAAAACCCGCTCAAATGTTCAAATGTTCAAACGTTCAAACATCTAACGACAACACAGACCGAAACAGGGGTAAGTGTGCTTCACTCACATGAGCAGTTGTGACAGAGCTGTACCCGACCGCGACTCTCTCAGATTTCTAGGAATTATAGTTTGTAACCGGAAGGTGATTGCTTACCCATCTCCCAAAATTTGTTGGTTGGTCTGCCTGTAAGCGGTAAGGTCCAGTTGGCCAGAGTATCTCAAAAGGCCATACTGTACAGGGAGTATCCCGCCAAGTTTAGCGCAATTTGCTAAGACCAAGTTGGAGAGAATATCTTAGTGAAGAATAACTAGGTTTAGTAGTTTAGCCAAGAGGTGCACATGTGCCATGGGTCTTATAGGGCTCACTGCCATGGAGCACCAGGAGAAAGGAACCCTGGGCATTGAGAAGACACTGGACGATGGCAGCACACGATTGATGCCACAGAGGAGGGCTGAGGTGTGCTCCGCTGTGGCAGATAACAGTCCACAAAACGCAGGTGAGCCACACAGTGAAACTGTGTGATGTGGGCGAAACTTGACATTGAGATGTTTCGAAATTTTGTTAGGTCATACCAATAAATCCGCATCAGGTTTCGTCGTGTGGATTCGTCTCGGTTGATGGGATGGTATCTCAACGTGTCCGTGTTTCATGTTAACAACCTGTTGGATAGTGGGTGCCTTGAGGACCTGCTCTAGTCTTTACGAGATTTTGGGTTTATAATATTGAATCATGAGCGCAGAATCTGTTGGTTAATAAATTGCGCGTCCAGGTCTGTTGTGGGGCTTCACTGTCAGATTATTGTTGGTAAATGTTGGAGGTACACGGATCTCCAGGAGCAGCGAATTTCTGTCAAAACCGTGTCCTCTGGAATGCTAAATCTGAACCCTAGTCGCTTCCATCGATAGTGTTGCCTTTACGAATGCTAACCAGCTCTCTATGGATGTCCCTCAAATCAGCTCTGTAGGAAGGCACAAATGCAGGAAGGAAAACTTCCGAAAATAGAGCTGTGATGAGGCACAAATGTGGCAATTAGGTCATTGAGTTAGCTTCGATTGAAATCCTACATATGTGAATTTGCGGGCTTCAGACCAGTCACAATTGAGTCCAGTCTGACTCATTCAGTAACCCTGGCTAGTCAGTTATGCTGGTTACAGAACAGAGTCTAAGGAGATTCTGCTTGAAAAACTCAATCATGACCCTCCTTTCCTGTTTGAAGTCCCAGCACACAATCAAGATGCATACCCATCTGTCAAGGAGGTAGTTGCTAAAGCAGGGGCATCTGTGAAGCGGGAACACTCACAGCAAACTGGATCTCAGATTCTGGCCAAAAGTGGAGTGATTGCTGAAGAGGTGGTTGGTAGCATCAATGCAGAAAGGGGTGGTGAACCTGGTGCTAGTGGAAACCTCGCAGGCCCCAAGGTCTTTATGGAGAAAAAGTCAAAATCCCAACAGAGGAAAGAGAAGAAGCAGGTTGCTATTTGAAAACTCTCTTGGTGTTTCTCTGTTTGTTGCCTTTCCTTGTCTCGTGGGCTCTTTGGGCCTCCTGTGGATGTTATTGAGGTTCTCTCTCTCCCTCCTGAATGCATGCCTTCAAGAGTTGTCATAGTTAGTGTCCACACCCAATTCAGTATAGGCATTTATGAGCATATCGCAAGATGCAGGTGCCAAAATGATGCTCTTTTTCACATTTTCGTGTTGACTTCAAAAAGTGGAGCATTGTGCTTTTACCAGTGGGAAGTGTTAATTTGTAGTTGTTGGTTGCTCAATTGACTGACCATTTTAAGTGGACAATACATGGACAAGTTGTGGACAGAACTTTGACAGTTTATTGTGTATGGCATCCTAGGGCTCAGATACAGAGATGGAGAAGAAGAGATCCCTCGAGGGCTCTCCAGCACACATAGGGGTGGATGGCGGTGTTGAGGAACCAACTACTGCTTCTGACCCTCAGCCACAAGAAAAGAAAAGACATATCCGGGAAATTCAGGAACTTCTTGCCATGTATGCTGCCGAAGACTGGGGGGAGGAAGATGAAGAATCAGAGGATGAAGACTGGGAGCCCCACTCGCGCTGGTATTGCACCAATTGCACTATGCCCAATTCAGATGAGGTTAGCCATTGCATACGTTGCAATGAACATCGGACGTCGGGCATTTTGAATCATGGATACTTGGCATCATCATTTGTTCCTGCAGGTAATTCGATTGGTCAAGTATGCCTTTTGAAGCTCTTGATCTTTTGAAAGTGATTAAGAGAAAGAAGGAAATTCATAATGTCCACAAGAGCCCAAGATATGAAGCAAGGAAGAAAGGAGCCACTACTTCCTCCCCAAGATGATGTGGAGCCTTGTGAGCCTTGTTGACTCTTTTGCTACTAAGGTTACTCTGAAAACAATTAAAGCAGCAACCCAGAAATTCAATGAAGTGGCAGTTTTTCTATGGCTTTCAAAGATTCCCTCGCATTGTGTGTAGTGCCCAGAGTGAGAAGGTCCTTACTTACTGTTTGAGTTCAGTTGCTCAAACAAATAATGTCAGTCTTGGCTAGCACAGATGTACACTGTCAGGAACACTATCTGGTGGACCGAAGAGCCTGACTGCACCCCTGTTCTGCAAATTGCAGTTACCTTAGAGCGGCATTGTTTATTGTCTGGACAGTGCTGTGTTATCATGCTGCAGTGCACCAGTTTAACTGTTATTTGTGGGTATGTGTGAAGGTGAGGCAGAATATGACAAAGTCTCCTCCCAAGAGGAGGGAACTTGGTCAGGAAGGTGTCAATCACCAGATTTGATGTCTACAGGTATGGCAGGGGAGGTCCTACTCCTCTTAGGTACTTAATGGTTAGCCTGTAAGATCAGTGGTATGGGAGAAAAAGCATGGACTGAATTGAATAAATTTCATTTTTGCAGGCACTGGGGGGACAGCTGTGATGTCTTCTGAAAGGCGTACGGCCATTGGATTTGATGACCGGATGCTGTTGCATGAGGAGACACAGAAAATACACCCAGAGAGGCCCAACCGATTGCGAGCCATCATTGCAGGACTGGAATCTTTAGGACTCATCCCTGGCCGTTGCTTAGCAATTCCTGTGAGGGAAATTACGCAAGCTGAGCTCGAGTTGGTGCACTGTACAGAACACATCAATGCAGTTGAAGCCACAAAAGAAAAGGAGGACTTGAGCTACTTCACGCCAGATACGTATGCAAATAAGCATTCAGCCCTGGCTGCAAGGCTAGCAGCAGGCATATGTGCAGATCTGGCTACTGCAATCATGACTGGAGCATTCCACAATGGGTTTGCTGCGGTAAGGCCACCTGGGCACCATGCTGAAGAGGAAACAGCAATGGGGTTTTGTTTGCACAACAATGTGTGTGTTGCCGCCCGTTCTGCCCAGTCTGCTGGGGCCAATAAGGTGCTGGTTGTTGATTGGGATGTCCACCATGGAAATGGAACCCAAGAAATCTTTGAGCGTGATCCAACAATCCTGTACATCTCACTGCACAGGTGAGACCAGCAGTCAGCTGGTGCTTCGGTTTCCTTTCGTCCCTTCTTGGGTCAACTTTTGAACTGGTGAGTAAGAAAATGCACATACTAAGGCAGACGCATGGTGTGATTCCAATATTGTTTGCATGCCCACAAATTACGCTCTTTGGCATCCTATGCACTTATACAAGGAATTATTTTTCCACAGGCATGAAGGGGGCGCATTTTACCCTGGAACCGGTGGGGCAAGAGAGGTGGGGAGTGGTCCTGGGGAGGGCTTTTGTGTGAACATACCTTGGGGTTGTGCGGGAATAGGGGATGCGGATTACATCTCAGCTTTCAAACATATTGTTCTTCCAATCGCACGGCAGTTTGATCCTGATATTACCATCATCTCCGCTGGTTTTGATGCCGCAAGAGGAGACCCTTTGGGGGGCTGTGATGTCACGCCATTGGGCTATGCCCACATGGCATCTCTTCTAAACTCTCTGTCAGGGGGGAGAATGCTGGTGGTTTTGGAAGGAGGGTATAATTTGCGCTCCATCTCAGAATCAGCAGCTGCTGTTGTGAAGGTATCGTATCTGATTTTGTCATGCATGTGCTCCCACACAATATCCTGCCCTTTGTTCCAACTGTAATGGGTCATTCATATTGCCATCCCATATATAATATCTTAGCCTCAACTCTAATATGCTATGCCATCTGTACCCAGGTACTCCTAGGGGAAACTCCCAAGCCATTGCCCAAGGATATTTTACCAACGCCAGCAGGAGCAACTGCATTGTTGGAGGTTTTCTCAGTGCAAAAGTGCTACTGGTCGGATTTGCACGCGCCCACCTTTTTGAAAATGAGCGCCCAGCTTGCAGCAATGTCCAATGGGTATTCAAGGAGGAAACGACTGAAGCAGCGACATCGGGGTGGCCCATTCTGGTGGAAATGGGGCCGAAGAAGGGTGGTTTACGATCTTTGGATGAAAAGGAGATGGAAGCACAGACAGCAACAAGCCCATGAACACATGCTTCTGGGTGTTCGCAGAGCCAATAATACTGGCCCCTGAAAGTCACTGCAGGTGAAAGGAAAGTCAACTAGGAGAGGTACTTACTAGGCGTTGAGCGGCTATCAAAACACAGTGGGGAGAGAGGAGATGTGTGACTTGTGTGGCGATATGAGGAGTTTGACAGTCATGGACGCCCATTGACAGAGACCAACATGATATTTTCTGGTTGTAACACCAAAGAAGCTCTACATGCATTGAAGGGTGGATGGATGGCTGTGCAGAAAACAGATAACAGTGTGTTCTATCAGGAAGTATCTATATATAGATTTGACCCACATTCAACACAGTGATGTTGATTTTTCCTGTATCATGTTTTTGCTCTACTGTTGTACGATACCTGATTCAATGGATACAATTGTTTGGTTCCAAAGACATACTGGGCATTGTTCTTCATTCATGAAGCTCGCAACATTTGTCCACTCCTCCCTCACTTCCTTTCTTCCTTCCTTTCTTCCTTCCCTGCTTCTTCCTTTCTCGCTTCCAGCTTGAAGACATTGGAGGTGAAGATTGTGTGGTTTGAAAATTCACTCCTGCAATCTGAAAGCTGAGCCACCCAGACATCTGACACTCTTGAGAAGCTCTGTTTTGTTCTAACTACTGCATCTTTTTCTCCCTTCCAGTTGGCCTGCATAACATCCGTAGTCGATATCGATGGATGTTGTGGATGATCATCCACGTCATCCACAGTTTTGCATCCTAAAGAGCATTGCAAACACTAGCTTCACACAGATTCATCCATCATCCACTCTTTGTCTCTCTCGGCAAAGAGGGTGTGCACCTTCACACACTCTCCTCTCCTCTCTCTCCTCTCCAGAGTGAAAGAGACGGAGAGAGTTTAGAGAGTAGAGAATAAGGAACGATGTGGAAGGCCACAGGTCTAAGGCGCTCGCTGTCTCTGCATCGCTATCTACCATCTTCTGCTTTTGTCTCCTCTCCACTCTCTGCAAGCCCTAATGATTTGAGCTCTGATTCCGCTTACAAGGTAAATAGATCTATTTACTGTCGCCCTCACGTGTATGCGTTCGTCACCAATTGCCTCTAACTCCGCGACTGATGCCATTGTCTCTTTCATGTTGTTTCTTGCTACACGAGAATTCAATTTGGTTTGTGTCTTCGTACCTCTCCTTAGTTTCGGTGATTCATTACTCTGATGGAGCTTTCATCTTGTGCTTATGAAAAGGAGGATCTTGTTCTGCAGTAGTGCACATGTGATATTCTGTATTGGGTCGGAGGAAGCTGATGCTGTCAAGGGTCGGGAAATGCAGGCAGCGCGAGGATATGCTGGTTAAGTCTCTTAGCCTCTGCAAGCCTCACATAATCAACTGGCTTGCATTTTATGCAATCACTCACCCTACATTGGACCATTATTGTAATTCATACTGAACGTGACAGTTTACATACCACACGATTAAGCAGAGGTAGGACTATAATTGTAGGCAATTCCTTGTGAACGTGTCCTTGACATGATTTCGCTGTTCCGAGTCACCTGCACTTGGAAGGGAGAATGAGCAGTTCGTGAACTTTAAGGAAGTGTTTAGAAAGAGGAGAAAATTATAAACAGGTGTAGGTCTATGTACCTCAATCCCTTTGTTCAAGGAGGAGCTAGAAGATAAGTTTATATTGCCTTGTAATATGCTGTGGATATTAGCTTCTTTGTAGCTTCCGTTTTTGCTTACTACCTAAATCAGCTGGTTGTTGTTTCATGGACAGATTCCAGTTCGAGGCCAGAGGTTACAGGACCATGGAGCCTACACACTCGATCTGTTCAGGACATCCAATGTAACACAGCTAACTCCGTTCTGTTATTAGAGCCTGTTACTTACCTTGGCTCCAATTTGAAAGTTCCATGTGTAAGGTCATTGCCATGTGCTTCCTGGGATAGCCAAGCTTCCATTTCTCCAAAGGGTTTAATGCTTCTATGTAATACTATGCTGGAGGTCTGGTGTAGATGGAACAGCAATGCAGCAGTTAGTGGTGACAGCGTCAGGCCCTGACAGGCCAGGCATTGTAGCCAGGCTTACCAAGCGAGTGCTTGAATGTGGAGCCAACGTGGAAGAGAGTCGCATGGCACGCTTGGCCGGTGACTTTACCATTCTGATGCTTATCACTTTTGATGTTACGTAAGTCAGACTTGCACTCAGCTTTCTCTTTTTCGTTTTGTGGCATCCTCAAGTTGTCTCATGTAAAGATTGTGCAATGGATTGAAATTTTGATGCAAAAAGACTGGTGACTGTTTATTTGGGAAATATATCCAGGTTCAATGTTGTACGTAGGTTACTCTTGGAGTGTAATGCTACTTTCAGTCAGGAGTCTATCAGACATCCCCTTCAAAATTCTGCGTACTCAAAGCATATGTTTGTGGTTACTTAGATTGATGTACATCTTGCTTCCTGTCAAAGATTGACACGTGATGGACGCCTGGTTGTTATGCATGACCATGGTCAAGTGTTTCAGACTTCCAGCTCTTGATATTTGGTGAGAATTAGTTTTTCTATTTGAGGAGTTCCACTTTCTAATTGTTAGGCTTTAATGTTGGGTAGCATTGTGTATGCTATGGTACAATCTTAGGTTGGAGAGGTCAGTTGTGAAATTTGGGCATCAGGCATCTGGGGTGGCCTTGGTAGAAGGTCTCAAAGCTAAGGAAGGTTATGCAGAACAACGAGGAAGGCAGAACAGCTACGTGAGTCTCTCCTACAGATTGAGGGTCTCCAGGTTTCTTTCTACTCCCATTTTGTACAAGCATTAAATAATCCACAGTAGCTGCCAATCTGAAATAAGTGCTTGGAAGAATGCTCGACTCAATGGATTGGAAGATGATGTTCAACTTTGGCCACTTCTACCCTTTGACTTTTTCAATGTGTGATCAGTGCTGTTGACTTGAGTGTTTGAGGCTTCAGGAGTGGAGTGAAGTGCCCAAAATCTCTATAATTTTGATTTTACAGGTGTTTTCTATTCCAGGTGAACACAAGGTGGACTTCTGACGATCGCCTGAAAGAGACACGCCCAAATCGCAAGTTTCGGAAATTCTTACTCCGAGGTGCAGACAATCCCGGTAAGCTGTCCTCTCACATAGTTGGTTGATTTAAAGACAGACATGGTTGCATATCATGTCAGTTCCACATATGGTAGAGATATCACCACACGCAATGTGGCACATGACCTTTGGCCGATTATTCCCTGATGTTGGTTGGGAAAAAGAGTGGATACCTACTCTTCACACAAATCCCTACAAAATTATCTACTTGAAGTGCAAACTTTTTTCTCACATCAGCGGTCTCAGTTTCGACGTCCCACAATACTCCTTATCTGACACAAGGTCAACGAGCTCTTAAACTGGCCCCAAGAATCAAGATTGTTTAGTTCCTTCTCCTCTATTGCCTTTGAAACGAGTTGATTTTAGGTGTCGGCTCTTCATATTAGCGCAGACAGTTTTTTAACCTTCATTTATTGGCGGAGGTCTGTGTGAAGGGCTTATGTACAATGTCACGGAATATCTGGCTTCTCATGGAATCAATATTGAGACTCTGGAAACTTCTACTGAAGAGGTGCCTGCCTTCTCGGCCCTTTGTTCCTCATTCACTGTTGGTGTTTTTGTGCTTTAGTTATAGAAGGGAACTACTTTCTAGTGAAGATACCCTTGGTTCTGAATTTATCTGGCATAAATCATTTGTAACTCGAAACTCTTCACATCCTTCGGAGCATTCCACCTGTGTAATACAAGGAGTGCATGTTCAAAGATCAAGCCGGGTGCTTTCTAACGAACTTTACTACAACACTGACACAGGTCCCGGTCGGAGGAGTGACACTGTTCATGATGGAGGGAGTGATAGCGATGCCAGTGAAATTGTCAACAAGAAAACTCATTCACAACTTGGACACATTACAGACCACACTAGGTGTCAATATAGCTATCTCCAACCTTGCTGTTCCAGCAAACTTTAAGTATTGGAATATAACTCCCTCACTGAGCATCTCTTCCTAGTACTATTTGTCATTATAGATGGGAGCAGTCATTTGAGATGACATTTCTCAATGCAATAGGTCAGCTTAGGGATGTGGAGGACGGTTATTAGACTGAAGTTATTTGACTGCAACTGTTTCATCCTTGGGTTACACTACAACCCAGAGAGAGGGCTTCTGGATCCGTCATCTGATAGGGCTGGATTTGGCAAGTTTGTACATACTAGAATGCTGAAACAGCCACAGTTTGTCTGGTCTGCTGTCGTTCCAGTCAGAAGGTGTTTATAAGTCTTACTTAGGAGTCTGGTGGGAAAAAAGGTCGTTGTCAGGACACTGGAATCCCCACTTATTGAAAGGTCCAAAACACCAAGTAGACCCTAAGTATGGAAAACACCATTAGTAGAAGACACCAAACCCCTTGCTGTCAACCAATTTGAGACTAATTTGTGCCGACCTCCAAATGACTACTGGAACTGTCCGATACCCCAGCTGGGAGAGGTAAAGCCTACCGAACAGCTCTGCTCAACAGCACAAGTAAAGCCTCACTAAAGTCCATTCAAGTGAGAACTACACAGACTGTTTGATGCATCCTGCTCTGGGGCTACTAGATAGCAGTGAAACTGCATTTTGGTAGCTGCTTCATTCATGATGCAATAGTTTGTTCTGTTTCACATCAACCTGACAGTAGGACCTCAAGCTTGCAGATTCCGCAGGCCAATATTGGTCTTATAACAATTGAATGCTCCTTTAATTATTAACAGAGGAGATGCCTCTTGTGCCTTTTGAAGCCATTCTGGTAAATTTGATGCAGCTGCAGAGACATGACAAAGCTATCACACTAATTCAGACTTGTTCTGCTCATATGTATCACTTCAACTTTCCAGAGGATGTCTGACCAGAGCATCAGCAGTCTTGACATCCCAAGGAAGAGCTACTCCAGGTACATCCATGTGACGAATGTCGGCACAAATTGGCCATAGACAAACCCTCCGAGAATGTCTGAACAGAGATGTGCGGTGACAAGAATGAGAAACGACCTTGCCCCAAGTGGCCGACTAATCTACAAAAATGGGACATGAGCTCATTGTGTACTCTTCTATCCCTTGGATCTGAGCTTGCTCTCGACGATGGTTATCTCCGACGCAAGATCAAACATCCTCTCCAGTGCATGCATGTTCTCAAGGGTCTCACTTACTGTTCGTGCATCTGTTCCATCAGAACGAAGATGCTGCATCGGGCCATGCAACAGCTTGTTGACAATTCCCCGACTCATCTCTTCAATTGACTTGCGCTGTTTTGTTGTTAAGTCATCTCCCATTTTGCCCAGACACTTCTCTAATTCCGCGGCCCTTACCCGCTCTGCATATGCACGCAATTTCTTAATGGTTGGCACTGTTTCTAGCGAATCCCGCCATGCCTCAAAACTCTGTAGCTCATCATCAATAATAACCTGGGCTTCCATGGCCTTTCGTCTCCTCTCCTCCTTGTTGGCTGCCACGACTTCCTTCAGATCATCCACATTGTAGATCTGGGTTGATGGCAGGCCATTGATACAAGCGCCAACATTTCTTGGCACCGAGATATCGATGAAGTGCCTCATGCCCCCAGCCATCTAACATCATCCAAACATCCAGAGACTTGATTAGATGGAACAAAGAGTACAACTTAACAATCCGTCAATCTCAGCCATAAATACTAGATCCGTGGAACAAAGTCTCCCATAGACAAACATGATTGGCTTCCACCAGTAGAACCGAGCCTTCAGGACCAGAAAGGAATAGGCCACTTTGCTCCACCTGACTGTACTAAGATGTTAAGGATACATTGCCAGAAAAAGAAGAACAGGTATTCAGGGGTACTTGCTTAGCAGATTTACACTCTTCACGTGGTTCACCAAGCACAGCTACATGTCAACCCCTAACTGTGGGCTCAGCAACTTTCTCCATCAACAAAAAATGTGTGTATGCAGTCACTTTGCACTTGTTCAAGAGTAAATGGAGATGCAGAGAGCATGCTGGTCTGCATGCATGATGTATGGTTGAGTGAACAATTCTTTACCTGAGAAGCAGGAGGAAGGTTTTCGACATTCTCCCGGACAAACAGCGGGACATCTGAGGCGGTACTTGTAAACACAACATCAGCCTCCCCCGCACATCTCAGCATCTCGGTAAGAGTTTGGTAGACAATCTTAGCCTCAGTGAACTCTACTTGTAAGTCAAGCACTCTCTGCTCTGATCGATTCACAACGACAATCCTTGAACATCCTTTGGATATCAAATGCTTCACAAGCAATTTTGACATTTTGCCAGCACCAACAATCAAAACATTAACGCGAGAAAGACCCCCTTCCAAAAGCTTCATTGCTGCCAGCTCGACTGCTGCAGAACTGACAGAGACAGCCCCAGCAGAGATGCTTGTCTCTGATCTCACTCGCTTGCCAGCAACAATTGCTTGCTTAAATAGCCCAGTTAAATTTCTACCAAATCCAACTGACCCTTGCGCCACTTTGAGAACTTGTTTCACCTGCAACATGGAAAGCAAGGACATTAGATACAGTCATCGAAGGCCATTGTAGCACCACAATTTGACATGAAGAAAGAAATAGTGTCCAGTGTTAACATACAACAATTTCATTAAGGGTTGGGGGCAGGTTCCTTCACTAGCAAGACAATGTCTTCATGCTCGTACCTGAGAAAGGATCTGGCCTTCACCCAGAACCAAAGAGTCAAGACCAGCAGACACCCTGAACAAATGCTGGGTTGCATCGCGATCACGGAGAATGAACAGGTGCTCTCTAAGCTCATGGACAGGGATGCCACTTGTCTGGTGCAGACAACAAAAATGACACAACTCAGAACTGGTAAAGAGTGTGACAAGGCCAGCCTGAAAATATGAGAAACCACAACTGCAAGGCTTCCTCTACACTGCAGGTGACAGCTTTGACTAGATTGCTTCCAATATGAGATGTCCAAATCCTGACATATGGCTACTTGAACAAACAGGGAGTAGTAAATTCACCTTTGACATCCACTCAGTGACTTCCTTGACACCCCTGTTCCAAGAGAGAGCCACTACATAAATTTCCATTCGATTGCAAGTACTGAGAACAGCTGCCTCTTCTATGTGGTTCTGATTAGAGAGCTCTGCAATAGCACGGGGCCACTCAGCCTCAGGCACAGCCAGTTTCTCCCTCATCTCCACAGGTGCTGTGTGACAGCTCAGTCCCAACACCATGATGCTGCTCTTTGCACTTGTATAACCTGAGTGACAAACATCCAAAGAAGCTCAATTTGGAACCTGTGATGTGCATCTTTGAAAGCTCAAACTCCAACTGTTTGTCCTATAACTCTTCCTCATTCAGCATTTTGGAGGTCACCTTGCTCAAATTTACGAAGGGTTTGAGAGACAGGGTTTGAGAGACATTTCCGGTCGTCAAGCTCATCCATGTAGAAAGCCTTCGGATCAATTTGGCAGAAAATTAATGACTAATACACCCCCCACCATAATATTGATGATTTCAGATTACACTTGTCTATAAACCCATGCCATGGGATAGACATTGCTAAGAGGAGAGCTCACAAGCAATTACAAGGAGCCCAACCTTCCGTATCCAATACAAAATCAGTGTTGCAACACCAGCTAATGCAGCAGAAGACAAAATGCACTGGGATTGCTATGCATGAGAACAGCACAAAATATGAACAAACACCGAAACAACCAGCATTAACAGCTCGAAACCCCGCCAAACACACAAACATAATCTTCACTACAGTTGAGACAAACTCACGATTGGAACTAGCATTGCGAAGTTCCTCGAATGCGATGAGGCTGGCCGCCTTAATCTTATGGCTGGGCGGCATACTTTGCGAATCTCCATCCGACCCCGCGCTTGCCTTCGTGGCCTTCACTTTGTTTGCCCTGTCCTCAAACAACTGTATCTTCTGTAGAGGCCGGCTTCCATTTATACCTACTCCAAATACCTTTGAGCTGCTGAAACTAACCCTGGGAAGCTGATAGTTACCGGGTAACGATGTCGGAGCCACCATTGAAGCCCTCATGGTGGCCATTGCTTACCCCCCGTAGCAACGACTTTATAATCCCCGCTGGAGATGGAGTTTCCTCCTTCCACGAATAGGTAGAGCAATGCCCCCACACTATCTCGTCACCAGGACCGAAAAGAATGATTCGAAGATTGAGATCAACCTTGAGCTACTACCATTTCCCTGGAGGTGACAGACAGGGCAAACCCGACATAAAAATCTTTTCCTTCGCCACGCTCACTACTGTGACGGAAAACCCCGGATGAGGCCAATGCTCGTCAAATGCAGCTACCCAGACTTCAATACTCCATACGCCGTCTGCTTGCTTGCTGGTAGCCGGATCTACCTACGCAAAGGTGGTTACCCAAACCACCTCGAGAGCCCACTTCTTCAAAAGAGTTGAGTTCCAGTAAGATCGAGTGAGAGAAGAAGAGACAGCGAGAAAGCCCGACAAAGCCCAGCGATCTGCGCAAGCTCGGTGCCTGAGCACGTGCCGCACACAGACCCAGACCAGGTCTGCTCGAAAGAGAAGAGAAGGGTGCCAGGAAAGCGCGTGGGAAGCTCCCCCAGCACTGGATATGGCGGCCCACCGATCCCCCAGCGACGATCGCAGATAGCCAGCAGCGTGCTGTGTGGCACGCACGAGCCCACGAGCCTGCGACCCGACGTTCTGCGAGGCTGCGAGACGAGCGAGACAGACCGAGTAAATACGAGATTTTAATTTCCACCTTTTTATTCCTTTTATTCTTTCGCATTTTTTCTTTTTCTGTTTTCTTTAAAGAGAAAGGGGACAGAGGCCCTTTCGTTCTTTCGCATTTGTTTTTACAATTTGACTTCATCGGATATTATTTACTTTTTTATCTCAGGGGTTCCGTTGGCTGCCTGGCCCGCGCTCGTATATATATCCAGCAAGCACACGGACGCGGCCAATCGATATGGGATAATTGGCTTCCCTGCCATTGGTGTATTATCTCCGTCCTATCCCCCATAGCCAATGGAGAATTTTCCTTGACTTATCCTCAATTCGGATAGAACGATAAGGAGATAGGCTACAGTTACTTGATGGATGAAGGACGATGATAAATACGCTACGGTCAGCGCAGAGAGCCAATCGCGGGCAGCATCTTTTTCTTGCGGTGTACCGCATCTTTGAAGATGCTCGGGCATCTTGTGTGAGCTTGACCATGCAACCGCGGCGGCTGCATGGTCATCGTCTTCGTCTCTCCGCCAGCTCGCTTTACGAGCTTGAGAGTAATGCTGATGACATGGTCCACTTGCTAAGACGCGTCGCCTCCTCTGTGCAGGGTTGCATCTACAGCTCCAAGATCGCCTTTCATACGAAGAACCCCATGTCAACGTTTTCTCGTTGTTTTCAAGTGTGGAGGTTCTTAAGGCATCCTCTAGGGGTCATTATAGTGCTTCCTGCTGGTCTTGTGAGCCTGGGCCTGCATGTCGTCCAGAGTAACTGTACCGATATCCACACTTGTTCCTGTGCTGCTGACATGTTGTGCTGTCAAATAACACAATGGCAAAGTTTGGATCTTATGAGGGTTAAAATTAACCCTTGAACTGCTCTAGCAGTCTGCAGTGACTCCGCCTTAAAGGGCAACTCATAACTCATAACCCATGAATCAACATGTCCATTTAAAGAGAGAAACCAGGCGTTTTTGCCCCAATAAGGAAACGGCACAGTCTAGGGGAAGAGAGGCCTAGACGATTAACTGATTCATTTCTTTCCATTTCGGCCAAGCAACTCTGGGGGCAACACTAACCCAAGCTATGAACTTCAAGGTCACACATCATGAATGCATCACTCACCATCATAAGTGGCAAATTACATTTGTGATTACATTACAACAACTTGCGACTTCCATGGAACGCAACTTCACTCTAGGTAGAATCATTTTAATCCCACTGACTCTACGGTTGTAATCCTCACTAATTTTCAGAGCAGATAAGTGCAGTTCTCTCTTTGGTACAAACCGGTCCCGTGCAAACTTTAAGCTACCCCAACCTAATATACCTACTGAGAAATGTTCCCAGTGTTGTTGCCTTCCCTCTTTGAGCCTGCTGCCGCTAAATCTCTGGCCATGTCCAGAGCTTATGTTATGCCACCCAAGTTTCCCATGATAAAGGGAAATATCTGAACCAACACTAACGTTAAAATCCCACAGCCGGTATGCCACATGCTTGGTTGCCCCCCATCGTCCCTTGAATGCTCCTCTGAGCTCCTTGTCCAGCCCAGATGTAGGAAAGTTCCTGAAACAGCACCCTAGACAGGTGCCCCAAGGAAGAATTGTTCTTGCACTAAGCTTGGAATTGCCCCCTCTTGAAAAGCCCCGTGCCACAGAGAAACCCCGTGCGCTGGCTACAGAAGGTTTGAATATAAGTGATGGGTGCGGGAGCTGAGAGGAAACACTGCCCTGCGATGACCCATTGCCAGATTCAATATCTCCATGGCCTTCCAATACATTATTAGCTCCAAACACAAAATCCTGTTGGGTATTTTCAGGCCTGAGAGGTTGCAACTTATCCCCTGAATTTAAGTTTCTGTCAGGGAGGTCAACTTTCGTAGCCAAGATCCGCTCTCCTACGCCTTTAAGCCCAACCGAACTCCAACATTCTGCAACGGATTCCAGACACTTCTTGTCAGGGCGAACCCCTGCTTTTTTCATCTGTTCCAATAACTCTTCGGCCTGTCGAGGCAAGCGAGCCTCCGTAAACCCCCATAGGAGTGTATGGAAAGTATTCATATTAGGGGAAATCCCCTTCAACTCCATCCCATTGTAAACCCGCATGGCATCATCCATTTGTGCCAAGCTACAATACCCGCTAATCACAGTGGTGAGAATGACCACATTCGGAGTTAACCCTTGGTCTATCATCTCCTGAAGGAGCAATTCCCCCTCAGCAGGCCTCCCACCTCTCGCGTAACCTTTGGCAAGAATAGAGTAAGCCGTCACATCAGGTTGTAGTTCAAACTCCCTCATTCTTTGTAATGTGGCTTTAGCCTCATCAATGAAACCTGCTTCACTCCAAGCATTCATGATGAGGCCGAAGGTTTGGACGTCAGGCTTCACTCTATGTCTTGTCATGAGTGCCAACACCTGCTCAACCGAACATGCGGGTGAGAGGGGAAAAGAGGGACCCCAGAACCGGAATCCAACCCACATAATTGATTAGAACACCTTGGAAAATGCTTAAGCTTATTCACAGGCCTGTGAAGTATACAGTAAACATTCCAACCTCATCCCTCAGCCATGTTCTCTGACCTGATCACAACAAACAACTTGCCAGTAGGTAAAATCCTTATGATGCTGTAGTTGTCAGAAGGTTACCTTGTCAATGCCATCTGCCTGCAATGCTTCAGCGTAGCCCTTTATGAGGATATTGAAGACAGCTAAATTTGGTGGTATTCCTTCGTTTCGCATCCGATCAATCAAGGGTAATGCGTGTTCGATCTTCCCATCCTTAATAAAACCACTAATAACAATCCCATATGTCCGCTCATTTGGCCTCAAGTAAGCATTTTGCATCTCTGCTATAACGCGCTCTGCCTCCCAGGGCCTCGCCAATTGGGCATAAGCCTGAGCCAAAGTATAATCAAGCTGTCACTCAATTATTTCTTCCTGAACCTCAAAACAAATTAAAGAATCACAAGGCTAGCACGCAAAGGTGTCAAATTTTCCTTTAGAGTTCTGATGGTTCAAGAGCTGGCATTGACATCAAACAAGAAAAGTATGACAGACAGTCCAGAACTACCATAGTCGACACGGCTGTGAATGTTAGCAGATGACAGCAAGGCAAGGTGAGACAGAGTGTGAGCCCAGGACAAGTGCAAATGACCTGGGCTAAAGTGTTGTACGAGACGACGTCCGGTGCAACCTTGGCTGCACGCATCAGAGACATTACCCACCTCCCTTCTTCTGGATTCTTCTCTTTTGTCCACACATTTATGAGCATGTTGAAAGTCCGGCGGGTAGGTTTCGTATCCTGTCCCTTCCCCATATCCTGCAGCACCTTCATAGCGTCTCTAGGCTGGCCAGCTAGTCCATATCCCTTGATCAGAGTATTATAAGTGCTAGACGTTGGGGCACAACCTCTGTCTTTCATTTGCAGTAAAACTGACTGAGCTTCCTTCATTTTGCCAACCTCACACCACCCATTTAACAGTGTGTTGAACCAAATAGCATCTGGCAAAACTTCATCATCGTCCATCTGCTGAAGTACAGCTTGGGCTTCCTGCATTCTGCCCTTGGTTACTAATCCACTCACTAAGAGAGTGTATGACTCTACAGTTGGCCGGTGCCCATCCTTCTTGAGACTAGCAAGAGTTGATTGGAGCTCCTTAACTTGACCCCTGTGTCCACACTTGCACAATGCAAAGACATCAGCAACATAAACGGTTGGAGATGAGTTCACCTGAACAAGAGACCTTGGACTTTACACTCGGTAAGAGTTGGATCCCAACAGAGATTATGCATCCAAGTTTTTCCTTTCAAGTTGTTTATCCCTGGCTTCTTCCATCATCGCTCATAAGACCATCATACTTGCTTGCTTAACACTCCGTCCACTCATGTTCAAGACAGATCCTTCAAACTATATTTAGAAACTTCGTCAATACCTGTCTCGGTATCCTTTCATGAGGCGGGTTCGCATTACAACAGTGTGACACTGTTGAGTGTTTCCTGGATTAGAACAGCGGGCACACTCACGAACAGTTGTTGCACACCGCCACGATTTATGCCACTTCCTCCCACAACGCGCACACCTCTTCACAAACAAGGCCACACCCAGTCAGGTGCATATGTTTATTTGTTTTTGGCCCAAGGTTGTGAGTAACAGAGAGAGGACAATGATCCCTGCAGGATATGACTCCTCCAGAGCTGGATGTGGGTTTAACCCACCAGGTTAGCTATTTCGCCTGAAGAAAGCTTGATGCTAGCCTAAAACTACTACTGTCACCTGTCAAAGTACATAGTAAAGTGCCTTCACATTCATGTGTTTCTCTAACCATAGGGCCCCTCATAGGGTTCAACTAGAGCCACATGGTGCATCATCCATTCTCTCATGCCATTCATACATTTCAGTTTAACTCTCAAGTTTCCAATTTACAAGATGGGACCTCAAAATTAGAAAACAAGGTTATATGGCTGGTTGTAGGCTGGTTGAGGTATATGGGCCACAATTCGCAAGGCCTTAAGTAATGCCAAACCTCAACTTCTGCTCAACAGCCCTCCAGCTGAGACCGTGGGACAGCAGGTGTTTTCCAACAACCTTATTCAACATGAGGACATACAATTTGGGCACAGCAAGAAAAGCTGCTCAAAGTGCTGTGAAGGATTGTTTCCCTCTGTGGCGGTAGTCATCTGCAACTGAGAAATGATGGACAGGATTCTTGGCAATTAGCGACTTTCCTAACTGGACAGGCTGCTCGGCATAACTTGGCATCGATGAGGTTATATGTTGCCTGCTTTGGGGTGCTTGCCTCTTTGCTAACTAAACCCTTTCAGCTCAGTGGCCCCTTTGTCGGGCCTTTGCTTGGGTGGATCTCACTCTACTGTTAATTCCCAAATCGTTGTGTGCAAGAAACATTATAGATCCTGAAACCAATGGATCCAGTCACCCTTTGTACTGGAGCTGTAAAATCTCCATATTTGTCACTAAGGGTTTACTCAACCCTGACCATTGCGGCTAACCTCTAAACAGGGTTGAGGTAATCCTTAAGATCTCTGAAGTGGACAATTGCTTCAGTGGTCATTGTTGTACGAAATACCCAGTATTACCCATGTACACAAAGTGGCAAGAGTTTCTCTAACACTGTGCCTTGAACCCACCCTGCACTCCTTCGACGCTTCCCATCTACCAAAGCAAAACATGCGTAGTTCCAAATTGGACGATGAAAGTGAATTGGTGATTTGACACCGCGGTGGGAAGACAAGCCAAAACAAAGAGTGAAATTGAAGGATCAGTAGAGGAATAGGAATACTCGCAAGCACACGGGTAAGTAGGTTTACTGATGTGCGAACCCGCCTCCCACAAACACGGATACTACTTCTTATTGGACTGCCACAAATGCCCGCCGCATGTGGACAGGGGGGTTTTCTCATAAAGCGACCGACAGCTCAAAAATTCATTCTTTCAAAATGGGCAAGAGGGAGAATCAGCGCTTGCCTGCCCACAACCATATTTTCTTGAAGTCGCGCAAAAGAAGCACCCAAAATGATAGAGACGAGGAAGAGCCCATGAGCCCATCAGACTGATTGGATAGTTTTTGGGGGACGGAGACAAAATCCCTTAATCCTTCTTGAGGGAAGAATTTACCAAGAAACAGACTACAAAAGTAGCACATATGCACACAAACGTCCCCCAAAAAATCGAGAAGAACAAATCAATTAATAGAGAGAGAGAGGCACACACACACACACACCTTACGGCCACCTTTTCCAGTCTCTTTGCTGCGCTCTCCAGCATTCGAAGAGGTAGAGACGGGGGGTTGCTGTGACTGCAAGCTTCCGCCGTCACCCACAGGCACAGCTGCCACTCCAACAGATGGAGCACCATTGGAACTGGGAGCTGAGGCTTGGACTTCTGGCACAGCCGGCAGCGACGTCTGTGCACTCATTGCCACGGATCACATCGCCCCTTTCCTTCAATCTCCTGCTCTACCCCAGACTCATCAGCTCCTGCGAAGAACTGGGACTGTGATGGTAGCGGCGTGGCCAATCCCATCTTCACATATGAACCTTTTCAACTCCTTGAAATCCTCCTCCAATCGACTTGCCAAAGATGCAGCCTTGACCCTCAAGATACTACTTGTGGGTTCCGCACTTCTGCACTGGGAAAGGAGATGCGCCGACATGGCATTCAGATTCGCAATAAGACCCCTCCGAGTGACTCTTTTCGTGCAGTTTTCACACAGAAACTCATACGAGCACCAACGCTTGTGGATTTGAGCCCGTGCCCACCCAGAAAGCTTGGATAGATAACTCGAGATTAATAAGTTGTAGTTTTAGTTTCTCTTCGGACACTAACTGAAAAGGGTACACGAGAATCCTGTCGAGGGTTCCAATAATCCCTTACACTTTTGATGTCTGGATGTTGGTGTCGAAGAGGATCTATCTGTTCTCTGTGGCATAATAGATCACATTACATGGAAACAATTGCGGTTAGATGATGCGGAGCTTAGCATAGCAACGTCGCCATCGCAGTCCTGGGGAGAGAGGAGGTGGGGTGAAGGTCTGTGTGAAACAGGGGACGAGGAGGGAGGTGGGTTTTTGCCCGAAAGGATAGATACGTTCTGTGTAGGAGATCATGGCCCAGGGGACAGACTGGTAGACCCGATTGCTCAATTCGTGTGGGTACCGTTTTGATTCTCGATTGTGTGTGGTGTAGTCCCCGTTGCGTATGGAAGAAAGGGGATTAGATTCAGATGGGAAGACTTATTCCAGCAGAATGGAGATGTGGAGAGTGGAAGCCGGTGAAGATGCTCAGGGCAGGCAGGGCACGGACTCTGCGAAGAAAATAGATTGGTATAAAAAAGGAGTCAGCTACTGGGAGGTTAGCATACCTGTTTCTTTCCTCCAAAACGCTCTGGGAATTAAGATTTATCCACTTACCTGAATGGCATACTGGAAAGGAACTGGATGCCATTCTTTTTTCCATTGGGGTGTTAAGCAGTTGAAATGTTTGTAGAAATATCAAAGACTGGTGCCGCATAAGCCTCGGAGCATAGATGTGCCTTTTACATGACTTGACCTCCTTAGCTTGCGGGAACCTAGTTTTAATCTAATTGAGGCCAAAGCCCTGTGGTCACGATTCGTATGTGTTCATGCAACAAGGTCTTTAGTCATGGTTTAAATGCTGGACACCACGTGTTCTGAAGCTCCCCTCTGGCAATTGAAGTTTGCTGGGGAGGTTCTAACACTGCCCTGAGGATTAATCGACCCCATTATAACTGTTGAGTAGGACTGACACTGAGGGCTGTTTAGAGTCCTTATCTTTAAAAGTGATCCATTGCAGTTCCATGTTCAACAGTCCATTCTGCACCATGTTATGGCATTGTTTACATGTGACTTGGCAGGGAGTGGAGGCATCGGTGGATGGTGTACTGGGAGGGTATGGCAATGTAAATTCCCGGGATGTGATTGACAGCAACTCCTTCCTTCTTGAGATTCTCAAGGAGTGCCTGCCTGGTGCCATCTCAGGTGGTGTCACTGGAAGCCAGCACCTTGTTGCATTGGGTGAGCACATTCGGCCCTTTGAGTTGCTTGGATGCACACATTTTCAGTTTATGGGACCAAAATCTGCTTTCCAAGGGTACTGACCATTTAGACTTGTTTTCACATGGCCTATTCAATTTGGACCCGGCTGTGGCCTTAGACAGTGTAGAACGCATGAAAGAGAGAGAGAAAAAAGGAAGAAACTTATTTATGTCCACAATGTTTGAAGACATCTGTGGTTGATCTTCACATAACTAAGATATTAGGAGTAGCAACTCAGTTACCTTACCTTTTTTATGTTGTGCAGATTGTGGAGCTGGTGTTGGCAGGGTGACAAAGAACCTGCTTCTGCACCATTTCAATGAGGTAAACCTTTGACCTTTACTGTTGGATGCTGGATATTGTAAATATTGTCTACATAAGCAAACCCCTAGCACAAACTTGTGTAGGCTTCTGGTCTGCAGTAGCTGGAACTTAAATAGGTGCCTTAGAAAGCTGTGGCAGCACAATTCATTGGAGAATGTTGCACAGACCTTGTGGGAGGTAGCTTGTATGAGAGAGAGGGAAGGAGTGGGACTTACCGTGATATAAACAATTCGTTCAGGCTTTCCAGATTTCCTCTAGAAAGCCCTTCATATAAGCATCAATCTGTTGTCTGTGATCTAGAGAGACATAGGGCTTGTCTTGTCATGACAAGAAAGGATCTGTCTTTGCTAGACCAGACCATTTTTGTTTTTTTCCAAAAATAAGACAAAGTACAGCCTTGTTACCAAGGCACCATCACCCTTCTCCTAAACCAGTCTTGTTCCTGATTTGTTTCACACTTCTGGGTCATTGGGGTGGATGGTGGGGTTTGTTAGAAACCCTTCGAAAAACAACCTACATAGTTACAGACATCATACTGAACAATATACATATTCACTGTCCTGTCAGATTGGGATTTCCAGAAACCGAAATGCATGCTTTTTAGACTGTAGGTCAGTGACCTCCAAGTCAGCCTTAGCCTTTATCTAAGCAAAGCAGTGCTTGCTTAAAATAGATCTCTGCCGACAGTAAATGTCTGAGCATAGTACTTCCCTATGAGGTAATTCGGTTTCATCAAAGTAGCGTCAACACATACTTCCCTGAAAATCACATGTCAAACTTGAGTCAAAACGAAACCACTCAGCTGGGCTATAAACTGAGATTGATCCAAGTGAAGACGGGTCTTCAGAACCCTCTGGTATCAGCTCCAAGGGTAGATTACTTCCTTAGAATACTTCCCTCACAGAAACATGAGGCTGTCGTCAAGTGTTGTGCCATTGTCCTAGGCAGTGGCTGCCTCATGCGATAGGTGATTTCCATCATCTATCCAGTGTACTCTGTAGCAAAACTTACACATATAGCTTAGAGACCTCAGGGTAGTCTGTGAAAAACTTGCTGGGGCATCTTGTGAAGTGTAATTGCAATATACCAAAGTGGGTGACATGAATTTGGATTCGTTGTGACTCTACTCCATTCCAGTGCTTCATCAGGTGGACCTTGTGGAACCTGTCCGTCATTTCCTGGATGCTGCTCAAGCTGATCTTTGTGACAAAACCAGCTTGGACACCAATAGCTCAAATGGGCAGAGAGCCGAGAACTTCTACTGTAGTCCATTGCAAGTAAGAATATTATGGAGCTATTTAAATTGCAAGCTAAACTATGACTCTACGTAAGTGTGACATTGAATTCCAAGTTAAGAACCTGTCCCTGCAGAAGCATTGTCTTCAAGACCTCAAGTGCTTGCCAGCTTCTCCTCACAAACCTTCCTTCTTTGTGCAGCGATTTAGGCCTTGTTTAATAGTGCTGTGTGTTATCTCTTCCTGTCCCATCATCTCGTCTGGCTTACGCATATTTCTTCCTTTCCGTGATTTCTGTGATTTCTTCCCGTGATTCTTTCTGCCAGATCTCGTTGAGCTCTGTTGTCTTTTCTCTTGCTGGTTCCCAAGCTGCCTGGGACATATGGAGACACAAATCTTGAAATTCAATTCTGCACTCTTATAAGAAATCAGAATTCATACTAATTTGTCTACAACAATCAGGCAGATGTTCTAAGCAAGACAGTGACGTTCTCTTGATGCTTGACATCTTATGGCTACTATTTGTGTCAACCAGGATTTTACGCCAGAAGCAGGGCGTTATGATGTGATATGGGTCCAATGGTGCATTGGCCACCTCACCGACCATGACTTGGTGGCCTTCTTTAAGCGTGCTCAGGTACCCTGTATTTTCACTGGGTCACCCCGCAAGCAACAATTTCAGCAGTGGGTTCAGAGATGTCTTGATAGGTTTCTTATTTTGCAATCAGACAATGCTATCCTGAGCTGATAGCATGGCCTGAAATGCACTGGTCGAGATGTGCAAGTGATATCCTACTTTCGTATCTGTTTTGCATACAGACGTGTGCTGATCATGGCATATTGTTGGGGGCCATCGCAGATTGGACTTAAGCCGGGAGGGTTTTTTGTTGTGAAGGAGAACATTGCAAAGAATGGTAAGTGGTTTTTAGCCTCAACTTTAGCAACTGCAACAGCTTGTTCTTTGTTCACCAAATCAAGTACCTATCCACCGCATACGTCCACTACTATTTCCTGGAACATAGGCATGCCTCTCAAATGGAGGCTGGATTCTACCAGCTTTTCCATTGTAACAACTTCATGTATGTTATCATGTCTTAATCACAGTAAACGTTAGAAATTCAATTTGAGCACAATGCTTACTAGGACTGGCACATGGACTTCTTCACAGTTTCACTTGGGCTGTCGAAAGCATCACACATGGTTCCTGGAAACAAGCAACATGCCGTTACTACGACTTCAGTGTACTATGTTTCAAACATTCTTTCATTGTTGTGTGTTGCACCTAGATTTCTACATCACACACCCTGCGTGAAGGCATGCCTGACCTTCAGCGTTCTCACTGGTATATGTTTACATGCATGCAGGTTTTGTGGTGGATAAGGCTGACAGCAGTGTAACCCGATCAGATGCGTACTTCCAAGATCTTTTTCGGCAAACTGGGCTGTATCTACATAAATCAAGAGTATGACACCTTTTCCTTGTCATCTTTGTATCCTCAGTCAACAGTGTTGGGCTGTGAAACTATCTGAAGTATGCATCTGATTGGGTCACATTGTTGTCAGCCTTACGCACCACAAAACCTGCATGTATGTAAAAATATGCCAGTGAGAACGCTTAAGGTCACACATACGTGACATAGAGATTTACGTTCAATACTGAAAAAATGTATGAAACAATTATACTGAATTTGTAGTAAGGGCATATTATTTGTCTCCAAGAACCATGATCAAAGTCACCTTTACGCTTCCCGTAGCCCAAGTGAAACTGTGAAGAAGCCAGCAATTTCCATGTGGCGGTCGTAGCAAGCATTGTGCTCCAATGTTAACTGTGGTTAAGACACGAGAACATACATTCAGTTGTTACAGTGGAAAAGCTGGTGATAAAATCCAGCCTCCAATTGGGAGGCATGACCTAAACTCAAGGAAATGGTAGTGGATGTATGTGGTGGGTTTGGTACTTGATCTGGTGAACAAAGACCACACCTACCCCTAGCCAGACCTGTCTAATTCCAGACTTGTCTAATTCCAGACTTCTCCATCCTTTCTTGACTACATCAAGTTAAAGGCTTGTGAAGAGAGAAATTTCTGCATTCTTGTTTGTCGGCAGATTTTGGTCACCAGCTGTCTCAACTTCGCATTTTTCGTCATACAATCTGCATCACTTCGCCTTTGTCAAATGTAGATACCATGCATTCAAAACTGCAGCTGGAGTACCTAGCTACAACTAACAGCATTCTTCGTTTAAAAAGAAAGGCAAATTTTACAGGGAATGTAAGGAATAGGGTTTTTTTTAGAGCTGAAAGGGGAGATTTGGTGATCATGTGTGAGGAGATAGAAGGTAGAGAATGTTATGTGTCAGGGCTTTCCACTCTAGTAAGGGAAGTTCAGTGATTCTAAAGATAAATTTTGTCAGCATTGTATCCACTTTGACTACCTACATTTTCCCTTGGACCTAACTGAGTTGAATCCATAAGCATTGAGTGGCAGTTGACAGTTTTTGTTCCGAAACCTCTGAAACTGATTTGATAGTATTGCAAGTATCTGCATCTGCGTCTGCATTTTCTAAACTGGAATGTAATGGCATGTGGGTTCTTGCAGCTGCAGAAGGGATTTCCACGGGATTTGTTTGCAGTGCGTATGTATGCTTTGACCACTGAACAATGCTTGAGTCCATCACAAGTGCCTCACCAAAGCAGGACACAAACATATCATAAGAATAAAACAAGGCGCCGTGGTAACCAACCTCGCATTATTCCCTAGACAAGACAGCCTTTGTCAGGCAGTTATTCCCTTTTACCCGATCAAGCCATTTTTTTTAAAAGAGGTAAGGCCTAGTCAGGATAGTTGCTCTTCCTAAAGGACCCGTGCGCAACTTCTTGTCCTTCCATGAGAAAGAAAGTTGAGATGTTGCTGAATGATTGATTAGATGGTAAGCAACAATGCAAGAATGGGAGTGGAGTCTTTCGCTACCTTCAAGGTCCCTTGCAAGGGCAGATATACGGCTGTGGGTCTCAAATCTTACTCCCTTACCTGGATAACGTCAAAGTCCTATAGTATTCATGTCTTCTGCAAGGCAAGCCAGTATACAACAGTACTCTATTGGGTTAACTCTACAACATATCCTTGAGGTGATGCATGCATAGTTCTTGCTGAGGTTTGACGAATGGACATGGCTCCCAACTAGATTTGAAGGGCATGTGTCCCCATTGCAGAAGGGGGGCATGATTTCCACATCTCAGGAAGAGATGTCAGGAAACCAGGGTCTCACACAATAGTGAATTTTTAAAACTTTCATAGTTGTTAATAATTAAACTGGATTCTGGCTTGTGTAGTGTTAACCTGCATAAGGTGTAATGACACATTGTAGATTTCGTTGAGCAGATGATTGAATGGAAAGACCATTGTACAACCTATGTGTTGAAACAAAACTATATGTTTATTTTGCTTAAAAAACAAGTTTTTTTTTTTTTAAAAGAACAGGGACAAAGGCCCTGGAAATTTATTAAAGGATGGAAACAAGTGCTAGTCGCACATGGCTCCTCTTTCTGACTAACGAAATCAACTTTCATCTATAATAAACTTGACAATTCATCCATTTATTTTTCATAAATTGGTCAATAAGGGAGCTGCTATTGGAGGGAAGATATTCATGTCATGTCAAGACATGGACTAGACCCACTAGGGTCATTGTCAATTAAAGACGTAAACAGCCCAAAACAGGGCACCATCTAACATTTCCATTCTTGTCATAGCTTCCCATGAATTGACTTCACCCAATCATTCAAGATAAAACAGGGTGGGAGGGCGGGGTTTGTTCATGTACAGGTCATGACAACAAGACAAGCATATAGCAAGCATCTTGTGTTCCGAAAAAACAGATTGTTGCAGCCTGTCATACCCTTTCTTGATCACAATTACAACAAGACATGCATAGAGCAAAACATCTTGGGTATGTGAAACCAGCCTGCAATATTACAAATTCAAGAATCAAGCAAATATCTTGGGTATGACAAAATAGTTAGCAACATGCATCGAGCAAGGCATAAGGACCAGCCTACAATTTTTCAGAATCAAAACATGCTTCCAAGCACTCCTACTTGGGCATGATGAAATAGATTCCATACCATTTGTACTCACACCGAGACATGTAATCATACAAAGTGTCAAAGGAATGTGAATTCAGCCTGTCAAATTGCAACTTCAAGACTTGTACACACAAACAATTTGAACAACTGAGATCTAGCCTCTTTGGCACATAAAAAACTCAAATTGTAGGTCATAGGCCTGATGTCATGACAAAGCCAAAACTATAGGTAGGATTCCATTACAGCTTACCATCCTCATCCTTCAAGAGGTCCATGCTAAAGCTTGCAAAGAACACCTCACTATGATCCATCACACACCAGAAACAGGCCCGAAAAGGAGCAGATCGGTGCCTTATCATGCTGCCGCCATAACATTCAAGGCCACCACGTCCTTAGAGTCCCAAACCCACCGAGGCAGCCCCCATAAAACCAGATCCTCTATGGCCCAAAGAAATTACAACCTAGTTCATTAATCCACAGGCCCTGCTGTCAAGGATCAAAAGATAGGGTATGGTCTGTATGTAGGCCTCATGAGACAGGCCAGACAGGTCAAGTTGCCCCATCGACGGCAGAACAACAAAAGTCAAAACATAGGCTGTAGCATGCCAAACCAGGAGCAGTCGGGTTGAATTCGGGGCTGCAGGCAACAACCACTTCAAAGTGCGATAACTTACAGGTCTCCTCAGCCCATATCCCCAACTGCATGCTCAAGAAATTTCAAAGTAGGTGAGGATCCTCACCTGGTCCCATCACAAGCCCCCACAAAATCAACGGATTAATGAGGATTGTGGAACCCCAGGTGAATCACAGACCCTCACACTTGTCATCGATGTCAACTAAGAATCTCAAATACAAGAGAAGAAGATAAGAACACAAGGATTCCTAAACTCCAAAGGTACCTTAAGCAATTGGGGAAGAGGGTTATGCGCCATCACCACCCGCAGCAAGTCGCCTCCACAAAGCACATGAGCAATGAAACAAAGCAGGCAAACTCGCAAGGCAATATAAGGGAGGGAGAGAGACTTCCCAGCACAAATGCCACTACTAAAATTAAAAGCCAGAGGAAGGAAGATGCCACTGCATTCACAGCAGTATTTCCCGCTGCAAGAGAGACAAGGCGCCGCCTTCGCGCAATCCCCGGGCGCTCGCCCAGCACGGGTACGACACCACAAACGAGGCCACCAAAGCACGTCCACCATAACACTCTCCCCACGAGCTCAGAAGCACATCTCGTGCTTCTGACAGCGGGAGAGACAACATAGGGTTTATGGCCCGATTTATCATCCGTGGATGAAAAATAGTAAAAAACATCCTTCTACCCTGACAGATTTCATCTGTAGCAGAGTTAAAAATAGGTTTTAGGGTAGGATTAGGGTTTCACCCCGTAATTAATCATAATTAGGGATAGTTAAGATCAATTCCAGGCCATAATCATCTGTACTCGTCATCCGTAAACAAACCATTTGTCAGGATGAAAAGTAGATAATATCATCTGTGGCAGCAGTTTACCTCCACCTAGGTAATTCATCATTCCTTATCAGACCACCCGGTATGGATAAAAGAGTCAATGAAAGAGGAATAAAAAATTATAATCCTGGTAGCTTTTCAACCGGTATGGATGAAAAACAGGATGTTGTTGGCAATCCTCATAGAGGTAATTTTTCATTCATTGGTGACTCATCCGGTATGGATGAGAGTCAATAAAAGAGGAATGAAAAAACCAAAAAACCATCCTAACGGTAATTCAGTGTCCATCCTGGTGGCTCATCCGGTATGGACGAAAAAGCCGATAGAGGATGGATGAAACTCTGTCAAAACTTCATCCGGTATGGGTGAAAAACAAGAAATCAACACTGATAACAATTTGCCAGTTCCCAGGAGAGAGGGAGACAGAGGGAGAGAGGAAATTTATTAAAGGATGGAAAACAAGTGCTAGTCGCATATGGCTCCTCTTTCTGACTAACTCAACTTTCATCTATAATAAACTTGAAAATTCATCCATTTATTTTTCATAAATTGTTCAATAAGGGAGCTGCTATTGGAGGGAGGTGTTCATCTGGAGGTACTTCGTGAAATAGTTTTGAACAAAGGAGAGGAGGTGACGCCTAGGGAAGTCATCTTTGTTCTAAAGAGGAGCCAATAAAAACCAAGGCTGAATGAGTGATATTAATGTCCCACCGAACCAATAATCAACGAGCAGCTAGTTTCATAATGGCTCCACCCTTACATTTCTAATTACAAAATATGATATAAATTGTTATTGCAACATCATATAACATTTTGAATCAACTCCCTAAACAGCCTCATAAAAAAAAAGGTATCTTGGTACAATGGATGCTATTTACGTGTATCTATTTTTCCGTGATATATTTGTATTAAATATTGGACCGGCTATAATCGGGCATCCATAATGGGATGAGCAGTTAGAGCCAATCATCCAAGTGTGTAGTCAAAACGCCAAAAATTCATTATGACCCAACCTTGTATACACACACTTTAGGTTATGGTGTTGCTTCAAATGTCCTTGACAAGTGGGTGGTGCAAGAGCAGCAAGTGCTTGTACGCCTGCAGCTCAATGAGCAAAGGATTGCATCCTCCATGTCCAATGGCGGTTGATAATGATACATGATTGTTTTCATCCAACTTAAGAGTCATCATCCTTAAACAGCAATCATCATGCTTAATGTGTCTAGAGCCTGTTTAATGCGTCCAAGACCAAATAAACGATGCCCGAGCCTACACAGACCTCTTACTAACTCTCAATACACTACCCATGCAAATGAACACTACACATTGTCCCATCACAAAACTACCATATGTCAGTCATAACCATTATTTTTGGTATAAATTCATGAAAGTAAATATGCCATATAGTTGATCAAAAACACCTCAACGGTAAAGTTATTCTGAAGATCAGACTGGTTATTTGACATTTGCAATGATTCTGTAGAATGAACTACATATTCACAACAAAATATTGGAGTAATGGTTTGAGCACAATGCAACAAGTAAAAAATAAATTCGAACAAAAACTCACCAAGTAATTTATATCGTGGATACTATGATTATAAAATAAGAGTTCTGAAACCAAGAGATATAATATTTAATAAATAAACATGAAGTTTATGAATGACTCAATTGATAACCGTCTTTGAGTCTTCACGTAATAGACATTATAACAGTAAAAAATTAGTGCAATGAGCAAATGTGAAAGGACCAAACTGAAATGAACTAAATTGTACTGATGGAACTAATGAAGATATAAATCTGAGGAGAACTAAACATAATGGAACTCAGACAACCAAGTTTGGGCACATACCACCTCGGAAGTGGTTATGGGTTCAATCCACCGATTGGTGTCACAAAGGTGTCCACTTTCCTCACGGAAGGCAGTAACCCTTCGGGGTGAAGAGAGACTCAATAATTTACGCTTCCTTCGGGAGGCGTCAAATATTATTAAATATTATATTATTAAAGGAAGTTAAGGGAAATTTTTTAAGGGAGCTGGATATAATGAAACTATAGCACTCACCTTAGGAATGAATGGATAAATATAGACGGATGAAATAATAAATCTATGATGGAGCCCTCTATGAAAAATGGTTATGTATGGGCCAAGGCACGTATTAATTGGAAAGGTACATGAAGAGAAAATAATGTATGCATGGTCTCTCCTTAAGTCAAAAAAGTTGTTTTATATTAAAAGAAAAGTATATATGACATTTCAAATATGCCAAGACTTATTTAAGTCATAAAGTATTGTTGTGGCCTAGCACTAAGAGTCTCCTTCCATGTACCAAGCCCACCGTTTTAGAGAGGACAAGGCATAATTCGACGAGTACTCTATGCACTTCCATGCATGGGCCAAAGGTGCACGTCCAAAGGCACATTTGTAGTATAGCCCGTTTTTAATGGATGAACCTCAGCTGCGTCTAGTGTTTTTTTTTTTTCACTTTTCCAAAATCGCAGGCAAGGCGACATGTAAATTCTACCCAGCACCCATGTGGCGAGAATAACGAGGTGACAAAGCTAGAAAAGTGGCTATATTACAGGTGTCATATTTTAACAGGTCCACGTATGACAAATCTGGCTCCAGGTATTTAACCATTGGCGCTTTCTGACGATTTTCTTGATTTTTACTCCCATAATTTCTTGGTAAAAGTAGCTAACCCATTTTCCAGGTCGAAATCTGGCGAATTTTCGCCAGATTTAAAAACACTGGTTGCATCCTTCGGGGAATTAAATGATGTCCTATATGTGATGGTGATGTGGCCAACCCATGATTGACTACAACAAGTTCTAAACTGCCAATATTGGAGCAGATCTGATCAGCCTGCTATCGGCTGCTAAGCTAGTTAACAATTGTTATCCAGTGATTTCCGGCCGCACTGCCCTGCTCTAGGTGTTTTAGTGCCAATTAATGTTATCTTCCCTTTCCTGGTTTAAGGCGAATTTAACACTTGCCTCCCCCCATGCTAAATCTAAAACAACCTGTCGTTTTCGGGCAGCTGCCCCATGCCATCTGCTTTCGACCCGCTTTCGTCATCTCTTCATCTTCCATTGCACGAGGAAAAACAGGCAGGGGCAGGGAACAAGTGTTCACAACTAACATTATGTGCTAACATGTGTTAACCTAAAACTTTGGTGCGGCTGGGGTACTTTTAGCTAGAGCGACCGTTAGGAAAACAAGCCTGCTACACTAGCAGCCTGGTACGGCCGGGGCCTAAGCATACTAAAATGCGATTGCATTCCCAAATTAAAAATATGAGAGAAAGTTAGAAGCAAACAAACAATGCTAGCTATTGGCATTTGGCAAAATTGGACCACATGTGATGGGGGCACCTAGAATGGTGTGTAAAAAGAATCTCTTGACTGCAGTCATTGCAATCTGTGTCACAAAGAAATTGTAAACATTAGTAGTATGTCATAAAACAAAGTACCAAGATAAACTTCAAGCAATTGAAGCAAGGTTTCAATGTAATGTTTTGCTTTGTCTCTTTGAACCAAAGTCGAAGTGGAAGTTTTTAGAATCAATAATTTCTGATTTCAGAGGAAATCAATAACACAACTGGTTGTAGGTGCTCTCGTCATGCATGGCTTTTGGGGAATTTTGGGCTTTTGCTCTTTTTCCTCTCTTAAGGACTCATCTAAAGATAGCTCTGACGGCTTAAGGGGATGCATCTTTCATAATCAAAACTTTTTGAAATATGCAGATAATTTCTCTCAGTTTTTCTAGATTGGGTTTTTGGATCATTTCACTCCATGCTTCATCACTTTCTACTCCATTGTTGCATACCTTTTAGTGGTTGTGGCCATCAGAACTCGTCTATTTTTCCAAGGTCCAATTTTTTTCTAGTATTCGAATTTCATTGCACTCCACCAAGCTTGTTATCTAAGATACTATCCATTTTCCATGTTTGTAAGTTCGTCCAGAAACCAATCTTTGTAGCGCTCCAAGCTCATGTTTTTTTCATGGTATTGTTGGTTTTATTCATAGTGTCATCTTGCACACCCATTTTGGCTAGTAACATGTAATACGGCAGACCTTCTAGACCTCAGACCAATACATAATCTGATGACTATCCTCACTCGTGAGGGTAACAAACAAGCCATGATTGCCTCTATAGCCTACACCAAAGTACATATTCAAATAAAAAATGGACACAATATTTGGTACTCAATCTTAAGCTGTCAAACTACTTTTGGCATACTAAAACTGCGACTGATGCACATAAGACACACACTCAAATTTCAATACGCTCAATATATGGGGCACCAACGCAAACATATTTTTTTAGTCAAAACTCTATTCATCTCCCCATTCTCCACACTGCTCACACTACAACAGATGAGCGTTTTTATGACTGCACATATGACTATTTTTTCAGTCTTATATGCGTTCATGACTACATCACTCTGCAATGAAAAAAGCCCTGTCATAGCGACTAGTCTTTAGGACTGCGTTTTGCAAGTCATAGCCGTGACTGCGTGCGTGGCACCTGGAGTCAAGCTGCAGAGAGCGATGTAGTCACAACTCTATGATTTATATATGATTAACTATATGACTACATGTCTACAAAGTATATGACTCCATTGGAGAGGCGTCAGAGGGACATATGTAGCACTCCAGATGTGACACGTGTCCACATGGACAACATATATGACCTACACGTGGGAAAGAATATCGTATTATATAATGTCATGATGCCATGATGTAGTCATGAGTATATAACTTCATGACTAAAGAGGTTTTTTAATAATATTTTAATTTAATAAATTAAATCATACAATTATAATATTTAGATTATTAATTGATTTAAATTCTCATTAGATTTCTAGGTCCATAGAATGGAAGCCATTGTTGTCTTTTATTTATTTATTTTTATTTTTGTTAACAAAGAGGGACAGTGGGGGGACAGTGCCCTCCAGAACTTTATAGGTAATGGACATAAAATGTCCTTGGATACAAAGTGGAAAAAATAACCTCTGGATAGAGTGCCATAGAGGCTGAAAGATGAAGACACAACTTCGCGTACCAAGACAAGAAAGAGTAGTAAGAAGGAAAGCAAGTAAAGAAGGGGGTCTGCATAGAGCTAAAGAGTCTAGCAAGAAAAGAGACTGCAGCCAGAAACTACTGCCGTAACTTGGAAACAGAAAGGCACCGAGCTGAGGGGAAGAACTGAAAATCAGCTAACACTATCATAAGAAAGTTGGGCCCTAGCCTTTCACTTCCTAACGGATCTACAGATGGAGAGACATCCCTGCAGGGGTCGTGCTCTTCAGCTCAAAACCAACCAATTGATCATCTACCCCTGCAGGTTTCTTGTAGCTATCCTTCCACAGGGAATCATAGGTAATCTGGAGATTGAAATCCGACCCTCTTGGATGAATCTGGACCTACACTCTATCCCTGCTCCTTCAGCTATCCTTGCCTCTGCACAAATCATGCATACATCATTGCCTTGCTGCTAGCAGCTGACAATGACAGCCTATAAGTATTCCAACAAATACTCCAACCCTACTTATCACACTAGTTCCTATACTGACTTGCATCTGCTTCCAACAGGAATTCACCTTTTTGCCTGGATTGTTCCACCATTGACTGGGGTCGGAAACATATTCATTCCAGAGCTTCTCCTCGTATCTGTTAACTGTTTTCCGATACTTTCCTGTCTCCAAAACCTCCATCCCGCGTCCTTGCTGTGCATATCGTGCAAGCATCGCGTTCCACGACACCACATCTTGTTCAGCCATAGTGTTGAAGGCTCTCTCCGCATGCTCCCACATTTGGCATACATGTCCATGAGGTATTGTTCAAAATCACACATGGTACAATTCCAGCTTTGGTGATGCAACCATGCACCTCTTTGCCCTTTTCCCGGGCTGCCAGGCTTGCACACGCACTGCAAACACACACTAAAAAGATGTGGTCGAGCTTCACCCCTTTCCCCATCATTTGCTCATAGGTATCCAAAGCCTCCATCCTGTTGTGCATACCCTGCAAGCATTGCACTCCACGACACCACATCTTGTTTAGCCATAGTGTTGAACACTCCCTTGACATTGGCATATATGTCCAGAACTAGGGGAAAGTATTCATTCCACAGCTTCTCCTCATCTCTGTTACCTCTTTTGGATACTTTCATGTTGTCACATTGGCAGTATCATGTCAAAGTCACTCCAAACTATCCCAGGTTCACTCAACCAACTAACTTGCAGAATTCAACATGAAAATTTAGGGCCGATTCTGATAAGAGGGAAAAACAGGGTGAAAATGTGTTGAAAAAGGTGCCTTTATTAGCAGACCATTTTCTCGTTAGCAGATTTCTTGTAGCTATTGATCCACAGGGAATCAGAACTAATATTGTGTTTGAAATCCGGCCCTCTTGGATGAACCTGGACCTCTATCCCTGGTCCTTCAGCTATCCCTGTCTGTGTACAAATCATGAATACTTGTTGCTAGTAGCTGACACTGACGGCATGAAGTTCTTCCAGCAAACCCCAACCCTAATTATTACAGTAGTTCTAATTCTAAATTGCATCTATTTCTCTCTAGTGTAGTCCAACATGCACTCACCTTTTTGTCTTTGTCGTGCGCATACATATCGCTACACAACTACATCGTTGTCCAAACCACACCACACATAGATGCACAATAAAGTAGTCTGCCACAATGATAAGAAAGAACTAAACTCAAATAACAAGAGAAACACAAAACCAACACCATCACTCTTTAAAATAGAAGTCGAGCCAGGGGCACCCCAAGCTATGGGGACTCCACCCCACAACAACCTATCCTCCCATCATAAACACACTCAGCTTCTAAACGATGAAGGAGCTCGGTCGCGCAGGCTCAACTCGAGAGAGATGAGCTGCGCGACTGACGCTCTCGTGAAGATAAGATGGTTCAGGTGTCAAGCTCAAACTTGATACCTGACTTAACACTTGAACTAAATCCAAGTGTTAAATACAAATAACTAGTTTTATTCTAGTTAGTTTCACACTGTGTTTATTTAACTTGACAGCTGTCGTGCGCATACATATCGCTACACAACTACATCGCTGTCCAAACCACACCACACATAGATGCACAATAAAGTAGTCTGCCACAATCGCCCCCCTAGCTGGTGGATAGGTCCCTCTAACTCCAGATAGCTACAAGATGTAATAGCCACAGCCGTACTAAGTCCTCTATCACTGTCCCTATTGTACTCAAACTCTATAGACCAAGAGGCCGGGTACAAGAGTAGCCCCATCGTTAGTCGCCGTCTTGCAATCTGTGAACTTGAGCTAGGATCTCGTGCGTTCAAGGTCTCCTAGTAGCTTGGCCTTGCATTTCTTGTTAGCCTCCCATGGTTGTATCCACTCCCACTATCCAATGCATTGTGGACATAACCAATCCCCATCCGGAACCATCTCAAGAGGTGGAGTCAAGCATCCCATATGCCAACCTCTAGAGCATCGATCACACACCAGCATGGTGGATGCCCCTTTAGCAGACCTACACAACATGCACCTCAAACTTGCAGATACCACTGCTAGGTTTGGGTCAATCCTGCCATCGACATTCGGAAGGTGACATGGCGCACAATTACGCACATGGTCCTTCCAAGTTATGCCATGCCGACCCTCCAAGACCAAGACGCCTGAGGGAAAGACCTCTCGAACCCTCAAAATAACACGTCCTGCAGTCACTGGATCATCAAGGTTAAGAACTGTAGCAGCTTCCCTGCGAATGGATGTAGGCAAATCCGGCTCTCGGCCAAAGAGAAGAAAGTATGGTGAGAAGGAGGCAAGTGATGCTTGCTTGCTGAACCTGTAGCCCATGGCTAACCAGGGTAACTGAAGGTCCCAATCTCCTAAGTGTCCCTTCTGCAAGCCATACTTGCGCAAACCCCTCTGTACTGTCTGAACAACTCTCTCTGCCAAGCCATCGGCCTCAGGATGATCCCGAGAAGTGGTGCGGTGGTCTATCAAGGCCTTGTCACACAAAGCCTGAAACTCCCCCAAGAACTCTCTCCCTTGGTCCGTGAGTACCTCAGCTGGAGCACCGAATCGGCTAAGCACACAATCCAAGAATGCATACGCAGCTCCCTCACTAGCCTTATAACGCAATGGAACCAACTCAATCCACTTGGAGAAGTGTTCCACCATCACCAACACGTACTTGTTGTGGCGCATGGTCAGTGGCAACGGCCTGCGAAGTCAAGACTCCACCTGTAGCCCAATCCCATGATCGGAAGAGGGTGCAATTGTGGAGTAGGGGCGTTGAATGAAGCACGCACCCTGTCACATACCATGCACCTAGCCACAAATTGTTGCACCTCTCTCTGCATACCACGCCACTAATACTGCCCCTGCAGTAGGCTATGAGTGCGTCACACTCCAAAATGCCCCAACTTCTCGTGGGCATGCTGCACTAACCGTGCCCGCTGTGTTGGGTGAGGCACAGTCCTCACTCGACCATCCTCCCACACTCGGAGCAGGTGTGTCTCCTCCCACTTGAACCTCTTGGCTCGTTGTAGGATCCGATCCCTCTCCTTGGCAGTCACAGTGGCTGCAGTGTCTCCAGTGCGGAGGTAGTCCAACACAACTGAATCCTCATGTATATCTTTGGCGCCACCTTGCTCATTGCTGGCCTCAGGGTCCTTAGACACTTGATCTATAGTCATCCCTGTTGCAGGTCCAACCTGGCCTTCCGCTGCCAAGATACACAGAAATGCAGATGCATGCCATCTGGGCACCATCTCCTCGTCCGTCTCACCATGCCACCGAGCTCTAGTGTCATCCTGCTGGCTCGTGCATGGATTGCGACTCAACCCATCTGCATTGCGATTGACCAAACCCGGTCGATGCACAACCTGAAAGTCATATTCTTGAAGGATGAGTGCCCACCGTGCAAGCTTCCCCGTAAGCTTGTCTGACTCCATCATGACTTAAGTGGTTGGTGATCCGTGACAAGGGTGAAGAGATTGCCGTATAGATAGCACCTGAAGTGTGCCACGGCCCACACTACAGCTAAGCATTCTCCCTCATATGAGCTATACTTAGACTTTGCAACGTTGTTCGAGCGGCTAGCATAAACCACTACGAACTCTCTTCCCTCATCATCCACTTGTGTGGCACCGCTCCAAGCCCCAGCATGCTCCAATCTGTATGCAGCTGAAAAGGACGCCCCCTAATAGGCCGTCTCAAGATGGGCGCCGAGGTCATCCTCGCCTTGAGCTCTTGAAAAGCTTGTTCTTGCTCATCTTCCCACTGCCACTCCTGGTCCACCTTGGTCAGCTTGGTTAGAGCCTTTGCAATGGCACTAAATCCCTTAACAAATCGTCTATAATAGTTTGCTAACCCCATGAAAGCTCGAACTCGGCTCACATCCGTGTGGCGTGGAACCTGTGCAATGGACTCTACCTTAGTCTGCTGTACCCCCAATCCTCCAGGATATATCATGTGACCCAGATACTCATCTGGTTGTGGAAAAACTTGCACTTTCCCGGATGTAACTTCAATCCGTGCGCCCTCAAGCGCTCAAATACCCCCTGAAGGTGTCTCTCATGCTCCTCCACCGTAGCACTAAAGATGATGATGTCATCTATGTAGTAACGAGCAAACTCCACCCCTGCTAGAATTCTGTCCATGATTCTTTGAAACTCAGCAGGAGCGTTTTTAAGCCCAAATGGTAAGAACTGCCACTGGTATAGGCAATCCTTCCCGTGCTCATTGATCCCCCAGAATGCCGTCTTTTGCTTATCCGCCTCCTTGATCGGCAACTGGTGATATCCGGATCGTAAATCCAACGTGCTAAAGACCTTGGCATGCCCAATGGCATCAAAGATCTCCTCTAGTGTCGGCATGGCATACCTATCGGACTTGGTTTGACGATTTACAGGCCGGTAATCACCGCACATACGTCTCTCCGTCCAATTGCCATAGACATCCTTCTTGGCTGGCATCATTGTGGCTGAAGCATACTCTCCCCCAGATAGCTCCACCAAACTAGCCTCCCAAAGGTCTTGAGTTCTCATCTGAATCAAGGACCTCTCCATGTCACTGTATCTATAGGGTCTCCGAAAGATTGGCGTGTCAGTAGCCAATTCAATGCAAATCTCTTGACCCTTCAGTGCTCCTAAGTCCTTCAAACTGAAGGCAAAGCAATTCATGTAAGCCCTCAAGAACCGTCGTATACGTCGTCTCTCTCCTCCGGTGACTATAGGTCCAACATCAAGCTCCCAGTTGTCCTCCGTGACTGCAACCTTGAGTCCAGCAGGCTTAGAGGTAGAAGACGCGTCTCGTGGTTGCTATGTTGCAACCTCTTGAGCAGTGACCACTACCTCCTCTGTCAGTGACAATGTCTCACCCTGCCCCATCATCCCATCCTTGAGGACCTCCTCAACCCGAGAAAAATCCCCAACCTGATCCATCACCGCCGCCTTGGCTACCAACTCCTTCTGAACCTCGAGCACCTCCCACGTGTGCCATGGATGCGGCCTGCACCTTGTGGTCCTCACCTGTTTGCCCCCACTCGCTGCCTGTACCGTCTCGGTAGGCAGGGAGACCATGAAGGGAAGTGTACTTCGCACTCTGCGCTGCTCAGCCATAGCCAAGCTGATAATCCAGGTCAAGCAATTGAGATCCATTGCTTGCCCCAACACCTGACGACATGATGCCTCAGAAAGAGATGGCACCGCCGTGGTACCAGTGGTAAAACCCATCGCCCGCTCGCGCTCGTTAGCATTGGGCTCCACTAATTGTTGCAACTGGCTATCCCACAAGAGGCCAGGTCCACCATCCCGAAAAGCATGGGATCCTGGGAAGCTGAGTAGTGTAGGTAATGTTGCTCATGGTTGATCCACCCTGTTGACCACTGCCAAAGGCGAACGGTCATCGTGTCTTACACGTTGAGACTGCCTCCCTGTGTCCAAAATGCTATCCACTGTGAGGTGTGCTGGCCGCTGCACCCCATCAAATGCACGCTTGAGCAGTGCGGGTGACATCAAGTTAGTCCACCATAGCCGTGGACGATGAGCTCGTGACCCCACTGCAGCTGCATCCAGCAACACTGCTGACCCAAGCCACGACCGGACTTGATGCACATTGGCCATCACCCTGGCCCGAGAATCGCCCATCAGTGGCACATTCTCCAAGATGTATGCTGGAGATACAGTTTGATGAAGCTGCAAGTGGCGTAAAACCCGCACCATCTCCCAAAACAGACCCGTCCTTGAGTCTCGCAATCCATTGTCATGCCCGGCTGATGAATGCCCTTGGCAGGGCCAACCTGTCACTACCAAATCAATGGAGCCAACCTGCTCCAAATCTTGCGCCCCCAGCAATGAGATGTATGTTGGCAAGGCTTGTTGGTATCCATGAACTGCAGACACTGGCAACAAATCAGGGTACTGTTGTACCAACTGAGCAACATGGCGCAGTGAGACGCGTCGTGCAGTCTCATCCCTCTCCACATACAGGTAACGTCGAACTCGTATACCTGCCTGCAGCACTGCAGCCAATCCAGTGCCGATCCCGCCAAACAAGTCCAGAAGGCATATGTCTTCATCCGGGCACTGCCACACAAGAGGTGTAGTGTCCAATGGTGACAATTGAGGTGGTCCTGGTGCAATCACCGCACTCTCCTCCTCTCCTGACGGTACAAAAGCGTCCACCCACGCTTGTTGCACCCGTCCATCAGTAGCCTGCTACAAATCTTTGCCCGTACCCCACAATGGAGTGTGAGCAACCATGGCAGGCAACTCCGTTGTACCATGCATGTCATCCTGCTCTGCTGGAGGTGGCACATCCTTTGCATGGGCATTGCCTGCCAGCAACTCTCTAGGCCAACTAACTGCAGCCGTAAAGGCGGCTAGTGTTGGCATCTTGCCCCGCTGGACAGCCGCAATACCCCCAATGAATGTCACAAAGAGCTGTGCATGACGACCATCCCCTGACTGCCAACCAGGCCTGTAGGATGCTGACTCCTCCCAAAAGTCCAGGGTGAAGCCCATGGGGTATAACACTGCCCCACCAACGAGGACATCGTAAGAGACCGCGTCTGTCACAATGGCCTTGGCTCGCATCACTGAGCCATCTGTAGGGTGATCCGGCTGTAGTCCAATGGCCAACTCACGCCGTATCATGCCCCGAGCCTGCTCTGATCCTCCCAGAGATGTCTGTATCTAGAAAGGACAAGGCTCCATATCCGCTTCCATGAGGCCCAAACCTGTGATAGCAGCTCTGCTCAACATCAGTGGCTGAGCTCCCAAGTCCAACAAGACCCAAAGTGGCCGGTACTTCTTGCCTGCCGGTCCACTCAATGAGAGAATGCCCTCATGGTTGTCTAACAAAACAACTCCAGGTGTCACCATGGCGCGCTCAAAGGCTGGCCTAGCTGGCAGTTCCGTCAATCTGGCAGCTGCAGCTTGCCAGGGCGCAGCCGTGGCAGTCTTGACCCTCAAATCCGAGGATCCCCCTGACACTACACCTTCCACTAACTCCGCAGAAGATGAAGTGACCTCCCCACTCTCACAGAGTGTTGCTGCTAGTCTGAACACTGCAGCTGGTCTTACCCCTGGCGTCGTAATCATGGTTGCCGAGAACAGTGGGGCTTGACACACAGAGGTGGCTGCCCCCAATAACACACCGGCTGCACTAGCCTTAGCAGCAGGTGTTGGTGTTGCACATGTAGCTCTCCCCAATGGCATAGTAATCTCCGCCTCGGTAACAGTCGGGCGAGAACTAGGTGCCATGGATGGCGTCGACACTGTCTCCGCCAATGTGAATGACTGAGGAAGCCTCGCCTGACGGCTTGCCTCCCCACGCTGTGGATCCAATTCCACCTCTACACCTCGTGGCTCAGGAACTCGTGATGCTCCTCGAGTCACGGCTGCAGCAGACTCCACCTGCTCTAGTGGTAGCGCTGCTCTGCACATGAATCCCATGCCTCCCATATCTCCTCCCTCAGGAACAGGAGGTGGACCATCCCGTCTGGGAGCCGGTACCGCCTGAGCTGTAGCCATGGCAGCGAGCCTCTGCTCTAGCTGCTGAAGCCGGTTGGCCATGCCTTGGTCAACACCCTGACCTCCGCGTCCTTGGCCTGCACCTCATGCCCGACCACCTCGTCCTCTCTGGGCTGGTCCACCTCGCCCCCGGCTACTATTGTTCCCTTGGAACTGGCCTGGGCGCAACTCAGGATGCAAGTCATAACACTGGGCATCTCCATGCCCATACTTGCCACAATGCCCACACTGCAACTGTGCAGGCTATGTTTGTGTCGGCCTTTTGCCACTCTCTGGGCAATCTCTCTTGACATGGGGTCCTCCACATGTCCAACATATCACCCCTGGTTGCTGTCGGCTTGCAAAAGATGTCACGGGCCTCTGCACCTGAGGTCCCCTGTAAGCTCCATGGAACTTGGGTTGGGAAACCTTGCCCCCCTGACCACGCTGTTGGGCAGTCCCTTGTGCCTGTGGGCTAGAAGCTGCGCCTCGTGCAGGCATGTCCTTGCCAAATCCAATGGTAACAACTTGTTCCTCCACCATGTTGAGCTCAATCCGCTCAGCCAACAGAAACACATCTGCTAATGTGGGTTGGGCTGCTTGTAACAGGGTTGTATCTCGCACCCTTCTCTTGAGCTCCTTGTCCAGAATTCCATACCAAAACTGGATTGCCTGAGCTTCAGTGACCCATTGGGTCACACTTATCAAGCACCTCATACGAGTGTACGCCTCTCGCATGCTCTCATTGGGTTTGCGCTGGAAGTCTTGCAAACTTCGCAGCTTCTCTGTCCGTACACCTTGGTAGTTCCTCCGCAACTCCTGGAAGAACTCCACCACCGGGTTGAATCTAGGCACATGTGTTGTAGTCGTGGTAGGAGGAGTAGTAGCACCTTTTGAACTGGTATCACCTGCAGAAGTACCGGCACTACTTGTTCCACTACTAGTGCTGGCAGTGGGAGATATTGGTACTGATGCAGCTACTGGTCGCGTCGTGCCTTGAGTAATGGAGACGTAGTTAGGTGACCAATAATCCTCCACTCCTCAATCTCTGCTTCATGTCCTCGCCTGAAATGTGGTAATCGTCCATAGGCGGGCCTTCCAAATGCTGGAACAGTCTCTTCCACGCCATGAATGGGGTGAATAGCTGTGGATTGCGCATCTGCTGCAAATCACACCAGCTGTCGAACTCCTGGATAAAGTCATCCAACTCAATTGTGCCCACAGCTCCAAAGTACCTACGAGGCCCCTTGGTAGCTCCATACATCTCCTCCATGTCGTCCCACAACAATGGCGAATGAAATTGCACACCTGTTGATGAAGCCTCCGAGTCTGTGTCTGACTCTGCACTAGTTGAGGGTGGAGGTGAAGGTGGTCTGAACCGAATACCTCGTCTTGTGAACCCACTCTCACTGTTACTGCCTGTAGCCGTACTCCCCTCAAAACCCTTGGGTAACTCCGTGATGACACTCACAATGTGCACCTCCCCCACGTGACACTATAAGGCTCTAATACTAATTCTAATAGTGACACGGGTGGGCACCTGTTGTAGTTTAAGGGTCATATCCCAGTGGCTCAGGGCACCTGCACCTGCATCCACCGCAAGAACTCCTATGGTTGGCTGGTCATCAACCCAGTCTCACCATAGAAGAAACACTGGTGGTCTTGCTGGTCATCACTCCAACCTCACCACCGACAGCATACTCTAGGATTGACCGGTGATCAAATCCAGCCTAATCCCTATGAAAGCAAGCGCCCACACAAAACCAACGTGACGCACAGTCAAGCATGCAGGTGTTGGGAGGGATCCAAACACAAGAAATCAAAACATCAACACCCCCACACCAAAATCCATCTGCAGTGCTGACCTGCAGAATATCCCAGCCCAAAACCCCGGACTAACTGGCCTCCACCAAGAGAGGCTTTGGCAACTACAAGTACAAGGTAAATGAAAATAGTACAGAGATGGAGGGGAAGAATAGAAGCCCGACCAAGCAAGATCTAATCCTGATCTATGCTATCAACTGCCAGACTTCTCTCAAGGTGCCTCGCTCTGCATGATGGTAAGGTGTAGGAGATATATCTATGTCCAGAAACCTGCCACTAACCTTGTCCCAAGCTACAGTAGCTCGCTCTAACCAACCCTCCTCCTCTTTCTGCCAGGTAGAAACAAAGCAATACTCCCCTATCTCCCGCTCACTGAACACTAAAGAAAACAAAGGTAGGGTTTGATAGTCTCTCAACTTAAAAGCTTTGAGACGGTTGCGGGTGTCCTCATTGCACATGACTGCATCTCCCTCAAGCAAAACAAACTTGTCATTGCTAATGAACCCCCACTCATGGTTGCCTTGTGCAGAGTGTGTCCGGCTGCAACCATGTCTGATTGCACAAACTTGTGTAGCTCTTGCTCCTCTGCTCCAGTACACCACAGCCTTGTGGCTGAACACCTTGGTCCCCGGGGCTGTCTTTGGCTGTGTTCCAAGCCTAGCTTTCACCCACTTTGGTATTTCACTTACAGCTGCAGAACTGCTGGCTCCAACAGAGTTCTGACTGTCCAAAGCAACATTGAGGCCCTCAACGCCAACTACAGCAGTTTGTTGTATACTGCTAATGTCTGACTCCCAGTATGAAATCAACTCGTCCAACTGTTCTCCACTCAAATCAGTCTAAGTTCCTTGAGAGACATAAATCTTGTCCCCTTGGGTGCACAGGCTAAGAGAAGAGACATGCCCTTCAATTACGTCCGCATTTCCCCCAGCCATACAAGGAGGACATCCACAGATTTGTCTCTCATATAGACCAGAACAGGTTCTATAAACAGAATTGTGGATCTTTCATGGCACACTCACACTCTAAAAATTCCATAGATTTTTGGCATAGTCCCAAAAACAAAAACCGGTGCCGACAACGCTCAAGTACTATGGCACTCAGGATTGAAGACCCAAAGTGCGACTCTACTGCCTGCAGCAGCTCTCACACCAGCAGGGCTTGTACCCGCAGGCCCTTGTCTCAAGCGAGCCTCCAGCACACTGAATAGCAATATCGCCAGCTCTCACTCAGGCTCAAAAAAGTCAGGGGGCCCTCCCCACATATGGAAATCTCCAATTCACAGATGGGGCCCCAGCTTTGGATGGGATACCCTGCATTAGAACAACATGCATATGACTTGACGCTTCCCTATATCACCGAGGATAATCCAAGAGATGCGACATGATTTGAAGGCTTTTCCTCACGTTCCCCTGCAATGGAGTCCCCCACAAAGGCCACAGTTTTTCCTCTCATTGACTCCAGGAAGGCTCTGCCATCAAGCCGAGGCAGCTCACAATCATTGGGCTTCCATTTCCAGTGCAATACCCACTGTCAAGCCGTCCATTCTTCATGCAGTTTTGATCATCTCCAATTTACTGGCACGTTTCATTCGTGTACAGCGGGGGTTGGGGATCAGGCACTCAGGTCCCTATGGGCAGGTCACATGCTCCTATGCCAGCCAGAACAATGACATTCGATCCCTTCGTCTCCAGAAATAAGCTTCCAGCTTCCTTGGTGATGTAAGTCTCCTTGGTTGTTAAACCTTGAGCTGTGGTCACAGAGTTGATGGTACTGGACCCCTTCGTCTTCAGGGACAAGCTGGTAGCTTCCTTGATGTCATCAGTTTCCTGGATACTTAAACGGCATTCTGGTTGCCACCTCTGATTGAGGCAGTAGTGATGACGAGAGGAGAAGGGGACACAGGGAAAGAGCGAGGAAAAATAAGGGCGGAGAACTGCTCATGTCAAAAGGTCAAAGCCAAAGAGATTGAAGCATTGTGCAAAGGGGGACTGCAGCTGGATGCTCTGGAATCCATCGCCAGCACTCTTTGCGAGGAGTCCATCCGTCACCATCCTCAAGAAGATAAACCTGGGCCACTCGAGAGTATTGAGAGTTCTTGAGATAAATAGAGCTACCACACCTGGTAGCCAGGACACTGAAGCTACTATGATCATTTAAAAAAGTGGCTTGACACAAACCACGGCGTTTCTGCTGCCCTCTCCCACTTCAGCGCTGCATTCAGTGTCCAAAGAGTGAAGTCCCTCTTTCCATAAAGGTTGACCTCCGCGGTAAAGAGAATGAAATGCCCGCCACTTTCTATCAGCTTTCTGTCTTCGCATATGACTCCTATCCCAAAGTGCAGGCCTGTCGTGCGGACCTCAATCCAGACCTCTCAATCCAATCCAGCTTCCATTCGATCCATCCCCTGCGCTGCAGCCTCACCCTCTCAGTGGAGCCTCCCTGACAAATGGGAGCACAGGACGCGGTTACGGAGTTCGTCTCCATGCGCGCAGGCTGCAATGTGAAGAAGCTTGAAAGTGGCAGGCAACCATGGCCGAGCTGCTGCCGTGCTTCAACCACTCTACCTATACCCCCCGAGTCCCACCATTGCGACTGAGGATGTGAGACGAACTCAAGCTAGCGCCATTCTATGCTCATTGCTTGAGTTGTGTACAAGACCATGACCATCTATATTATAATAGTGCTTAAAAAACAAAAACATCATATCTAGCTTAGCACTGGAAAACTAGATAGAGCGGCTCATCTCTCTCGAGTGATAAGAAAGAACTAAACTCAAATAACAAGAGAAACACAAAACCAACACCATCACTCTTTAAAATAGAAGATGAGCCAGGGGGACCCCAAGCTATGGGGACTCCACCCCACAACAACCTATCCTCCCATCATAAGCACACTCAGCTTCTAAACGATGAAGGAGCTCGGTCACGCAGGCTCAACTCGAGAGAGATGAGCTGCGCGACTGACGCTCTCGTGAAGATAAGATGGTTCAGGTGTCAAGCTCAAACTTGACACCTGACTTAACACTTGACCTAAATCCAAGTGTTAAATACAAATAACTAGTTTTATTCTAGTCAGTTTCACACTGTGTTCATTTAACTTGACATCTCCATTGTCCCGCCATTGACCGGGGTCGGAAAAGTGTTCATTCCAAAGCTTCCCCTCATCTCTGTTACCTGTTTTTGGATACTTTCATGTTGCCACATCGGCAGCAACTTGTCAAAGTCACTCTAAACAACCACAGATCCACCCACCGAGCTAACTTACAAAATTCAATATGCATCTCAGGGCCGAGTCTGATGAGAGGGCAAAACAGGCTGAAATAGGTCGAAGAAGAAGGTATCCTCACCACATTGTCCTTTACCTTGTGTCATGACCCATGGAGGATTTGACCGACCATCAACCCAAAAGGACCTCTTGTGTGTGCTGCTTGTATCTGTAGTCAGGTAATGTCGGATTGGTATGTGAGATCGAACCACCACGGTGCAACTGAGCAGGCAGAGATTGAAACATGGCCTGCTATGACCAAGCTGAGCTCCTCGGGGACGCTTGTGAGCGTAGCCACATGTGGAGGATGTCCCGCGTACAATATGCATTGTACGCGTTGCCATGGCTGCTCATCCTCGAAATCCTACACCCTGTGCTGCTGCTGGCGGTTTGAAGCAGGACCCTTCGCATGAGCGTCTCTCTCTCTCTCTCTCTCTCTCTCTCTCTCTGGCTGGTTGGCAGGGGTAGCATCGTCTCCTCTCCTCCTCCTCTTCTCCTTCCTGCATCATTTTCTCAAGAGTAGGAAGGTCTGTAAAGCCTCCATCCCACGTCCTTGTATACATGACACAACATCAAATAGATGGTGAAACGCAGGAGACAAAAAAGCCTAAGTCCCAGCCCGATGTAAAGTTCGGCGGTGTAATCTTAAACCATTAGATCTTATACAATCTAGACCGTTAGATCCTGTAAAATCTAACGATTCAAAATATTTTCCATCACATGATCTAGCCTTGTACAACCATGATCATTGCGTATTTTAATCTCATATATCTTGCGATGCTTGTTAAGCCACGTCCATCCAGGTCCAATTTATTGAACAGATATCAAATCGACACACCGTATAGGCGGAGGGATGAACCCATCCATTGGATGAATTCATTAATGTATGTGTCATTTAAATGACACGTGTAATGATGTAGTCATATATATAGAGTTATGAAACAATTTGCACTAAGAGACTCATAAGTTTACATGCCATGTCATCGATGGATAAACTTATCAAATGGATGAATACATTCATGTATGTACTTTCAAAATGACACGTGTAGGGATGTAGTCGTATAAATAGAGCTGCAAAACCATCTTCAATCATGGAGTCACAAGATTCCATGAAACGTCGTCCACGTGTAGTCAAAGATATCACACTAGTCGTAAAACCATCCCTGTCATCATGGTCAACAATGTTTGACCAATGCTCCCTAACTTTCCGGAGTCATGTAGTGATATCCATTACTACAAAGTGGTAAAACTATGACTGCAACGCATTTCAGCGCTCTGTAGTCGTACACCTAGTGCCGTTTTTATGACTCCGCCAAATCCGTAGTCCTAAAAACGCTCATCTCTTGTAGTGTCACACACCCACTAAGAACGAGAAACTGACCACACTACCTCAGTCAAGGTATCCACCCTGTTATCCACGGACTACGTATAACTCGACACAATTACAGAATATGGCACATTCATAAACTTCTCATGTGTCATACATAGACTAGATGATTCTCACTCATCAACGCAGGGGGTCTGTGCAAGTTACGGTGTCTCAAAAACGGCAGATGTTGACGTCTATGGAGGTCCATAGGGAGTTGCAAGATATGGTGTCTCAGTTTGGACGTCATCGGGCAGTTTTTCAGTGATTGTGCTTCATATTATCTTTTTATTTTTTCACAATAGTTCATCTTTATTATACATGACATTGGTTCTTATATACCACCTACGATATCTATATAATGTAACAATTTTTTCGCAAATTGGATGAACTATAGAATGTTGTGGATTTTTTATTTTTATTTTTCAAAGAAAGGGATTGGACTTTTGAATCTCAAACACTATTTTGTCATCGGCACAGTTTTTTGTGCTATGGACTCTAAAAAACATATCTAAGTGTAACCAACTGTGATAAGGACAAAAAAACCGTGTGTAAAAATTGTGCAATGTTTCAATAGGTGAAAGTAGTATGAAAATCTATCAAATTTTGACCAAGCTATGGATTTTTTTATACACAAAAAAAAATCTTTTTCATTAGCCCATAGCATATTATATTTTGGGTTTTTGGGATATCATCTTTTACTACAAACATATTATCTAGGATGTCCTGGTGGCATATGGACAAATGGTCATAGATTCTAAGATTTGACTCCTATTTTTATTTTTTCCAATTAAGGATTGAAAATTATAATAAATAATCTCTATAATATTTGGGGTTAGACCCTTTACTAAAGATGTTAAGTATACTATTGTCCTTTATAAGAATCAAACTGAAAAAATACGCTCCAAAAATAAAATGGACTTTCATGGATGTCACCCTCTGCCGAAAGTGAGACACCATATCCTGCAACAAATTATTAAAAAAAATTATACAATTATATTTTTATGTTGATAAATAATGACATACTTGACACTTTTAATAAAAGAGTCATATCCCAGATATTCAAGATATATATTTTTTATTTTAAATTATAATTTCTAATTTTAAAACAATAATTATCTCTTAACTAGCTTGTGGTCCCCAAGTATATATGACATTTGTCCATACAACTGTTTTTCATTGTAAATAAAGACTCTTTGCAATTATTCATGAAGAGTTCCGGGTACCCACAGTCGCGGCTTGTTTTATTTTTAGGGCCCACCCCTAAAAGGGGCAAGCAGCCGTAAGACGAGAAGCTTTTAGTGACGTTGGTTTTGGCTGGAGTCTTCTCTCTCTTTATTATCTTGCAGGCGCAATCCTTCAGTCATCACCGCACACACAAGAATGCAGCATTGGCATTAGGAGCAGAATGGGGCCTATAGAGGGGGAGAGGGCCTTGAAAAATTTAATAGGCCTCTGAAAAAGGTACAGGTGAGCGGATTAAAAAATACCAAACTGAGCTGGACGAACATCATCCACGTTGCCACTACCACCGTCGCTACCAAGGATTCTACCAATGACGATCCAGGATAGCACACGTCCTGAGGATGGCTTGAGAATATGCATGGTTGTAGATTAGACCCCATCATGGCTGAAGAGCTGACGCGTGTCCTAGACCAGAACTTCTCGCCAGGATATGATTTGCCTTCGTGCCAATGGAGCCTTCGCTTCGGTGTCTTCAATGCTCCTTCTCAATGAGGCCTTGATCTTCAATTGAGGGGGTTTTTTTGTTCAATTCATTAGACAAAACAAAAGATGCAGTGAAGCACGAGGGGCAATAGTAGCATGGATGGTTGTTACAAAGCAAAGGTGTTGAAGTTTTGAGTAAATGTCAGATCTACAATTGTGTCTGCAGTACGGGTGCAACATGCATACATGTGGCGGCAATTGGATCTAGAACCGAACAACCGCAGGTGCTTGCAATTGTAGGTTTATAACTCTCTGACTACGACTCTAAAAGCCTTTCTATTTGATGTTGGTCCAATTGTTCATACTAAAGATACGGGTGGTTGTGACAGATTTATTTCAGTCCAACTTTGAGGATTGGGTGGACCCGAAATGCATTATGGGGGTGATTTTTGTAACGCGCGCAGATATTGGAGAGCTTACCTGAGGCAATCGTCCATATAAAGAACTCTTGGATAATGGAATATTTTTTTATAATGCGTCCTACATACCCCGATCCTCAAACACAGGTTTTGGGCGACTGGTGCCAATTCCATTTCCAAGCTTCGATGATCCCAAGTGACCATTGCCTGACCAGTCAACAAGCGAAGCCTTTCAAGCTAGACTGCGGCTAGATTTTCAAAGCTTCATGAAACCTAATACAGGCGGCAAACAAACTCATATCTAGTGGTTCATGCCAATTGGTGTCGTCATTGATCTATTTGCAGTCGTCGTAGACATGCACAGGACGTCGACGATGTTTGTTTTTAAGCGAATTACTGACAAACTGTGTGAGACACTCATGGGTGGGGGATGAGACATCAAAATAGTGATTTAGAGCAGATGTTGTCAAATGCACCGTCCATCAACCTTCACTTGTAATCAGATACCATATAGGACGGTCCACATTATATGCAAATTTTCAATACAATCGGCAGAGAATGATTTTAGAGTTAGTTTAGGAGGCAATTGACCAATTTGAACCTATTGACATGGTAAGTATCTACTATGAGGTTGGGAATGGAAACATGATTTGGATCATCATGGTATTTGGCAGACGTTCGGCAAGATAATCTGATACAGTTGGGATCTGATCCGGATACAAACTTCGAAATGTGGGTCATTGAAGTGAGAATGCGACAGCTAAGGTTAGGAACTTCCCTTATTGATATTATCTTCACTGTTTTGGTTTGTCAAACATGCCAGCATCTTAATGAGATCCTCCTTTTCATCAATCGTATTGTCTTCCGACAAAAAGAAATCTTTGATCCCTTGCTCAACCACCTTGCAATCCGTCCGCATGTCATCTGGCCCATTATTTAAAATTAGCACTAATTTGTCGAGGTTGTCAATGCCAAGTCGACATTGCCCTATCGACAGTACGTGCTAAAAAATGAAAAATAGTGGCGGGCGCTTGGGGCTGGACATGCCCTAACCCCAACCCAACTTCATATCTATACCATGTGTGTAGCCCTTGTTTTCGCCCATAATACGGGTATTGCACGGGTATTTCCTTTGTCAATACCAACCTATGTAGGGTATGTAGGGTAATGACAGTTGACCTAGGTATTGGAATTGTCAATACCAGGCGATTCGGTTATTAACCCTAGCATTACAACAGCCAATACCAGCCGGGTCGGTTATTTAATACCTTGGTTGATACCCGACCAGTCCCTATATACCAGTCCAACACTGGATAATACCAAACATGACCAGGTAGCAGTATTTGAGCCCAAAATCACGTGGGTAACACTCAATACCTTGTACCATTGAGCTACTACTATTGTGGGTTTTTAGTTTTTAATTATTGTTTCGGCTCAAAGGTGCATGATGTGGAGGAAGAGAAATGTGTGGTGATTGCCACACTGCCAGTAGGTGATCATCTCAAAGCTTGATGGAAGAGCAAATGATGTACGGGATGCCAACTACTTTCATCACTTCCAAGATGGGTTGTTGTTGTAGGACTATTAGTAAAACAAGCCACATGCACAAAAGAAAGGGTGTTGCCTGATACACAAGGGCAGGAATGTGGTATATTGTCATTATTTTCGTCAACAGATACTGAAGTTGGAAGAAACACTGTATGATCGAATGGAGCCGTCAGTGCTACATGTTGTGTTTATACCCATGGTAAGTCATGGAGACCCTTATTCCAGAGCAGTGTGACGAAGTGCAATATAAAGAAAACTACTCTACACGGATCTTTAGTTTGACCTGCCGTTCGACAACTAACAGTTGTAGGAAACATTGTCATGATCTCACAAACTTATTGAAGCCATTTTTCATGATGAGTTAAGAATAATTTCTTAGGAAGGGTTTGTCTAGTGACAAGTCTTCTTTGAAGATGGAGCTTGTCAGAAGTAGACGCAACAATTTAAGGGCTTCTCTTGTCTAAACATGGTTGTGTTTTTTGGAAAACGTAGATGGACTGTTGGTGACGCAACCATCCACTGAGGACCTTTGAAAAAGTAGCCCAGGGGCAATGTTTGGCTATCTAGACATGGTTTTGACCTTGGTCTCCAATTTCAACAGGGTAGAAATTCTCAAACTACATGTGCAGATATAGTACCTACACTGAGAGTCAGAAGCAATTGAGAATAAAGTGAAGAAGGCACAGCACTAATGACTAAGATCATGAAACCAACAAAGTATATGCAAAGTACGTACAACTCATGGCGTGTTGAACTAGGGTTAGCTTAATCAAACTGAAGTGAATATTTTTCAGGAAACGTCACCTTGGCACTTGCAGTCCAAGTACCCATGTTGACCAAGGTACCATTGGGAAACCATGGTCAAGGTCTAGTTACCCTGGTTACAACACTAGCATTAATCATGAATAAAACCAAGTAATGGCCATCAACTAGTTAAATATATGGGCACCTCCGTACAAGTTAGTAACACATATGATCCCCACATATGATCGTGGGTTTAGGCCTACTCAATGTGGGGCACCTGTGGGGTATGGGTTGGCCCTGGTAGTCTGACTGGTATGTTGTAGGACCTTGGAAAGGCCCACTTGTACCCGGTCCATCCCTCTTGACATGCATGTATTTCTTGGGAAGCTTCCAGGTCTTGAAGTCATCATGATATGTTGTATCCCCATCAAACTTGGCACCAGTTTGGCCCAAGCTGCATCCATGCTTGACCACCACGTTCTTGGGCTGAGGCCCTCTGTTTGCGAAGTCCACTTTGTAAGTTGTCTCTCCAGAGAAGGGTCCCCCTCCGTGATGGGTTTGATGCTCCATTTTTTGCCTAGGCTGCATGTTTTTAGATTTGTCCCAGTAGTCCACTTTGTAGGTTGTCTCGTCTTTGAAGGGGCCTGTATTGTCGGTCCTAGGAACTGGGCGACAAGATGCCCTGGGCCCGTGAGGCCACTTGATGAAGTCGTCTGTATAGGTGGTGTTGCAGTCCAACCGTAACCCTGCATCTCCATGTGGAGGGTGTTTCCTGACAAACTTCTTGGGCATTGGCCATTCTGGGTACTTGGCAACATATTCAGACTTGGTATTGGGGTCATAGTGGGCGTGCACCGAGGTATGTTTGGTTGGACATTTGTGCATCCCGCAATTGCAAAGTTTGCACACGCATATTCTTCCAACCTGACCAGTCAAACTTGGTGATTAGCACCAACATTTGGTTTCGATGTTCTGGGTCTAGCTGCAAGTGAGCTTGAAGCCTGTGGCTTGTAGACTCTAGCTCAATACATAAGGGTCTGGTTTAAATGACTTCAACTTTATGTGATGTTGTTCATGTAAATCAAGTACAGATTGATATGGAAAAATCAATTTTTAAATCAATAATTTTTTGAATCAAGATTCAATCAATCAAATCCAATTTGAACCAATCAATCGAATTGGATGATCAAATCGAATCGAATCAATTTGATCGAAGACCAAATTCGAATTGATCGAATTGATCGAATTGATCGAATAAATCGAATTCAATTCAATTTGATTCGAATTTTGATTCAATTTTGAATCGAATCGAATTTGATTTAAATTTAGATTTGAATTTAGATTTCAGATTTTCAGATTTTCAGATTTTGTACTTCAGACATGAGAGATTTTGTATTTCAGATGAAGTCTTAACAGATCTAGAATGATTCAATTGAATGATCGTTTGAAACATTCAAATCATTCAAACAATCAAATAATCATCTAGAATCATTGAAACAATGATCCAGAATGATTCGAATTCAATCGATTGATTCAATAAATTGAATTGAATCGAATTTGAATCAATCAATCAATCGAATTTGATTGATCAATTGATTGATAAAATTGAATCAATTTCCAGATTTTGTACTTCAGACATGAGAGATTTTGTACTTCAAAGGAAGTATTAACAAATCTAAAATGATTCAATGGAATGATCGTTTAAAACATTCAAATCATTCAAACAACCAAACAATTATTCAAACAAACATCTAGAATCATTCAAACAATGATCCTGAATGATTCGAATTCAATCGATTCATTCAATTGGATTCAAATAATCGAATTTGAATCGATCGATCGAATTTGATTGATCAATTGATTGATTCAAATCGATTTGATCGAATTGATCGAATTCGAATTGATCAAATTGATTGAATTGATCAAACAAATCAAGTGTAATTCGATGTGATTCGAATTTTGATCAAATCAAATCGAATCGAATTTTGATTTGATTTTGAATCGAATCGAATTCAATTTACATTTACATTTAGATTCGATTCAGATTTCAGATTTTCCGATTTTGTACTTCTGACATGAGAGATTTTGTACTTAGATGAAGTCTTAAGAGATCCGGCTGAGCCGTATCTTATAACAAGTTACTATGTCAAAGTTCTTCTCTAATAATAGTACGCGGCTACATCGGAAAAGAAATTCAAATCCAGCTTCGCATAGAGCCTATTTCAATCTCTATCAACGGGTACCCCGCACTTGCGAGCAGTTCGAACTCTGAATAGAAGAATTGCAAGTAGGACTGTTATACGTACACCCCTAGGATTTTAGCCCAGTAATCCAAGTAATTGCAGACATCATATTATGTCAGATCAGAGGAGCCGGATACATACACATGATTGCGGGTCGCAAGCAGGACTTTGTGGTCTTGGCAACGGATCTCCTTTAACTTGCGCCATAGAATTAGCAAGCTGATAACCTTGTGTGAGGTTCTGCACTATTCCAATAAATTTGGGTACTGATTAATTAGTGACTAGTAGCTCAATGCAAGCCTGACAACGAGCTGTAAAACTCAACAATTGCTGATCAATATGAGGCATTTTCAGTGGTGAAATCACTCTATTGTAGTGCAGCAAAAACAGACTCTCAACAAGCTACAAATAGAAAAATATAATCCACGAGATAGATGTCAAAACTTGAGAGCTACTGTGCAGACGTCCATGCTCGATCTTGCAGCTGTAGTCCTCTACTTGGCCTTAGACAGCTTGCAAATGAAACGAGTGATTTCGAGGCAATGAGAGTGACTCTTGCTCTCCTTCCGAGAACAATGAGGGCAAGTCCAACGATGCCTACTAAAATCTCTTCGGAGTACTCCCAAGGGTAACCATCTCGCGGATTCTTATATTGTTCGCCGGTCGCTGTCCAAACCCTCCGTGTAATTATTCCCTCAAATAATTTGAAGTAAAACTTTAACCGGATTAAATAGCTTAATATTTCACAAATATATCACAGTTAATGAATAATATGTTTTTTAATTTTTGAATTAAAAAACATTTGATAAATGTCTCCACTGCAGATTTGAAAAGGTAAGGACACGGAAAGGTGGATGATAATTACGAAGAGATATTGGACGGACATAATGTATCTGTGGGGTATCAATTGGGAAATCTATCATTTGATACCACAATTTCGTTCCGGTACCCAAACATACTAGGGCTTATCATCTGTCTGGACGAATGAAACTGTGAGTCTGGACGAATTTATTGTTTTCCTATGGGATTATAGCATCAAAATGTGATCTTTTACTTAACCATTAGAACCTCGACACGTGGCCTACGATCTGGCTTCTTTGGGCACACTCAATTTTGAGTTTCCGTATTTTATTATTATTATTATTATTATATTTATATATCACTGTTTTATTAATTTTGACGATGAAGCAAGGGAAAGCTTTTTTTTTTCTCCCTCATTTTTTCCACAAAAATGCATTAAAATCAAATTATTACCTGATTGGGGGAGAGAAAAATGAATAAAAATGATGAAAGAGAAAAACAAAAACATTGGGGGCCAATACGCAAATTGTAAAAACAAATTTCAAGTATGTATTTGTATCTGTGTTTATATTTGTCATAGTATTTGTATGAGTATTCGTATCCATCATCATATTGGGGGTGGGCATGTGTGTAATTCATTCTCAAGGTTTTTCTGATTGCAAAGCCTATTGGGATTTTTTTGCTGAAGATGAACACCAAGAACCTAAGCCTGGTGCGATGATGATGAGGTTCGTCTTCTTCTTGACCTGATGCGGCCCTCTCATCGCATGGTTCTTTCCATGATTCTTACAGTTGGTTGATAGCAGGATCCCTAAATCTTTTGTCTTATTTTGTACACGTATGTGAATGCAAGGAATGAGAAGAAAATGTTGGTCATTTCTGTTTGCCACCCAAAATGATGCGATTGTTTGCAAGGACCTGAGGTTATCAGCAGGTTACTACAAGTGGAATCGACACATTTACCTATTCTGCAGCTGAATTCGGCACATCCCCAGGCTCTGATACTATGTTTGGTACCCTCCTGCTTCCTTTACGAGTGCATTTTGCTCTCCATAGCTCATTATGTACTGAAGCTCTGGATCTTAAGGAAGCTTCACGTCTTGCGACTATGGTTTCCTTGCCTTACAATGTATCAAATTCTGACTCATTTATAATGTTCTTTTATAAATCTATGTGCGGTTATCCAATTATCCTGTATCAGTGCTGAAAAGTTTGAACTAGTGGACTTTTCTTATTTTTGCCACTAGAGTGTGTGCCTTTGAATATCTTTGCACAACTTGCTAATGACACCGAATAACGCTTACCAAAATGTACCAGAGCACCTCCGCAACACTATGGTGATTGGGCACTTGTTTGAGGGACACATCACTCGTTTGTAGGATTTACCGAATCATTGCCGATGGAGACTCAGATTTACAATGAGGCAATGAGGCAATGCTCTCTATATGACAATGAGAGCAGACTATATGAAAGAAGAATATGATTCATTATTGAAGAACAACACATGGAAGATTGTTGATCTACCAGATGGTCGAAAAGCAATTAAGAGCAAGTGGGTTTCCAAGGTAAAACTTGATTCAAATGGCTTGATTTCCAAGTTCAAGGCTAGGGTTGGCGTTGCAAAATGTTACTCTCAGAAGCAAGGGATTGACTTTGCAGGGACTTATGCTCATATCGCGCAGTATAAGTCTTATTAGAACGGTACTGGCAATAGCAGCAGCGAAAAACATGGAGATGAAGCAATTCGACATTAAGACTGCATTATTTCACGATGATCTAGAGGAAGAAATTTTCATGGAGAAGCTGCAAGGATTTGTATCTACTGGCAAAGGAAAGCAAGTGTGCCGATTACTGAAGAGTTTATATGGTAATTTATGACAAACTTCCAAAGCCTAAAATGTAAAGTTCAACTAGTTCTTAACTCAATACCAAGCCACTTTTGTTGATCCCTGTGTGTACATAATTAGTACCTCCCCATCGAAACTTATCACTGCGATTTATGTAGATGATGGCCTTGGCTGCTGTGCTCAAGCAGCTTGACTTGATGATATGGTGGCATACCTCGACAAGGTGTTCGAATGCACTGGTGGATCTGCTGACTGTTATGTGGGACTACGAATCACCAGAATTAATCAAGCGTAGGGAACCATATACTTGGATCAGACGCAGTATATTTTGCGGATGCTTAAGCGTTTTAGCTACGAGAAAATTTATCATCCAGTCTCTACCCCGTCTGACCCGAATGTATAGTTATTTGCCACTTGTGATGATGATCTAGAGGAAAGAGAAGACAACTTTCCATATCAAGAAATTTTTGGGTGCATAATGTTTGTGGCTTGCCATGATTGGAAGCTGCCCGGATATTGCATACGTAGTAAGTACTATCTCCAAGTTCTCTTCTAACCCAAAATGCATACATTGTACTGCTATCAAGCGGATCTTACGGTATTTGAAGGGGACAACTCATTTTGCTATATCATATTCATGCAGCAAAGAACGTCCAAACCGGGTAATTGCCTATCCAGATGCCGATTATGATGCCGATGATGATGACATAAAATCCAAAAGTGGTTGCACATTGTTTTTGAATCAGAGACCTGTTATTTGGATATCTAGAAAGCAGACAGTTTGCACGACAAGCAGCACAACCGAATCTGAATACATCGCAGCGTGTCTAACTGCCAAAGAAATTGTATGGTACCAGCACTTATTGGAGAATCTAGGTTTTTCTCAACTTGGTCATACCGTACTGTTCAACTGTGATAGTCAAAGTGCTATTAAGATGGTTGCCAATCTAGAATTTCAAAGGAGGATGAAGCACATTGACATTCAATTTCATGTTCATTGTGAATACCAACAGAGGGCTGGTCTCATTTTGTTGATTTACATTTCCACCAACAATCAGATTGCTGATGTGTTTACCAAAGCACTGCCAGCTGAGAAGTTTCTTCATTTCAAAAGCATACTCCATATGCTTCCCATGCCCGTCACTGAAGTGGGGGTTTGTGTTGTGTTTTGAAGATTATCATTGAGTATTCCCCTGATGAGTGGGAGTGTTGGATTCTACTAAGTTATTAGTTAGCTGTGCATCAGTTGAATAGTATCTTTGTTAATTTGGATGTACAATGGTAGTTGACATGTGGACGATTATGAATAACCAGGTTCTCGCCGATGGCTGGTTTCCGCTAGTCTGACAGCTTAGGTATATATCCATATCATCTGCTTTGCCACTCGTTGTTGGTTATAGGCTGGACTCTACAAGCTATCCGTATACTACTACAGTTGTATCACGAAGCTTTTCATAAGCAATATTGCAAAGAGACTGCTTGTTTCTACTTTTGCTTCAATCCATTATGTCTACTCCTCGTGGGGTTGGTAGTTGGTACAAGACTTTCGACATCCAACTCTAAAACTCGAGCGCACTCTAGACCACTAACATTCCCACCTGCGGGAAGTTCACGTAACCTTTTGGTGATCTTTGGTCAAGCTTGATGATGAAAAATAAAATAAAAATAATTTGAAAATTAGATGTTTAACCCTTAAGTTCCCAAGCGACCTGAATCGGGTCACTTTGAATTGCAGTTCGACCAAATTTTTGCAGATCTAATCTGATGGGCCCCACTCCTGAAGCTTTAATGACAGGGGATTTGTCTCGAGTATGATGCAAAAAAAAATTTTGAAAAAAAACAAAAGTTACAACCTACAAAAAATATCTTAGATCTCTCATTTACGTTTTGGGCCTGAAAAGGGCTTTGACCGTTGATGTGGCAGGTAAACAAGCCCAAAACAGATTGCACTCCAAAGGCCATGTCAAGTTAAATAAACACAGTGTGAAACTAACTAGAATAAATCTAGTTATTTGTATTTAACACTTGGATTTAGTTCAAGTGTTAAGTTAGGTGTCAAGTTTAGCTTGACACCTGAACCATCTTATCTTCACGAGAGCGTCAGTCGTGCGGCTCATCTCTCTCGAGTTGAGTCTGCACGACCGAGCTCCTTCACTGCTTAGAATCTGAGTGTGTTTATGAAGGGAGAATGAGACGTTGTGGGGTGGAGTCCCCATAGCTTGGGGTGCCCCTGGCTCGACTCTTAGTTTTAATGAGTGATTGTGTTGTATTGAGTGTTTCTGTGTCAATAGTGTGAATCTAGTTTCCAATCACTCGAGATAGATGAGCTATCCAGTTTTCTAGTGCTAAGCTAGATATGATGTTTTTTTTAAAGCACTATTAGAATATAACTTGGTAATCTGTGCGCTTGCCAGAGGGAAGCGGAGGTGCTTCTTTGAAGGGGCATAACGTGAAGTTTTTGTGTTCTGGCGTTTCTATTCTGGCGCTAGAGCCTCTCAATCTGGCAAATTGTGGGTGCTTGTTTTGTGTGTAGAGGTGGGCTGGACCTGCTGTTTGGGTCTAAGAAGAAACACGAGGTCGATGTGAGCCCCACCAATGGCCACGCCAAGTTGACAGTTGGAATGCTGCTAGTTTGGATTTGTGACAATCTGCTCAAGGAGAGGCCAGAAATGTTCATGAAGGGATTGGAAACTAGATTCACATTGTTGACACAGAAACACTCAATACAACACAATCACTCATTAAAACTAAGAGTCGAGCCAGGGGCACCCCAAGCTATGGGGAGTCCACCCCACAACGTCCTATTCTCCCTTCATAAACACACTCAGATTCTAAGCAGTGAAGGAGCTCGGTCGTGCAGGCTCAACTCGAGAGAGATGAGCCGCACGACTGACGCTCTCGTGAAGATAAGATGGTTCAGGTGTCAAGCTCAAACTTGACACCTGACTTAACACTTGAACTAAATCCAAGTGTTAAATACAAATAACTAGATTTATTCTAGTTAGTTTCACATTGTGTTTATTTAATTTGACAGCTGTCGTGCGCATACGTATCGCTACACAACTACATCGCTGTCCAAACCACACCACACATAGATGCACAATAAAGTAGTCTGCCACAATCGCCCCCCTAGCTGGTGGATAGGTCCCTCTAACTCCAGATAGCTACAAGATGTAATAGCCACAGCCGTACTAAGTCCTCTATCACTGTCCCTATTGTACTCAAACTCTATAGACCAAGAGGCCGGGTACAAGAGTAGCCCCATCGTTAGTCGCCGTCTTGCAATCTGTGAACTTGAGCTAGGATCTCGTGTGTTCAAGGTCTCCTAGTAGCTTGGCCTTGCATTTCTTGTTAGCCTTCCATGGTTGTATCCAATACCACTATCCAATGCAATGCGGACATAACCAATCCCCATCAGGAACCATCTCAAGAGGTGGAGTCAAGCATCCCATATGCCAACCTCTAGAGCATTGTTCACACACCAGCATGGTGGATGCCACATGGTCCTTCCAAATCATGCCATCCCGACCCTCCAAGATCAGGACTCCTGAGGGCAATACCTCTCGAACCCTCAAAATAGTACGTCCTACAGTCACATCCAAGGTCGTAGGAGCAGTCTGCTGCAGATAAACATAGTCACCAAGGTTAAATCTCCGAACCCCAGGACGATAGCCCCCACCACGTATGGTAGCATACCTCAACGTATCACGATGTTGTGCAATGACAAGGTTCTCGAAAGCCATGGGCATGACTTTCTTGAACAACTCTGCACGCTGATCACATGCACGTGCCCACATGTCCGGATCGTCAAGGTTGAGAACTGTAGCAGCTTCTCTACGAATGGATGCAGACAAATCCGGTTTTCGGCCAAAGAGAAGAAAGTATGGTGAGAAGGAGGCAAGTGATGCTTACTTACTGAACCTGTAGCCCATGGCTAACCAAGGTAATTGAAGATCCCAATCTCCTAGGTGTTCCTTCTGCAAGCCATACTTGCGCAAACCCCTCTTCATTATCTGAACAATCCTCTCTGCCAAGCCATCGGCCTCAGGATGATCCCGAGAAGTGGTGCGGTGGTCTACCAAGGCCTTGTCACACAACGCCTGAAACTCCCCAAGAACTCTCTCATTTGGTCCGTGAGTACCTCAGCTGGAGCACCGAATCGGCTAAGTACACAATCCAATAATGCATACGCAGCTCCCTCATTAGCCTTATCAAGCAATGGAACCAACTCGATCCACTTGGAAAAGTGCTCCACCATCACCAACACGTACTTGTTGTGGCGCATGGTCAATGGCAACGGCCCTGCGAAGTCAAGACTCCACCTGTAGCCCAATCCTATGATCGGAAGAGGATGCAATTATGGAGTAGGGGCGTTAAATGAAGCACGTACCCTGTCACACACCATGCACCTAGCCACAAATTGTTGCACCTCTGGGTGCATACCATGCCACCAATACTGCCCCTGTAGTAGACTATGAGTGCGTCGCACCCCAAAATGCCCCAACTCCTCATGGGCATGCCGCACTAACCGTGCCCGCTGTGTTGGGTGAGGCACAATCCTCACTCGACCATCCTCTCACACTCGGAGCAGGTGTGTCCCCTCCCACTTGAACCTCTTGGCTCGTTGTAGGATCCGATCCCTCTCCCAATACTGCCCCTGTAGTAGACTATGAGTGCGTCGCACCCCAAAATGCCCCAACTCCTCATGGGCATGCCGCACTAACCGTGCCCGCTGTGTTGGGTGAGGCACAATCCTCACTCGACCATCCTCCCACACTCGGAGCAGGTGTGTCCCCTCCCACTTGAACCTCTTGGCTTGTTGTAGGATCCGATCCCTCTCCGTGGTAGTCACAGAGGCTGCCGTGTCTCCAGTGCGGAGGTAGTCCAACACAGCTGAATCCTCATGTATATCTTTGGTGCCACCTTGCTCATTGCTGGCCTCAGGGTCCTCAGACACTTGATCTATAGTCATCCCTGTTGCAGGTCCAACCTGGCCTTCCGCTGCCAAGATACACAGAAATGCCGATGCATGCCATCCGGGCACCATTTCCTCGTCCGTCTCACCATGCCACCGAGCTCTAGTGTCATCCTGCTGGCTCGTGCATGGATTGCGACTCAACCCATCTGCATTGCGATTGACCAAACCCGGTCGATGCACAACCTGAAAGTCGTACTCTTGAAGGATGAGTGCCCACCATGCAAGCTTCCCCGTAAGCTTGTCTGACTCCATCAACCACTTAAGTGGTTGGTGATCCGTGACAAGGGTGAAGAGGTTGCCGTATAGATAGCACCTGAAGTGTGCCACGGCCCACACTACAGCTAAGCATTCTCCCTCATATGAGCTATACTTAGTCTCTGCAGCGTTGTTCGAGCGGCTAGCATAAGCCACTACGAACTCTCTTCCCTCATCATCCACCTGTGTGAGCACTGCTCCAAGCCCCAGCATTCTCCAATCTATATGCAGCTGAAAAAGACGTCCCCTGATAGGTCATCTCAAGATGGGCGCCGAGGTCAACCTCGCCTTGAGCTCTTGGAAAGCTCGTTCTTACTCATCTTCCCACTGCCACTCCCGGTCCACCTTGGTCAGCTTGGTTAGAGCCTTTGCAATGGCACTAAATCCCTTGACAAACCGTCTATAATAGTTTGCCAACCCCATGAAAGCTCGAACTCGGCTCACATCCGTGGGGCGTGGAATCTGTGCAATGGCCTCTACCTTAGTCTGCTGTACCCCCAATCCTCCAGGATATATCATGTGACCCAGATACTCAATTTGGTTGTGGAAAAACTTGCATTTCCCCGGATGTAACTTCAATCTGTGCGCCCTCAAGCGCTCAAATACCGCCTGAAGGTGTCTCTCATGCTCCTCCACCGTAGCACTAAAGATGATGATGTCATCTATGTAGCACCGAGCAAACTCCACCTCTGCTAGAATCATGTCCATGACTCTCTGAAATTCTGCCGGAGCGTTCTTAAGCCCAAATGGTAAGAACCGCCACTGGTATAGGCAATCCTTCCCGTGCTCATTGATCCCCCAGAATGTCGTCTTCGGCTTATTCGCCTCCTTGATCGGCAACTGATGATATCCGGATCGTAAGTCCAAAGTGCTAAAAACCTTGGCATGCCCAATGGCATCAAAGATCTCCTCTGGTGTCGGCATGACATACCATTGTCCCTCCATTGAACGGGGTCCGAAAAATATTCATTCCAATTCTTCTCCTTGTCGCTGTGATCTGTTTTTGGATATTTTCCTATTGGCACATTGGCAGTGACATGTCAAAATCACTCCAAACCACCATAGATCCACCTACTGAGCTAACTTGCAGAGTTCAACCTGAAAAATTAGTGAAGACTCTGATAAGAGGGGAAAACAGGCTAAAAGGTGTTGAAGAAGAAGGTGCCCTCACCACATTGTCCTTGATCTTGGGTCATGAAAGCAGCTAGCTTTTCTTTCACCCACAAAGGACTCAACCAACCATCAACCCGAAATGACCTCTTGTGTGTGCTGCTTGTGTCTGTAGTCAGGTGATCTCGGATTGGTCTGTGAGAACCACCACAGTGCAGCTGAGCAGCCATAAATTTAACC